>OZ018326.1:143340715-144540715 GCA_963969495.1 Ceratothoa steindachneri | reverse complement strand
AGTTGAAGAACCAACAACGGATTTACTGAGTTCTCAGAAAAAAATAATAAAAAAGACATCTTTAAATCTTATGCGAACGATATTACGAACATCTGCACTTTCGAGAAAACCTTCCCCTATTCTAGATTCGTTCTCTTTTCCCTAACTCTTCTATAAGTTTATCGTCTCTATCCCTATTATGTTGTTTGGGAAATCTAAAAGTAGCCTAGTACTAGACTGAACTTTTGATTGCGGCAACATATGGTCTTAAAGACAGTCACCAGATGAGCGCTGTAAAAAAGGTTTCTCTCTTAAATAAATTCCCATTTGATTCCAACAAGCGGCGAACAAACTTAATAGACCATTTCCACTATCCTCCTATCTTAATGTATCAAATATTTTGAACAAACTAATAGAGCTGAGAAATTCTCTTCTCTATAACATTATCTCTTTCCTTTATGAATAATGCCAATAATTCTTAACTCAAGCCATGCCATTTCACCGAGTCTTGTCTCCTTAATGTGAGGGATCACTTGCACGTTGTTGATGTTGACGATTATGAGCCTATCTTCGAATATTCTGATCACTATGTTAAAATATATATTGTCGAATACTCATTCATTAATTCGTTGCCTAATTTCAATTTATCCTCCAGGTCCTTTGAACTGGCCCCTGTAATAAAAATCTTATTTGTAGCGAAATTTTCCATTTTAAATCTTAGCCCCCCCGTAAGGGGCACGGCGATTTGCCATCCTGGCCACCGTGCTGACGGGATCCAGCGCTCCGTCCGGCCCCATCTTAGCCTCTCTTCCTTCCTTCAGATAGCCCGATTTCTCCTCTACCTCGTCGCTTTTCACACAACTTCTCCCACAACTTTCTCTGGTCAGCCTCTAATTTCACAGGGTAGATGCTGACCTTCCTCTCAGCCAACCGTCCCGCATCGGGGCTGAGGGGGTGGGGGACAATGTTCCCTAACCCCTGAGCTCCGGTCTGGGGTGGCTGGTTTTTAACAACCTGCTTCATCCCCACCCATACCTTCCACACATCCCTTTTCCTCTCTTCTTCACAACCTATATTTTTTACGCCGTGTCTAAGGTGGAGCCACCATGCCGATGGACTGCCAGGCCACCAGGCGGGAGGGGTGGTCCCAAATAGCGGCACCTGGCTCTGCCAGGCCTGTAAGGTGATGAGCTATTGCGTCCCGTGGCAAAAATAGGGTCACCATGCCCATGGATAAATCAAAAAAACCTCAAACCCCCTTAACTCCCCCTTGCTCATCGACGGAGCCGCCCTCGGGCAGCTCCACCAAAAAAATGGAGGTCCCCCCCCCTGTGCTTGCACAGGGGACCCTCCATATTTCTCTAACCGGAGAGGAGGCTTACTCCTCTCCTTCGCCTACGGGTGCAGGGGACTCCCCCTCACCCACTTCTCTGGAGGTGCTTTCGGGCACCTCCCTTTTACCAGCGGCAGTCCCCTCTTTTCTTTCCAAGGGGACTGCCAAGAAAGCCAGCAGGCAGCCCTTAGCCAGCCGCTCCCCATCAAAGCGGCTCGGTAGGGCAAACCCCCTTAGGGGGGAGAGGCCAACCAAGGCCCCTTCGGTCGCTTCCCTCAAAAGACCTGCTGGCAAGAATTTTAAACCTTGCTGGGGTCAAGGCCTGTGCCTCCCAAAACAAGACTGGCGACACTGCCAAGGGGACCTGCAATGTCCTGGGAGGGGATGGCCAACTGGAGGCCCCTCCTGTGATAGACATGGTCCTTAAGGAGACTCAGCCTCAGACGGTAGGGCCTTCCATGGGGGGGAATTCGGGCTCGGCGCCAAGCACCTAACCCAAATCCGCCCCTATGCAAGGTCCTCCTCAAATGGCTGAGGGCTCCGAGGCAGTAAAAGAAGGGGAGGGATCTCCTCCGACAGGTGCCCCTACGACAACTAGGACCTTCTCCATTTCGGAGAGGGACCTGGCTGAGGCCGGTCCATCTGGCCTAGGGGCTTCTGCCGGCGGAGGTGAAAAACGGGTTCATTCCCCGCCCTCCTCTCCCAAAAAGAAAAAGACAAAAAAGACTAAAAAGACGAAAAAGACTCGGGGCTCCTCTCCATGCGCGGGGGGCTGCGGAGACGGATGGGTCTGCTACCACTTTGGTAGGCAACCAAGCCAAGATCAGCACATCCGGCCCCTCTACCCCCTCGTGTGCGGAGCCCCTGACCAAGACTAACACCAAGAGTGCACAGGGCAGAGCCTCGATGACATCGGGGCCCCTCATTCAGAGGTTACCTGGCGTTTTCCAGCCCGCTGGCTTCAAACGCTTCCTCGTTATTCGCTCTACTGATGGCACCATGTTGTCCAAGGGCAACATGATCCATCAGAGGAGAGGATTAGCTAGTGCAATTGGTAGAGAGCCGAAGGTGACCCGTTTCTCGGACGGCAGGCTTCTGGTGAATGCGGCGAATCCCGCCGAGGCGGCCAAGATAAGTGCTCTTCGGACACTTCATGGCACCCCGGTGAGTGTGACGCCGCACTCTACCATGAACTTTGTAAAAGGAGTAGTTTATGCGAGGGAACTCGTTGACTACTCCATTGAGGACATCACCCTAGAGCTGGCCGACCATGGTGCGTTCAAAGTCGAACGTGTGATGAGAAAACAGGGAGGGGCCTTGAGACCAACCCCTACACTCTTCGTCACGTTCGAAAGAAACAAGCTCCCTGAGTCGGTGCGTGCCGGTTGGTACCGCTACCGCGTAAAGGCATTCGTGCCACTTCCGCGGGGGTGCTATTACTGTCACCGCTTTGGCCATACGAAGCGCTCATGTAGACGTGCAAAGTCGGGGTCACCCGAAGTATGTGTAAATTGCTCCAAGGTCGCACACAAAAAGTCCAAATCGTGTGTGGCCAATTGTGTCAATTGCGGAGAGCCGCACCCTGCTTCTTCGAAGCAATGTGGTGCATATCTCCTGAAGAAAGAAATCCTGGCCGTTCAGGCCCAGGATAGACTCTCATTCCGCGAGGCTAAGGACTTGGTCCTGGCGCGCCCAGCTCTGCCTGGGACGTCATATGCCTCAGTAGTTCGAAAGGCACCCTCTGCTCCTGGCCCATCCAGGCTAACGAGCATGGTTGTTTCCGCGCCCATTCGGAGCCCTCTTGAGGGCTCTACCCAACCCAGGCGCTCCCCTGGTGAAGCTGGGGGCAAAAAGGGTTCATACCCAGCCCCGGCTAAAACCAGGGCTCCCCCCTCTTCCCCCAGCGTGACCGTTTCCCGCAAGGCGAAACGGCCACGCACCTCCACCGAGTCGTTAGACTCACAGGAGGCAACACCCCTGAAGATGGTCGCTAGGCCATCTTCAGGGGTTCCTAAAGCTGTCCCCCGAAAGGAGGACAGCAACAAAGTAGAATCAGGGTATAAGGGTCTTGCGACCCCACCACCGCGGGATGGCCGGGCTGGGGGATGCGCGGTTTACAGCCGGCATGATGTCTCCGTTCTTCCTTTCTCTTAAGATACCTCCTTTCAGGCAGTGGCTGTGCAGCTGCACCTGGATAGGAGGTATACTATCATTTCTGCGTACATTCCACCGTCAGCTGACTTCGACGCGGGGGACTTCCGCCGCGTCGTGGCACGGTTGCCGAGGCCCTATCTCTTGCTTGAAGATCTGAATGGCAGGCATCCTCTCTGGGGAGATTACTCCATAAATCCCAGGGGACAAGTCCTTGCCGATCTGATCGAAGAGCTTGAGATGGGTGTCCTAAACGTGGATGAGTTTACGCATCACTGTCCGAGAACCGCTTCATTTTCTTCCCTTGACCTATCTTTGTGCTCTTCGGATGCACAGCCTGATTTTGATTGGGGGGTGGTCGATGACCTCCATGGTAGTGATCACTTTCCTATTTTAAATATCATTTTCAGGGCAACTGCCGCCTGAGAGAGAACCTCGGTGGTGCTTGGCGCGGGCGCGGTGGCCTGCATTTCAGGAAATGACTTAATTCTCTATCTCAGTCGAGGAGTTTAGGTCGGTAGATGAGGCCGTTGATTTCTTCTCCGGCAACCTCATCGCCGTGGGCCTGACTACTATTCCTAGGACGTCTGGTCGTTTTGCACGCCGACCACTCCCATGGTGGTCGGCTGAGTGTGAGACGGCCCTCAAACAGAAGCGTTATGCCTACATGCGCTATAAGCGCCGCCCGAACGATTTCACTGTCGCTGAATTTCGTCGGGCTAGGGCTAGGTTCCGGTATATTTCGAAGCACGCCCGCCGCTCTTCTTGGCGGGCATACGTGTCTTCACTTAACGGGAAAGACCCCTTTAGCTGAGGTGTGGAAGCGAGTCAAAAGGATTCGGGTCAAGTTCTCGCAGGACCCCCCTCCCGTTCTCCAGGAGAATGGGACCGCAATCTCGGACCCCGCGTCCGTGGCGGAAGCCTTAGCGCCTGCTTTTCTGCATTCTCTAGCCGTGATGCTGCTCCGCCAGCATTCAATGCACGCCGTGATGTCGCGGAAGGCCGCCGGCTGGACTTTACCTCCAGAGGCGGAGAACCCTTCAACGACAAGTTTACTGTGAGTGAGTTGCGTTCCGTTCTCGCTTCGTGAGTGGACACCGCCCATGGTCCGGACGATGTCCCGTACGCCATGCTTCGACACCTGGGTGAGCGAGGCATGGCCTTTCTGTTAGATTTGTTCAACAGGATCTGGGTGAAAGGTCTTCTCCCAGACTCCTGGTGAATCGCTACTGTGCTCGCCTTTCGCAAGCCGGGGAGAGATCACTCTACTCCGACCGGTTTCCACCCAATCTCTCTAACCTCTTGCCTGTGCAAGTTGATGGAGAAATTGGTAAATGTTAGATTAGCCTATTTCCTCGACAGCGGAGGCCATCTGTCTTCTGCACAGTGCGGCTTCCGTAAGTTCCACTCCACGTCGGATACTCTGCTCCGACTGGAAAATGCCGTCTGCGAGGCTTTCCTTCGTAGACAGCACTACGCCACGGTGTTTTTTGATCTGGAGAAGGCCTATGATACCGCATGGCGATACGGTATCATGGAGACTCTCCACACGATGGGGGCGAGGGGACGCCTCCCAATCTTTATATATGAATTTTTGCGAGATCGTCGATTCCGCGTACGGGTGGGGGGAGCCCTCTCCGGCCCAAAGGAGCAGGAAGAGGGTGTCCCGCATGGAAGTGTCCTCAGTTTTACACTCTTTGCCCTGAGCATCAACGGCATCACCTCGGTGCTGCCGGAAGATGTTCTCGCTACGCTCTACGTGGACGACCTTTCGATCTCTTTTGGCGCGGCCCAGATGCCAACTCTGGAGCGTCGACTCCAACAGGCATTGAACCGCGTCTCTCGCTATGCCGAAGCGCACAGGTTTTGGTTTTCTTTGGCCAAGACTAAGGTGGTGCACTTCTGCCGCCATCCACGGCTTCACCCCGACCCAGATTTGTTTCTTAATGGGGTGCGCCTGGATGTGGCTGAGTCGCACCGTTTCCTTGGTCTTGTATTCGACCGACGCCTCACCTGGGAGGCTCATATTTGCTGCCTTAGGGTCTCTTGTACCCGCGCCATGGACATTGTCCGTTCCGTGACGTTCACCCCTTGGGGCGCTGATAGGGCTACCGCCTTACTTTTTTATCGATCCTTTGTTCGCTCGAAGCTCGACTACGGATGTGAGTTTTATGCATCCGCAGCCAAATGTTTATTGCGGAAGGTGGATTCGATCCACCACACCGGCCTTCGCCTTGCGACCGGTGCCTTCCGCACTTTCCCCATTGAGAGCCTGTTGGTCGATACTGGGAAGATGCCACTCGCTCTGCGCCACGTGCAGTGCATCACTTGCCTGTACGCGCGAGCCCGGCGCCTCCCTCAGTCGCCAACAGCTCTCACTGCATCCGCAGCTGATCTCGATGGTGCCTATGCCGCCGAGAGACGCCAGTCATACCCTAAGCCCTTTGGGTTTAGGGCCAGAAAACTCCTTCGAGAGGTAGATATAGCTCTCGGGCCGGTGGCGCCCCTGGTTCTGCCCAGGACGCCACCCTGGAGGGTACCACATTTGGCTATTTGTCGCCACGCCTCTGCTCCCAAAGCTTGTACTGCGCCGGGAGTATTGCGTTCGACCTTTTTGGAGCACACATCGTGTCACGCTGGTACCGTGCCAGTGTATACGGATGGCTCCAAGTCCCAAGAGGGGGTCGGCTTCCACGCCGTATCCCCTCTGTTTGAAGTCAGCGGGGCTCTACCAGGCGCTGCGTCTGTCTTCACGGCCGAGCTGGTGGCAATACACCACTCGGTACGGGAGATTACGCGACGTGCCCGGTTCGGAGACCGGATTGTGATCTATAGCGACTCACAAAGCGCCCTGAGTGCTCTCGGGGCATTGGAATCTCCGCATCCCCTGGTTCGCGAAATCCGTGACGCCACGGTTTTGGCGAGCCGGGCAGATGTCGAGATTATCTTCTGCTGGGTTCCTGGACATGTAGGAATTGCGGGGAATGAGCGCGCCGATGAGAGCGCCAAAGAGTCCGCGAGGACTCTGCGACCGGCCTAGCGTTTCGCTCTTCCTCACACTGACTACATGGCAGGAATACGGGCAGCTCTTCGGACTGCTTGGCAAAGAAGATGGGAGACGGTCGAGGGGAACTTAAAGTTGCGTGCCATTGCGCCCCGACTGTTCCCATGGACCTATCCCCCAATGCCGCGGCGGCTTCAGGTTGCTTTCTGTCGTCTTCGAATCGGGCACACTCGTGTGACGCATCGCTATTTGATGGAGCGCTTGCCTGTGCGCTATTGCAACGACTGCGTAGTCCCCAGACTGTTCGGCACATTCTTGTTGAATGTCCCAGTCTGGGTGATCTTCGCGCACGATACCTGTCCCGGTACCGGGATGGGCGGGGTCGCTACCGCCTGTCCCTTGTACTCAGGACGAGTGCGTGCACCATGACTAGTGGACTTATTGAAATTTTGGGGGAGGCTGGCCTTCTCCCTTTCATTTAACCCGGCTTAATTGTTGTTGTTGTTTTTGTTATTGTTTTTGTTATTGCTTTTTTATTGTTATTGTTATTTCTTTTTATTGTTTCCTGTTTAATTTTTAAAGTAGCCTAAAACTAGGCTGTTTGTTTACGGCGACTAATGCCTAAGTCGGCAGTCGCCAGATAGCCCCTTAATTGAAAAAAAAAATAAAAAAATAAATCTTAGCCCTCTGATTTACTAAATATGTTATATTTGTTTTGTTTATTTCAATTTATTTATAATTGCTTGTATACATACTCATAGCTGTGCATCCTATATGTCTACATTCTTTTCCTCACATTTGGATCTTCCGGAAGGGAACCAATGTGTATATCTTTCCTCTTCGTATCCGATATTTAATCCCGTTTCTGATATTATTTTTTTTATTTTGTGTCATTTCGCTGTCTATGGGCGGGGTACCGCCGTGTAGTCTCTTATATATATACAACCTTTGTAAAGTAATTCGTTATTCCTTAAGAATAAACTGAGCAAGTTTGAAAGTACTTGGAATTAGCCTTTCCTTTTCCTGCGGGATTTTTTCTGCTTTTATTGCTTCACTCACGCACTACTTCGGGAGTTTCTCCAATTTTCTGAGGATATATTCAGCCACATTTTATTGTACCAGTGTTACGTGTAATTGTATCGAAAAACACTTTTGTCTATTTATATATCTATACACCATTTTTCACTGCTTGGGAAACGGCTAAATCTTAATCTTTTTTAGATGTTGTAATCTCAAGTATAACAAAAAAGATGTTCTATGCAGTGAAAATCAAAACTTATTGCTGGCCGATCAACATTTTACACGCCACATACCTGGAAGTAGCTTTCCATCTCAATGTAACACCTAGGCATTGTTATCAGTTATTTTTAATTTTCTTTTAATTTCTGATTCCCTGTTTTCTCATTTTTTCTATCAACGTTGTAACGAAATAAGATTAAGAATTGAGCCTTTCATATTAAAATTGAATGCTTCTGCCGCGGCCTTTAAAATATAAACCGCATTTCTTCGTTGATTATTCGTCTGTCTTATGTTTCAGACAAACGTGGAGTGAAAAAATATATTGTACCTTTTGTACATAAAAGAGTTACTTAAATCACTCTCATTATTTTACTTGAGATTAGTTGTTCATCTTCACGTGAATAATTGTAATTCTGCCTATCTTCATTTTCACTATCACTGCTTGAAAATTATTTTAGGAGAGCTATAACGTGTCGCTGCATTTCTTAGTAAGTTCTCTTTATTCTCCCTGTTTATTATTTTATGCGTTTCCAGTTTTTCTTTACTCCAATTAAATTTTTGATTAATGCCAACCATGGAACCTGGGCTTCCATTATGTTTGATTTAGTCACACTCTTATGAGAGGTTCTTTCTGCTTGAAGGAGCGTTGTTCACTCGTCATTTCTTCAATTAGTATTCATTCACCGTTGCATTCCATCGTATTTGCTTCCAGATCCACTTGGTAGTTCGACTGTGTCTTATGAATGTTGGCGCTAAGCTAACTCTTCGATAATATGATTCTCGAACTTTCTGTCAAAGTATTCATTTTCCTTTTCGATTTTGCTGAAAATTTTATTCAGTTTTCGCCAAGAATTTATTTGATTTCTTCGCTTTCAGATTTATGTCTTCTATAATAAGTCGTTTGATTTCATTGTCATTTGCTATTAAACTATATATTTCAATTTTTAATTTAAATATAAAATATTTATTAAACTTTTTTAGGGAATGATAATTTGCTTGGCTACACTTTTATATTAACCAGGTGCGTTACATTTATCACTAACATAAAAATACCACGTTGGTCATGACTTAGCATCGGTGAATCGAAAAGGAGCTTAGTTCTCTCAGTTCTCTTAAAAGGGTCGGCTGAAATACTATACCAATAAGACTTCAAAGCACAGTTCAAGATGTCTCTTTCAGTAAATTTACCATTAGGGGAAAGTTATTGATAGCTTTCCCAAAATACAAACAGGAGGAATAAACTGTTCCAGACGGCAACGATTTTCCCTGGAATAGGATGTATCCTAACTCCCTGGAGACTATTATTTCTTTCCTCAAGGTGAGCCATCGATTGTCATTCTCTTTGCTCATTTTATGCGTAACTCTTTAAAAGTTCTTATACTCCATTTGCATTTTCTAATTCCATCTTCTGGTCGTGAAGAGATAATTTCTCACGATTTTTCAGAAATATTTTGAACAGGTTTTATTGTCGAGTTCTTCAATAGCCTTGTCCCATCTTTGTCACTCACTGTTTTTCTAGAATTAATTTCCAAGTTATTCGATTTTTCTTGCACATTTTTGGCATTAAATCACTTGATGGTGGCCTTCTGACGCTTATTTAGTATAATTCTTTCAGTTCTAGTTGTATATCCTAATGGTTTTATTTGAGGTTTGGGACTCTATCTGCTCTGATTATGAGGTCTTTTAATCTTTGTAGCTCCTCTTTAATTTCTTTAAATATTACGTCCTGCACATCTAGTAAAGTTTATACACTTTGATCTGATTTAGAGGCTTCTTAGTTTGCTCTTTTATACGTCTTTTTTTATCTCTTTCGGGATCATCATTAAGATGTATATTGGGTCGTTATATGCTAAAGGTCCCGGTTGGAAGTGGAAGTTGTACGGGATTAGACGGTTTGCTCGGCAAATGTCGGGTGTCGCGGCTGAGCCTTCGCTACTGAAGTTTGTTACCCTGGGTCCCAGAAGCTGGATGATGGTTCTTTTCGAAAGGGTGCTCAGTCCCTTGCATATCCGGTTGCTCGTTCGCTATCCTGATTCTTGTATCGATGGAATATTACCGGTATCCCCTTACAAAAGATGCATAGGAATGAGGGAGTAGGCAAGAGATTGAGTTTTGATGGATGTTATCTTGTTGTTATAATCATATAAAGGAGCTTTGTTTCGACCTTATCGCCAAATAGGATTTATCTAGGTTTCTTATTTTATTGTTATCTTTGCCCATTATCATTGCGATTGCTGCCCCATCGTAGCGTTACTGTGTGTATTTGGTTGGTATTAACTCATAACTGTAGATCTTTATTTCTTCGATAGTTGTATTGACTTCGTGTTCTGATAAAAGAATTATATTCGCGTCTATCACTATGAAAATGTTTACATATTGTACCCTTTTCGTTTTCCATCAGTTGGTGTTGATTTACAGTATTCCCATGTTTGTTCTATGTATGTTATGTCACGGGGTTACTATCTGTCTTTTTCCTTGTGAGAACCTATTTCTTGGTCTTTTCTTTTATCTCATCTATTTTTCCTGAATTTTTGCCATCATTTCTCATAAAATGTTTTCCTCCTTTGAGAATGGCGCTTCTTTGACTTACTCTGCCTCCTTTGTTTCCTTCTATTGGTTCCCTCTTTAGCCTCCTCCACTGGTTCTTCCTCACTTTTTGTTTGGTTATCTTCTTCATTGTCGGTTGTGTCCTCCTCTCCATCCTACGTCGTTTGGGCGTTGTTATTTTTTATCTAATTGGTTTCTTCTTTTTATTATTACTTCACTGAGATTGTGAAAATAACTGGAGACCAAATTTTGAGGGAAGTTCTTAGTCTTGGAAGCTATTTTCTTTCAGCATTATGTTTAGTGACTTTTCATACCTGCCTAGTTTCGCCATATTTTGAATACGAGCATGTATTACGCAGGTCATTATTACTGAATAAGTATGTCCTGAGATTTGTAGTATCTGGTTGTTGTTGGCTGGAACTTGCTGTTTGATTACTCCCGCCAAATTTTGTGATTTTATTACTTTCGTTTTTACCCTTTCTTCTTTAGGATAGCCTGTCTTTCAAGGTACACAGGGATCATTTTCCTGTGCCGCTCATGGCAATTCAGGCATAGTTTAGTGCTGTCTCATTACTCTTTGCCTTTGTGCCCTTCTTGGCCGCATTTAGAACATACCACATTATCCTTGTTTCGGCAATTCGTCTTGGTATTTGCCTTAGTATTGTATCAGGTAAAACATATCATAATATTATGGAAAGTCTCCCAATCTACTATTATCTCATTGGTTTTCCAGTGTGTATGCCAGAAATCTATCGTGTGCTGTTTTAATTGCCATTTCTGAGGTTTCGAATGTGGTTTTGAAGACAGTCGTATGGTTATTGAATTTAAAATCACCTCTTTAATTTTGGCACATAAATATGGAGTCTCGATTTTAGTATTTGTTTCTGTAAATAAAGACTCATTGTTTCTTTTTCTTTACGACGGAGTGACTTTGCAGTACCCTGAGGGATCCTCTCTTGTTGAAAGGGTCCATGTCTCTTACAAAAAGTTGGCAGGAAGCATGTAATTTTTTTCATTTTTGCCATTTGGTGATATTCTTTGATCCTTTAAAGAGATTTCCTGATGAAAATATGTTTTTTGTGTTAGGGTATATAAGGGCTTATTTTTATGATTATGTAGCTCCAAACTTTAGACATTAAACGAAGTCTTTAAATCTGTAGCCTGGTGGGTTTTCCCATAATGATCGTGATTCAAGCTAAGGTTGTTTTATGAGGCAGGGGCATGGATCATGGTGGTATTAACATCCAGTCTCTTTCTATAGCTACCAACATTACTGATGCGTCACCTGCTAACAATACCTCCCCCATAAACAACTTTGATACTTCACTGCCCAAACCATTGCCCTATATTCGTTTTAATAATCCTACCTCAATCCCATGTGGTATATGTCACTCTCTTGTGATTTTGTGACAGTGGCAATAGTTAGTTTCACCCTGTGTCTTTGTGCTAAAGACTTCCAGAACCATCCATTGCAGATATCATTAGAGGAGAGTGTAAGAGAATCTTGCTTGTTTGTCCTCAATATCAAATAAGTACCCAGAGCGGTTCAAGCTCTCGCTTTATTACTGTAAATAGGAGTGGGTTCAAACAGTTGTCTGATATAGTACTTGTACTGTGTACAAGTGCAAAATCGTTTTTTCTATGGATGGAGAGTTTTCAGAGGACTGTGAGTAACTATGTCTCATTCTGCTCCTGCAGAATCCTACACTCCCTGAGGTGCTTCTGCTTGACCCTCATCTCTTATTGATGATTGAGCGCTAAAGTTGGTTATTAGAAAGGAGATGAGAGAAATGAGGGATCGGGAGCGCAGACAAAACTCCCTCGTAATAAGGGGCCTTCCTAATGCAATACATGAAACTGTCTCTAATAAATTGAAAGATACCTTTCGCCATTTTCCGATTAAAGAATTGATGCTGAAACGCTATATTTACCATTAACCAGACTAGGGGTATATTCATAGGTGAATTACTAAATATTTATAGGCAGTTGATGCTTACCAAGATCAAAATATTAAAAGACACTAGTCTTAAGGACATATGTAATTATAGAAACTTAATCTAAAGACTGTAAAATAACAACCTCCAACCCCCTCCCCGCCACAAGTTTTCGGAGACCACGTGTTCTGGTATCACGCCATGGAGGACGTCATTTCCTGTTCGAAAATTCTCGAATTTTCGTTCCTGAGCACGTTGGGAAAATATTTCCCAAACCTGTGAACTCGTCCCAAGCATCTCCGCCCCCCAGTTACGAGGTATGAAAGAGCTGCACTGACTCATCCCTTGCAGCTAAATGATGAATCGACTCCGTCTCTTGATTAAGATGTGTGGCGCTTGTGACTCCTTTCTCCAAACTCCTCCTTCCCTTCCAGAATCAGGCATACAAATACTCGGGCTATTCTGTAGTTCGTAGAGTCCAGCACGCACCTCAAGGCCGTCCTTATCGTCTCGTGCCGTGAGCGTTCGTCAATCAGCTTCTGTGAACGGCAAGCTTTTGAATTTGCGCAACAGGCTTCCTTCGTTTAATCGAAACGAAGAAAATCTCCTTCGATTACATTTGAAGAAAAGAAAATTCCTCTTTCCGTGGAATTACGAGAATTTCCACATTCCCCGTTGAACGTCATTTTTGAAGATTGGATATTTTCATCGGAAGGTTGGTTTGGACCGTGCCCTACCTGCTTTATTTGGACCGTGCCCCATCTGCCTTATTTGGATCGTGCTCCACTTGCCTCATCGGATCGTTCCCCAGTCGCCTCATGGCAAGAATGACCTTCCTCGAATTCATCGACCCGATGAAATCCCTCTCCATTATTAGTATTGTTAAGTTCTCCCCTTTTGTTCTGAGCCTAGTTACATTAATGAAATAATTTAATTTGAGAATCCTTTCTCATGATAATTACCAAGAAAGTTTTAAAATTTAAATGACTCTACTTGGCCTATTATTATTTTTATTTTAATCTTTGTAAATAAAATTATATTTTGGTGTTTTATCTTTAACTCTCTTCGAACGATAGTCTCGGCTTATTTAAGTAAATCTCGCCAGAGATTTATGAACTCTGTTTGATTTTTAAGGATTTGAAACCGAACGCCTCAAGTGTGACCACCTAGTCTGTCGTTAATTCCTGCGAACAGTCCTTCAACGGTTCGCGTTGCAGTAGGTGATTAAGTCACCCCCCCATTGATAACGTTTCGTGCGCCAAAGCCCTCATTTCCATTTTATCTCGAGTAGGAATTCCTAAAGAGGTATTGTCAGATTGAGGAAGACAATTTACCTACAAGCTTATCTAGTATGTCGGAAAGCTCCTCAAAGTAAAACCTCTGTTCACCACCCGATACCACCGAGCCGCAAAAGGAGTTTGCGAGAATCTAAATGGCCCATTGAAAACAATCCTCAGAATATTGTGTATCGATCAACCACGAGAATGGCACCGCTTTTTACCCGTCACACAGTTTGCGTGTCGTGAAATTCCCCATAGGAGCCTAGGATTCGCCCCAGTCAAATTACTGTAAGAACGTAATGTTCGAGGGCCTCTTGATATTTTCAAGGATGTTTTCACCAATTACCGCCTGAATAATGAAATCCAATCCTACTATTCCTATCTCCTAAACCTTCGAAAGCGCCTCAAGATATGTGCCGACAACGTGTACCAAAATGCTGAGGTAAATATGGAGAAGTATCAAACTTATTTCGATTTAAAGGCGGAAGAAAGAAGATTTAATCCTGGAGAGGAGGTGCTGTTGCTACTTCCTACCTATAGTAACAAACTCCTGAGCCAGTGGAAGGGCCCCATTTCAGTTATACAGGTAAAAGTACTAGTGGATTAGCTGATTTAAACCTCCTCTGGAGCTATATTTTTCCACGTCAATATGTTAAAAAAATATCACCGCCGTGCATGTTTCAACAATATTGTGGCTCTCGATGAAGAGTCCCCATTGGAAGCAGTGTATCCCGCTGACCTTTTTAATGTCATGCAATTAGTATGCATTGAACAAGTTGGTGATTACCCTATCCCATTTTTACCTGGATCCCCGGAATCATCATACCCCGTGCTGGATGTCTTCTCCAGGCTAGCGCCTCTTCCAAAGAGTCAGCTGCAGCAGTTGAAAAATGGATTTAAAGATGTCATCCTCAAGACCCCCGGTTGCTCCAACTAATTTGACAATAACATCGTCACTACTACTTAAGAGCCTTTTCGCTCGAAAAATCAGATTGGCTCCCAGGACGAAAAGGTCAGGGCCATTGTCGAGATGCCCCTTCCCCGCACGAAAAAACAGCTAAGGGCATTCAAGAGATAGGCTTCTTTTTAGCGTAGATTTATCCACAATTTCTCGCCTATTTTCATCCCTTTAAGTGCCCTCCTTTAGAAGAGATCCACAGATCCTCTTTATAGAATCCTGAAGGTACTGCCAGATTCCAGGTGCTCAAGGACAAGCTAGCACCCGCCTCCATTTTGAGGCTCCTAATCCCTCTAAATACTTTAGCATCCAGAAGGATGTGAGTAACGATGGAATTGGATGCGTGCTGCTTCAATCCTCTGATGAAAGTGAAAACCACCAGGTGTCTTACCGATCCGAAAACTACTGCCCCGTGAACGTAATTACTCGGTAATAGAAAGGGAAGCTTAAGCTATACTATGGAGCATTACCAAGTTTAGCATGTATTTAATAGGAAAAGAGTTTATTGTCGAGACTGACCATTGCCCTTTGTCGTACTTCGGAAATACTAAGAGCAAGAACGGACGTATAATGCGGTGGCTTCTGATACTCGAACAATATCAGTTTAAAGTTTGGTATATACGTGGTACCGAAAATTGTATAGCTGATAATCTTATCCGGAATCCATTAGCCGACAATGCTGGCTAATCCACTATATTATAGGTCGCCTGTAAACCCGTCAGCTAATCATGTATATATTATTATTTTTTTTAGTCTTTACATATATCTAGGGTCCTTGTAGATCCTTATTTGATATACTGTTTTTTGTTGTTGTTGTAGTTCCACTACCCTTTTAGACAAAGTTCAAATTTTGTTCCTAAATTTGAATGTAATTTTTTTTGTCTACACATTTACCTTAATTTTTGCTTAGATCAATATAATAACCTTTTTTTAAGACTGTTGAATAGAGATCAGGTCCACCTTTTTTTATCAGGCTGACGCCTCAATAATAATTCCTCCTATCCAAATTTGAGATGTCCCTTGTTCTTCCCTCTCTCTAAGAAAAGCTTAATTGTATGGAAGGGAGAGGTGTGAAAGAACAACCTCTGACCACCCTCAATTTATCTGATACCACGTGTTATGGTATCAGGCCATGGATGACGTCATTTCATGTTCGAACATTCTCAAATTGTCGACTTCTGAGCAAGATTGTCTCGCCCCGTGCTGCTAAAGGATAAATCGACTCCGCTTCCGGATTAAGATGTCTAGAGCTTGGGACTCCTTTCTCTACATTCTTCCGTCCCCTTCAGGATCGGGCATACAAATACTGGGGCTATTTTGTAGTTCGAAGAGTCCAGCTAGCACCTCAAGTCCGTCCTTATCGTCTCATCTCGTGAGCGTCAATCAGACAGCAGACTTTCTCCGCCGTAATTCTACCCCAGTCAATTGGTAGCTTCTCTGTTTGGCCATTCCCTTTGAATTTGCGAAACAGCCTCCCTTGTTTAATCGAACCGAAGAAAATCTCCATCGATTACCTTTGACGAGAAGAAGATTTCTCTTTCCCTGGAATTACGAGAATTCCCACATTTCCTGTCGCACATCATTTTTAATGATTGGCTATTTTCTTCGGACGGATGCTTCGGATAGTGCTTCACCTGCTTCATTTAGACCGTGCCCCACCTGCCTCATTCTGATCGTGCCTCACTTACCTCATCAGATCGTTCCCCACTCGCCTCATGGCGAGAAGCACTTTCCTCGAAGTCATCGACCCGTAAGACTGAAATCCCTCTCCATTATTAGTATTGACAAGTTCTTCTTTTTATTTAACGCCTAGTTACATTAATTAAATAATTTAATTTGAGAATCCCTTCTAATGAAAATTATCAAGAAACTCTTTCAATTTAAATAACTCCCCTTACCTATTATTAGTTTCATTTTAATCTTTGAAAATAAAATTATATTTTTGTTGTTTCATCTTTAACTAACCTTGAAAGAAACTCTCGGTCTATTGAAGTTAATCTCATCAACTAGTTATGCACTTTGTTTCATTATTAAGGTTTGAAATACCTAGTCGTTCGATAATCCCTGCCAACAGTCCTCCAAAGGTTTGCCTTGCAGTAGGTGATTAAGTCCCCCCCACCTACATAATATAGTAGTAGTGTATGGTATACATAGTGCGGTTGTACCACGACACAGACAAAGGCCGGAACTATTCCATAGACTAAATTTAGCCACTAGACAGTCATCTAACAATGCCACTATTACTACAGGTTCTGGAGCAGCTTCGGGTCGAGTACGCGATATACATACATCAAGGGGGCCTTTCTGTTCTCTCATCAACTACCCATGCTCAACCTAGTTTTGTTCCTCGCCAGGTTCCTCCTGGACCTAAAGATATCGGTAACAGTAACGATCATTTAAACTCTCGGGTCACTGCTTGAGGGTAATTAACTGCTATTACTCTCTGTACATAGCTGATGTAAACGTAAACTAAATAGTGAATAAGATTAATTAGATTTTCTCCATTTTGCATGAGTATAATGTTTCGGTATTGGGTGTAAGTGAGACTTGGCTGTTGCCTTCAAGCCCTATTCTATAATTAACATTCCTAATTACTCACTAATTAAAAGTAATACTGGAGGGGATACGGTCAGACATGGTGCTTGCATATATATTAAGTCAAATTTAAGTTACATTGAGATAGACACTAAAGTGCCCAGTACTTTAGCTGTCCATTTGATTGATTACAATGGTTACCTTGTTGCTCTCTATCGCACTCCCTCTAACACTTGATTTTATTAATAATTTATGTCCATATAAGGAAATTATCCACATAGGGGATTTTAACCTTGCCTCAATCAAGTGGGTTCAGGGGCTTCCTAATAGGGGCATATCCTGAACTGATTCACAGTTCCTAAACTCTTTTATCTTACTTATTCTCATCCAGTTAGTAGTGGAACCAAATTTTTATTCCTCTGGAAACACACTGAATCTAATTCTTGTCTCTGAATCCAAAAGAATAGGTGAGGCAGAAGTCCTGCCACCTTTCCCTAACCCTGGCCACAGTCCAATCATTACCAATACATGTTTGAATTCCCCGAAAGTACTGATCATTCCCAAGCCATGAAATTATGACATGGAAATTATAAGGCAATTAATCACCATCACACCTCAGTTAACTGGGATTTTAAACTTGCCCACATGAGCTCAGATCAGATGTTCACCCGTTTCACTTAAAGTTTTAGATCCCCTTTTAAAGGTTTAAGGTAAGTTACCATTAGTTGCTGGCCAATCCAAGTGGATTCTATATGGCAGCTAGGGTGAAACGAGACAAATCATCTATAAAAGGTGGAGGAAACCACTTTGGGACAAAAATGTAAAAAACGACAGGTTAAAAGATTCCTCCGCCAATATGAATCGAAGACTGGTGTGGAGAGGAATAGTTAGAAGGGTGGGAAAACAGGACAACCGGAGAATGGCAAAATGGCTACAATCCAATAAAAGGTGGCCACCTATTGGTACCCACCGCAAAAACGACAGCAAGGGCTCATATGAGCAGCACCTGAAACAACAAGGCCGTGACTAAGTCTCTTGTGGCCAATGCAAACTCGGCAAAGGGCCACCTCAACGACCACACTCTATGACGACTCGAGGACCAAGAGTGAATAGAAATTTTAATTTTGTATAGTTTGGATGTTCAACAGTCCTCCCATTCATTCTGCCACAGTTAAAAATATACTCTCTTATTGAAATAAAGTAGTCACTAAAAGGCAGAGCCGAGTTCTCAGGGGACACAGAATGTGCTGAGCGGGCCAGCCGATCAGCCTGCTTGTTGCCCAGGACCCCCACATGCCCATGGACCTGGCAAAAAACAATTCTATATCGGGATGCATTTTGGATCAGCCAATTGCAAACTTCTGTGACTAGGGGATTGGACGCATTAAAAGATATAATTGACTGTAAGACACTCCTTGATTTGGAAAAATGACAAAATCACTAAAAGGTAAAGTTTGGATGAGTCTAAAGGCTAAAAGGATTGCTGAAAGTTCAGCGGTAAAAATGGATGCTGCTGGCGGCAAAGATAGAGTTAGGAATTCTTCTCCTGGGTAGATGGCTGCGGCACCCATGCCACTGTCCGACTTAGAGCCATCCGTGTATAGTGAGCAGTCTTCTTTTAAATAGGTTTGCACATCTAGTCTCCTATAAACTGCTACTTCAAAACCCCTTGGCCTGCAAGACCGCCAGCTGCACTTAAACGATATAAGGCTGACTTATGCAAGGATTATAAAAGCAAACGACAGTTATTTGGTAGAACTTTCCCTGAGGTAGGAATAGATTTCACTTCTTATCTCAATGCAAATTATCAATATCGAAATTTTGCCATATCCCGTCAATCCAACTATGAAAAATTTATTACTGACCTTCTTGCTAGCAATAATAAAGTATTATTCCATGCTTACATGTGCAGGAAAAAGTTTGTTCTCCTTCCGTGACTCCTCTAAAATCACCGACGGGGCAGGTCGTAAATGATCCTACAGCTATGTCGGAGCTTTTTGCAGCATCCTTTGTGTCAGTCTACTCCACTACAATTGCCACTTCTCCCTCTCCCAACTAGACGCAAGACCTGTCCATCCCTGAATAGGATATCTCTCTTAATGATTTTATTTTGGCTATAAATCAACTGGACGCAACATCTTACATGGGATCAGAGGGCATTCATCCTCTTTTGCTAAAATCCTGTGTCTTTACAATTGCTTACGCAGTTTAACCTTTTTTTCAAGATTCTCCTGAGTGTGTTTCCCTCTTTCTAATTTTGAAAAAGTCCCTGGTGATTCCCATCTATAAGAAGGGTTCAAGATATGATCCTTCAATGTACAGACTTATTTCCCTTTCTTCTATATGTGTTAAAACCATGGAACGCAGTTTGACTAAATTTATATACGAATTTGTTGAATCTAATAATATAATTAAATTATATTATTATATTGTAATATAATTAGATCAATTTGGATTTTCATCTGACCGTTCTACGGAAGATCAACAAAATCACATACTGGTTAGATAAAGGTTATAATACTGAGACAGTTCTCTTTGATTTTTCCAAAGCCTTCGATGTAGTTAACCACGACATTCTTCTTGATAAATTATAGAAACTTAGCAGAAGAAACAAACCAATCGAATGGGTAAAATATTTCTTATTATTTAATCACAAAATGTCTGTCGTTGTAAACCACCCCCAAAGCAACACTAAGGGTGTTTTGAGGGGAATTCCTCACGGTTCTGTCCGCGGGTCATTACTTAGTCTGATGTATGTGAACTATTTAACCCATAATGTGCACTTCTGAACAAAGGTTTTGCAGATGAGCTCAAACTGTATGTCGTAGAATGACTCCCGACGATACCATATATTACACTATTCGTTGAGGGAACTTCCTTAATTATCTTTAGAGTCCGTTTTACTGTCTGGCGGGCGATATTATGTATCTTAAAAATGCTTAAGAAGTGGAACTGAGCTCAAGGATAATAATATTGCATATCATTAATAAAATAGAGTTTTATTAATAATAACTATAAACAATACACAAAAACGGAAAAAATTGACAAACAGAATGGAAAGGGACGTGGAGACTCGGGCTAATCCAAGGATTTAAGGGATCAAAAAGGGTAAAACAAATATGGAGTTAAAGAGATGGGATGGTTCGATAAACCATTTAAAGCACAGGATAGAATTGACAAATAAGGGATCAATACTCAAAAGGTGACGCTTGGCTTACGTAACTTCATTAGGGTGCAGTGGAAGGTACTTGAAGGAATATTCGGTCCGCTGGCGAGTTCCAGCCGAAGGGGGGGGATAAAAGGATCCTGACGAGGCGTCTTGGAAAGGAGAACCGTTACTCGACGAACGGCTTGACGAACAATGGCTGATCTAGGTTGTTCTCTTCTGAACAAAGGGAGGGGTGAGAACCGTCTCTTGTCTACGGGCTCAAGAACAATGGCTGTTCTAATGTTGTTCTCCTTTGAACAACAGGGGGGGTGAGAACCGTTTCTTGGCGAAGGGCTCAAAACGAACAATGGCTGTTCTAATGTTGTTCTCCTTGAACAACAGGGGGGGATGAGAACCGTTTCTTGGCGAAGGGCTCAAAACGAACAATGGCTGTTCTAGGTTGTTCTCTTCTGAACAAAGGGGGGGGATGAGAACCGTCTCTTGTCTACGGGCTCAAGAACAATGGCTGTTCTAATGTTGTTCTCCTTGAACAACAGGGGGGGTGAGAACCGTTTCTTGGCGAAGGGCTCAAAACGAACAATAGCTGTTCTAATGTTGTTCTCCTTGAACAACAGGGGGGGGATGCCTTGGGGACTTGGCGTCACTAAAGGCTCGAACCTTTGGCACTCAAGGAATATTGTCCTCCTTCTGGACAAGTGATGGTGAATCTCGAGGTCGAGATCCCTTGGCGCACAAAGGGAGAGAGGGTCGTGGTGATGTTTCGCGACGAAAATCTGGATCTCCAATCTGATCTTAGTGGTAAAGTTTCCATATAAATAGCCAGGACATCTCCTTGGCGTGGGGGAGAATGGGGTGGAAGCTTCGAGGGAACGCACAGCTGGGCCGGAGAAAAATGCCTTATCTGTCCATAAGCCTAACTCGATCTGGTGAGGTCGGCGAATGGGGGTGAACGGGGGGACGATAACCTCCTTGTTTAAACATTGACGTCCGGTAGCTGTTGATAAGACTCCAAGCCTCGAATCGAAGATGCACGTGGGCCTCCTCGAGGTTTTAACTAATATGGGATAGGAGTTGAATTTAACACAGATTCAATCATTCTATCACACCCCTCCATTCCAGGGGAAGTTGTCACTTCGAAAAAAAAAAAGAGAAGGGACAACGATAGAGCTCCGTTGTAGGGAACTCGTTTTTTTGTACCAACCGTATCTTCCTGCACCTAACTAGTATTACCTCAATACATGATTATTTTGATCTTTAGATTACAGGGGAAAATAACCTTTAATACAACTTAATAAAAAAAAAAAGGGCATGGAACAATGAAATGTTATAAACTTAGTACATACGGGACAAAATAATTTATACGTAAATTAATAAGAACAAATATATATACATAAAAAAAAATTAGACATTGAGCGTTACAAAATTCAGACATATACATTAATTAACTATATTACAAAAGAATCTTAAATTAAGTCGTACAAGACGGTATATACCTACATGGAGATACTAATCCTATGAATACAATTATTCTACGCTATTCGGTAACGCATTCCTACTGAGTGCGTCAGCGACCTGGTTATCGGAACCTTTGATATAATTTATTTTAAATTGATACTCTTGCAAGAGTAAACTCCAGCGCATGATGCGGCCGTTTGAGTGTCTCAAATTCCTAATATAGGCTAACGGACGGTGGTCGGTTCCTATTTGAAAATCTTTACATATCAAGTACAGCTTGAATTTGTCTATGACCCAGATAATTGATAGAGCTATCTTTTCTCTAGTGGCATATCTCTTTCCGCGTGGTAATAATTGACGACTAGCATATGCAACTGGATGACTCGTTCTGTCATCCACGTATTGAAGGAGTACACCTCCAATGCCCTCGTTGATCACGTCGGTCTTAACCCCAACGGATTTTTCCGGGTTGGGCAACTTAAAAATGGGGGCAGAAATGAACTTACTTTTGAGCTGATTACAACGGGAAACAGCGACATCATTCCAACGTAAACGATCGGGGAAATTCTTTTCCTGAAGGGGGCATAGGGGGGCCAAAATTGCAGCGAAATTCAAAACAAATCGCTGATAGGGAGAAGCTGATCCTAGGAACGATCTTAATGGCTTCTTTGTAATCGGGAGGGGCATGTGGGCGATTGCCTTAATCTTGTTCTCGTGGGGACCTAACTTGCTTCGTCCTATTTTGAAACCCAAATATTTAATGGGTTCGTGGGCAAAATGGCATTTGCGGGGGCCAATGGTGAGGCCATTTTCGCGCAGTTGTTCGAAAAGAGCTAATAGGGTGGGTAAATGGTGATTCCATTTAATTAGTTCTTGTAGCTGGCTCTTCGGACGTGGTGTCAGCTGCGCGTCACTATCCAGGTCAGAGGGTTCCAAAGACTTGCCTGGTAGGGAAGGAGGAGGGTAATCGGCATCAGGTTGGATGCACACTGTCTGGATTACCTTAAGGGACTCCGCAGGGCAATCCTCTTCAAGCGCCGATGCTTCGTCCAGTTCTACGAAGGTATCTCCATGGGCGCGTTGGGGGTTCTTTTTTTCTTGGGGTCCATGGACAGTCTCCGTGTCCTTGTCTGGGGCCTTATCACCTAAGGGTGTTAGTGATTTACACTCCTTTTGTGCCGTCCTAAAGTCCTGGTTAAAGGTTTCCGAGAAATCGGGCGGTATCGGGGTTCTGATGGGGACGGGCTCCTGGGCTTCTTTCTTATCTCGGCCTTGAGGAAGGGCGGCCTGAAACACAGGGTCGAAACTTACTTGGGGGCTCTGTCCTATAAGTACAGAACAGAATTTTATGGGTGCTACAATAACTTCAGCCCAGCCATTATAATATTGACACTGCAGGTAACATCTAGCGACGGGGAATCGGTTCGCCCGCCCAAGTTGGTCATGTACCACCGCAAATTTTTCGTGGTTAGAGGCCACTGGGAGGAGTTCGTCGGACACGATGAAGCATGTACATCCTGTGTCCCTGACGAGAGTCGATACTCGACAGCTGTCCACGCTGCCCTCCTCATATTTCAAAGTTCCCGATGAACTTTTACCAAAAACAAAATTTACCTAGTGGCCTGACGGAGGGGGAGAAGTTTCTGCTTGGGTCTGCACCACCGGGGGAGCCGGGGTTGCATTAATCTGGTGAACTTGGTGGGCTGGTCCGCTCTTAAGCCTAGAATTTTGGGGGCAATTCCAGCTCATGTGGTTTTCTACACCACAGGTGAAGCATATGGTTGGTCGCTTCGGGAAGAGAGATGGAGGAGAAGTCTTAACGGGAGGTTTGGAGTCCCGTTGTTGGTTTTGGGGAAAGAAGTTTGGGGGTTTTACGGGGCTCGGAAACTTTGTCAGCTTTCCTGGGAAGGGGCGCGAATCCGTCCTTCTTTCTTCTCGTTGGATTACTCTTTCCCGTTCCTCTCTTTCTCTTTCTTTTTCTACCTTTTTTCTTTGAACTTCTGCTTTAATCCGAGCTAATTCAATCTGAAGCTCAGCTTGTCTTATCCGTTCCCCTCTTTCTTCTCGTTGGATTTCTTTTTCTCTTCTTTGCTCCTCTTGAATGTACTCAATTAGTTCTTTTCCGGAAAGTCCACAGGACTCTCCTTGCGCTTTAAAGATTTCAAACTGAGTCATCTTTGCACTTGGGGGCGCACTAGTCAACCAACTAAAATTCCTCGCAACAAGAATTATGCCTCTATAGAATTAGCCTACCTAAATATGGGCACTGACCTATTCGTACTTGGTTTCTCAATCTAAATAACCACTGACTAAAATCACAAAAAAAAACACAAACAAATTATTATAACCGTTCCTTGAGCTACTCCAGCTTCTTAAGTTTAAAAAAAAGCGGGATAGCAATCGTTAAAACAAAAGGGAACTACTATATTCTATTATTATAACGAATAACACTATGCTTTACTCGACTGAGACCAGTGTTTGCAAAGATATAGCGTTAAACCTTACACACCTGATACCAAATTTAAATAGTATATATATATATATATGTCGTAGAATGACTCCCGACGATACCATATATTACACTATTCGTTGAGGGAACTTCCTTAATTATCTTTAGAGTGCGTTTTACTGTCTGGCGGCCGATATTATGTATCTTCAAAATGCTTAAGAAGTGGAACTGAGCTCAAGGATAATAATATTGCTATCATTAATAAAATAGAGTTTTATTAATAATAACTATAAACAATACACAAAAACGGAAAATATTGACAAACAGAATGGAAAGGGTCGTGGAGACTCGGGCTAATCCAAGGATTTAAGGGATCAAAAAGGGTAAAACAAATATGGAGTTAAAGAGATGGGATGGTTCGATAAACCATTTAAAGCACAGAATAGAATTGACAAATAAGGGATCAATACTCAAAAGGTGACGCTTGGCTTACGTAACTTCATTAGGGTGCAGTGGAAGGTACTTGAAGGAATATTCGGTCCGCTGGCGAGTTCCAGCCGAAGGGGGGGGGGATAAAAGGATCCTGACGAGGCGTCTTGGAAAGGAGAACCGTTACTCGACGAACGGCTTGACGAACAATGGCTGTTCTAGGTTGTTCTCTTCTGAACAAAGGGGGGGATGAGAACCGTCTCTTGTCTACGGGCTCAAGAACAATGGCTGTTCTAATGTTGTTCTCCTTTGAACAACAGGGGGGGTGAGAACCGTTTCTTGGCGAAGGGCTCAAAACGAACAATGGCTGTTCTAATGTTGTTCTCCTTGAACAACAGGGGGGGGATGAGAACCGTTTCTTGGCGAAGGGCTCAAAACGAACAATGGCTGTTCTAATGTTGTTCTCCTTGAACAACAGGGTGGGGATGCCTTGGGGACTTGGCGTCACTAAAGGCTCGAACCTTTGGCACTCAAGGAATATTGTCCTCCTTCTGGACAAGTGATGGTGAATCTCGAGGTCGAGGTCCCTTGGCGCACAAAGGGAGAGAGGGTCGTGGTGATGTTTCGCGACGAAAATCTGGATCTCCAATCTGATCTTAGTGGTAAAGTTTCCATATAAATAGCCAGGACATCTCCTTGGCGTGGGGGAGAATGGGGTGGAAGCTTCGAGGGAACGCACAGCTGGGCCGGAGAAAAATGCCTTATTTGTCCATAAGCCTAACTCGATCTGGTGAGGTCGGCGAATGGGGGTGAACGGGGGGACGATAACCTCCTTGTTTAAACATTGACGTCCGGTAGCTGTTGATAAGACTCCAAACCTCGAATCGAAGATGCACGTGGGCCTCCTCGAGGTTTTAACTAATATGGGATAGGAGTTTAATTTAACACAGATTCAACTCATTCTATCACACTGTATGTAAAGATAAATGTAAAGGACGAGCAAAGTCTACATAATGACGTAAATGACTGTCAAAATGACATTAACCGATTAGCCAGTGCTTTTAAGTCCTGGGGTCTGACTAT
Organism: Ceratothoa steindachneri; assembly: GCA_963969495.1. Taxonomy (NCBI): domain Eukaryota; kingdom Metazoa; phylum Arthropoda; class Malacostraca; order Isopoda; family Cymothoidae; genus Ceratothoa; species Ceratothoa steindachneri. Next base: position 144,515,170 of record OZ018326.1, on the reverse strand, counting down.
GAGTAGCGAAAAATGTGTATTCCTTAGCTTTGTCAGGAAGCCCATATCTTGAGGTAGACTTAATAATTATGTACTTACTATTTAAATAACTCTCCTATCCCAATGAAGGACTTTGCTAAAGATTTAGGAGTACTAATTGACACTTAATTAAAATTCCGTCAACACATAATAAATATTGTTGACAAAGGACTTTCCTGCAACATACTCAGGTCCACTATAATTAGAGACCCTTCATTTATGGTAGCGTTATACACATCACATATTCGTCCTGTACTAAAATAGTTTTCTTCCCTGTGTAACACTGGTTACATAATGTAGCTCTAATTACTAGAGTCAGTTCAGCGCAGGTGGATCAGGAATGTATGTGGATTGGAAGGTATGAACTATTCTGACAGATTCAAATTTTTTAATCTCTTCTCCTATTAACTATTGGCATATCTTTCATGGTAAATCCTCCCTGAGACCAATCAACTATTTCCTCTCCGTCGACACCCAGGTACTAGAGGTCATAAGTTTAAGGTAGATCATTTCCGCAGTAAACTAGAAATACGAGGTGCGGTCCATAGGTTTTGCGAATCGGTAAGGCAAAACAGAGGAAGGGGGATGGCTGTGTGTGGGGGTGTTAGGACAAGTTATGAAAAGTCAGGACCTGCAGCCGCATGCTAGTGCCTCGTCTATTTAAGAAGCAGTATCTAACCGCAGATCGTCAGTCACAAATTTTTCACCAATGGAGAAGGTTGAGCACCGCGCAGTGAGCAAATTTTTGACCAAGGAAGGCAAGAATGCAAAAGAGATCCATGAACGCCTAGTTGCAGTGTACACCGACACCGCTCCTTCCTATGCAACCATTGCTTGCAGAAATTGGGAGTCCCGCCATTGTCGTTAGTCCCTTGAACATGACGCCCTTCAAGGACGCCCGTCAGACGTAACCGACGAGGACAATGTGGCCTGTGTAGAGAGGATGATCCTCGAAAATCGACAGGTGAAGGTCGAAGAAATCGAGCGAGAACTTGGAATATCACATGAAAGTGTTATCAACATAATCCACGACAATTTGGCCATGACCAAGGTCTTTGCCCGTTCGGTCCCTAAAAAACTCACGCCCCCTGATCGAATTCAACTTCGTCAAAGTCTACAAGGCCAGAGTTGAACCAGCTGCCCTGCGCGAGTGCGGATTCGGGGAGCAAAACCATGCCCCCCTACAGTCCATATCTGGCCCTTAGCGACTACTTTTTATTCCGCCAGCTCAAGGCTGCACTGACCGGATGCCGGTTTGGGGACGATGAAGATGTCCAGCTCGCCGTCTGGGAGTGGATTGAACAGCAGTCGGTAGATTTATGGTTGTCGGGAATTCGAAGCCTCATGGACAAGTGGCGCAAGTGCATTGAAGTCGAGGGTAGTTATATTGAAAAATAATGAAACACTTTTCCTCATATCTCGTTTCCTTATATCCGAATTGCAAAACTTAATGACCGCCCCTCGTTCGTAAAGGATATTTTACTGTAAGGTGTATTCCAGTCTGGAACTCATTACCAGGATCCCTTTTATATTTTGCCGATTTGGCCTCATTCAAAACCACTCTTGCTTACCATCTTGGTGACCTACTATTTTCATATCATTAAGTGCTGCTACTTTAAATACTACTTTAGTGCCCATGCACCGAGCTAAAATGATGCACCCTTCAACCATTTTAAGGTTTTAGACTATGTGATTCCTAACACTATGGGTTGGCGCATAAATTTAATTTTGAAGTCATATCGACTATATAAAAATTAATTCTATTTTTAATCTGTTAAATACCGTTGTGAATGCGAATGGTTTAGATAAAAGGAAAATTGGAATCTTCCTCCCGAGAAGAATAATACATGTTATGAGATAATTACATAATAACTTTTTGCCTAAGTAATTAATAAGGAAACTTTAAATATTATTCTAGAAACTAGAAATGTCCAGGAACAGGAGATTCAATCTTTAGCATATTAATTGTCGCACTTGTTCTGGTTAAATTAAAAATCTACCCCAAAAAGCGGAATATGTCGTAAGTTTTAGATAACACTGGAGAACAATGTTTTTGGTGAATTGACAAAAGTACATTTTCCTACCAAATCGTGGATACTTAATTTAAATCTGAAATCAGATTCTCTCTAAATGCTACAGATTTTTCGTAATATCAATAACTAATATTATACAATAATTTTAATTTCATCACGCCTATCATAATGCCTTGAATAATTTTGAATCATCCTTTTGCGTTATTTATAATAAAGCAGGTTTTTTGCACAAACATTTTATTGCATATGAGAAGAAACTTGAATTACACATCAGGCTAGAAGACCTCTTCTTGATTCCAATCGGGCAAATTTTGCATTTGTAACTCTCTCTCTTGTAAGTCTTCTTAGGCTGATCTCTTCTAATCTTCCAACAGTATTCCGCCATCATATGTCTATTCCAGTGAACTTGGTAGTGTTCTTTCATCGTCATCAAATTTTAATGGAAGCGTTCCCCTTATTCGTCAGTCACGGCTCCCAGATTCTCTGGGAATCGGTTGAGGTGACTATTAAGGAAATGAAGCTTCACAGTCATATTGCATCCCAGATCACGATAGGCTAAACGCATATTAGTAACCAGATCCTCGTAGTTATGCGCTTTTTTGTTTCCCAAAAAGTTACAAAGAACGGCAGAAAATTATCACCAGGCCGCTTTCTCTTTTTCATTCATGCTGTTCACGAATCTAGAATCACTCTGAAGTCTTCGGATGTGGGGACCATCAAATACTCCTGTCATTATTTTTTTCATATGACAAAGCAGGAAAGGCTGACACTATGTACTGAAAACAATCATTATCAGTGCTTAAGGCCTTGAGATACTGCTTTATCAACCCCAGTTTGAGATGAAGTGGAAGGAAAACGATCTTCTCTCGACTTACGATTGGCTCATTAACAATGTTTGACATTCCTGCTTCCAACTTTCCTGAACTGGCTAATCATTTGGGACCAGGGTTTGTCATGGGCTAGACTTTCCCACATACAGATATAGCATGGAAACTTTGTATATCCCTCCTGCCTTCTCCCTATTATTTAACCAGGTTTTTTTTTTGGGGGGGGGGGGGTTCCCTTATAGGTCGCACGCTCCAGCGCTAGGGGTACCTCCCCCCGACGCAGGAGCTTGCTTACTGCTCACGTCCTTTTTCCATTTATTTTGGGAGGGGTTGTTTTTTATCCTTTTGAATTTGATTTTAAAGTAGCCTAGTACTAGGCTGTTTTTTTAATACGGCGACTAATGCCCATGTAGGCAGCCGCCAGATGAGCTATTTAAAAAAAAACAGAAAAAAACGTATATCCCTTCTGCTGGCCAAGGAGGAAGTTCACCATCTTAAGATCTACACATATGATCAAATTGTGTTCATGGTATTTGAGTAAATCCATGACAATTTTTATGTCATCGTGAGTTTGTCGCATATGGACAGAGGGACCGAGAGGAACTGCACCAAATTCATTGTCATTATGCAAAAGGACACACTTGAGGCTACACTTGGAGCTATCCAAAAACATTCACCACTCAGCAGGGCTATAGGTGCCAAGTCCCAACCCAGTAAACAGACCCGGAACATCGTGGCAGTATACAAATTGTTTGTCCTCAGAGAAATACTTAACAAATGTACTCTCCTTTGTTCAGGAATATGATACCAGTTCTGACCTGTCAAGCATATGTCTTTCACTCAACCTGGAGGCTAAAAGTTCTGCTGCTTGGTTGGAGAGCACCAAATCACTCATCAACTTATTCAAATCCTCTTGATTGGAACAGTAATGAGCTAATGACTGTTCAGCATCAGATAATGAATCTGCAGACTCTAAATCCATTCCGTGGATGTCCATATCATGTACATCATTTTCATCCTCGAAGGAAGCATATCCACTGAAAATAGGAACTTGTAAAGACTCAGAATGAGGTACTGGCCGGATCGACGAGGAAGTCATGGGGTAGTCGATCTTGCGCCGATTTTCCTTGCTAATCCCTTTAGTATTTACCAGACTGAAATAACAGCCTGATACTTGATCCCTTGGCTCTCGCCACATCATGGGAATTCCAGAAGGAAGACGATTTCTCTTTCTTTTCGTCCACTCACGAAGATGTTCCACACAACTATGGCAAACAGCATGTGGGGCTCGCTTCTTATCTTGATGGCCAAGAGGAACATCAAAATATGTCTAATAAGTGCAGGCCACAAAGTTTGATATATTGCGCCTTTGACGAACTAGCATGAAACAGCCACATATGAAGCAGAAAGTGTCTGGATCATTAACGCAATTTTCTCTTGACGAAGTCATCACTCTAACATGAGACCTGGAAAAAGAAACAATGTCAATATTTTGCACAATAACACTTATTACTAACTTACTTCTATGTACTATGAAGTATTTGCTTTCTACAGGCACACTTGCTGTCCGTCCGGAGGGCAGTTTTCAGGGAAACGAGAAAATCGATATAACAGAATAACTATAGCATGTAGGTAAAAATGGATTATATATTTTAAATCAGCATAAAGAAACGAATTAAAATTGGAAGATAAATCTAAGTCATCAGAAAATTTTATTAAAATTGTTCTAAGTGATTAAAATTGTTTTCATTTGTAATCTCTGTATGTTTATGCGAATAAATAGAGAAGTTGAAATATACAAGAGTCAACATGTTAATATTTAATAAATGGCTAAGCTAGGGATGATATATATGCATTTAACTTACCAGATGTCTCCCACACTTTTAAGAAAAGGTTAATATTATTTTCGGTTGATGTTGTTTTATCGGATCAATTGCAATCCTAAATTGTAAGGTGTCCTAATGAAAATCAATTATCTTAAGCAACTATGTGTTGTATCTGAAAAACCACGAGAGGGTAGGTCTGGCTTTCCTTTTTAAGAGTTTGGTTGGCGGTAGACCTAAGTGAGTATGTTTTTCTCCACTTTACTGACTTCATTTACCACCTCAAGATCATGACAACATAAGTAGTCGAAAATAAATAAATGGATTACTCTTTGTTCAGGAACGCGACAGTAACAAATGTTTAAACTCGCATCCAAGGCTAGTCAACAACAGGAGCTCAGCTTAAGTTTACAACCGCATCAGAGGGCACAACATATTTTTCTTTATTTACCCTAGGCGCAAAAAGGTTTCAGAACCGAACTCCACTAGCTAACTTTCGTAGTACAGAAAGAGTGCATTCAGATTAGGATAGAAAAACACTCTTGAATGCTCCTACATACGAGTCGAAGCGATGAAGGTTGGAATAGTATTTGAACTCGCATGGTCTCCTCTCTCAGTCAAGAAGCCCAATGGAAACCACTCAGCTAGCAAACGAAAGCAACTTGTTAAGCAATCTTTCAAGCATTGCCAACAGCATATCTCGTCTCATTACAAGTTTCTCCATTATATTCATAAGTCCTTTGCTTCAATCAACTTTGAAAATACACGTAAGCCTAAAGATCATCTGCTTGATAGTCAACAATTGAAAATATCATAGACAAAGAGCTATGTTAGTCATTTTGTGTCCGTAAAATCTGTGACACATTAACGTCAAATCGCACACTTAGAGACAGGGAAATGAGAATTAAACAACTCGAAAAAGAAAGTTCACCATTCTCCCAGTAAATATGAACGTGAGCTTATGTTTTACTTTCTATCAGAGAACGTGTTTTCTATCGACTTCTAAACGTGTTTTTCACAAACATAATCCCGCGGAGTATCTCGTCTTTTTTTTAGCGTCAAATTCGCATTCTATAATTCATTCATTCAAGTCATTAAGTTCACAACCACGCTGATAAACATGGCTTTTATTAACCTAAGAGTGTATGTGTGCATTTATTATTAATTTTTCCGCAACGAAAACCAACTTTCATCAATTAATCCCATGCTTAAAGATTATTAAATAAATTCTGTATAATCCATGATTATCTTGAATTCATTGTAAAGACAAGACGTGCCTCTATTTGCTCCGCAATTTCCTGCTATTATTAGTGGTTTTAATTATATATTATAGTGTAGTGATTATATATTTTTATTAGTTAATATTATTTCTTTCTTGAGTAAATATTTTGTATTATTTGTGTTTTTAGTTACAAAAGTATTCAAAAAAATTTTAAATTATATACCCCGACGAAATTTGATATACAAACCTATCTCGTATCCGGCTACGCTTAAAGATTTATTGAATATGAAACTTTATTTGTCTAGTGTAGTGAAGATGTCTTTTGTTTTACTTAGTCAGTAATGTTTTTATTGATTTTTAATGCAAATATTTACCGTTTATAAGTGTGCAACCCATCTAAAAGTGATTTAAATACGAAACTATCTCAGAAATTCAGTCTAACGAAGCCGGACGTTAATCTCATATTTCTGCCCGTTCCAAATTCTACGCTCAGATACGTCTAGTTTGGTAGTTTTGCATTCCATTCCCTTTAACTTAACCATTATTTCTTCTTTCTCTCCCTATCTTTGATTCTCTCCTTCCTACTTCTTATGACTTCCTTTTATATGTATTATCCTTTTCGCATCGTCCTCTTTTTTTATATTTTTATACTGTAAGGAAGTAAGTTACATATAATAATACTAAAAAAATAGTAAGCAATAATTTAAAACAGGTCAGGCTATACATTCCTCCTGTACCTCAAAAGTCGAGTCGCCCTATTCCCCAACCATTGTTATCTCGGAGAGTCAAGAAGTACCAAGTCCGCGTCCTCACTCTCTCTCTCTCTCTCTCTCTCCTTTTCACTCTATTTATATGTATACTTCTTAGATTCCTCTGCCATACCAGAGTTCTACAAAATATTTGAAGGCACTCGCTGGGCAATTGCATTTAGAAACGGGTGATGTGCAGCCTTAAAAGACTCTTCCATTTGACTATTCTGTGAGAGAAGAGAAGAACACAAGAAGAAAACTGACAAACTAAGAGCTAAGATAGGGGGTAATGTAGCTGTGGGTCAATGCATTACCTAACCTCAAAGGAGAAAACGATACCAAATACCCCCTAACCCGCAAAGAGAAAGAAGATACCATCTTTACCACTAAAGAACAACCGATCACCCAGTAATAATAATAATCCTAATAACAATACCTAAACCAACAATTCCGAAACGGTGCTAAACCCCAGCAGAAAAAGTCCCTCCCCATTAAGACTTCCATTTCCTTTCAGGTCTTAGCCGAAAATGATGACAGTAAAGTTGAATCTGCTATTGCGGGAGACTCTATAGTAAGAGATCAACTTGTCACATTTTGTTGAAGGAATCTAAAGGAAGCAAACGTTTTCGCCTACAGGTTGTGTCCATTGATGACATAAAATTTATCTAGACTCTCTCTTTTAGGAAGTCAAGAAGGAAACAGTACTTAGCCTACACGTAGAAATCAGTCAAAAGAAAAACAATAATTTTATTATATTAGGCATTTTCGCATGGAGCAAAAACAGAAATAGTTTTTTTCATTAGAGCCAACTACACAAATAATTGCTTTGAGTCTATCTGCAATGTGAGGAAGTAGAATTTGTAAACTTATGGAATAAGAACTTTTTCTTCTAGACCGGACTCCACCTCAATACAATGGGTTTAACAAGGTTGTCACGATTGTTTACTGAGTCAATCACAAATTTTCAGATACTAAAGAGAGTTCACGCACTAAAAAAATAATTATGTCTTTCTATGCTCTTAATCATCAATTAAGAACTGAAAAGAGCGCGAGGGCACCCATCCGTAACAACCTGATGCCTTCTATGTCAACACTCGTAGCATTCGTAAAAAATTTTCAGATTTAGAGGAAATTGCGTTAACAGCTAATTACGACATAATTGACATTAACCGAATCCTCGTTAACTATTGAAAACGGAGATTTTCTAGCAAAGTATAAGCTACCTGGATGCAAAATGTTTGAGAAAACTTCAAATTACTTAAAGAGGAGGTGGTGTACTATTCTATATTAAAGAAAAACTCAATCCGATCCAATTATTAAACCACAAATAGCAAACGTAGACACATCGTACATAATTCTTAAAAACAAGTACGAGATGAAAATATTTTGGGCCCCCTAATATACAGACCTCTTGCTTAGCCAGTGCAAACCGAATGTGATATCTAGGAAAAATCAGCTAAATAAGTAAAACGTATGATACCGTAATTTTCGGCATTTTTTAAAATATCGAAGTGGCAAGAACCGCTATCCGCTCATGCGGCTATGAACTATATACTAACTTGCAAGAAAGTTTACTACTCAGTTTGTACTACCCCTTTCTCGTGGAAATAACATACGCACCTAATTGTTGGAACAAAAGAAGATTCCATAGAGAATATTCATCTCGGAGAAGAATTAAGTAATAGCGACAACCATGCAATTAGATTTAATATAAATTTCCCTAGAAACTATATAATTAATAGCTATGAAAAAGTCACCGACTTTAGAAAAGCTAATTTTATTATGATCAGAAAAAATTAAGCAAAAACACTGGAACAGCTTGCGTGACATTAACGAAATAAACACTATATGGACATTTTTTACCAGTTCGTACTCCAAAGCGGTTAAAGAATGTATACCTTTAAAAAATCGACGTTTGTGACACAAAAATGAACCTTGTTGGTGGAGTAGTGCGGTAGTTAAATGTTTACTAGATAAGAGGAACGCCCATAATAGATTAAAAATTTCTGACGATGAGGTAGAACGCGCTAAGTATACAGACTTACGATGTAAATTCAAAAGGTTAATCAAACAGAGTAAAAGATCCTTTGAATTACACGTGGCGAATCAAAGTACAACCAACCTGAAAGAGTTTTGTAGTTACACAAGTTAAAATAGAGAAAGAACTTCATATATTGGACCGCTAATTAACGAGAAAGGAGACTTTACCACAAATGAGCAAATGAGCTCTAACTTGAACAGACTTTTTACATGAGTTTTTACTACAGAAGTTCTTGGCGATATCCCAACACCGGCACCTGTTTAAATAGCTAATAAAGATGCTTTAAGTATAAGAGATTTACAGAAAGAACCGTATTGAGAAGCATTGAAAAACTTAAGATAAATAAGTCATACGGCCCGGATATGATCTTGCTTCAGGTATTAAAGGAAGCCAAAAGGAAACTGGACAAATCGCTCACGTTATTGTTTAATTATTCGTTCCAATAACCAATGAGTGAGAAGCTCGGTAACGTAACACCAATATTTAAAAAAGGCAGATAATCTTCACCAAGTAATTATCGCCTAATTAGTTTAACCTTGTCGTGGTATGACATTATATTACATCAATACCATATTATATCTATAGGAAAGGAACTGATAACTTACAAGCGAACCGACGAAGGGACGGAACAACATTAATTTAGAGCAGCTGAGTAGGGTGAGAGAGTGCAATGAGCTCAGGTAAATTATGGACAATGGCAAAGCTCAAGGTTATTTAAAGAGGCATGTTCAAAAATATAATTTTATTTACACAAAAATAACGATAGAATTGATGGGTAAAATTACCTCAGAGAATTAACGGACAAAATCACATCAGTAAACGAAAGGGGGAATTGTAGTTATAAATCAGACTATGAAGTTAGAACTTAAGGTATTACAGGAGGAGACTATTTAAATGGAAGGGGGGAGGAATTAACTCAATTAGATTACTGAAGAGGGGAGAGGGGTCGGCTTATGGATGTCTTCTGCACGTGAGGTGAGGCCGCTCGGAACTTCTGAGCGGGAACTTAAAGTGATGACGGTTCTCCAAGAACAAGGGGGAGGGGGTAAATTCTGGTCCATGAGACAGTATTTCTGTCACCTAAAATAAGGGGCGAATGAAGGAGAGCTTCGACAGAAGTTGATGAGAGAAGTCCGGAAAAGCGGTCGGTGGCGATCGTTAATTGGAATTACCTCACTGGCTGGGGCTAATTCCAAATACGCAAAATAGTTCAGCTGTCACTTTGCTTTGTTGTTAGCACCTGACTTGGAACTATGGGGAATCTTCTGGGGTCCGGGCGAGACTTTTCAACTCTGTCTCTTCATGGGAGTCGAGCGCTATTTATGTCCGAGGCTCTCCCCGGGGGAGAGGGCGGTAAGCGGGAAACAGATCTACTCTTGAATAGCCTCGAATCTTCTTGCAGAGGTTATTCTGCCCGTGTAAATGTGAATCGTGGTGAACACGGTTCGAGGCTACCGCTTGTGAAAGGAGGGGGGGTTAGGCTTACCAATTTAGGCCTAACCTGGTCTTCTGCAGCGCACGGAAGTTCCGTCTGCTCAAGAGATTCCATGTGGGGTTCCCTTACAAACCTTGTTGCTTTGCAATATGTTAGAAACACTTATTCGCGACGAATTCGTTAACCACTTGGATGAAAAGATGCTACTTAGAGACACCCAACAGGGCTTTAGTGATAAATGCTCCTGCGTTACAAATCTTTTAGTCTTCTTGAATGACATTTTTAAGGAATACGACAAGAGCAAAGCGGTTGACATAATTTTCCTTTACTTTCAAAAGACATATGATAAAGAACCCCATAAACGTTTACTTAATAAATTCAATGTGCATGGAATTCAAGACGCCATAGCGAGCTGGACAGAAAAATGGCTAAACAATCGTAGGCAACGCGTAGTTATAAATGGAAAATCATCTAGCTGGATAGAGGTCACTAGCGGGTACATCAGGGGTCTGTTCCGGAACCAGTTGCATTTCTAGTATGCATTAACGACTTACCCCGTAAGTGGTGGGGTGATTTGCAATCCTGGCCGCCGTGCTAACGGGATCCAGCGCTCCGTCTGGCCCTAGCTTAGCCTCTGTAACTTCCTTCAGATAGCCTGTATTTCTCCTCTACTCTCTCACTTCTCCTACAACATCTCTCACAACTTTCTCTGGTCAGCCATCCTTCCCGGATAGGGGGTGGGGGTAAGGGGAAAATGTTTCCTAACCCAGGACCTCCGGTCTGGGGTGGGGTGAGTGGTCTTTAACAACCTGCTTTATCCCCACCCATACCTTCCTCACCCCTCTTTCCTTCTCACTTCACCATCTATCTTTGTTTTTTACGCCGTCTCCAAGGTGGAGCCACCATGCAGACGGACTGCCAGGCCACCAAGCGGGAGGGGTGGTCCTGAATAGCTGCACTTAGCTGTGCCATGACTATACGTACCCCTAGAAGCTTGGGCTACTGCGAGGGGTGATGAGCTATTGCATCCCGTAAGTAAAAGAGGGACACCATGCCTAATGATGAAGAAATAAAAAATCACCCCTTAATTTCCCCAGTACCATCGTCGGAGCCGGCCTCGGTTTGCTCCACAAGGAAAATAGAGATCCCACACCTGGGCTTGCGCAGGGGAGCCTTCAAACTTGTGTAACCGGAGAGGAGGCTTACTCCTCTTAAGCCTACGGGTGTAGGGGACTCTCCCTCACCCCCTTCTTTCGAGGGGCTTTCGGGCACCTTGCTTTTACCAGATTCCGTCCACCCTTTTCTTTCTAAGAGGACTGCCAATAAAGCCAGGAGGCAGCCCATAGCTGACAGCTCCGCATTAAAGCGGCTCAGTAGGGCAAACCCCTTAGGGGGGAGAGGGAAGCCAGGCCACTTCGGGCGCTTCCCTCAAAAGACCTGCTGGCAAGAATACGAAACTTTGCTGGGGTCAAGGCCTGTACCTCCCCAGACATGATTAGTGACGCTCTTTACGGGACCTGCGATGTCCTGGGGGGGGGGGAAGTGCAACTGGAGGCCCCTCCTGAGATAGACATGGTTTTTGAGGCCCCCCAGCCTCAAACGGTAGGGCATTGCATGGGAGGGTTTTCTGGGCTCGGCGCCAAGCACCGAACCCGAATCCGCTTCTATGCATGGTCCTTCTCAAATGGCCCAGGCTTCTAAGGTAGTAGAAGGATGGAAGAAATCTCCCTTGAACGTTGCCCTTGCGACTACCAGGACATTCTCAATCAAGGAGAAGGACCATCTGGCCTGGGGGCTCCTGCCGGCGAAGGGGAGAAGCGGGTTCATTTCTGCCCTCCTCTCCTAAAAAGAAGCAAATTAGAAACAAGACTAAAAAGACTCGAGGCTTCTCTCCATCCGTGGGGGCTACGGGATGGATAGGTCTGCTGCCACTTCGGTAAGCGAACAAACCAAGATCAGAAAATCCGGCCCCTCAACCACCCTGGGTGCAGAGTCCCAGACTAAGACAAAATGAGCGCAGCGTGAAGGCTTGATAACATCAAGGCCACTCCTTCAGTAAACTGGCGTTTCAAGCCCGCTGGCAGCATGTTGTCTAGGGGCAACATGATCCATCAGAGGAAAGCATTAGGTAGTGTAATTAGTAGAGAGCCGAAGGTGACTCGTTTCTCGGACAGGAGCCTTCTGGCGAACGTGAGGGATCCCTCAAAGGCGGCCAAGATAAGTGCTCTTCGGACACTACATGGCACCCCGGTGAGTGTGACGCAGCACCATAAACTTTGTAAAAGGAGTAGTTTATGCAAGGCAACTCCTTGACTACTCCATAGAGGACATCACCTTAGAGCTTGCCGACCATGGGGCGGTCGAGGGCAAACGTGTGATGAGAAAACAGGGAGGGGCCTCCGCGTCACGTTCGAATGTGACAAGCTCCCTGAGTCGGTGCGTACCGGTTGGTACCGCCACTGCGTCAAGGCATTCGTGTCACTGCCGCAGCGGTGCTATTACTCTCACCGCTTCGGCCATACAAATCGTTCTTGTAGACGTGCAGAGTCGGGGTCAGCTGAAGTCTGTGGAAATTGCTCCAAGGCCGCAAACGATAAGTCCAAATCGTCTGTGACCAAGTGTGTCAATTGCGGAGCGTATCTCCTTAAGAAAGAAATCCTAGCCGTTGAGCCCAGGATTGACTCTCATTCCGCGAGGCTAAGGACTTGGTCCTCGCGCACCCGGCTCTGCCTGGGACGTCTAACGTGTCAATGGTTAGAAAGAAACCCTCTGGTACTAGCCCATCCAGGCCAACCAGCACGGTTGTTTCCGTGCCCATTTGGAGCCCTTCTGTGCGTTCTACTGAACCTGGGCGCTCACCTGGTAAAGCTGGTGGCACAAAGGGTTCACACCCAGCTCCGGCTAAAACCAGGGCTCTCCCTCCTTCCCCTAGCGTAACCGTTCCCCGTAAGGCGAAATGGCCACGCGCCTCCACTGAGTCGTTAGGCTCTCAGGAGGAAACACCCCTAAAGTTGATTGCCAGGCGATCTTCTGGGGTTACTAAAGCTGTTCACCAAAAGGAGAACAGCAACAAAGGAGCTTCGGCTCCTTCGCCCACGCCTAGTGGTAGGCTCCCCCGACTCCGAATCCGCAAAGACCGCCTATGGTTTCGAAGCGGAGTAAGAAAAAGACTCGCATAGCGAGCTTAATAAGACCTCGAAGGAGACAGCGCCTTCAGAGCTACGTCCTACAAGCAGCGCCCGGTGTTCTGCCTCCGGTAAGCGTACGGCCATTCCCGTGAGGGTCTTCTTTGCAAAGAGGGCTCCCGCCTCTCTTCCGAGCTAGGCCTGGAGGGCATATTCCTTCAATATAATTGCCGTGGACTCCAGGCCAACTGAGAGGAGCTGCGGAGGCTCGTCTCGTCTCGTTCCCCGCTAGCTCTTTTTCTGCAGTAGACCATGCTAGGCACGTGCCCCCTGTTCGCCCACCCGGGTATAAGGGTTTTCCGACCCCACCGCCAGGAGATGGGTCCGGGCTGGGCGATGCGCAGGTTTACACCCGACATGATGTCTCTGTTCTTCTTTTCAATTAAGATACCTCCATTCAGGCAGTGGCTATGCAGCTTCACTTGGATAGGAGCTATACTATTATTTCTACGTACATTCCAACGTCATCTGACTTCGACGCACGGGACTTCCGCCGCATCGTGGCACGGTTGCCGAGGCCCTTTCTCTTGCTTGTAGATCTGAACGGCAGGCATACTCTCTGGAAGAATATTCAATAAATCCCAGCGGACAAGTCCTTGCTGATCTGATCGAAGAGCATGTGATAGGTTTCCTAAATGCTGATGACTTTAAACATCATTGCCCGAGAACCGCTTCATTTTCTTGCCTTGACCTATCCTTGTGCTCTTCGGATGGCACAGCCTGATCTTGATTGGGGGGGGGGGCGATGACCTCCATGGTAGTGATCACTTTCCCAATCAAATTTTATTTTCAGGGAAACTGCCGCCTAAGAACATACCTCGGTGCTGCTTGGTGCGGGAGCAGTGGCCTGCATTTCAGGAAATGACTGAATTTTCTATCTCAGTCGAGGAGTTTAGGTCGGTAGATGAGGCCGTTGAGTTCTTCTCCGGTAGCCTTATTGCCACGGGCTTGAAGACTATTCCCAGAACGTCTGGCCGTTTTGCACGCTGACCACTCCCGTAGTGGTCGGCAGAGTGTGAGACGGTCCTCAAACAGAAGCGTTATGCCTACATGCGCTATAAGCGCCGCCCAAACCATTTCACAGTCAATGAATTTCATCGGGCTATGGCTGGGTTCCGGTATAATACGAAGACCCCCGCCGCTCTTGTTGGTGGGCATAAATGTCTTCACTTAACGGGAAGACCCCTTAAGCAGAGGTGTGGAAGCGAGTCAAGAGGATTCGAAGAAAGTTCTCACAGGACTCCCCTCCCGGTCTCGAGGAGAATGGGCCTGCCATCTCATACATTGCGTCCGTGGCTGAATCGTTCGCTTCTGGTTCTCCGCAGTCTCTAGCCAAGATGCTGCTCCACCTGTTTTCAATCCACGTCTTGATGTGGCGAAAGCCCACCGGCTGGAATTTATCTCCAGAGGCGGAGAACCTTTTAACGACAGGTTTATTGTGAGTGAGTTGCGTTCCGCTCTTGCTTCGTTCGTTGGCCTCGCCAAGGGTCCGAAAATGTCCCGTATGCCATGCTTCGACACCTGGGTGAGCAAGGCATGGCCTTAATGGTAGATTTCTCTACAGGATCTGGGTCGAGGGTCTCCTTCCAGATTCCTGACCAATCGCTACTGTGCTTACCTTTCGCAAACCGGGGAGAGATGACTCTACTCCAGCCGGTTTCCGCCCAATCTCTCTAACCTCTTGTGTGTGCAAGTTGATGGAGAAATTGGTAAATGTTAGATTCGACTTTTTCTAGGACAGCGGAGACCATCTGCACAGTGCGGCTTTCGCAAGTTCCACTCCACGTCGGCTGCTCTGCTCCGACCGGAAAATGCCGTCTGCGAGGCCTTCCTTCTTAGACAGCACTACGCCTTGGTGTTTCCCGATTTGGAGAAGACCTATGATAACGCATGGCGATACTGTATCATGGAGATTCTCCACACGATGGGGGCGATGGGACGGCTCCCAATGCTTATATGTGAATTTTTCGAGATCGTCGATTCCGCGTGCGGGTGGGGAGAGCCCTCACCGGCCCAATATGGCAGAAAGAGTGTGTCCCGGAGGGAAGTGTCCTTTGTGTCACACTCTTTGCCTTGAGTATCAACGGTTACACCTCGGTGCTGCCGGAAGATGTTCTCGCTACGCTTTACGTGGACAAACTTTCGATCTCTTTTGGCGCGGCCCAGATGTCTACTATGGAGCATCGACTTCAACAGGCATTGAACCGCGTCTCTCGCTATGCCAAATCGAACAGGTTTCTGTTTTCTTCGGCCAAGACTAAGGTAGTTTGCTCCTACCGCCATCCATGGCTTCACCCATTCCCAGACTTGATTCCTTATGGGGTGCGCCTAGAAATGATTGAATCTCACCGTTTCCTTGGTCTTTTTTTGACCGCCGCCTCACTTAGGAGGCTCAGTCATCGAAGCCTTAGGGTCTCTTGTACCTGACCCATGGATATTCTCCGCTCCGTGACCTTGAGCGCTTCGGGCGCTGATAGGGCTACTGCCTTACTATCTTATCGATCCTTTGTTCGTTCGAAGCTCGAATACGAATGCGAATTTTATTCCATCCGCAGCCAAGCGTTTATTGCGAAAGGTGGACTCGATCAACCACAACGGCCTTCACCTTGCAACCGGTCCCTTTCGCGCTTTCCCCATTGAGAGCCTACTAATCGATGCTGGGGAGATGCCCCTCGCTCTACGCCGCGTACAGTGCATCACTCGCCTATACGCGCGAGTACGGCGCCTCCCTCAGTCGCTAACAGCTCTCACTGCATCTGCAGCTGATTTCAACGGTGCCTATGCTGCCGAGAGATGCCAGTCATACCCTAAGTCATTTATGTTTAGGGCCAGGAAACTCCTTTGAGAGCTAGGTATATTACTCGGACCGGTGGCACCCCTGGTCTTGCCCAAGATGCCACCCTGGAGGGTACCACATTTGGCTATTTGTCGCCAAACCTCTGCCCTTAAAGCTTGTACAGCGCCGGGAGTATTGCATTCAACCTTTTTGGAGCACACATCGTGGTTCGGTGAAACAGTGCCAGTGTATTCGGATGGCTCCACGTCCGAAAAAGGGGTTCGGCCCAGCCGTATCCCCTCTGTTTGAAGTCAGCGGGACTCTTACAGGCGCTGCGTCTGTCTTCCTGGCTGCGGCGGCAATACATCATGCGGTACGGGAGATTACGTGACGTGCCCGATAAGGAGACCGGATTGTGATCTATAGTGACTCACAAAGTGCCGTGAGTGCTCTCGAGGTATTTGAATCTCCGCATCCCCTGGGTCCCGATATCCATGACGCCACGGTTTTGGCGAGCCGGGCGGATGTCGAGATTATCTTCTGCTGGGTTCCTGGACATGTAGGAATTTCGGTAAATGAGTGCGCCGATGAGGGCGCCAAAGAATCCGCGAGGACTCTGCGCCTGAACCAGCGTTTCGGTCCTCCTCACACCGACTACATGGCAGGAATACGGGCAGCTCTTTGGGCTTCTCGGCAAGGAATATGGGACACGGTCGAAGGGAATTTTAAGTTGCGTGCCATTGCACCGCGACTATTCCCATAGACTTACCCCCTAATGCCACGAAGGCTTTAGGTTGCTTTCTGTCGTCCCCGAATTGGCCACACTCGTGGGACGCACCGTAATTTCATGGATTGCTCGCTAGCGCCCTATTGTGAAGATTGCGTTGTCCCCCAAACTGTTCGGCACATTCATGTTGAATGTCCCAGTCTGCGTGATCTTTGCGCACGATACCTCTCCCGGTATCAGGATAAGCCAGGTCGCTACCGCCTGTCCCTTGTACTCGGGACGAATGCGTGCACATTGACTGGTGGACTTGTAGTCTTTTGTGAAGAGGCTTGCCGTCTCACTTTTATTTAACTTGGTTTTTTGGTGTTATTTTTTGTTGTTTTTTTGTTTTTCTGTTATTTTTTGAGGGGAGGTCTCACGCTCCTGCGCCGATGAAAAGGAGAACTCCTCCCGACGCCGGAGATTGCTTCCTAATTGTTGTGATCTTGCTTCTTTATTATTGTTTTCATACTCTTATTTTAAAGTAGCCTAATGCTAGGCTGTCTTGATTCCGGCGACTAATGCCCAAGTGGGTAGTCGCCAGATAAGCTCCTAAAAAAAATAAAATATATTTAACGACTTAGACGAAGGCATTTCAGGCAAAATATCGAAGTTTGCTGACAACGCCGAAATTGCAAATTCAGTACTCACTAGTAACACAGATTAATGAAATGAAAAACAATCTCGACAATTTGTCGAACTGGGCGCAAACTTGGCATATGATTTTTAACTTGGATAAATGTAAAGTGCTCCATATTGGATACTGTAACGGCAAAGCAAAGTACTCACTAAATGATACTTAACTTTTAAGAGTAGATAGGTATGGACCTAGGAGTAACAATATCGAGCGACCTAAATTGTAGTAAGTAATTTTCAGAAGTCCTTAAGAAACCAAATAAAATAATTGGATTCATTGGTAGAGCGTTCCAGTATAAGTCTAAAATTACAATCCTTACTCTCTATAATTCCTTGGTGCGTCCTATTATGGAATACCGCGTTCAAGCCTGGTGCCCATACTACCAGAAAGAAATAGCGAAATTAGGATAAGTCAACCGAAAGCTTACTAAAATGATACCAAGTTTAAAGAACAAAAGATACGAAGAGCGACTTAGGGAAATAAATCAATTTCCCTTAACTCTGCGTAGATTAACCAAGGGCAAATCTATAGATAAACATTTTAACTCGCAGGAATCTAAGAATTTGTTTTTTTAACCGAATCGTCAACTTATGGTATGGGCTTCCTCGAAAAGTAATAGACTACAACACGGTAGATACTTTGAAAAGTCGTATAGAAAAATACTTTGAATTTAAGCCCCGACTAAGAGCGTTTTCTAGCTAATAACTAGCTCCCTAGCCTTCAGGTGAAAGGTTCGTCAAATTTCTCCTACTTTCCATCTCTTCTAAATAAATTTTTCTTAGAGATTTTGCCTGTGTTTCCAGTATGACTAATGCAAAGTGTACTACAGTCGCGGCAAAAAAATCATAACATTTATACGATGCGGTTAATAAAAAAAAATATTTCACCTACATGTATTTTATTGTAATTATATCTTTAAACTTAATACTTATACATACTGCGTTTGAAATTTAACAACATATGAAGTCTTTTGGGCATTGATCCGGCCAGCTAGGGAAAGTAGGAAAGGTCCATATTGATCTATAACCCCTTCAGTGCCTGCTGCAGGTCTTTGAATTGGTTGGCTTGGATGCTTGTACTCTATTTTTAATAACATTCCAAGCATTCTCGATGGGGTTGAGATCGGGGGAATTACCTGGCCTGTTTAATAAATAAATTTGGTTGTCTACAAGGAACTTTTTGACCGTTTTTAAGTTGTTTGCAGGTTCTTATCATGCATGAAATAATGACACTCATGAATACTCCTGAAATATAGCAAATGTTCCTTCAACACGTCAATGCAATTGCTCCCCTTCATGGTAACGTTCTTGGGGTTTAATTACAGCCATGCTTTGTAATTTCCACCAGTGAAGGCACCCCACAACATTACTCTGTCCGCATGTTTTACCGTATTCACTGTGTACCGGGGATTGAGCCATGACACACCTCTCAGCCAACGCATTGTCTTGGACTCCCCCCTAACTAGCCAAAAGGTACTTTTGTCGCTGAACATTACCTTTTTCTATTGTTCTTTATCCCATGTCATCTAGTATGGACCACAAGGAATGTTGTGACCTGCTTATCTATGTAAGTCTTTTCTTTTCTATTAATTTGGAAAATAAGTTGGGTCTCATCCAATCAATTTCCCTCTGTTACCCGAGGCTATAGTTTAACTTAAACATTAAGCTCCCTTTTCTTAAATATTATTGTATTTTTCTAGCTAATCTTTACTTTTTCCCTAGATTATTATATCTATTATAACTACGGAGTTTACTATAATATAGTCAAGAGCCAAGAGCAATAAACTCTCCAAGAAATAAATTTAGTCCAAAAACATAACTTCCACAACAGCTAAATTTAAACGGATCATTTTGACATCTTCCCTTCTGATATGGGCATTTTATTATCCTCCTCTTCTAAAGTTTTAGAAATTGAACTTTCTTTTTTAAAATTTTGGCAACAAAGTTAAAATGACAGGTTAGTTTAGGTAATTTAGTTACCGAATGGTCTCAGGAAGTTATGTGGGTATTTATCTTTCACACATTTTTACTTTCCCATATTATCACAAATTTTTACATGCCTCTTCTTCTAAGATTCTGTTAGAGATGTTTTTGTTGGATTTTCCTTAGTATCAAAGTGAAATTATGGCCCGCTGCCTCGTTAAAGTACTCACTGCGAAGGCTCTTTGAAGGACACACTCAGCAATTCGCCATTTAACTCAATCTCTCCGGATAAAATAGAGGTCATGTGTACTGGAGATTTACGAGAGTTGCTCGTTCCTATTTTTCTACAACCTCGGGCTATGTAACTAAAAAAGATTTTACCTTCACTAACTCTAAGTAATCAATTAGAGAGAAATAAAAGGCCTAAAACATGTTAAGAAGATGAATGATAAAACCTTAGGTTTTACAAACCACTTACATAAGTTCTTCAGAAATAGGCTCTTTGATTTTCCTAGGATTTTTTTAATCAAGGAGCTCATTATACCTATAACTTATTTATCGCCCACAGCCACTTTTAAGTTGTAACTTACAATGTTGTTGTATTCTTAAAGATGGGTTTGAATGGGAAAAGTTATCCTCCAAATAATTAAATTACCTCAATAAATAGTAAATAATGCGGTGTGAGGTCAATCGTTCGTGAAGTTGCAATGAAAGTATCAAAGAGTGTTAATGGAAGTTAAGAAAAAGCATAAAATTGAAGCACTAGCTACATATGTTATATATAATATTATGATTAGGTATGAATAGTCAATTTTAAGATGGCCTTATACATATGCTAATTAACGAAAGAGATTCAAGTTTTATAATATAACAAATTTTGGAAGACAAAAGCCAAACATGTTTTGTTAGAGGTCATCTGTCAAACCTATTTCATATAAGTCAGACCTATCCTTATCTAGGACACAACACTTTCAGCTTGCCCTCTATCTTTCCTGCTATTCCTTCTTTATCAATAATTATAAAGATGTGCTTTCTACATTCTTCTTCGCTATCTCAATCCTTTTTTCGCTGCATTTGTATTTAGAATCAATTTTCTTTGTCATTGCACTCATTTTCTCACCTCGGTTGTAAAATAACCTCTAACCACTTAAAATAATTCTATTGGGATTAATTATCCTAAACCGCGAGTTCATTTTGAAGGAGACTTTTAAATATTTCGCGCTTTCACATTATATAAAAATCATCAAGAGGTCGTTTATTTAATTTAACGATGATTTTTAATATTGAAACACATAGAAAAGCTAAGGGAACTTTGCCACCCTCAAATCAGCTCTTGGTCAATATAGAACAACTTTATAACTTTAGCAAACATTATTCTTTATGCTCACTTATTACTTCTACGAAAGTATTTAGATGAGTGGAATTCAAAAAACAATTTTTGTCAGTAATGAAATTTCCTTTATTGTTGGATTATTTGATAAATTTCTGATCTCAACTAAAACATATCTGCGGCATAGAATTTACGAGATTTTCTTCTATGATTCTCTATCTGATCCTTTAAATTTTTTTACGTATTTCGGTCGAAAATAAATCATTTTTCCAAACAAACGATTTCAAGTTCTCGTCAACATATTCATAGTAAAATTATTAGAAATCTGTGTTTGAGGCTAGGTAAATATATATTAATAGCCGAAACCTTACATAGAATTTTTAATTAACGCTTTGACGTATTTTTTTTATTTAGCCCCTTTAATAACGTAATAATAAAGAAAATAAATACACTAAAACGTAAAAATAACTAGAAAATGCTCAGCGCTATGTCAGTGATGCATGAATAGTCGCAATTATCCCAGTAATTTAGTTTTGTTTACAAAATAGCATTACAAACAATTTGAATGAGATACATGAAAACTAAGCACACTTCACTTAAAAAATAACTTAAAAAACTAACAACATTTTTAACTCCATACACTTTGCCTGGAAATCCGTGTCCCCAAATACATTCAAATAAATTTTAAAAATCTCAAAACGTAATGCATTGGTTTTACTTAAAACTGTTTTTTGCTAATGAACGAAAGCCAGAAATCATTCCTTCATCGAAAGCTCCCTAAACTTCATCAAGATAATTATAGTTCATCTTAATCATACTTTGTCAACATAAATTAAAAACAACTGTTTTAGTGTTGTCAGAAAAGTTTTAACAAAATGCGTAACAATTTCAGATAAACTAAAGAATTTAAGTAAAGAATAGCTCATTATAATAAGGTGAATTGTAAAAAAATAAGAGTAAATAGTAAGAAAGTGTTAAATGTAATAGCAAGGCCCTTTGTGAGATCGCCCAATTCGTTACTTATAATCCATTTTGAAGCCGTGGATGGAATTTCTCAAAAATTCTTGCTAGGAAAAAGGACATTTCCGTTGAGTGTGCTGAGGACCTAATGCCCAAATATTCAACGCGAAAGACAAAACTTATCGGTGAGGCACAAACTTACCTGAATAAAATATGGAATAACTTAGCAACTATTCATTCGCGATAAAATGGAATTGAGAAAAGAAGTTATTATCCAGGAAAGAAACATGGAAATATTAGCATAGAATTCTGAGGCAGAATGAAATAAAGAACATGAAAGCGCGCAAATGTACAAACTTTCTTTTGGTAATAAAGTTTTGGCTTCCTTTTCTTTTCCAACGAATTAAAAGGAGCATTTGAAAGGTCAGAATCCAGCCATATATGATGTTTCTCCAAACTTAATTTGTGGGGCTTATAAAAATATAGAAATCCTCAGTTCTTTACTTTTTTATTTTACAGCCAAAACAGATGTTCCGTCATGATATCTGATGAGAAACGCTCGCTAGCGTCTTCACTTTACTGGATCTCCCACGGCGTTGGCTTCCGATTTGTGTTTAATACCTTGGAATCTTTATGTTCTACTTATTCTCTTCTTATCTCCATAAGCCAACTACTTATAAGATTTTTGTAAAAATAAGTTAGAATTATGGAAGGCGAGTTGCAAGCCATTAAGCACAATAACTTCAATGGCATATTCCGCAGAAAGTTTGCAAGGGAAGATCTGCCAAAAAAATGGTGAAGATAAAGAAAGGGAAATTTTGCATGAAATATAAGACAACAGATTTTCCATTGTGCTTTGGGGCCAGGGGTGCACCGGGCGAGTGTTGGAGCCTGGAGAGCACAAAGTTTTTAGATGTAAGCCGTTGCAAGATTGCACATCTTGTCTCCTTTCTGCGTATGGTACGTAAATAAATTCATTATGTGTCAGAGGAATACTCTTTATTTCTTACTTATATGCGCTTATTCAAATCTGACCTCCTTACCATTTGCTTCAATCATTCAAATCCCGTCTATCGAATATTGCCATGGGGCTTAGACCTTCTCTCTCGTTATTGGTCAATTTTCTAACCGCGAAATTCAACCTCAGTTCAAATGGACTTCACAAATGGACTTTCGAGCTCCTTCCATGAAACCCAACACCTTTGCCTTAATTTCCGTTATGTTAACAGCAACCTGACTAGGCAAATTTATAATAATGTTAGTGTTAAATGTATTTAATAATGTGAGTTGTCCTCAATTCCTATTTAATCAATTTTTATTCCATCATCTCTTATCAACGTATTTAATGAAACAACAGCAAACAGTACATTTCTCACCAATAAATTTAGTGTGTAATATGGAAGGATACATCGTTCTAATTAAATAATCGATAAAATTCACTTTTGTGCATACTTTAGTTAAAAATGGAAGAGAATATTCGCCTAGCCTGAGTGAAATTTTTGTTTTATCTTGAACAAATTGGATAAATTGTGTTTGGCATATTAAATGATTATTCATAGTCAGTTATATTGATCTCTTTAGCCCAATCTTCCAGCCCCATAATATTATATTGCTAGAGAAGGATATAAACTCATGGCTATTACCTGCTTGCAATATAACGACGAAAAGTTTTTGGCTCATTTCTTTTTTGTCATAATGGAAGAAAGGCAACATTCCGTTACATGAATAACCCGATCGGTAACAAACTTTTAGAAAAGTAGCAAATAGGCAAACCAAATATCATTTCATTTTATTAGAGCTAAAATATAAAGGTTCGCTAATTATCATTTTTTTCGTAGGTCAGGTGGGCTTCACTGACCTTCGCTTGCCCTACCCAGACGCGGGGAAAATCCCTTTCAAGTACGGGGAATATTCAAGTGTGTTATCTACCGTTGGCCGACTTAGAAAATAGATCAATGGCTTTTTATTTTGTTCTAAGATTTAAAAAAGAGAAACAAAAATAATCTTTACTATTCTACGAACAAATAACAGAATTTAACAATAATTTATACACTATGGGAAAACTAATCGTTCAGCAAAACGAAATTAATTCACAATGAATGCTTTGGCACGAGCTATGAGTAGCACAATATTTACCCGACGGTGATAGACTAAAATGTAATAGGCTTACAATTTTTCAAGTAGGGGAGGGGGCCGCAAGTGGTTATTCAAAAGAGTATCCTTGCAGGGCACTGAGCGAAGCGCGTTATTCCAGAATGAGTCCTGACGACCTTGAAGGTCATAATTCCTGGCTTGTTGCCTACGAATCCTTAGGGTACCAGAGAGTAGCTTGTGAAGTGGCGCGCTGTGTCCTTTGGCTACTTCCAATGAGTCCTCTTGATTACTGTTGGATACTGAGTGAACAGTGCCTGCCTCCTGGTTGAATACTAATTTGCTCGTTTCCGTACTGTGAAATATATACAAATTCGCCGGATGCGATGTTGTTTGCCGTCGGAAGTCGGTCCCACTTCAATTCAAGGCGCGGCGGGAAAGGGCCTTGCGCCCTCTTGCTGATTTGGGTTCCGGGCTCCAGTTTTACTCGTCTCACTTCGTTATCGCCACGGAAGTTTACCGAAAGACACCGGTTGACGGTCCCTTCGTCCGTGAGATACCCCCTCAGGCCACTTTGTCCGCGTGAACCTCTCTCTCTCTCTCTCTCTCTCTGACAATTATATACAATACCTCTTTAGCGCACTATCATTTCTCAGGAAAATTATATGAATCGCCTTTTAATATACTTGTCCGTTTATAATTGTAATAAGAATAATTTAGTATATACAAAATCATTTTTCACGAGTATTACATGCTTTCTATACAATTTTCTAAATTTTGATTACAATGATCCTCCAGATATCTTTTCCTAGATAATTTTCGTGATAAAATGCCCACGAAAAAGAAACTTTCCCTTAAAATAGAACTAGATCGAGAAAAAATAGGGAAACAAAAGTCTTTACACATTTTAAACGATTTGAACTGTAATCATGGAACTCGAAATAATATTGCAAAGAATATCCGTCAGCCAAGAAGGATAAGCGTTCAACCAAAACTTTGAGCTGCTATCCGACTGCATATTTTTTAAATAAAGGGTTGCTAAACAATTTCAAAGGAAACCAAGTCAAGGAATAGGGACCAAATATTTTAACCAACAACATTAAAATAATGTATGTGATGGGCCTTAGACATAAGAACTGACTGTAGCAAAGCAATCTTTACTGATTAATCAAGAATTTTTCAGGATGGGCTGGATGGTTGGCCAACGGCTGGGTTATCAATAGAAATCGGATGAAACATTTTTTACATGGGCTGAAATTGTTGGAGATAAGAAAATAGGACATTTCCAAGTGAATTATAACGTTTAAAATTTATTTCAATGCAGAGTGCCAATTCCTGTATAAAAACATCTAACTTGGTTGAAGGGAGAGCCAGTGAGGATGAGGAAATCACTTGTACTCATGCAGGAGAATGCTCCAAGTCATGCATGCATGTTATCGTAGAATTTTTTAGAGCTGAAAGTATTGATAGGATACTCAATAATAGACTGATATCCTAGCAGTTGCAACCTAAATCCATTGCAAAATTTGTTTTCATTCTAAAGAGTGAAGCTTTCTCAGATGGCAGGCAATTTAATAAGAATTATGACGTTTTGAAGACATCTAGGTTGCAGCAATAAATATGTCTCCTGGTTACATCAAAACGAATTCTTCAGGTGCCATCAGACTGCTTTGTATTTTTTAGAATAAGGATATTTTCTGTGGGAACTCTTGAAAAGTTACTAGTTAAAATTATAGTTCATTTATTTCTATTTGATTGTATTTCTCAACTTTTCATTTTATATGTAAGTTTGTTAAAATTACTATGCTTTCTTTATATATTATTTGTTATATATTTTGGTAGGTAACTCTATTTATTTGACTAATTTTATATCTACAAATAAACTTGTGATAGAACGGGTTGAGGCCGCTTAATTTCAACCACTATCATATGTTTTTAAAAACCACGATACTACCCACGTGCATCTTCGTTTTGAAGCTGGGTGCCTTATCGCAGCCACCTGAGTCAATGTTTAAACAAGGAGGTTTATCTTCCCTAGTTCTTCCCATGCCCTAACCTCGCCAGATTAAGTTAAGCTTAAGGGCAGATAAGGCATTGTTCTCAGGCTCGGCTGTGCATTCCCTCGAAGCTCCCACTCCATTGTCCCCCACGCTAAAGAAATGTCCCGGCTATTTAAATGGAAACTTAACCACTAAGATTCAGAATGGAGATCCATATTTTCGTCGCGAAACATCACTACGACTCACTCTCACCTTGTGCACCAAGAGACCTCGACCTCGTGATTTACCATCACTTGTCCAGAAAAAGGACAATATCCCTTGAGTGCCAAGGTTCGAACCTTCGTGACAAGAAGTCCACAAGGCTTCGCCTGTTGTTCAGAAAGAGAACAGAGTAAGAACAGCCATTGTTCGTTCGAGCCTTTTGCCCCAAAACGGTTCTCACTCTTTCCCCTTGTTGTTCAGAAGAGAACAACATTAGAACAGCCATTGTTCTTGAGCCAGTAGACAAGAGACGGTTCTCACCCCACTGTTGTTCAGAAGAAAACAAAGTAGAACAGCCATTGTTCTTCAAGCCGTTCGTCAAGAAACGGTTCTCATTCCTAAGATGCCACGTCAGGATTATTTAATCCCCCTCCTTCGGCTGGAACTCGCCAGCGGACCGAAAATTCCTTCACGTCGCCTTCCTCTGCACAACAAGTATAATTACGTAAGCCGAACATTACCTTTGAGTTTTCACCCATTTGTCAACTCTATCCTGTGCTTAAAATGGTTTAGCGAACCATCTCATCCCTTTAATTTATATTTGTTTTACCTTTTTAAATCTCTTAATCCTCGAATTAGCTAGATCTCCCACGACCCTTCCCTTCTCTGTTTATGTCAATATTTTCCGTTTTGTGTGTTGTTGATAGTTTTAATTAATAAAACTCTATTTTATTAATGATAGCAATATTATTATCCTTGAGCTCAGTTCCACTTCTTAAGCATATCGAAGATACATAATATGGCCAGCCTAGACATCCACGCACTCTAAAGATAATTAAATAAGTTCCCTCAACGAATAGTTATATATGGTATATCGTCAAGAGTCCATTCTACGACAGAACTCATGATAGGAAAATAGTCAAATCCAACAATATTTCCTTTTATTCTCCTCTTATATCGCATTGATTTAATATATTCCTATTAAAATTTAGTTTCATGTTTATCTAAAATATATGGTGAACGTTACGAAAAGGATTAGATGTTTTAAGAGTACTTAAGCTATTTTCATCATTTGTATATAATCTCTAGACACACTTTATGTTTACACAATTAAGTTATTTTCTAAATTTTAAGTTGTTAAGCTTTAATCAAAGGAAGTTTAGGATAGGCTTTGGTTGATTTTCTAAGGTTATCAAAAGTTATTTAGATAAAAACATTCCATTTCAGTAGATATTAAGTAGAAATGTAGTTTTTATCAGTTTTATATTTGTTAATAAAGTGCTTTCTACAATTTGGATTACTCCTCTATAAAAATTAGTGTTGATGCTTGTTAGCATCTGATTCACTCTTAGTAGTTTTTGAAGTGGTATTTGAGGA
Source organism: Ceratothoa steindachneri (assembly GCA_963969495.1). NCBI lineage: Eukaryota > Metazoa > Arthropoda > Malacostraca > Isopoda > Cymothoidae > Ceratothoa > Ceratothoa steindachneri. The sequence continues at coordinate 144,487,777 of OZ018326.1, read as the reverse complement.
AAATAAACAGTTTAGACAACCACTACCACCCGTCGAAAAAACTCATTATGTATATTGAATTTGTGCTTTGGAGGTTTGGGATTTCAACGAAGACATCATATTATTTTAAATTAAACTCCTAGAGCTCTGTTGCAAAATCTTAACAATTTTTAGTTTTCTTCAAATGACAACATAAAAATGGGAATTGTTATTTCCTCGAAGATTATATTAAATCTACATTTGCAGTGGCCCGAATTAGTCAGCTCTGATTTTTCAAAATGATTCGGATGAGGCAAGGCGTGCAACTGTGCTGTAGTATTGAAAGGGGAAGGAGCAAGGCGGCTGTGCGGAAGAATACGGAATATGTATGTGTATGTGTATGCACAGGATTGGTCGTAGTGTGGTCAATGGTCAAAGGAGAAAGGCGAGTTCTTCAGTGGCCCAGGTAAGGCATGTTTTTTACCACACATCTGTGTTATTAAAGTGTCGTCTTCGTTGCTGTTTTCTGCTGTGTTGCTTATAATGTTTATAGTATTTGTTCGATTTACCGGTTCTTCCTCGACGTGTGATTGCGCGGTGCATCAAACGGAAATGCTGGATCAATAAAGAACTGGCGGTCTGCTGAGCCGCTACAATCCCTTGTTTACTACTCCTACAAACTATCTAGGCCTTTACTTCACTAGGCTCTTTTAGCGACGGGAAAATTGACCTATATTATGAGGCCTTTGGCGCGAACGGCAGTATTGTGGAATGGTTGGAGAAGTTCGACCTCCTCGTGAAGCCTAGAGAGCTGCAGGATATAGAGAATATCCTACCCAAGTTTTTAGAAGACACACCTTAGTATGTGTGCAATGAAATGGATAAAGGTCCAAAGAAGAGTGCACAGAGGATGAAGGATGGACTTCATTTACTTTGCAGCTTATGTGGAGTGGAAGCAGGTTAGAGTAGTGTTCTTGGATCATGATTCAGGTAATGAAAACCAGGCTTTTTCTATTGAACGGATTCACCCTTGCTGTTTTGGGAGGATAGAGATTCTACGGCTAGATTTATTAGTGACTCATGGGTATTGCAGTGGTGCTAAAAGAGATTTCAGCCAATAAAAAAAAGATTTGGCCTGTGTTCGATTTCCTTTTACTGAATATGCATGTAGAGTGTCTCCATGGACCCGATGTTGCTGTTTGCAGCGATACCTTGTACAGGTAGAGGCAGCTTTCACAGTAGCTATGGATAGTGGACCTTAAATCTGTATATTTGCAAATAAGAGTGGACTTTAGTCTGTGGGCTTACCAGCAAGTATGGTATCGTGGAGTTTTTTAACATATGACTCGGATTGGCATTGTTCTAAACTTTAATTCTAAACTAAAGACCACAATTGTAACCTGGTGTTAGAGCTGGATGAGCGAATGCGGAGGGGAACTGACAGTTATATAGATGATGTGATTGTGAATTAGATAGTAACAGCAGAGGAAGTTGTGGAACAGCTTGTACGTTACAACCTACTCACCAAACAGCCTGAGAGTTTGAAGATGGTTGTGTGCTTGGCTTGGCTCTGCAAAGAAACATAAACGCAGAGCTGGCTTTTGTTTGCCGGACCAAGGTGATGTTAGAAGACTATCTAGACGTGAGCTCTTCTCTATATGTGATGGATTGTATGACACTACCATGAGTGTAAGTTGTTAAGAGTTGCCTGTAGCTTCCTTAAGAGGTTAAGTGAAGGAAAGAGATGGGATGGTGATGAGGGAGACCAAGCAACGGGTTTGAGCAGAGATCTGCAAACTCAGATAAACTCGACGGATAAGGGGAGAGGGCTGTTTCCTTTAGCACCTTAAAGGCAGGGGCGCATTTGTTGTGATGCCAGCAGTTTCACTCTTATAGTTGAAATATAAATCGGAAATCGGATTGTGTAGGATGCTGCTTGGCTACGCAAAAAGTAAGGATTTTTCTCATATCAATGTGATAGAACGGTCTAAGGCCGCTCAAATTCAGCCGCTATCACATGTTCAGAAACACATGCTACCCACGTGCATCTGCGAGAGGAAGCAGAGCGCGTTATCGCCCACCTTTGCTAATATTTAATCAAGGAGGTTCATTCCCCCGTTTCGCCTCCATACGTCAATCTCGCCAGATTGAGTTAGGCTTATGGGCAGATAAGGTATTTTCCCAGGCGACACTGGGGCATTGCTCCGAAGTCCCCGACTCAATTATCCCATACACCATGGAGACGGCTCCGGGTACTTATACATAGCTTTCCCCGATTAAAGCAGATCAGATCCCAATTATCTTCGCAAAGCATTACCCCGAACCGGTCTCCCTTGTGCACATAGGAACTCTCTACCTCGAGAAATCCCGTATTGTCCAGAAGAGTACAATATCTCTTGAGTGCCAAGACGCCTTCCAGACGCCAAGTCAACAAGGCCCCCCCTGTTGTTCAGAAAGAGAACAACGTTAGAACAGCCATTGTTCTTTGAGCCCGTTTAACAAGAGACGGATCTCCCCCCCCCCTCCTGTTGTTTAGAAAGAAAACAACGTTAAAACAGCCATTGTTCTTCAAGCCCGTTTGTCAAGAAACGGTTTTCGTTCCCAAGACATCACGTCAGGATAATCTAATTCCCCCTTTTTAACGTTCTTCAAGAGAACGCTTGGTTTCAACAATAACCTCCATTGTTAATCTAGAACATCCCCGATTTGCTATCACAAAGATTGCTCGTACTTCCGAGCCCCACTTCGCTCTCACTCTTTGAAGACAGTCTTTCCCCTTCGCTAAGGACAACCCCCCGAAGAACCCTTCTGCTGAAAAGCACCAGTGGACCGAAGATTCCTTCGCATCGTCTTCCTCTGCACAACAACTTTGTAATTACGTAATCTGAGCATTACTTTTAATCATCTAACCTTTTGTCAACGCTACCCTGTGCTTTAAATGGTTTAGCGAACCATTCCCCCCCTTTAATTTTTATTTGTTTACCTTTTTAAATCTCTCCAAATCTTAATCATCGGATTAGTCAGATATTCCCACGACCCTTTCCATTCTCCGTTCATGTAAACATGTTTTTTGTGTGTTGTTGATAATTATTGAAGATAAATAAGCCCCTACAGGCCCCCCATTCTGGACTAACCTTGGTCAATCAAATTACCACGCACTCGAAATATTAGAATAATTCCCTCAACGAATATTATATCGTCGAGAGCCTATTCTAAGACAATCAACATTGTTGTGTTGGATACAGTTGTCAATGGGCTGAACCTAGCTCTGCAGTTGGATTTGAGACATGTTGAAATTATGACTGATTCGATGGCTGTCCTCTGTTGCTTGAAAAGTGCAATCTGTGTTGAGGGTGGAGTAAAGGTAACCGGTATGTAAGAGATGTTGATTAGAAGGAGGTTTTCTGTTGTGCAGGACATCATGCTGGAGGATGGTGTCAAATTGCCTTTAACCTTTGTCTCCTCGGAAAGAACCGAGGCTAATATCTTTACCACAGTACCAAGGGTTGCACTGGAACTTGATGTTGACGTTGAAGCTTTACACTCATAACACCATTTTGGCCTGGAGCAAACTTTCTATTAAGCTAGGCTGCTCAATTCCACTTTTGAGAGAGAGAAGAGGGTGTAGTGTTGTGAGTGCTTGTAGGTAATGCAAATTTATAGACCATATACCAGTGAGGCATTTATCTGGGGAGTTAGGATTTGAGGGCCGATGGAACAGGCTCGCACTGGATGTGACGCCTAACCAGAGCAAAACATTTTTTACTGTAGTGGACTATGGACCAAATAGGTTTTCAATATGGCGGGAAGTGTGGTCGGAAAATTCTGGTGAAATCTTACAACAGTTAGAGCAGATTTTCCGGGAAAGCGTACCTTCTTATAAGGTTTTGCTGACAATAAAAGAGCCTTTAGTTCTCTCCAACTTGTTGATGGCTGCAGGGAGTGTTATGTTATTTAGATGTTTTGGGCGGCCTACTGGCCATCAAGAAATGTGATTACTGAGCAAATCCATCGTACCATGAAGAAAATGGCTGCAAGATCAGTGAAGAGCCACTGTAGATGGTGTTTTGGAAAAACCTACTTGTGAAAGAGGGTTCAAATAAAGAGACCGCACCTGCTTCTATGCTTTTCAGATATCAAGGAGACATCCACCATGCATTTGGGAGGTGCAGCAAGATGATTTTTAAACTTCGTTCACAGTTCAGGATGCTGTGGTGGTAACTCAGGTGGGTAGCCGGTTTACCTATCGCTTGACGGATGGTGTGATGACTGATTTGACGTGAGAGAACACAGTAGAGGTTGATGGCGTTCAGGCTCATGTACTCAACATATAACGGATTTTCCCGATGAAGAATCGTCTGATGGGGGAGAAGGACGGCGTCATTGATAAGGATGATGGCTCTGATGATGCGTTGAATGTGGCTCCGTGAGAAGGGCTTCGAGTTGGTCTAACTTGCTTGGAGCGAATACAACGACCCCAATCTGGCTTCGCGATTAAGAGCAGTGATTGTGAGATCACTGGATGTGTGTGGAGCTGTGCTGTAGGAGTGAAAAGTTTAGGAGCAGGCCGCTGTGCAAAGAATACGGAATATGTATGTATATGTGTGTACATGCTTGGTGGGTGGGTGGTCAGAGGTGAGAGGCTAGTTCATAGGTTGCGCTGGTGATTCATGGTTGTTTACCACACATCACTGTTATTAGAGTATGGCGTATTTGTTGCCTTTCCCTATTGTGTTAGTTACATATAGTGCTAATAGTTTTTGTTGGTTTATAGTCGATTTAACGGTTCTTTCTCGACGTGATATTGTGTTGCATTAAACGGACGTGCTAAATCAACACATAACTCAAGATGAGTTTGAGCTGTATCAATCTCATGATGTTTTTGCAGGCAAACAAATATGGACAAAATAATCTTTAATTTTCCCAGGAATAAAAAACACATGTTGATTATGAATTTTATACTTATTAAAATGTTAGTTATTTATATGATTGTTTGTCACATAATTAATGATTATTAAATTTTAAATTGTATTAGTTGATAAAAATAATCATTAATATTTCCCCTAAATAAATAATAGAGTTTGAGCTGTATCATTCTCATGATGTTTTTGCAGGCAAACAAATATGGACAAATAATCTTTAATTTTCCCAGGAATAAAAAACACATGTTGATTATGAATTTTATACTTATTAAAATGTTAGTTTTTTTATGATTGTTTGTCACATAATTAATGATTATTAATTTTTAAATTGTATTAGTTGATAAAAATAATCATTAATATTTCCCCTAAATAAATAATAGAGACAAAAATTCTTCTCTAGCCTTATATCATCCAGAGAACAAGGACTTTAACAAAGTAAATCAATACCCTCCTTTGGATTAGAGTTGATTTTTATTCGCATTATAGCAATGTGTTTTTTCCCTAGGGGTTTCCACATACTTGAGCAGAAATTGCAATGATTTGTCTATACGTTCTTTAATTAAGAAGGTAATTCTGGTATCATACTGTAACGTAAATATTTCTAAGTTACGAAAGGCGGTCAATAAGTTTTTCGAATCAGTAGGGTCAAACATAGGAAGCAGGATGGCTGTTTGTGGGGGTGTTAGGACAAGTTATGACAAGTCAGTAACTGCAGCTACACGCTCCTGCCTCGTGTATTTAAAAAGCAGTAGCTGATCGCAAATCGTCAGTCACAAATATTTCAACAATGGAGAAGGTTGAGCACCGCACAGTGATCAAATTTTTGACCAAGGAAGGCAAGAATGCAAAATAGATCCATGACCGCATGGTTGCAGTGTACACCGACACCGCCCCTTCCTATGCCCTAGGAACCTTACGCCCCATGATCGACTTCAACGTCGTCAAAGTCAGCAAGGCTAGATTTGCACAAGCTGCCCTGCGCGAGTGCGGATTCGAGGAGCTCAACCATCCCCCCTACATTCCAGATCTGGCCCCTATCCAATACTTTTTATTCCACCAGCTCAAGGTTGCACTGCGTGGACGCGGGTTTGGGGACGATAAAGATGTCCAGCTCGCTGTCCATGAGTGGATTGAACAGCAGTCGGTAGATTTCTGGTTGTCGGGAATTCGAAGCCTCAGGGACAAGTGACGCAAGTGCATTGAAGTCGAGGGTAGTTATATTGAAAAATAATAAAACACTTTTCCTCATATCTCGTTTCCTTATATCCGAATTGCAAAACCTATTGACAGCCTTTCGTATGATAAGCAATTTAAAATAAGGAAAATAGCCATGTTTTTTTAATAAAATACAAAGGGGGAAAGATTACTACTATTATGATTAGTTAAATGGCATAAAATGATTTGAAGAATAATAGAAAAATTAGCCTTAAAAATATTTTGTAATCGAAACGGCCTAAAATAACTAATAACAAAGTCTTTGGACTCATAACATAGCTGAGAAAAGTAGGCTTTTTCATGTGAGTACATATTCCAATTGACAAAAATTATTTGGATGAATACTGAAACGATTGAAGAGAGCAAGGCTGAACGCCACAATATATTTCGGTGCGTTTTGGCCGAAGTTTGCTAGAATTAATTACAGCTCTATTTCCAATCATTCATGAGAGGAGCAAACAGCAAAATAATCATTCTTAAATAAGCATTTACAAATTCTGACAATATATTTATTGAAGACGATGAAAAACAAAATAATAGGTTGTTTCACATTTCAATGTGTAGAAGTCGTTAAGTGAACGAGGGAAACGCCACCTTTAGAATCGTCCAGCAATGAGAAAAGACCACGCAAAATGGTGGTTTGTCGATGATTAACCTTTAGAGAATTCCCCCTGAATGGTAATTAAAGCTGAAGATAACCCGCGTTTCAAGTTGATGGCAAAGGGAAGATTAAAATTATTGATGCCATCAGGCAAATAATCTGCTGGATGCTGTCCTTAGATTGGTATCAAATAAAGTAGGCCACATTTTATTATAATGACCTCTCCGATTCGAGCAAAGTTACCCTCTTTGCTTGGAGTTAGTCGTGACGATATTGTTTGTTGGTATCATTTTCTATAGTTTGCGGTGAGATCGCGATTTTCTTTTTATTCTTCGGGAGCGGTTATGGTGAGAAAATGAACTGCGTGATGAAATACATAAGACTGTCGTGGTATATCAATTATATATATATATATATATATATATATATATATTTTATATATATATATATATATATATATATATTTTAGTGTGATGCAAACAAGGAATAAAACAAATTATTTGCATTTTATGAGATACCATCTTATTTAATTTATTTTAGAACAAAAACAATTTGTAAAATCTTCAGATGAAAGAATAAATATTTAGAGGTGGCACCCAGCACTTGAATATTGCTGATTTTCATGGCAGCCGGGAGGTACAGCAAACACCACGTGACTCTATTTTTTATAGTCTTCTTTGATTTGTAATTCGACACAACTTGTAACAAATACTGTTTTTCTCTTCTTCATTAGTTAGCAATTTGTTGTATTCCTCCATGAGCTTAACTCCTCTTTCACCAATATCATTAACAACTTTTAGATCCTTAACAATATTTTTAACACTCCAAAATCCTTCTGCTTGAGGCAGGTCCTCAACCAATTTGTTAAAAAAATTGAGGAAAGCCAATCTGTTTTGAAGAAAGAGATTGTGTTTTTTGCTAGTAAGTCCTAAAGGTGCTTCTTGTCCTAATTTCATCATCTACTTTGGTTTTCTTGGGTGGATCTGAATCTGCTGGATTCTTCAAGTCATCTTTCACTTATCCGTTTGTCTCGAATGAAAACCATCATAAAAAACGGCGCAATTAATTCTTCCGAAAGATACCAGAGTTGTTTTAAAATTCATTCAAGGCGGCATTGACAATCATTTGATTTGTTCTTTTGTAGCAATGAAGTCCTTCAAGAAGCAACAAATTATGTGGGATCCTGGCTGCCTTTGGTGCAGAAAACCAGTGCTTCACTTAGATTGAAATGGCAAACTTGCATATTGCTTCCAAGTATTTTGTTTCTTTGGGTGAAATTTTTAATTGACTTTTGAACATGAAAGTTTTTTTTGAGTATATAAGTTTTGCCATCCATATAGGTCTGTGGTATGCTCTAGGTTGTTTGAACCCTACTAAGAGGAGTTTTTCACATCATTAATATCGTTAGCTTCAAGAGATTCTTTGAATTGTCACGAATTTGTCGTTGTTTAAACAGTTTTGTAGAAAATTCCATCAATATATATTTCTTTTCTCAGGGGTAATTTTCTTAGGTGGTCAAATTTAACTTAGTCTATGTTATTCCATAATATTTTTAATCTTTTAAATAATAGAATATCAACGCCAAAAGAAGTTTGAAAAATAGGTGCTATCACTGCCTTCAAAACACCTTTAAATGTGTAATTTCGTCAGGAGAGCCACAATAAGTCTGTCAATAATCTTTGCTCAATTATTGTGCAGACCTCTTTTTACGACCTGTATTTGAATCGGTTGTGTCAAAACATCTACCCTTCACTTTTTCCGTGATTTAATGGTCAAGCATCATTTGATAAACTGCCCCAGCCATACGTTTGCCAGTGCCTTGATGAATCTTTAGTACTTCAAGTAGCTGTTATGAACCAGAGCCTGATATTAACAATTGGCAAGCGATCCATGACGTCTTATCCTGATATATTTTTAAGAACTTTTCCATCCCAATGATCTATCAAGGGCTTATCAGTTTGAAAATGTTTTTCAAGTAGTCAATGGATCTCTTTCTCGATATTTCTAGAGCTGAGCGTATAGTAGAGTAATTGATATTATAGTCTCCAAGGTTCTCTTCTACACTCAAAATGGTACGAATAATAACAACAGGAGCTAACTGAGCGATTACTTATCTTGGCGACATCCAAGAAGGAAAGAATATTTTTGTTCAATATTTTAGGCTTTTTCTATGGAGGACCTTTATTGTTGAGGGGTTTGGTTCATGATATAAATCTCATACTTCTGTTTCACTTGGATTATTGCCTTAACAAGTGCTACTTACATTAATAACTGTTTCATTTGATGAAACTGTTTGCCGTCCCCATTTTAGCTCCATTCTCTCTTGCTGCCCTTGTAATGGGTTGAGGAATAAGTTATTACAGTTTTATCAAATTTATTCATTACCATTAACACTTTTAGAAAAAACTTAATTTTTAATTGATAACACTATGAAATTTTATCAATAATGTAGTCTCCGTTGTTATTTATGAGTTCAGCCCAACCTTCAACTAGTTTTTTGATGCCTCTGCAATAAAAATCTCTGGATTTTGACTCGAAGAATTCGTCTAACTAGGTTCTTAATTCCACATCAGTAATGCAGGAAATGCGGGGAATGAGCACGCCGATGAGGGCGGCAAAGAGTCCGCGAGGATTCTGTGATCCGACCAGAATTTTGCTCTTCCTCACACCGAATACATGGCAGGAATATGGGCAGCTCTTCGGACTGCTTGGCAAAGAAGATGAGAGACGGTGGAAGGGAACCTAAAGTTGCGTGCCATTGCCCCGCGACTGTTTCCTTTTATTTTATTAATTTTGGTGTTTGGTTTAGGTTGTTCTTTGTGTCTTTTTAAATTTAAACTTAAAGTAGCCTAATACTAGGCAGGTTTTTAATACGGCGACTAATGCCCAAGTAAGCATTCGCCAGATGAGCTCTTGAAAGAAAAAAAAAATTCTACATCAGTATTGAACGGAACGCCGCGCAAATTGTTGGAGAGTTATCGGAACAGATAGAAACCCGATGGAGCTAAGTCTGGCGAATATGGAGGATACGGCAGGATTTCCCAATTAAGCGTTTAGATGGCGTCTTTTGTCATATTGGCAAATGCGAGGACGAGCATTGTAAAGTTGCAGAAGGACTCAATAACTTCGATGAGGTCGCTTTCTGAATAACTTCCGCGAGTCGATACATTTGTTGAATGTAGAGTTCTGCATTGACAATCTCGTTGTTCGCAAGGAGGACATAAAGAATGATGCCTTCACAATCCCACCACACACACAGCATCGTCTTTCGTGGGTAAAGTCCTTGCTTAAATCGCTGAAATGTTTTTTTTTATTGGGGCTAAGCCATTGTTTTCGATGGTTCATGTTGACATAAAAACACCACTAAATAACTAAATCCTCACAGACAATATCGTCATCCTCGGAGCACTTTGGTACCACTGGGATAGAGTACACACACACACAACCTATCCAAACGACACCCAAAAGAGCAGTTCCAAGATATCAAGGAGTGTTGTCGGGCCCACGCTCACGAGTTAAGGCCCGCCGTCCTCATACGAATGGAGCTGCTCCACAACACCTCCACACTGACCACTCCAATTACCGTCGAGGAAACTAAACACTACATTAAAACAACACTCAAACGCGCATCTGGCCTATTCAGCCTACCAGCCGCATTAATACACAACCTCCCAGCAAACATATACCCTAAACTTACATACTTATTCAACGCATCACTAGCCTCAGGTCATTTCCTTAAAATATTCAAAGTCTCTCACAACATACATCTACACAAAATGAACAAATAATCAAAACACCCAAACAATTACAGGCCTATTGCTCTATTATAGCACCTAGGCCATATAATCGGACGTATAATCAACTGCCGCCTACAAACTACCTGGAAGAGAGGGACTGTTTCTCTTCCCACCTCTATCGGTTCAGGAGGTGACACCCACTCAGGCGGCTGTGACCATCTCCAAATATGCTTACAATTACAGGCCTATTGCTCTATTATAGCACCTAGGTAATATAATCGGACGTATGATCAACTGCTGCCTACGAACTACCTGAAAGAGAGGGACTGTTTCTCTTCCCACCACTATCGGTTCAGGAGGTGCCACTCGACTCAGGCGGCTGTGACCATCGTTCACGACACATTACAAAAAACACACCAGGCACAACAAAAGACACTCTCCATCAACAAGGACGTGGAGAAGGCCTTTGATAAGGTATGGCACGAGGGACTCCGTTTGAAACTCGCCAACAATACGGAGTTACCTCTCTGCCCCAGAAGGCTCTGCTCGCAATACCTCACTGAACGGAGATGCCACATAAAATACAACAATACCCTATAACAACCTTTCACACCACGCTCAGGCGTTCCCCAAGGAAGTGTACTGGCGCCCACACTTTACATGATGTACACAAACGAGCCGATGATAAGACCATTCTTGTCAGCAGACACGAAACAGAAGAGATCTCGCACCACGCACAAATAATACTAGATGAAAAGACAGAGTACGAGTTTTAATGGCTGATTGTCACAAATCCTCAGAAGACATAGGTAACCCTCTTTGGCGCAAGAGATCACTACATTCATAACCTACAAATTAATTCACACATACCAGATAGAAACCATTTAAACCGAAAAAGGCTTGACTACACAAAAACAAATATCCTTAGGTTCAATATACACCAGCACATAATACAAGCAAGAACCGTACGCACAAACAAAATGCTGTGCAGGTTTTAACTTGCGCGCACAAAACTACAGTACCACCTATATAAAACATTTGTGCGACCTCTTCTCACGTACGCCCCACTGTCTCTCGTAGCTGCGAGTAGCAAGTGGCAGAAGAAGGCTCAGCGCATTCAGAACTCTGAAGCGAGCTTGCCGCTCTTTCATGTACGCGAGAATGTCCACACTACACGCCAACAACAAATTAGCACCCCTCGACAAAAAATATGCTCACACTGGACTCACAAAACAACTCTGGAAACTCGCCAGAGACCCCATATACAGCGCACTAAATGCAAGACTGTATGTTGTGATGGCCCTGAGTTACCCTGCAGCTCATGACCACTCGCAACCCATACTGTCCTACACATTAGTTAAGAGCATCATGAATAAGTTGTTTCTGACTATGCAGGCACGATCTCATTCCTGACAACCCCCCAACCGTCGTCCAGTCCTGAACACCATGTGGCACACCCAACTACATCACGCATCGGTGTCAAGCCACCGAACTATCAACTCTTCCTATCCGCATTAAAGATATTTCCTTACCCTTTTCCTCTATGAGTAAGTGATCGTTGTGTTACACAGTGATCCCTCTGTTCTTTCTTTTTCAATCGATTCGATTTGATTCGATTCACCTGAACCATTGACTGCGTAGAACTCCTGGAATACACACTCCGGCAATTACATCTGAATTCGATAAAGGAGGAAAAATTGGGGGAAATTCCAAAGAATCCTCCGAGAATTGGAGGCGCTCAGACATACAGATATTGAGCACTCGCACTCAAAATACAGCTTACGTTACTTTTGCTTTTCAAGGCCTGACCTATTGAAGAATAAAGTTCAGAGAATTAAAAGTGCATTTTGCACATCGATCTTTACGGAAAAAAATCTACTTCTCTCCAACGCCATCTTTCGACCCCTACGGGGAATTGGAAAAAAGAGATTTATACCAGGTGGTCATAATTAATTTTATGGCTACCTAATCTCATCACCCGCTCCGCTCTCGCCTTCTAAGATGTAGTTGTGTGTACTGCCATTCATAACCTAGTTCAAATTATGCCCGTCCATTGACAAGGCATAATTCAAGGCGGTTGAGAAAGCAGGTTTGTTGATTAGCCTACCTTCGAACCTTCCGTCATAGGCGCTCCAGATAAGAAACGAAGCTACAACTATAGAGGAAGAGTTTTCTCTATCCCTGATGGACCAACAGTAATCATAGAGGGATATAAAACGGTTTCTATATGAGCTAGAAGCAACCTCGATACCTAACTCCAGAAGAGGCGGCACTCTGGGTGGTGTTAGTTGATTCAATCACTACCCATCATCAAGTCCGCCATGAGTCATCCTTCTGGAGAGCCTTCCCCGGTCCATCATCACATATATCTATCATCTTCATCTCGGCAGACATACCGACTACGCTAAGGATTGTGGGGGTGGGGGATCATTATCATTTTTTTATTTCCAACATTTAACATACTTTTATCCCAGGCAAATCAATAGGTACCACGAAGACAAAAACAAAAAGAAGAAGGAGGCTCTAACGAGCCAAAATGGACGACAGTAAATGAGCGGAAAGGGTCCTTCCCCTTAGAATCATTCCTAGCTGAGAGAAACCAACTAGCGAATTGGCACTAAGGCGTATTTACGCTGATATTGGGGTTATACTCCTTAGACTAAATGAGCAGCACAACGGTTATGTGGCGATATGCGACACAGTAAAGGATCTAGATCTCCTCATGAGCGAAAACGCAGCAAAGAAACATGAAAATATCGGACTCGCACCTCAGACCCCTCTGGACGTACAAACGAAAAGAACCGTGATGTGCAGACGACTTGAACCCTGGGTCGGTGAGCACACTCCAAAACAAATCAAGGAAGAACTCAAAAAAGAACAGGATTGGGAAAATATCGAAGAGATAATCAAATTTGAAAACAAAATGGAGAAGAGTACAACCGTGTCTTCAAATTAGTATTTATATGTACATAAATGTCCAAAAAAGCCTCAAAAGAGGGACTGCTTGCCTTCTATACTAAAACTCACCCGATCAAATCGAGATGGAGATATTTGTCTTCGTGCAAGTATGCTTGACATGCTACGCCCTCGGGAAACATCTGCTCAAAGATTGTAATTGCTAAGGGAATGCATGGTCCAAATGCGCAAGCCAAAACCACAGGTGGGACCAATGCTAGAGCACGATAAAGAAATGCTTAAACTGTTAAAATTCCCAGAGAACACTGGCTATGTCTTTCTTAATAAAGAAGAAGCTCATACGAAAGTAAAAACCCGAAATAAGCATAGAAAAAGAAAGAAGAAAAACTAATTCCTACGCTGCAGCAACTGCAAGAGGAAACAACGCCACACCTCCCACACATACCACAATGGTAAACATAGAGGGAAACGTGAGGTCATATTTAATTCTCTGCATAATGGACGCCCACTTCGTAAACATGGCAAAAACAGGCTCATACGCAAACGAATTGAACACTAGCTGGAAAAGAAATGGCTTAAAAAAATGTGGTTTCCAGAGAACTTTTCTTCGAGCGAAGTGTACAAAATAAGCATGACTCAAGAAAGGACTACGAAAAATACGAACTCGGAAGAAGACGAAGCCGGAAGGGATACCGATTCTGAAGAAGAATCCATCGACGAAGAAACCTTGAAGGCGATCCTAGAAAGCACAAAACTTAAGCAAAACTAAAGGTGAATACACAAGATTACAACATAAATATTTACGGTTCTCACCTCAACCAGTTACCTAAACAGGTTAAACAAAAAGAAATCGTGGACGGACTAGGAGCGAATATGAGGCAGACGCAAATGAGACAGAGGTTTACAATGCTTTAAAGCAACGAATGATACATATCGCCCCTTTGGGTCAAAACATCTCAACCTCAAATTCAAGAAAAAAGGTAATGGACGCAATCGTTCCCCAGGCCGTCCGAAAAAAACGAAGAGAGGAAGAGATTACACCACATAATTAAACATGGATAAGTACCAACGAAAAATTAAAATATTTACACTAAATGTAAACGGCTGGCAAGAGAAAAGATTATCATATTCAAACATAATAAGAAAGAAGACGTAGATATAATTATTCTAACAGAACATGGAATAAACTATAAGAATTACAAACTATTAATTTATTACCATGAACCTACAATTAAACAAGATATGATGGTTTAGCGATTGCCGTTAAATCCGAAATTAATTTTACAGAGCTATACAAATAAAAATGACGACAGAAAATCTGGTCATAGCCGGGGCATATCAACCCCCAGGACGGTCATATTTGCCAACTCCAAATTTTCTCAAACTCTTTGGTTGACAAGCCTCAACCAAATTAACAGTAGAACTCAATGAAAGATGCAGAGAGGCAGGTTCCACAAACCAACAAACGGAGCAAGTAAACTCTTCAAATATTGATACAAAGGAACGTGTTAAGCAGAGAAGGTCAAGACTTCCTAACTTAACTTACATAACAGCCCAAGCCTCGACAATGCCAGACATCGTATTTATGAACCAAAATTTCAACCTAAATCACCACACATAACCAGGCTCCGCAGCCCCACCTGACCATTTAAGTATGCTAACGACCCTTTCAACATCACCCATCAAAATTAAAATGCCAAAAAGAAAAGCTATTAGCAGAACAAACTGGAACACTTACAAAGAATCTTAAGTATATTAGAAACTGGATCCCTAAATAATCAAGGCACAGAAGAAATAGAAAACTTATTAAACTAATCACTGAAAAAATCTTTGAAGCGAACAGAATTCACACCGCAATAATAGAATACAGGACTCTTTCTGTTTCCAGATGAAACCACGAAATACAGGAAAAGATGGATAAATTTAAAAATTTAAAAAATAAGTTACAGAAATGGGTACTAATATGGAGAGGTACAGAAGGCTAATCATAATCAGAAAGCAGATAGATACTCGTATTAAAGGAAAGTCAAAGCAAGTTTAAAATAACATAATAAGCAAAATAGATGTGGAAACAGATCGGGGGAAATTCTGGAGTGATTACAGAAAACTACGAGAACACAAACCCCAAAAATATAAAACTGAAAATACAGGACCGGAAAGTACAAAGAAAAAGGAAGAACTCCAAGAGCACTTCGAAAATCACTGGAAGCAAATATTCTCAATATGACCAGAGGAGACCCAAGAATATGAGAGGGAGCACGAAGGGGAAATCCTACAAGCCCTAGAGTCGCAACAAGAGCGCATTGCACAAAAACGGGTACGTCGACGAAGGGAGACGCCTTTCCTTGGGGAAGGGAGTCCCCTTCTTAGTGGCTGAATACCAGACAGTAATAAAATCATTTACACAAAAAGCACCAGATCAAAGCGGCATAACAAAGGCGCATCTAATAAATGCTCCTGAGAATGTTCATGAATCGATAGTGAAGATTTTCAATGCCTGACTTAATATTGGGTACATTCTCCAAACCTTTAAAATGGCAAAGATGATCTTCCTACCTAAGCCGGACAAACCATAACATCAAGTCGGAAGCTACCGCCCGATTTCGCTTTTGTAATTTCTGGGTAAAGTGTTTGAAAACTCCTAAACGACAGGTTAATTAAACACCTTACTGAAAATAACCTGTACAACCCATAAAAACACGAGTTCAGGAGCAAGAGAGAAATGGACACCGCGCTGGCGATTATAAGAGAGAAATTGCCACGGGAACAACGCGAGAGAATAGAGTAGACAGAGTACTCCGTGACGTTGCTAAAGCCTTCGACAAGCTGTGGTTGCCCGACCTAAAAGCCAAGATCTGCAGCCTTAATCTGCAAATAAATGTTTGCAAAACATATGCAACTACCTGGATGAAAGAAAAGCCGGATTACAAATAAACGGCCAAACAGGCGAATATATCGACCTGCAAACGGGCCTCCCCTAGGAAAGATGCCTTTCTCCAACGTTGTACACAAATTACACTAAAGACTTTTCACAGCCAACCCACGAAGGTGTGATGTACATCCAAATAGCGGATGACATCACAAAAATAATCACCAGCTACAGGAAGAACCACCGAGACGTTGATCAAAGAACAGCAAGGAAAATAAAGAATCTGAATGACTACGAAACAAGAAACAAAATCAAAACAAAAAAAGATAAATTCAACTAAATACCCGTAAACAGACGGAAAACAGTTGCAGAACGAGTCGATGGAGAAGCATATGCATACTCCATAGAAGGACGCGACCTCGGTCTAAAACTCACAACAACAGGGTACGCCTGCCACATAACGCATAAAATCAACGAAACAAAAATCAACATGTCGGCGCTGTACGGATTTATAAACTTATCTAATAACGACAAAAGAAAATTATACATGGACATAGTTCGTCCTAAGCTCCTCTGCACATTAGTACCGATTCAACACTAAAAAATGTACAACGTTCTCAAAATGAAGCCACAAGATTCATCACAAACTTAGAAAGACAGGATCGCATACCATAAGACGAACTCTATCGAAGAACTGCAATAGAACCGGTAAATATAACCCTACAAAAACGACTAACAAAAGTGTGAGAAAATATAAAAAACATAATTCCCCAAATGAAATTAACCGAATAATAGTACCGGAAAATAAATTCCGGCGAATACACTTCAAACAACGATTTAACGGCAGCCTGAAAAAACGTTATATTACTTCAACCCGATTTATAGATAAAATACACGATTACTAAAGAAAACTATCGACCATACAATCAATATGAGAAAACGAATAAGATTAGCGATTATATAAACAAAATTAATATGAGAAAGCGAATAAGACTACCGATTATACAAACAAAATAAAAAACCCGATGAGTAAGAGAATTATCGATATTAATAAAGAAGAAAACCACTTAAAATTTAATATAAATATATGTATTAATAATAATTAAAAAGAAATACTGTAAAAAGGCGAAAGAAGTCCCCCAAAACAACAAAAACTAATAAAAAAATACAGGTTCTCAATAGGGCAAAAGAAAACAAAGGTACTAATGCTAAATATTTTCACTTATTTCACTTAGAATAACATCAAAAAGCAAAATAAAACACCTCAAAAAAGGAAAGCGTTAGCCAGACAACCTGGTACAAATCATTAACATCCTTATCTTATCACCCTCATCGTTCATCTTATACTCATTATAATCCCATCAACACATACACTTATTAAACAATGTTATCTATCTATCCTATCATTCTCTTCACATTCTAACATTATACTATCTTATCTTATCTTATGTGAACCACTCCGTTGTTTTACTCCTTACTTCATATTGCTCTGAAGAAGGAAGCTAGCTTGGATCTGAAAGCTCAGAAATAAACCCTCGAAAACTCAGTCGTGCTTATTTTTCCTTTATCATATATTTATATATATATATATATATATATATATATATATATATATATATATATATACACATACGAGGGGGAGTCAAAAAGTTCTCAGATAAATGGCATAAAATTTTTATTTGTAATAATACTGTAATCATTTTTCTACATAAGCTCCATTAACATCTATACACTTTCTTAATCTATGAATCCAACGGTAAAGACCATCTTTGTAAAATTCACGGGGTTGTCTCTGGCACCAAGTAATGACCTGCTTTTTTGCTTCATCTAATGATTGAAACCGGGTTCCTTTTAGGTGTCCCTTTAAATTTGGTTAGGTTAGGTAACCTAACCTAACCTAACCTAACCTAACCTAACCTAACCTAACCTAACCTAACCTAACCTAACCTAACCAAATTTAAAGGGACACCTAAAAGGAACCCGGTTTCAATCATTAGATGAAGCAAAAAAGCAGGTCATTACTTGGTGCCAGAGACAACCCCGTGAATTCTACAAAGATGGTCTTTACCGTTGGATTCATAGATTAAAAAAGTGTATAGATGTTAATGGAGCTTATGTAGAAAAATGATTACAGTATTATTACAAATAAAAATTTTATGCCATTTGTCTGAGAAATTTTTGACTCACCTACGTATATATATATATAAATATATATATATATATATATATATATATATATATATATATATATATATATATATATATATATATAATTGTTTGGCCAGGAGAATTAGGTTTCAGAAAACTCCATTTTCATAAGAAGATTAATTAGCATTGCTTGAGAATATTAAAGTTACAAGACCTAAATTTGAGCTCGGCCTAAATATCCACCGGGACTTTTATTCTATACTCAAAACCAGATACTTCGGCAAGACCAACAAACTTTAAACATAGTCAATTTAAATTTTCAAGAGCTAGATCAGAAGAAATAAGAATGGTTATTTCAAAATAATCTTTAAAGACATCCTCCAATCCAAATAAGAATATTTGTATTCTTTCATTATATAATCTCTTACCTTGCCAGAAAACTATTGTTTTGATTTGGCCCTTTTATTTGTGCTTAAACACTGTAAATTATTTTCTTTTGATCATCAAGTGGCCATTATTATGTTTATTGCTAGTACTAATTCTTATTCTGGTTTTATAAACTGTTTCTTTGCTAGTGTCCTATCAAACATTGATAACTTAAAATATTTATAAATGTCTAGACGCCTAATGGTTGCCCTTAAATTACCTAATTCTAACAAAAATATTGTGATTACAAATTCCAATAAAACTCATCAGATTGCGTTCCTCACAAAATTGCATATTCTATAATTCTCACTGATTTACTTAGTGATGCCAATACATAATAGATATTATTTTCAAATCATTAAGTGATGAAATGTATTCTTTTAATAAATATTTAACAAGGCTTAGAAAGTACCAATCCTGACAAGATTCAACGCTTCAAACCCTCAAAATTAGAATACAACCCTCCATCCTATTATATAGTTTATTGCCCCGCATAGATAAAAGATGTCAAACTGTTTGCTTATATAAGCTCTGGTGCAATCAGATTAACGTCTTTTTCTCAGATATTTTGTTCCTCAGAACTTTTGAGAAATTTAGAAATATCAACATTAAATATAACCCTCTAGTCAATTTCGACATTTTTTCATATAGCAGATTTAAAAAAAGTTACGATTAATAAAGAATTATATCAAAATGACAAAGCAAATGAAAAACCACGCTATAATCGTTGCATTTAAAGCTAAATAATATGATACAGAGATTGCTCGCATTGTAAAACTTATCCGATCCTTCGTTGCTAAAGAATGAATTTTGAAAGCAAAGGTGCTTGTAATTGTGTAGATATGAGCTATGGAAGGCCATAAATAATCGAATAAATAGGATTAAATAATGGCTGAGTGTAGGGAAATAGAAATGCTAATATGTAGATACCACCCCACAAAGACTTCGATAAGAAAATAGAAGTTCTTCCAATAATTTACTGAAATAAGATCCGCAAAGCGAAGGTTGGTTGGTCTCTTGTAAACTTTCTATCTCTCCACATTAGGATGAGAGTAATTGCATATATCCACTATTCTCAGTGAAAAATTTGTAAACTCACAAAAAGGTGCAAAAATATAAGGTAATTTAATCCTTAGTTGCTGAAAACGCTTTGTAGGGACACGTTATATTCCCAAATAGATGAATATGTTTTTAAAGAAATTAACGAAAATAAATTGGATAAGGAAATTTAGGCCTCCATGTGTAATTGCAGATAGGAAATATATAGCAGGTAAAAATATTTCAAGGAAGTAAACGAGGATAAACTCTTAAATTTCTTAGCCATTCGAGCAAAATTAATCTACCTAAAATTTACTTAACAATAATGTACAAAAATATCTAAAGTGCACAAATTTTCATGATCTATATTATAACAAAATTCATATCTTGGATTATCTAATCATGCGAAATTTTCTTTCCTACGAGACAAGTAAACAGAGAAGCATTGCATTGACTTGATGTGTTTACAATTTGAGGAGGCTTAAGAATTGCTAAAACCTAAAACGGCAAATGACGAAGCCATTTCTCCATATTTATTCAATTAAGGTCTTAAAAGCACCGAAATGTACTTCTAAATCCATCTTAGACCTTCAGAGACTTTTATAAGTGACATTTGTGGGGCATCTAATCTCTTAGCTTAAATATTTATGCTGCAAGTTTTTCTTTAAAGTATTATTAAATCTTAAAATGTTGTCAGCTAAACGAGATTCATGCCAAAGGTCCCCAGAAATTTGATTATTGGCAGTTGAATCTCTTTCAGAGGGTCTGGGAAGAAGAGTTCCCATTGTTTCAACAGAGGTCCAAAAGATCAGGCGGTAAAAAGAAATTACTCAGAAAACACACATCTCAACATTTAACTTTAAGTGGAAAATCTCTCTCAAAAATATAATAGAACTATGAGGTTATTAATAAATCTATTGCCCCTGCAAAAGCGTGCTCACTATGTACATAGGGATCACCATAGGATAAATGCTTGTGCAAAATACATTTTACATTACGATAAGATTGAGTAAAACTTCAAGTGGAATCATTATAAAGACGATTAAGAATATAATTATGGGCAAGCACAAGTGTACCTCTTTCCTCATACGAGGATATAAAAGATAGTAGAATTGCTTCCAAGCAAGCAAAACAATTTAACACTAATACATAGCTTTCTAATTGTTTTCCTAATGAACGCCTACCGATAGCGATAGTACTAATGGACGTGTCAAAGCAAAAAATATATTTGAGGGTTATTTTTCACCAGGATTCTCAAAAACTTTCATTAGTAAATATTTTGCCAAAAGGTTGGAGTCACCTGCTGGCCGTAAAAGTAAAATGCCCATAAATGGGTTAATTCAAATGAAATCTCATGCAAAGTAGTGAATGAAGGGCCTATATATTCTCGTGGCATCTCTTTTAGGCTGAGGATAAGAAAGCTTCTTTGAGTTAAAACAGAGCTTTATGAAGACGCTTGTACGTGGGTTTGTTTAGAGTGTACTTACTGCTGCACCTTCAGTAAGCACACAAACTTCACAAGCCTTCTGCTGCGTCCAATGGCAGGATGAAACCACGAAGATCGGAGCTAACAGACATGTTGCAGCCTACAAGGCTAGCAAAGACCCTAGCTAGGTGCTATCAATCCGGGTCAGAGTGTACCTTGGACCAATGTCAAATTAAAGGGTAACTCCACTATCCCTCAAACTCTGATAGTCCCCAATAAGAGCGTCGTCACTGGATGCATTTTTAAGTCACGTAATACCCAGGACTTTCAGGGTTTTGAAATCAGAGTTATCTTTATTCAGGCGGGCTGCCTAGCATACCTAGGAGCTCCACTTACCCGTCCTCAAAGTGTTCCCACTCATGGCGGGAACCTCCCTAGTAAACAGTGTCAGTTTAAAAAGAATCCGGACGGAGATTCCAACTGCCGACCCAGTGATTGCCGGGCAATAATGTATAGGTTTTAGGTCTCAGGGTGTGGTCCATTCTCCCAGCCCTTTTCTCAGTACCCTCTCCCTCCCTCTGTAAGAATGTTTGTGTGAGTGGGAATGAGTTTTTTTTATATATTTTTTCTTTGTTTATATATGTATTTGATTTCATGTATTAAAATTGTTTTTTCTTTCTCAGATTGTACTTTGTTTAAAATAATCTTTTATCAAAAGATTATATTTTGAAAGAGTAGTTTTTAGAGTTAAATATTTGAAGAATTGTTGATGCTGAGGATTGTTTGGATATACAGTTATAGGTAAGATAGTCGATAAATTTACTCGAGTAATGCCCACTTATTAGTTTTCCTTCAATGTATAAGTAAATGGATCATAAACAGAGGATATATCTCTTCTACAGAGAGTGGAGGCTTGGACGGACTGCAAGAAGGGTTCTCTAGTCGAGTGCTCCACCCAGCCCTGAGACGGAAGGCTTTTATACCTCGCTAGACACCTGAACTACCACAACCGCATTGCCTGACAAGCTTGCCTCCTTTTATGATAGCCTACTACCACCCACCTCCAGCACACAAGTGATAGCGCGTGCCCCTTTTCTTTCGGTTGTTGTTGTTTTTCATTTCGTTGTGTAGATATATTTAAGTAAATTTGTTCTATTCGCCCGTTATAAAATTCTTTTGGTATCTTGTTGAGATTGGGGTATTTTGCCTAATTTTGAAATGTGCACACTTCCCTTGTAAATATAAATTATTGTAATTATCATTATACATTTTTTAGGTAAGTAAATGGACTGTATATACAATCCGTTTCATTCTCCTTCGATTTCTTACGTCCAGATAGTGTAGGGAGCGGGTTTGATCGATTGGGGGTTAGTTTAGATTTTCGGCCCGCTACATTTGTCGCCCGAATAGGGACGTGAGACTTCGAAACTGGGAGCGTGACGGGATTGGATTGCAGTCCATACCGCATTAGTGTGACAAGTAGTTTGATTGATTTTCCCTTCCTCTTATTTTTTTACTAACTTGGGAACAATGGCTGTTTCGGAAACTTTGAATGAAGAAGTAGTGCGATTGAGACTGGAGTTGAGAAAGAAAGAAGAGGAGTGTGTAATGCTGCGGTGAATGATTAAGGGAATGGAGAAAGAAATGAAATGGATGAATGAAAAGACTGATAGGATCGAGAAGGAAATGGGAGACCGACAGGATCAGACGGACCGACGGATGCAGGACCTATATAACATGATGACAGGGGCTGGACCAGCCCCTGGACCTACAACTCTGACCCCTGCTTCTACTGAAGGAACTCCGCTAAACGGAATGGATGGCAGTATGATTGAGTCTAAAGAAGATACTGTGAGTGGTAGGAGAAGTGGTGAATGGAAGAGAGTGGAAAGTAAGAGAGAAAGTAAGCATGGTTCTAAGGTTAAGGATAGGAAGGTGAGAGGGAAGAGTGTGGATTCGCTATACTCAGATGAGGCAGAGAGTGACCATATGATTGGAATGAGTGAGACTGAGAGTACCTCTTCGGAGAGTGAAGTGAATGTGGGGAAAGGAATTTTGATTAGGGAAGTGCCAAGGATTGATAAGTTTAGATTGCATGGGGGAAAGAGTATGGATGAGTTCTTTGGGGATTTTGAGCGGTACTGCAAGCTCAAGTACCCGCAGAACAAGGGTCACTGGGTGAGTGTTCTAGGAGATCGTTTGGATGGGAAAGTGTTGGAGTTCTTGCGAGTGATAACCAGTGTGGGAGAGCCAAAGTACGATGTAGTGAAGAAGAGATTGATTGGGCAGGTGAAACAAATGAAAGAGAGTGTGAATTATAAAAGGGTGAATGAATTTGAGAAGGCTCGAATGGGGAAGAGTGAAAGTGTAAACATGTATGCACATAGGCTTGAGACTATGGCAAGTACGAGGTATGGTGATGATAATGTAAATGAATGTAAACCACTGATGAAGTTTTGGGACACGATCCCGCGAAATGTGAGTGAATGGCTGAGTGGAAAGAGAAAGGAGAGAGTGAGACTGACAGGTGAACGGTTGATGTGGGAGGATGTGTTGGAACTGATAGAAGATGGACGATTTGATGATGAAAGCGATCTAGAAGAGGACGGATGGTACAGTGTGAATGTTGGGGATAAGAAACCCAGGGGCTTTAATCCACCCCAGCAGTTTGTCAGCTACAGAAATGCCCTGAAGGCTGCACCAGCTGGAGTGATGTCTAACTTCCTGGGCCGGCAGTATGGATGGGTAAATGGAGGGTGGTCGAATGGAAGGGGGCAGATGAATTTCAAGCGTGGGAACGGATATATGAGAGAGAAACCGAGGTATGTCCCCGCAAACGAGAGACCGAATGGTGGGAGAAAGATTGTGGAATGTCGTCGGTGTGGAAGGAAAGGTCATATGTTGGCAGAATGTAGGTGGACATCTGGTGCATGTTTTGGGTGTGATAAGAAAGGTCATATGATAAAGGATTGTCAGGAAACTGTGAAAGAGTGCTTCGTGTGTAAAGAAATAGGCCATTTGAAGAAAGATTGTCTGAGGTTGAATGGTGGGGCAACTCCTGGGGAAAGTATGAAATATGCATGTGGTAATTGTGGAAAGGCTGGTCATTATGCAAGGACCTGTCGGGACCAGAGGAATATATGTAGCTATTGTGCGATGGAAGGACATTCGAGTGAAAAGTGTTGGATTAGACTGAGAGCGCAAGGTGTGAATGGAAAGTCTGAAGCGGGAAACTGAATTGTAAGAGGGTACCTGGTGAAGTATCCTCTGGGTGTATGAGTGTGAGTAATGTGTTGGTAAGTATTTCTAGTGTGAAAGTGCTGTCTAGTAGGAAGTATGAGTGTCTGAGTGTGAAGGTGGAATTGAATGGAATTGAATGTTTGGCTTTAATAGATTCTGGATGCAATGCGAGCTTGGTGTATAAAGATGTGTATGACAAGGTAGCGGGAAACCCCTCCTGTCTGAGTGCAAGGGTAGTTTGGTAGGTATTGGTAATAGGAGAGTGCCTGTGATTGGAATGATAAGGTCAGCTGTTCGAATGCATGGTATGTTGATGAATGAATGTGAATTCTCGGTGATTGATAAGGTGAGTAGTGAGTATGCGGTGATTTTGGGCTATGATTTTATGAAAATAAATCGTATGGTTGTGCATCCTGCAAGTGATCAGATTGAGAGAAAGATTGGTAAAAATGGGGTCTATAAGTTATATGTAGGGAAAGATGGTAGTGTTTTGAGGAGTGTGTTTCACTGGTATTGAGGTGACTGCTATGGACAATGTAAGACTTGTGAAGGGTGAAAGGGTGGCGGTTAGAGTGAGTTGGAGTAAGGATGTTAGTTTGAATGTGGGTGAAAACACTGTGATATTGGATGGAAAGGATGCATATTTTATTTGGTAAGGCGTGTCGCTTGTGTGTTTGATGGCTTGATGAGAATGAATGATCCTTTTGTATGTGTGCAGGCGGACCCCAGGGTAAAAGGACAGGTGAGGAGTATCCAAGTCGGAGATGTACTAGGACACCTCTCCACTGTCACTGAGGGAGGTATGGATGATAGCAGGGATATCAAGATGAATGTTGCGAATGAAAAGACATGTGAATGGATGTATAATGAGGTGAAGGACATGGTGAAATTGGATGGATGTTTGACTAAGTATGAAAAGGAGGATGTATATCGAATGATATTTAGACTAAAGGGAGCCCTCAGTACGGGTGATCTGGATTTTGGGGTTGCAAAGCTCCCGGAATTCAAGATTGTCCTGAAGGAGGACTCCCCAATCTATCAGCGGCCGAGGCATTTTCCACGTCCGGTTGCTGATGAGATTAAGGAACAGTGTTTGGAATTGGAGCAATTGGGGGTAGTGGAAGAGAACGAGAGTGCATGGAATAGTCCAATTGTACCTGTACGTAAGCCGGATGGAAGATTGCGTCTGTGTGTAGATTATCGAAAGGTGAATGAAAGGACTGTGAAAGAAAGGTTTCCGATGTGTGTGGTATCTGAGTGTGTGTATAGTATGCATGGGATGGAGTGGTTTACGAAGCTGGATCTGGTACGGGGGTATTACCAGATGCCCATTGCTGAGGACAGCCGGCCGGTAACTGCCTTCTCTTCCACAAAGAGGCATTACCAGTTCCAAAACCTCAGCTTTGGTTTGGCTAATGCTCCCGGAGCCTTCCAACGGGCAATGAATGTTGATTTGAGTAAGTTTGCGAGTAAGAATGTGATTGCGTTTATAAATTATATTTTGATTATGACTAAGACTTTTGAGGAGCATATGAGATTGGGGAATGATGTGTTGAGAACGTTGAAGAGTGTTGGTGTGAAGGTAAAAGTGGCGAAGTGTGAATGGTTTGCGAAAGAAGTAGAATTCCTTGGGCATATGGTGAGTGAGAATGAGTTGCGAAAATCACCGAAGTATGTTGAGAAGGTGTGAATGTTTCCTAAACCGGTGACTGTGAAGCAACTGAAGTTGTTTTGGGGTTTGATTGAGTTCCAGCGAAAGTTTATACGTGATTGTTCTGGTGTGAGTAGGCCTTAATGAGTGGATGGGCAAGAAAGGTAGTACGGTTGTCAAGTGGAATGATAAGATGAATGAGGCGTATGAGAGACTGAAAGAGGCAGCGGTTGAAGACGTTGAATTGGCTTACCCAGATTATAGTGTGAATGCTAAAATGCTTGAATTGTATACAGACGCGAGTGGGTATTGTATGGGAGGTTTTCTGATGCAAGAGCAGCGTTTGAATGGAGAGAATGTCAGGCGAATAATTGGCTATGTATCCAAGGCTATAAATGTTGCAGAACGAAAGTATTCGACTGTGGAGCGAGAGTTGGCGTCGATAAGGTATTGTTTGAAAGTGTTGCGTCCGTTTTTGTATGGTGTGAGGTTTGTGATCAAAACAGATCATCAACCTCTTGTGTATCTGCAGCGTATGAAGTGGGCTGATAGTAGGATTGCAAGGACTTTGGAAGATTTGAGTGACTTTGACTATGTGATTGAATATGTGCCTGGTGAACGGAATGGAGTGGCTGATTTGATGTCAAGGTATCCTGGTACGAATGATGAAAATGTTTGTGGAGTGAGTGATCCTGAGTATTTGCCGAAAGGGATTATGAATGGAAAAGAGAGTAAGGGTGGGGGTGATTCCTTGTTTGAGAGTGTATGGAATGGTTTGCAAGATTTAAAGAGTGATGGAGTAGACGTGAGAGTGCCCGATAGTGTAGATGATTTAAGGAAGGAGGTAATGAATGAAGTATGTAGGAAGCCTGAAAGCATTGGCATGGCAAAGGTGCGGAACTTCAGGAAAGAATTGAGAGCAAGGTGTATGCAAGGGGTCCCGCCATTTCAGGAAGTGTTGATTGTAGTGAGTCGTTTGTATGGAGTGATTGTTTATGTGCACTTTGGTGGTGAGAGGCCGATTGTGTACAAGGATGAGAAGATGAAGGGTTTGAATCCTAATGTGGTACATCTGCAATGTTTGAGCGGTGTGCACTACAATTGGGTGATTGAAAACTGTTCATATATAAGAGAGAAGAATGATTGTCTGGATGAAGATGAGTGCGTGGTGAGTGATGATGTGGGAGTTAATGATGGTGTGGATGTCAGTGCTGATGTTGGTGTGCTTGTTCCTTCTGTGTATTGCGAACATGGTGGACCTGATATGATGGAAGCAAGAGTGAAAGTTGGTGAAAGGTTGTTCTGTGGTTTGATTGATACTGGAGCGCAAGTATCTTTAGTGAATGAGAATATTCTCAGTAAGTATGAAGAGTTTAGATGTTGCGAGCATAAACCTGTGAAGTTACGGATAAGTGGATTAGGGAATGGCATGATAGTGGCATGGGAACAGGTTAGTCCGAAAGTGAGTTTGGGTAATGGTGTGAATGTGAAGCATGACTTTGTGATTCTGAAAGATGAGCAAATGCCGTGTTGTTTATTGCTTGGTGTAGACTTTATGAGATTGAATGATTTGTCTTTTGATGCAGATAAGGATCGTCTTATGAAAGGTGAATGTGAGGTGATGAAGTTCAATGAGTGTGCGAAGAATGTTGTCAAATTTTGTGGCATGATTGAGTTGGTCATGGATGATGAGAATGAGGATTTAAGTGATGATGATATTCTAGAGATGCAAGAGATGTGTCCTTTTGTTAGTGAGTTGAAGAGGTGTGTAATGACCGCGTGTTCATTTGAATGAATGGCCAGAGTGTTTAAGTGATTTTAAAAGGTATGCTAAGGATTTTGTTGTTTGTATGGATGTTGTATATTTTGTGAGATATGTGAAGAATGGTGATGATATGTATGTACCTGTGATGTCCTTAGTTGGTATGATTGGTCTGGTGAAGGTTGTGCATGATAATTCTGGGCATATGGGCAAGTTTTAGTTGTAGGAGTGTATGAAGGAGCGTGTGTTCCATCCGTTTCTGAGAACTGTTGTGAATGATGTTGCAACTACGTGTGAAAGGTGTCAGAAGCGAAAGGTGCAAGGTGTGCAAGTAAAACCACCAATGTTGAAAGTTGATGCGAAAGAACCGTTTGAATTGGTAGTGATTGATTGTGTGTCTTTGCCGTGTACGAGTGCTGGGAATGTTGGTATGGTTGTGATGGTTGATCATAAGAGTAAATTTGTGTATGCAGCGCCTGTGAGAGATAAAAGAAGTGACTATTGCGCATGTGGTTGAGCAGTTGTTTTTTTCCTATGTGTGTATGGAAGCCTAGAAGATGTCTGACTGATAATGGGCCTGAATTTGTAGGAGAAGTGTTTGAGCAAATGTTGAGAGAGAATGGTGTGGAGAATGTGAGAACAACTCCGTATGTACCATCTTCAAATGGATTGGCTGAACGTACTATAAGAACCTTGTGTGAGATGTTGAGAATGATGAGTACGACAGTAAATGACTGGGATGTATGTCTGGGGAGAGTGTTGTGGGCATATAATTCAACTGTGCATAGTGCAACTGAAATGTCCCCATGTCAGTTTGTGATGAATTTTGAAAGGCGAGTGAAAGATAGGTTTCGTTTGTGTGAAAGTGAGCAGAGTGTATGGCGTGAGGCACATAAAAAGGTTCCGTTCATTTGAATTAGGTGCAAAAGTATTGAAGGTGAAAGAATTGAAGGGTAGGTTGAATGTGTCAAAAATGAGTGAGAAGTTTGATGGACCTTATAGAGTTGTGAGAGTTTGGGAAAATGGGGTGACATATGTTTTGGAGAGTTTGAATGATGGTATGACTGAGAGAGTGCGGGCACATCAGAGTCAGTCAAGGAGATGGAGAGAACCTCCTGACTAGCTGGTGAGCCATTCGGTGTATAAATTGTGCAAAGAGAAGGGTAAAGTGCATGATGATGAGGAGGAATGTGGTAGTATGGATCTGTCTGGGAAAGAGCTTGTCTTGGTCTCGAGGAGTAGAAAGCGTACAAAGAAGAGTTAAAGGAAGAATGCAGGTACGAATGAAAGTAAGTCTGAGCAGAGTGTTTCTGGTATGGGGGATCTTGAAAGGGAGATTGAGTTTTTGCGTAAACAGGTGAGTGATTTGGCTGGTATAAGTAGACAAGTAAGTGAGCTGCCTGTGCCTGATTTTTCTGGTTTTGGGAACAGTATGAATGATATTTTTTGGGCAGAATAAACCTAGTGTGGCTGATTTTGGGGGTTTTACGAATAAAAATAGTAGGGATGATTTTGATGTAGTGAATGATGAAGTGGCTGATTTTTTAGGTTTCTGGTGGGAACCAGTTGAAGGGGTTTCTGGTATGCCTGTTGAGAATACAGGGGATGTGAGTGACCTGTCTGTTTCGCAAGAATGTACCTTGAGTTGGATGAGAGCTGTGAGTGAGGAGCTGATGAATGGGGGTATGAAGAGTGAAGGTTCTGAACGGAAGAGTATGAAATAATTCTGTAGTGAGATTGGAGAACTGGTAATGAGGGCTAAGAGTATGGTTCACGAGATGATCAATAGTGACGATGGGACTGACAGGACGATTGACGAACAACCCCGACTAATTGCTACGCGTAGCCAGGGAGCAGTATAAGAGTGTGAATGGGTGCAGAAAGGTGCGATTGAGCACAAGTGGTACCGTGAAGAGTGATTGAAAGGGTTTTGTGAGTCACTGGTCGAATGGCTTAAGAAAGGAGGGGTGTGGTGGAGCGAATGTGAGTTTGTGTAAAAAGGGCCATTCTCCCAGCCCTTTTCTCAGTACCTTCTCCCTCCCTCTGTAAGAATGTGTGTGTGAGTAGGAATGAGTTTTTTTTATATTTTCTCTTTGTATATATATATGTATTTGATTTCATGTATTAAAATTGTTTTTTCTTTCTCAGATTGCACTTTGTTTAAAATAATCTTTTAGCAAAAGATTATATTTTGAAAGAGTAGTTTTTAAAGTTAAATAATCGGAGAATTGTTAATGCTGAGGATTGTTTGGATATACATTTAGAGGTAAGATAGTCGATAAATTTACTCGGGTAATGCCCACTTATTAGTTTCCATTCCATGTATAAGTAAATGTATCATAAACGGAGGATATATCTCTTCTACCGAGAGTGGAAGCTTGGACGGACTGCAAGAAGGGTTCTCTAGACGAGTGCTCCGCCCAGCCCTGAGACGGAAGGCTTTCATACCTCGCTAGACACCTACCACACCCGCATTGCCTGACAAGCTTGCCTCCTTTTATGTTAGCCTACTACCACCCACCTCAAGCACACAAGTGATAGCGCGTGCCCCTTTTCGTTCGGTGGTTTTTGTTTTTCATTTCGTTGTGTATATATATTTAATTAAATTTGTTCAATTCGCCCGTTATAAAATTCTTTTGGTATCTTGGTGGGTTTGGGGATTTGGCCTCATTTTGAAGTGTGCACACTTCCCTCGTAAATATAAATTATTGTAATTATCATTATACATTTTTTGTAAGTAAAGGGACTGTAAATACAATCCGTTTCATTCTCCTTCGATTTCTCACGTCCGGATAGTGTAGGAAGCGGGTTGGATTGAGTGGGGGTTAGTTTAGATTTTTGGCCCGCTACAAGATGCCCTTTATATTTCTGTGTAACACAAAGCAAAAGTAACAATTAGAGAGTAAATAAAACGTAAAAGTAGCCGCCCTAAGGTGGGGTGATTTGGTCTCAGGCATATCCCTTAGGATCGTTGACATTTATACTATGAAAATATTAATGAAACATACGGAATTCCTAGTTTCAAGGCTAGGGAAAATGGGAAAATGGATGTATTAAAAGCCAGCGTAAAAAGGCTTGACCAATTACATGACCATATAACCCAAGGATGATATCCATGCCATAATGGCTAGTATTTCATTAGGAGATTTAACTAAAACCTTGTCTGATGTAGAAGAACGGGTTTACTAGCTATTCAAATCTTCTACGGAAATCATGTAGGGTAGATACATAGTAAGGTTACCATGGAAATAATTCATCCAATTATCCCTATTAATTATGGAATAGCCAAATATGGTACCAAGCAAGTTGTCTCTTCTCATCTGCAAGCTTATAACTATACTTTTCATGAACAAAGCAGCAAAGCAAAAATTAAGTTATTGAGGCTAATAATTTCCTATAGAGGGCGCATAAATCCACCATTTATTACACAGTGGTGTGTAAAATTTCCCTCAACAACTCCCTGATGCGTAGTATTCGACCATTCTGTTGCTTTTGTGCCTACACGACTATTTAAACCGTTGCAATTCAGTGGTCAATAACTTGTACCATATGTTTATATTCGATTTAGAAAAGATTATTTCACGTGCATTGTCGATATTGAGAAGCCATATCTTAAAATAATGTTTAAAATCAAGACCAAATTAGACCTGGTTTCTATGGCTGAAGAATCCGGCAAAACCGGATAATCTAGTGGTAATACTTTTATTTTGAGTCGTTTTCTTTTGTTTCTGGAGCACATAATATCTGCATAATTCGTAATGGTTGAATAAATATAGACAAAGGAAAAAAATGCACATATATTTTTCTAAAGGCTTTTACGTATATAACCTTGTTTCTACATTCATGTATTTGTGAGAAATAATTTATCTCTTACTATAAAGAAGCAAGACTAATTTAAAATGAGCCTATATCAATTTAAGATAATTGTTTTCATATTCCCATCTTTATAAATGGCATTCAAAAAACAAAGTTATTTGGTCAAAGAAGCAATGAAATTACTTGATTTAGGTATGCATACTAGTAACGATAAATTATATTTCCCTATCGACAATTCCACTTGGTTGCAGAAAGTAAAAAGGAAGTTTTAATACATACTGTCTCTATTTAAGACCCTTTATGCTAACTTGTCCCAATTTTACAAGTCTGGAATTTATAAATTTGTAAGCTTGTTGACAGGTAGAATGAAGTTCTAGAAAGCAATGTTGTTTATGACAAATATTAAATACTTAAATAGTCATATTTTAATTTATTTTTAGTTTATACCCTGAAATCGGACATCATTTTCCTTCCAAAATTATATTATACAAATTTGATTCATGTTATAAACATTTTCGATTTTGTAATAGTCCGACTTAAATACAATACAATTTGAAGAGGGCGTAAAATTTCACTCACCATTCACAGTGATTTAAAGTGAATAACTGTCTTTATTTTAATAAATTGCTTCGGGATTTATGGCCTTATTATACCAAGTAAAATATGTAGGAGATTTAATATGATTAAATGGTTGAAAAGAGCGAAGAGAGCTATTATTGGGGTATATATTTAGTGCTTAATCACATAAATAAGTACTTTATTTTGTAGCTACAAAAACTATGAATTAAAAATCTACCCATAATGTTGTGTTGCACAAATTTAATTTGTTCAAGACAAATCACTACCAATTTGACCCTACCATGATGAATGAGAATAGCGCGTATCTTCGTGTGAGAACAAGCATGTGTAAAAATTAAACAGTAATAAAAAGTTAAGCTGATGTACACGATGATAAACAGAGGGTCTAAAGGATATAAAGGATTGTGATGTTCTTGAACGTCAGTTTCAGTGTTGCTTCTAATAGTCATGAGCGAAAAGTGTTTTCGTGGTCTTTGCATGATATGACTCCTCGATTCGAAAGAAAGGCTCAATCCTGCCACCAGTTCTCCTCTTGTTTTGTTCTTTTGTTTAATTTAGAGTTTACTCCAAACTTTCTGTATAGATTTAAATTCAAGTGCCTTCAATTACGGAGTCTAAATCAGACCATGTTTTGGTAGCCTAATATCCGAATGATTTATAGGAAGACATAAGTGTTCTTAACAAAAATTATATAAGATAAGGTTAAAATTAGCAGTATGCCTTGGCTCTATTCATGTAGAGGCTGAAGTAAACAAAGTTCATCGTTTTTAAAATCGTTCCTCTAATATTTAAGCATTTTTTCACTCTTAAGTATTTATAAAATTATTTCCTTTACATCAAACATTACTCCAATCCTTTTACCTCGTAAGGATTCTCTCTTAGATTTTTCTTGCAGCAATATTATTTAACAGTCGTGTCTTTTTGTTTTCTTGTTTAGGATTGTGAAGATCTCATCTATCTGATATAAACTGAAGACACTGGAAATTTGGATTTTGTGATCTAATCATACCATAGGACTCTTCCTTCCGTCGAAATCGAAGTTCATAAACTAACATTGCTTTGAATATGTATCGATTTTTAGAGCCTAGAATCCTTAACACTCTACTCATTAAGAGTTCTTAGTTAATTTACCAGCAGACTGTTAAGATAATATGGTATGTAATGAAGTCTAAATAAAAGTCTTTTCAAGCTGAGTGAGTTTTCAGTAAAAGAGCTTTGGGTTCGCCCCTACTCAGTTCATAATCACGGCTGCTTGTGACATGCTTCAGCCGATATTCATGGGTAAACTTTTAAAACTTGAACAAGTATATTGTGTACCCATATCAGAGTTAAAAACTTGGAGGATTCCAATACGCTCAAAATGGTCTAGAAATTATTAATGAATACAAGAGAAAGTAAAGTATCTCTATCTACCTAATAATATAGTCTACCACCAAAAAATAATAATGGTTATTACACTCGAAGATTTAACTATACATATTGCTTTTTCCAGGGGTTCTTTGAAGAACACTTTTATTATCATAAGTTGAGCCGGTTTAACTCTTTCTTTTATGGCAGTTTCAAGAGAAGTACCCAAGTGATTAAGCAGATTGATTAACTACTCTGTGAGGAACTTGCTGCAATTTTTTCCATCTCTTTCTGCTTTCAAGAGAGAGTCAAGATTCGTGATCTTTTTATTAAATGACATACACCTTTAAACTCATTCTTACCTTATAATATTGAAAATACTTTGGGAGTATTAAAGAGTCCTAAACTTCACTGATAAATTATTTTTCTATCTGCTTAGAAATATTTTTCAGAATTCGTTGTTATGAAGGAGGTAGCTTTGCCAAAAATCCTAAAGAAATGTCTTCGAATATATTTTCTAAATCAAGACCTCTAGATTCAACTTTCCATTTCAAAACGCTGGATGAAAGCATCCACATATTAATGGTTTACCCCTGATAAGTATTAAACATAATGCGAAAAATTAGGCAGTCTCATATTTCAACGTTGGCTACCAGCTGTAAACTGATTCAATGTATTCTGACCCAAATTTATAAAGATATATTGAGGGATATTGCTCCGTTTTGC
This sequence comes from Ceratothoa steindachneri, assembly GCA_963969495.1. Taxonomy (NCBI): domain Eukaryota; kingdom Metazoa; phylum Arthropoda; class Malacostraca; order Isopoda; family Cymothoidae; genus Ceratothoa; species Ceratothoa steindachneri. Next base: position 144,453,400 of record OZ018326.1, on the reverse strand, counting down.
GATATGATGATAAATGGTTATTGCATTGATGGTTTATCATGGTTTAACTCACTTACAAGTGCCTTGGAATGTCTAAATAAGGCTTCTGCCACTAGATGGTGCCATCCAGCCTCAAATCTAATGGTCATATAGGTCATTTCATACATCTAAATTGGTCTAATTAAACTTTACTCCTTTTGAAAATAAGCGGCCCCTTGACATAGCCCTTCACCGCTGGAAATAACAATAACAAAGTTTTTGGTTTTAAATAACATCGAAACTTTGAGGCCTTTGCCAGAGACTTCCCTAGATTTGAATCTAATAGAGAAATTTGGGGCGATAATGAAACTGGCGTTTGAGACAAAGAAACCCATCCACTCGGATGGCTTCTCTTGATCAACTAATATAAATATACAAGCCGCTGTTCTCTTCTTTAACAAGAAAAGCTTTATTACACAGGTACCCCTGCGGGGTGTGGCCTACGGGCTTATTTGCTAATCTTAACCGCCTTTTTCAATCCCCTTTATAGACTCTTTATTTTAACACGCTGAATACCCTTTTCTTCTTCTTCTTCTTCTTCTTCTTCTTCTTCTTCTTCTTCTTCTTCTTCTTCCTCATCTTCATCGTTCTGCTTCTCCAGGTATGAAGGAGGCTATCTCCCTTTGGCCAATTAAGAAGGGGAAGTCATGTTTCTTCTCCAGCTTTAAGTTGTAACAATAAGCTTTTAGCTGACATAGCCAATTGAACTTCTTGCGAGAATGTGGCGAGGAAATTAAGGAGAGTTAGTAGAGAAAGTAGATGTTATCGGTGAAATGGAGAAGGCAAAGCAGGGCCGGACGGAATGCTTTTTTCCCCGTCATCATGGTGGCCAGGAAAACACATCACAGTGTCCATAATGTACTAAAATTACTTATAATTGGAAAGTGAAACAACCATATAAGACGTTCTTAACGGAATGCTCCACATTCACAATGAGTTCCAACCAAACCAAAACAGACAATTTGGGGGGAATTCTAGCTTATACTGAAATCACTTTAGCCCTTATTACGATATCCAAACGGCACCAGAACCTGCTACAGTTCCTTCCGTCGTAGCCCTTTATAACTGGGATAAATTGGGGTGATTCTAGTGCTAAAATCCACCTGGGAAGTGCACTGAAATGTACTTGTTATCACTCTCTTTCTCACTCCCAACTCATACTAGTTCAAAATATTTGGCTCCGGGAAAATGGGAAGTCAGATGTTCGTTTATATATGTTCAAAGAAATTGTTTGTCAGCTAAGTCTGGGTCATCATGTTTTTGTAGTATGGTGCAGACTCCAGCTGCCATACGTAGTGCCTTAGAGCGGCCACCTCCTGATGTAATCCCTCGTATTGACTGTCAGGCACTCCAGGAGGATAATTGAGATTTAACTTAGCCCCCTTTGTTTTGCAGCTGCCGTACTCTCGGAATCACAGCCTGATTCATCCAACTTTTTCATTATCCTTTGCACAGTCGTTGAATTGACGCCCAAGCACTCGTAAATTTACACATTGGAGCTCATGACATGAATACTAAGCAGCACGGTTTGCCTATTTTTTGAAGTATTGATTTCAGCCATGGTATTGTTTCTTTAACATACGATGTACAATTAAGTCTAATATGAGAGAAAGAAGAGAAAAACGGCGCCCGATAAGGATAAAAGTGGGCTAAATGTTTTGGAATAAAAATGCCAAAACAGAAATTACGGCACACTGTGAAATTAATAACGATTTTTGCAAATATTTAAACTAACTGAGCTGCATTAAAGACTAGCCATGTTGTTACCATGTAATAATACAATTTAACCTATTAAGTTTAGGCTAATAAATAAAGGGGTGAGTCAGCAAAGAGCCAAACGTCAAATGACGAGTCACGGATCCACCGCACGTAACATAGTTTGTTACGAGTACATTTCACATGACATACCTAATTTCATTTTAATCACACTACACAATCACACGCGAAATTAATTTTGACAAGGAAAATACTCTTTTGAATATTCACATACACTTTGGCGGGCGGGCCGCCGATCTTCAGGTTTACCGAATTTTTCTTTGCTTTCAATAGAAAACGGTCATTTAACAATATTTTAAAAATAGCCAACGCTTTCATTAACAAAAAGAATGAGTTGTTGAGTTAACTAAGCGAGTGGTCAGTAGAAATTACGGCTTTAAGGTTATTAGTGAAATATTTTACAATGAAATACTTCATCACATTTTCTCGTAAAAAATTAATCAGATATGGATCAGTTACTAACGGATGTCGTTGAAAGCACAATTGTCAACACTTTTAATAATAATTTCACATAAAATTATTATAAAAATAAACACTGTGGATAATGAGAAATTTTAGCAGCTCTTCAATTTTGTGACATAATTCCAATTTCTTCTTAAAGTACTGTTCGTAATGTAAAATATATAACGCAATTTAATTAGCTGTAAAAAATGGTTAAAGTTATATTGAATTTAGAAATTAAACCGTGCATTGTCAGGTTTTAGTTTAAGACTACCCTAATAGATATGTGCTTCTCAGTTCCGGTATCCTTGGAATAAGGGCTATCACGTAATATTTTTATTACATTGCAAAGTTCAAACTTTTATTGAAAGTAGAAGGGCATGAAATAAACTGAGTTGAGTTAAAAATCCTGCTTTCCTCTATGATTTGAAATGAATTCTCGATTTCCTCATTATTTATATATATACATATATATATATATATATATATATATATATATATATATATATATATATATATATATGTATATATCATTTATATATAAATATTAATATATATATATATATATATATATATATCTATACATATAGGGCTACGATTAATAATAGATAAATTAATAATTAATTATCAAATGATTCCACATCTCGTCAGGTTCTTTTAACTTTATTCATAGCTCTACCTTTCCTTCTGCCAAATATATTTCTTATTGTTGTTATTTTTGAACATTTCGGATATTTATATATGGCAAATCAGTCTTTTACCCTTTAAGCTTCACTTTGCCTTTCCTAAAGAGTTTTGCAATATACTCTTAGGATGTTAAACTACAGGAAAATACAGTATATTTTTATTCCAGTGCATTTTTTAAAATTCTTCGGTTTTTGTGTGGTTAGGTTAGCTTAGCTTAGATTGGGTTAGGCTATTCTAGGTTAGGTTAAATAATAATCATCTTACGTCCATTAGTATTGGCATGAGAAGATCGAATGTAGGAACAATTCACATGAAATATTAGCCTTTTCAGCATTTGGACAGGATTGGTAAATCCTGCGCGCTAGTGCCACAAGGCGAGGAACATTATTGAAACCTGATTGGGTAGATTTGAAAGACGATGAGTTCTTATTTTTCCAGAGAGCAGAAAATCAACCGTCTGAGTGTTTCCAAATTTTTGGCGGTAATTTAAATATGGTTAAATTAAGTATATCATTTGTGATATTTAGGCACTAAAGGGTTAAGATGTCCAATTGTTCGAATGCTAAATCTGAGCTAGCGATTCCAGTAATCCTTCATGCTAAACCATTCGATAACAATACTCTCCCCGACATTTTGTGTCACACTTCTAGAGATTGAGTTGGTATCAGTGACTTGTTTATGACAGGTCTGATATATGAAAAAAAAATATGAAGGCGGTTTATGTTGAAAATTGATAGCTGATTTCAGTCATTAAATTAAAAAAAATGAACGACAGTCGTGTAAAGGCAAAACGACCATGACTGAGAATAAAAAAAATTTCTTTTAGCAAATTAAAATTATATCATGAAAACATGATCTTTAACCTAATTTAGAAGTTTAACGCTTGCAGGTTTTAGTTGCATTGGAAAAGTTTTATATCATCCCAGTAGAGAAATTGTTAAAAAACTCTTAAAGGGACATTTTTCAGAATTTAACTTGACTAGATATAAATTGTTTACTAAGCTTTGTGCTAGAGGAAAAGATGGAGGCGTTATTTTCTACATCAAAGTAAACTCTTGCAATAATGACAGACATCAGTATAAATAATATGTGATAAATTTTAATGAACTTCTTTTTAATAAATAGTAACGAATTGAATTATGACCTGAGTTAAGGGTCGCCAAAGCAAACCAAGATTAGACTTTCCGCCTAACTTAGAGAAAAATGTTCGTTATATGTGGGACTTGGATTATTCGAACGTAAATTAAATATAAGAAACGGCAGACAATGGTGGAAATTGACTTGTAACCTATATAAGCTATAACTTCCTGCATAAAAACTAATGAAGAGATACTAGTAGAAAGTATATAGAATGGTTAAACAGTTAGTAACAGCAAACACAACATAACTCGATTCAAACTAAATATTCCTAAAAGGGAATAAGAGAGTTATCGACTCATATTGGACTTTAAATCTTGTCATTTTGTCCCTTTAAGCACCCGAGTAAAACTATTAAATCGAGTGAAACTCGTTGGGAACTCAAGTTATTTTTTTATTTAACAAGCGCTCCCTCCGTGTGCTCGAATTTAAACCCAGATCTGTCAATGGTTGCCGGGTTTCCACCTTGGTCAGAGATACGGGATGCACGTGAATAGTCGTATCGGAAAAGTTGCTGCCCCCGGTGAGCCCCGACCACAATAAATTTGTAGTAGTCCAGGACTACTTGGGACGAGCTAACCGCTTCCCAGTGGTCCGTTCTTTCATCGAATCCCAATATTTCACCGGTTCGGCTGACGTCGTAGCAGCCCCTATTAAATTCTGCGCCATATTAGTCGGCCAGAGCCCGCAGCTCCCCCCTAGTCCCGTTGCTCAGCCTGCCATCACAAGGGCCCCAGCAATAAAGATTTAGGCACCCCCTGTGACTTTAGAACTAATCTTTTCCTCAGAGTACGAGACTCTGCACAATGTGGCTTTTGTAAAAGCCCAGAATGAGTGTCTTTCCCTAGAGCCATTGTGCGAAAAGTCGAGAACTAACGGGCACGAATCCGCTCGTGCTCACAAGGAGGTCTTTTACCTTATTGAGGGTAAACTGTTGTTCCTTTCGACCTCCGTTCCTAACCACTCCCCTACGTGCTTTATATGTAACCCCAGCTCCCATGTCCCACAAGTGCTCAAAATTGCCCATGATGGGTTGTCAGCTGGCCACTTTAGCAATAATAAGACGGCCAAATGAATCTTTACTCATTTATTTTGGCACGGCGCTGCCCAAGAAATCGCCTACTTCTGTAGCTCCTGTGACATTTGTCAAAAGACTACTTCGAAAGGCCAAATTCCTCCAGCCCCCCTAAAAAATCCCAATTGTGTTTCTAACCTGTTTAGAGAGTGTCCATTGACCTAATTGGCCCAATTCCCCCGGTCAAGTAAAGGGCATTCTTATAACCTAAGACTAGTGGATTTTGCGACCAGATTTCCAGACGCTGGCCCCTTTAAGCAGGTCGAAAGCATGACTTGCGCGGATGCCCTGATCTCCATCTTCTTCCGCGTTGGTATCTCTAAGGAGATCTTATCAGATACGGGTAGAAAATTTACTTCAGAGCTTATGGAATATGTGAGAAAACTCATATTAGTCAAGCCCCTTTTTACAACCCCGTTCCACCCCGCCGCAATCAGCGTCTGTGAGAAATTATGTAAATGGAACTGTGAAGGACGTACTTAAGAAACTGTGCCATGCTCAGCCTTGGTAATAGTATTGAAACCTGCCGGTTGCCCTTTTCGCCTGCAGGGAAATTCCCCACCGAACCCTGGGGTTCACTCCTTTCGAACTCCTTTACGGCCTAAATGTTCGCAGCCAGATGAGCAATCTAAATGAATTGGTTTTTAACTTCCGGCTAGATGAGGAGGTCATATCCTCGTATACACACATATTGGACCTTCGAAGCGGTCTGGAGGAATGTGCGGACATTGAATACAAAAATGCAGACTTGAATCTGAAAAATTATGGGACTTATTTTGACATTAATTCGAAAGAAAGTCGGTGCAAGCCCGGTGACGAGGTCCTGCTTCTTCAGCCAACGGGGAAAATTAAGCTTCTTTCGAATTGGAAAGGTCCATTTTCAGTCTTCGAAGCCCGTGACTCCGTGGACTACCTCATCTAAGCGCCCTTCGGTATCAAATTGTTTCACATCAACATGCTCAAACGTTACCACTGCCGCACTTGCATCAACAATATTGTTGCCCAGAACGAAGAGGCTGTGATGGAAGCCTCTAATCCCCCCCGAACCTCTTAACCTATTCCAGAAAGTTTGCGTAGAATTTTACAATGACTACCCCACTCCCGTTGCTCTCAGGAACGTTTAAAGACTTCCCCCAAGAGATAGATCTAATTCCTCACCAGGAACTCGCTCAGAAAACTCAGTTATTTCGGTTGTTAAGGGCCTACCCGGACTTCATTTCCAAGTAGCCTCGAACTAATTCGAGCATGACATAGTATTGACCATGTAACAGCAGATTTAATTCAAGCCGTACCCGTTGTCCATTTATTTGCGATCAGCGTTCAAGACGTAGGTCGAAAACTTACTAAAGTTAAAAATAATCGAACCCTACTACCTTCCTACTCAGATTACTGTTCACACATTGTTATGGTTCAGAAGCCAGACCAGTCCTTTCGAATATGTGAAGACTTTCGAAAACTTAATGCTGTGACGGTTTTTAATGCCGAAGCGATCCTGTTGGTAGACCAGAGCCTACATTTGTTCGAGAAGGCCAAATTTATTTCTGAGATAGAGTTATACAAGGCGTACTATCAAATTTCCCTCAAGGATACTGTTTAGAAAAACACTGCATTCGATATAGAAAAGGGACTTATGCAATTTAAGCGTCTCCCATTCGGTTGTGTCACTGCTTGTAGTAATTAAAACCGAATGATGCTGCGCCGCATCTTAGATGGTCTGAACAATGTGTCATTCTATTTTTATAATGTGTACGCAGCTACACGCACATGGGATTAAAATCTAATCTCCCTTCGTTCCCTCTGTAATAGGCTCCGGTCTGACCACGGGTCGTTCCAAGTATCATTTTGCTTACGACACAATCAAGTATCTTGGATTTCACATTGGGAAAAATCAAATAACACCCCAGCAAGAAAAGGTCAGGGCCATTTCAGATATGCCCCTTTTCCGTACTAACAAGCAGCTACGTTCCTTCTTGGGTTCAACCTCTTTCTACTGGCGCTTCATTCCCAACTTTGTCACCTTAGCGTCCTCCCTTGAACTTTTTCCTTAAAAAAACTCTCCAGAGTCCCTCGTTTGGAGCCCCAAGGCAATTTCCCACTTCCAGTAGAAGAAGGATAGGTTAATATCTGCCCCTATATTGCGGCTCCCGAACCCGAACAAATTGTTTGGAATCCGTATGGATGCCAGCAACGATGGCAACGGTTGTGTGTTGCTGCAATAGGAAGAAAATGGGAATAGCTATCCTATCGTTTATGCAAGCCGGAAGCTGTTACCACGCAAGAGAAACTATGCAGTTATAAAACTTGAGGCTTTGGCAATAGTTATTAGTGTCCGGAAGTTTAAAATGAAGCTGATAGGTCAGGAGCTCGTGATAGAAACAGATCACCGTCCTCTAGTGTACTTAAGTAATTATGAAAGCCAAAACGGAAGACTTATGCGCTGGAGTCTGCTATTGATGGAATATCCATTCAGAATTTTGTATTAAAAAGGTAGTTAAACTGGGGAAGCAGACACTCCTAGTAGGAATCCAGTAGAGGACCCTCCTTCCTCAAGGTAAAACTCTATACATCCTATAAGTTTATGTATATATTCACGCTCGTTGCTCGCCCATGTAAAATTTAGTTTCGTGCGTGTGTGCGTACGCCCGTATTTTAGTGTATTGCTTTTATATACGTGTTGTCAGTATTGCTTTTTTTATTATTTCTTGGATTGTCCCTCCACTTGATTAATTCCTTATTCTAAATTGTGGTATTGCTTTTACATGAAACTATATATATTTTAATTATGTAATTCATTACCCATTATCCTAAATGTATGTGTAAGATTTATCCGTCGTCTGGTTTTAAACGGAGAAAATCCTTTACCTTGACGGCAGCAGTGTCAGCTGGAATTTTAATACCGATTGCTTTTGGGCGAGATGCCCTGTTGCCTTCCCATTCGTGTCGGGAAAAAAGCCATCTTTAGAAGAGAGGAATGTAAAGGAAAGGGAAGCCAAGAAGAATATCTCCTTTATTTGTTGCATGAATGCCTTCCCTTTCACTGTCTCCTAAGTATAACTCCATGTGGAGTATTCTCTAAATCCAAATAAAAAAAAGAAAAAAGAATTTGAATACCCGTCAGCTGCCTCACAGGTACAGTAAATTAGGTTGGGCGTGCTAAAAACTTTTACCTCCCCAAAGAAACGCTAATCTCCGCAGTCGGCAAGCTGCTAGCCGAAAGTTTTCCGCCCACTTCGTAAAAGCCATTAAAACTTGGCTCAGGGGACAAAAGCTAATCCCTCTGCCAACCGGAAGTGCTCAGCCAGTCGTATAAGTCTGCCAACGAGGAAAAACCCCCAAAATGGCCGTCGGTTCTGATCATGTATCTGTTTTCCCAAGTCCCTGGTATTCACTTATACCATCGAGGGTGGATCTCACGAGGCAGACCCATCTCTTTTGTGAAGCCTTACTTTGTTCAGAGCAAGCCTCGAATCGTTTTCGTCCCCAAAGAATTGGCCAAGATTCCTCTCGCCTCCTCTGGACCCTCCCCCCCTCAAGGATTTCTAGTTTGCCGTGTGAAATTTCGTGCCGAGCTGCGTGAGAGTTTCGATTTTTAGAGGTTGCACTTTTCTGGAGCAGAGGTGCCATCGTCCGTCTTCAAGGAGGATGGTGAACTAGTCTCCTTGCCCCCCTTCCCTTCATCCTCTTCACCATCAGGATATTTGGTAGAGCGTCACGTCCATTGTCCGTCTCCATTTCCCAGCGCCGACTCGCTAAAGGATTTACCTACTCCAGGTTACCCTATTAAGGTAAAACGACCCTTGCTTGTATCTCCCGTTAATCGACCCACTTTCCGACATATAAATATTCCCTCTGTGTAACTGATTTCTAGTATCCCATTTAAAAGCTGATTAACGAGTAATTAACGTTACCCGATTGCTAATTAATCTATATTTTATCAGAATTGTCCTTACTTACATTACCTATATTTCCCGTATGTATATACTGTATATGTTAACTAGTGACTTATTAAAATTATATTTTGATTTACACTTTAATTATACCTTGGAATTGCAACTTGGTGATCTCATTAAACGTTATTGGCCCCCGTAGTAAATCGCACTCTTATACCTCGTAATCAAAGGATTACTCTTACTAAGTGAACGTACTTGTACGTAGCGAAGGACCCGTACGTACATTATAGGATATATGTATATATAATTGTATATATACATATTTTTGTGGCTTTTATCACTTTCCTCCCAACCAATAGACACATATATGTATATATGGAAAATGTCGAATAGATGAAAGTACTTAATCCAATCTGCTTTTTATTCAGTTTCCTTCCGTGGTAGATATTTATATATATATATATATATATATATATATATATATATATATATACATAAATATATATATATCTATATATATATATATATATATATATACATATATATAGGTATTGTCTAGCGAGGTAACCTATTCCTCGACAGTCTTATTTTGTTTAAATTAGCTTAATTTTCAATTATAGTTATTTTTTAATTTGGTTCTTCATAATCCCGTATTTTTACGTACATTATTTTATATGTGGGTGCCATGGCTGTTGCTAGATAGTAATTCGGATAGTACTATCATAAAAAAGGTTAAAACCACTGGTCTAAAATTAAGCAAGACAGACTGTCTCGCACTTTGGATATTTTCTGGAGTTCGAAAAGTCTAACTCCTTGCAGGAGTTTTTGTGCGCTGTTTCTAATCCTAAATTTATACAAGTATATCCATAGCAATATATATTTTGGTCTGGAACAGAATGGTTTAAATCTTCGTTTAAGTGAATAAGAAAAGCTCTCGGCGTCTCAATCACAAATAAATTATTTTTGATATACGTTTTAAAAACAAACACATTGGATACACAGATCCAATTCATGATGATGAGCTGAACGACAAAAAGCAAATAATACATTTTAAACAGTAAAGACAAAATGGTAAGGCATTATGTCAATCAAGAGAGCGTTACTTCCTTCCTAACTTCAATACTACACATCATGGAAGCTTTATTATCAGACGATTTATATATATATATATATATATATATATATATATATATATATATATATATATATAAAAATGTTTATAGTAACAGCTATAAATACTGGCACAATGCAAATACTAACATAAAACTCGAAAAAAACTTAAACTTCTTAAAAAAGTGTAACAAATGATTCATTATAAATAACTTTTAAACCATAATGCCACAATTTTAAGAAGGTAACACGTTAATATTATCTTCAATTTTTACATTGATGAAATTATCAGTGTTTTTTTACAACATTTACTGTTATTAAATTTTCTGAAACTAAGTTCTAAAATTAGATCGATAATTCTATCATTAATGGCTAAAAAGGTGATGGTATTATCAAGTTTAGCCAAATTTAATTACCTCTTGTTTCCCCTTTTTTTCTTAATCATAATTTGATATATTTGAAAGCTTGCATTATTAAATTATCTTCAAAATCAGTTTCATGTGAGATCTGTATAGCTACCGAGTGCTCAAATATCCATTTTGGGAACGACAAAGCCTACTAACTTTTCCAAAGGAAGAAATACAGCGTAGAATTGTATCAATATTTTTATTAGTCAGATTTATTACAGATTGAATAGCAAAATTGCTTTTCAATTAAAAAGCGATGATGGACCCAACGTTACCTCCAAAATGGTAGCCTTTTCGGCAGTTACTTGCAGAGTATCATATATTGAGTCATTGCATTAGAGCAGGGGTCGGGTAACCTTTTTGGGTGTTACCCCAAAAGAATTTGTAGTAAAATGAATTTACCCATGACTTTGAAGTACTCTGGGGGACAAACCAATTTAGTTATAAAAATCCTGGATAATAAAGACACCAAAAAATTTATATTGGGATAATGTTTAATTTTTTATTTCATCTATCAGTAGGAAATAAAAGTCCGTTTTTTTGGCATGGGAATAGCACACAAGAAGAAATTGTAGGAATTTATATATTTATAAACAGAAATCAATAGTCACTTTTTAGCATTACATGGCACTAAGCAAAATTATTGACTATGTCACTATCATGTATTTAAAATTCGTACAAAAACAAAATAGGAAAATGTTATTGAATCCACTATTATGGGGAAAAAATGTTTACCCTTTCGGGCATGAGAATGGTACACAAATTAAACTAGTGAAAATATTATTAAAAACCTGAATATATCAGCTCCTTCAGGTTTTGGAAAATGATACTGTTTCATCTTTGATAAAACAATTTTAATATCAGTGATTTTTGATTTCACTGGTACTTTAATGCTGTCTTTAGGTTACAACCGGTTTCTGTATTTTGTTTTTAAATTTACAAGGGTAGAAAAACCTTGTTCGCAAAGGTAGGTTGTTGCAGAAGGTAGCAGCATTTTAGTTGCTTCCAAATGTGCAGTTTCATAAGCCTTTGCAGCTTTTGACATCCAAAAACTTGAGAGGTCATCCATGGTTTCAAATTTTCTGCTTGATTCACTGTTGGAACGCAGTTCAATAGGCTCTTCTGCCAATCGTTCAGGCTCATCAGCCAGTTCACATTTGAAGGGATTTACAACCCAGCTGATAGTATGTGAATCAGGCTCTGGAAAGTAGTCACAGAACCTATTCCTAGGTTTGGTCAGGTACCTTGTGACTGCTTCCTTGATGTCACTAATACTGCAGTCTCCGCATTCTTCCAAAAACTCTGTCAGATTTGGAAAGACAGCAATCTTATTGGCATTTACTTTTTGGTTCCAATACTGAAGCTTTGATACAAATGCTGAAAATCTTTCCTTGCTTTGATGAGAATGATTTTCTTTCCTTGCAATTCCTTGTTCAGTGCATTTACATGCCCCACAATGTCAGCTAAGTATGCAAGAAGAGCTAGGCAGGTTGATTTTCTTAACTTTTCTGCAAGTGTGTGTTTTTGATCAGTCACAAATATTTCAAGTTTGGTTTTAAGAGCCCACACTCTATTCAGGACATTTCCACGTAAAACCCACCTAACTTCCGTATGGAAAAGAAGGGTTGAATATTCAGCCTCTCCATCCTCTCATAAATCGCGTTTAATGCATGCCCTTTTACAACATTGACAATCTTAATTACATCATTCTGTTGTTTGGCCAAAGCCACAAAACCAGTGACGTGACCAAGCATGTCAGGAGCTCCATCAACTGATAATGCAATACAATTTTACCATTTTAAATCAACACTTTGTTTTTGGAAGTATGCATCAACCTTATTGAACACATCAATACCACGAGTTCTCAACTCAAGAAGAAAACATAGCAACATTTCTTCTTCAATTTCATCAGAACCCCTGTATTGAACGTATACCATCAGCTGCGAATTGCTACTGAAATCTGTAGTCTCATCAAGTTGAATGGCAAACTCTTTACTCTTTTTTACTGAAGAAATCACTTGTTCTCTCACATTTTGCGGCAAGATGGAAATTCTTTCTTTAATAACTCTTGCAGACAAAGGCACTGTAATCAGTTGTTTAGTTACTTTCTGCCCACACATTATTTCCGCTATTTCCACAGCCCCCGGTTTGATTAAGTCTTTACCAATAGTATGTGGTTTGTTGTTTCGAGCAACGAACCCTGCCACTTCAAAACTAGCTATTGTTGCTGAACGTTAGTCAAACGTTGCACTCTTGTTATTTTCTTTTGTCTGTTTTTTCCAGATTCTCAAAGTATGCCCGTTGTTTGCAAGACAGACTTGAATGAACCTTGTACAAGTGTTTCTTCAGTTCATTCTTTTTGAAAGACTCGGCAGTCAGTACTTCCATACAGACGACACATTGAGGTTTCATTTGTCCTTTGTAATCTATTTCTGTGAAGCCATAATTAAGGAACTCTGCCTGATATGTCCTTTTCCTTGCAAATGCCATCTATCACTTTTTTAAGGTCTTTTGACTTCTATTTTTAAAAAATAAAAAATAATATTTAGTGACGAATTTAAGGGTTTAAATTAAAACTTTAAAATAACACAACATAAAATCAAACTAAATGAAATCTCCTTAAGTTGAGTTTAACTCGTTGAAAAACTTACTTTTAATATAAAATAATTCATTAAAGTAAAAATAAATAAATAAATGATTACGCCTAAAAAAGTAAGAAACTGCTAACAAAATAGTTGATGAGACAATTAGTCCCCTTACAAATAAACTAAACTATCCTAAATCTAAACTAATGTTATATTTAAATATTTAACTTTTGTTGAATTTTAGTCACAATAGGCTATACGGAAACGTAAATATTATAGATTATACCATAACTCACCTTATTTAAATAATTATTATATCATTTGATCAGCTCTACTATTCATCAACTACTCTGAAAGAGGCATGTTCAAAACACGGCAAAATGCCACATAATTAGGAGAAATGTTGCCAGATTTTACCGAAAAATAGAAGAAAGGTTCCGCGATGCAGTCTTTTTCCCCGATTTTCATATTCGTTTGCCTCACTTCGCACATCTACATCGATAGGGCATCCATTATTCCCCAATTTTTCTAAATTACCCCATTTGGGCTAATTTACCCATGTTCCCCGACCACTGCACTAGAGTAAAAGATCGGTTTGAGCTGAAAGCATTGAAACTGGCCGATCAGTGAGACGAAAGGTTTTTTCGAGGCCGATGAGTCAAAGTTTGAAAGGTTTTGTTCGAAACGTTATTTGTTAAAGAGGAGAGTTGGTGAATCCATTGCTCGTCAATTGCTCCCATGATGCTTGGCGGGGTAGGTTGAAAGTTTGGAACGCTCTTCCTGGTGATTCAGCAGGAGATCTTTATAAAATATCATAGATATTAAAACACCATGGCTATCATTCAATTTTGAAGCGAAATACTATCCCATCTAAAACCGGTTTTGTTTTTCTATTTTTAGTCTCGTGCACGGGACTCTATAAAGTACTATCTCGATCTGTTGGTCTGTCAGTTGGATGGTAACTGTTTTACTTTCCAATTATTTTTTTGGGCCAAATCATCGTAGCTTTTCGCCCGATTCTAACGAAATTTAAGATTCTTATGTTGTTTAACCTTTTGCTTTGAATGAAATAAGTGCCAAGGTCCGCTTAAGGTTACTCCGGAACTATTTGGCAATAAAATCGTAATATTTGATCGATTCTAAAGAAATTTGAAACCCATATGTTGTTTTAACATTTTCTTTCCAATGATATAATTCCCAAGGTCCTCCTTAGGTTAGCCCGGGAATTATTGAAAGTTTTATAGGTCGCCCGGTCATATGGGCATAAAGAAATAAGTCAGAATAATTGAGAACACACGACTTTGGACTGTTGACGTTGTTGAGTTGCAGCAATAAAATGATCATAGGCACACGTCCTTGATTAGGCTCTTCAGTCTCATGATTGAATTCTTATCGCAAACTCTTCTGAGATTATCTGGACAGAGTGAGATTGAAGAAACCACGAAATGTAAAGTTAATGTTTGCCTGAATCTAGGAATAAAATTCGACAAGATTACATTATTCCTTTGATAAATAAGATGCAAGAATGTGCTCTGCAATTATCAAAGGAAGGGGTTGATATCTTGAAGAATACAATGTTGGAATTTAATTTTCTCTAATTATTTATCTTTGTTATGTTCTTCATGTTTACATTAAAGGTGATCTAAAAAATTCTATTATTTTCAAATTTTATTTTTTGTTTTATTTTTTGATAGTGATAAGGATAGCAGCGATTTGAATGACCACGAAAATGATGTACATAAGTGAAAATGAATGCAGCCTAAATGGGAACCAACTTAATGTGTTCGCTTTTACTGCTTATATTGTATTGAAAATAAATATACTATTTGTAAATGATGTTTTAGATATTTCAGAACATTTACAGACACGTTAGAATTTGAATAGTTGTAGGTGAGACTAATCTCCTAGCAGAGAACGTGACTTAAGAGAAAAAATTAGGTCTCTTGAAAAACGTAGCAGAGTTCCAATATGGGAAAATAACCTAAGGGATAAAATAGAGCATCTAAATGCTTTATTTTTACTTATGTGTATTTTGCTTAAGACAAATTTGCAATAATATTTTCATAAATCTCCAGAGATAAAAACACTTTTTTTTTATCAAATTATGAAAATGGAAAGATTTCTACTTCTGATGGAATAAATGTCTCCATTTGTCAAGTGATGTGGGAGGAATAATATATAATTAGAGATCTAATTACAATGTATAAAAGGATTTTGAAGCAACATTTGTTTCTGGAAAGAATATTTTTGTTGATGAAAGTTTATTATTTTCAAATTAACGTGTTAGCTGGAAAAATTGATATCCATTGCAAAGGGCTCCTCTTGGTAGTGGAGGAGAATTCTTGTTTGAATTTTAAAGTGGCCATTTTTTTAACTTTATTATATACACAGGAAACGGAAAACATCTGCTTCTTCTAACTTAGGATTCCAACATTAATGCTCACAGTTGAACCATTTAACCGGAATTGTTTTATTACTCATAGATGATCTCATATGCAAAAAGGATCTTGGTAATGAAGAATTATTACTAATCACTTATTCTTTTAACTATTTCGCCTAGCAAAAAATTAATGAGTAACGAACTTTGAAAAAGAACAGAAAATAAATATCAGAAAACATATCGAAAAGGCAAAATTGATTAAAACAGAGATATAACGATGTATACAGCCAGGGCAATGATCGTGAAATGGAGAGGTAAGCATTACATGCATATATGTAATAGCCACATAACGTGCTACAAATAGAGTTCTGGTAAAAAGAGCACGTATGGAATAAACTAAAACCCCTCGTAGGTATTGATTATAAGAAAGTCATGTGTGGAATAGACATTATGTATCAAGTTATATCTCCACAGGATGCAGGTAGATTTTACATGAAAAAATTCTACAAGAAGATCTCTCTATGATTCTTGGATATTGTAGTCCTCAATTCTCATGTGATCTATAAAAATCTTGAAAGGAAAATGACCTTACTCCAATTCAAAATAGAATTTAATGACAAGACAATTTTCAAAAATGGTACCTAAACACCAAAGCCAAAGAAATTCCGAGTTAATACTTCACCATCTATTTTGACAGGCAAATTACCTTTTGACCTTTACGCTGGCTAAGAAGGACAAAAAGGACTACAAGGAAGAGTTTACAAAGTTTATTTAGGAAAGTAAAAATAAAAGAAACAGTATTCATGTGTAAACACAGTAATGGTGCAATATATGTTGTTCCCTGCTTTGAAAACTTTCATACATAGGTTGATATTTCCTAATTAAAACTGAAGCAAATTTATTACTTTTGGAATATGGTATACCATTATACCTAAAAATTAGGAATCTTTGCATCTTTGGTTTTATAAAGGTTACTCAAAAAATTTGTTTTGATATGTATATAAGGAAGACAATTTCGCTGGTTTGTTAAACTAGTTAATTTTTTTAAAATCGAACCTCCCCCAGTAAAAAGGCTAATTTGCAAAAAATAACGGTGCCAGAGGAACTGTTTCAAGAATGAGCAAAATTGAGCTGTTCCGAAATGGGCGTGTTATAAAATATGGAAAAAATCAGGATATCTTTTTTCAGTTTCTTTTGAAGAAAATCTCCTAAGCCATAAATATTTAGTTAGTAAAGATTAATTTAAAATACTATTTCGAGGAAATTTATACTGTATATCATTCTTAGCGGAGATTAAAGAGTATATCTCAGAATAAGTACTTATTTAAGAACAATATCATCTCACACCGGTAAAGAAACTGTAGGGCTTGTGAATTTAATTTTTGTTTAACTTCAATGAAATAGAGTCACTAACATACACTCCAGACTAAAATTCTCTTGAGTATTTTAATCTTGCCTGCCCTAGAGTTAAAGGTACATTTGTTCGCCTTGTGAGAATTGTCATTAAGATTCATTAGCCGAGGCCATTTTGAAATAGAAACAATAGACAACATATGGATATTGTACGATTCATTAACAATATTATAGATAACACTGGGCTGCATCCCTTAAAAAATAACTTGCAACAAAGACATCATTACCATTTCCCATTAGAGTTTTGCATGCGGAATTCAAAAATCATACTCATTTTTTCAGGGAGGTCCTCATTTTTTCAATTAACCGACACTAAATTATTCAGGTTTAGCGTGCAGAAATGCGTCTGAGCCAGGTCTATAAAATTCCTGTAAATTTATATAGGTAAGTAAAGGCAAACAGAGGTTGACAGGCCATTTTATTGTATTGAGAAGAAAGAAAATCATGATAAATGTACGTTACACACATACAGGCATGTACATTTCTGCTTACGAAAATCACTATTGTATTTGAATGTTGAGGACAGCTATTCTTCCTCAAAGGCACGCGTTCGAGACTTTCTCATGTTTGCCGGTGTATCAGTAGATATTGCTCGGCTTCTTTGAAGCGATCACCAGAAATCAGCTATCATCGTCACGCTTCAATTGCCTTGATAGCGGTGCTCTATTTCGGATATATCTTTGATGGAATCTCTCCCCCTGTTCCTCACTGAAGTCACCCAAGTTGGCAGGAAAATAGTCAAGATGCCTATGGAGGAAATGCATTTTTATGCTCATCCGTACGCCAGCCGTCTAATATGCTTGAAGCATGTTCCCAACTCTTATCTTGTAGTCATCGGCTTTTGTGTTTCCCAAGAAGCCTGTTACAACTGACTTAAAACTATTCCAAGCACTTCTTTTATGAGGTGTTAATGATTCAGTAAAGCCGGTATCTGAAAGAAGCTCACGAATCTGTGGTCAAACAAATATGCCGGCTTTCATTTTAGCATGACTTACAAAAGGGAATTTGTGGGACAGGTACTTAAACCCTTCCCCATCTTTCGGAAGAGCTTTTTCAATGTTTTTGATCAATCCCAGCTCTATGTTAAGTGGAGGTAGAAGCACTCTCTCCGCTAGGGCAAGTGGAAGAGCTTTGACCTCTATGGTGGCCAGGTACAAATTCGGACCATTGTGGCCATTGCAGTTGTCGGTAGTGTACGGAATGTGCACGGATGTTCTGTGTAGCTGCCCTGCAGCCTTAACAAGATACTTAGGACCTTCAGGTCACCACAAAGAAGCCAGTTGTGATCCTGATATTGTAGGTTGTTAAAAAGAAGTGACATGGTAGCGTAGGTTTCTTTCAGGGTGACGGAATGCGCAATGGGCAATGATTTTACTTTTTTGCCATTAAAAAGTAGCACAGCTTTCAGACTGCTTGTAGAGGAGTCGATAAATACTTCCATTCTTCAGGATGGTATTTCTTGCCCATGTGTCCCACATGGCAATGTTATACATTTGTTGAAGTCGTTAGTGCAGGAACATTCTATGGTAATAAGCCTTCCCGCACTAACGACTTCAATAAATGTATAACATTGCCATTTAAGAATAAATTAAATAGTTTAAAGGACATATTTGGAAAAGCGGGTATTAATCTAGCCTTTAAATATAATAATTCCTTAAATTAATTGATGGTGGCCAGGAAACCCAAAGAACATCATAACATAGGAGTATATGCAGTACCATGCAACGATTGTCATAAAGTGTATATAGGGGAAACGGGGAGAAATCTAGACCAGAGATTGTACGAACACAAAAGAGATATTAGAGTGGGCAGCGAAAGTAGAGGAATTTTTTGCCATGTTAGAGACAAGAATCATACAATCGATTTCAATGGAAGTAAAATGTTATTTAAATCGGCCAACTATGTTAAGAGAAGAATCGTAGAATCGAGCTTGATATCGTCAGTTCCTAATTTAAATCTATCTGAGGGTCACTTTCTTTTAATCCTGTAATAAGATCGCAAATAAATAAAATAGTAAAATGTCAGCCCTTCAATATGTTTAGGCCTACCCCCCCCCCATCCAGATTAGCCACAAGTAGGGGATTGGGGGAAAAAGAGGGGATCTTGTGTTATGCTTTTCTCTTATATTTTCTGCTCATGCCCAATGTTAGTTGGAAAAGGGTGTGAAATACACCGAAACTGTTCTGAATTAAATTGTCTTCGGAGAATGTGGTTTAATCCCTTATCTTTTCTTGCGATATTGCCTCAATTTTCATCATATAAATATATATATATATATAAATATATACAAAGAAAGAGCAAATACAAGTTAGGCGGGTGCTAACTACCACCACAGGGCTTTCGCCATATATATTTTGAAGGCAGAAAGAAAGGTGCAGAAACCTTGTAATGCAGACTATATAAAAATATAGTACAAGAGAAAGAAATATTGGACGCGTATGAGCAATGAGACAAGAAACAGGAGTTTTTTTAGAGTAGGAGAAAGGGACATTAGAAGAACACTAGAATCAAAGAGAGCAGAGGGCGGTACAATGAAGGCAATCCTTTCCCGATAAGACAGAAATAACGCCAGGGCAAAACAGTTTGAAATTCCTGACCGGGACGCAAACCCGGGTGCGTGTCCCGGCCAAGAATTTCAAACTTTTTCCCCTGGCGTTATTTCTGTCTTCTCGGGAAAGGATGGCCTTCAGTTTATGCAGGATGTATGACATAATTAAGAGCTTTGACTTACTGTTCAACACCGAACAAAATGTGCAAAGATGAGCATGGATTATGCAAGATAGACGAAAGATATTCGCCCACTAATGTCATTGTAGATTCCTCCTGTTTTTAGGAGAGTTATCATTAGATTTTTCGCCTAAGTTCAAGCAATTCTTTCACAAATTTCAAACGCTAAACGCAATATAACTCGCACACCTCCGCGCTAACTACGACTCTAAGATAGGGTTAGAGTGAACCTAGGAACGAGGAAGCCTCCTTGTGAGGGGTAAAGTAGGGAAGTACTTAGGACACGGTCCCGAAATATAGTAGAGCCACGTAATAGTAATAGGACTAATTCCCTAGTATAGTCGAGGAGTGCTTGTATAAATAGGAAACCATTTGGGGACCCATAGACTGTTAAACAGAGTAAACCTTCTCAATCTATCCCTCATTTTCAGACCCATCGAAGAGTGAGCTAGTAAGATCAGAAGAGAAGAGCATAGAAGCAAAAGAGCGCCCTAAGCACTCGATAAGAGGATGGTGGGGATTCTACCTGCGAATAGAAATGGAAGGAGTCTCGAATGTCTCCAAGTACACTAAGAAAAATCGAACCCGTAAAATGTGAATTTTGCGAAACAATCCACGGACACCTGAATGTTCTCTTGATAAAAATTATATACATCTTAAATCGATACGCCGTGATTTGCGATATAGAAAACAAAGTAGCAAAGTTATTCTCTATCGAAAGAGTGGAAATATTACACAAAATAGAACTAAACATTTCCATGCATGATCATATAAATGGCAAAAGAATGAATGCTCTGGAATACTTAAAGGTCTCGATACTATAATATATCGCATTGCAGTGTTTAGTGATTGTACCTTTTACTTAAACATCCAAGATACATGTTGATTTCCACCCGCTTTATATTATTTAGGGAATTTTTAACAACATACTCTTTTATATAATGTTGGCTATGCCTATATAAATATTAGATGAAGATATGATTACATTTCTTAAACATTGAACCTTTTTCGCAAGTTTAGTTCACTTTATTGTGAGCAAGGAAAAATTGGCTGTAAAAAGTAGGGTTTCACTCATTAAACCTAGCCGATCTTTCCTATCATCTTTAAATCCCCTAGGCATTGACTACAGACCATTTTATGACCTTTGACGTGTCTCGGGAGATGGTCTTGGAATGTGTATTAGGAGAAACACAAACAATGGTTTACACTGAGTAATCTTCTTTTCTTGAATTGTCATAAGATGGCGGATGGATAAAAAGGTATTACCTTCGATCTTAATTTTAAACAAATTTCGTGAATCATAGGTTCGCTGATGAAGGTTCTGGAATTTACTTTGTTGACTAGTTGCTGAAAACACGATTTCTCTTTATATTTGATCAAAACTATCCACTGTGATAACATCTACATGATCAAAAACACAACATTTTACTAACTCTTTGGCTTCCTGGCTCACCTTAAATAGTTAAATATAACTTAATTGCTTTCCTTCATTGTCATTTTCTGTGCAATGATTGCAGAAATGAGTGCACATTCTCCTTCTTGAGTTAGCTTTGTCAACACTTTTATTCCGATCAAAACGCTCATCAAGCGGAATAACTAAATGTCCTTACGGGATCCTATAAAGACGCACTATGAGATCAAAGGTTACAAATGCTATCATTTACTCAGACGCAAAAGTGATTTTGATGCTTTACATTGTATAGTTTTAGAGAGTAGTTTCATTAATTTGGCCCAAAGGGATATATATATATATATATATATATATATATATATATATATATATATATATATATATATATATATATGTACATAACTCATATCTCCTTTGGTACCTATTAATCCAACAGAAAGATTTACTCTGTTTAGAATACAATGCGCAGCTTTACAGATCAATTCACCACGACCGACAACTTCTGGTCCACCCACAATCTTAAAGTAGTGATTGACATTAAGTTACTTTCTCGGTTTTCCGCAAGCTTCTGAATATCTAATTGAGGGTGTTCTTCTTCCTCCACTTCTGTTGGGACAGAGTCTTAAGTTTCATCTACTCTAATGGAACTACTCTCTGATAGGCCTTGTACTAGTCTTGCCATGATAATTTCTGTAATTTGGATTTGGTTGAAGAGGGTGGCGTGACGGATGTAAGAGCATAGTCTTTGGTGGCGGAGCTATCCTCAATGTACTTTTATATATTGGGACTAGATATGTAAATAAAATTATTAAATCCATATCCATTAGATCTACATTATCCTATTCTGAAAAGCGTATCAGGAAGCGGAGCAAACAAACTGTTCATCAATTTATCTTTCAAAATAAAGTCATTGAGTTTTTCATTCATTTCTATTAGCGACTACGTTTTTCATCTTACTGAGCCTCCCATTACTCCCACAAATAGAAGAACACAAAAATATGTCGTTATAATAAGAGACGCAACTAAAATAGTAACATATATTAATTTTAATAAAAGATATATATATATATATATATATATATATATATATATATATATATATATATATATATATCGAGCAAATTTGAAGAATCAACGGGGCCCTTAGCTGATTGGCATGGTGTAGCCATATTATTTTCCCTTTTTAATATGACGTAAGAAAATTATTTTTTATGTTTATTCCTGTATTTTCCTTATATTATATACTAGATACAAGCATTAAATTGGAATTGATAGGTGAGGAAGCTATAAAAGTTTGAACCAAGGTTACTAAACGTTGGCTTTCTGAGAACTGAAAATTCCAAGCAACCCTAATTCTTTTCTATTTTACATCCAAAAACGATAAACTGTAATCTGTTTCTGGTTCTATTGTAAATAAAATGTTAGGGTGTTATGAGTTTATGAAGTTCTTGAAAAGTTAGGATTGAGCAGAGGTATGGAATAATTTAAAAGTGTCAGCTATGTATCTTTTATAGAATTTAGGTTTGAATTCTCTAGGAGAATTATTTAAATATACATATATATCTATATATAAATATATACATATATATATATATATATATATATATATATATATATATATATATATATATATATATATATATATATATATAAATTTCTTTAGTGTCCAGCGAGGTTTAAAATGGTGTTACACCAGACCACTTAACAATGACTTGTGCCAGGGTGTCCGCAGCCACTTATGAGGAATATTAGATTGTTGACTCTCTCTAACAAGATAGATAATTCATCTTTTTGATTTTCTTATACTGGAAAATCAAATTCTTAAATTTTTAAATGAATATATTCCATGGTAAAAATAACAATGACTTTGAGATTCAAAGCTTTTGATTGACGGAGAATAAAAGTTGCGGGTAAGTGATGGTAAAGTTATTTAACCAAGGAGTAAATGAATAATAATAATCATTAGCAATGATATTGGTTTAATAGTTAAAAAAAATATTTTAGCGATATTAATTGTTTCATAAATCAACCAAACATAATTGACAAATATGTATCCTTGTTAACAGAAGATGAATTTTAAGTTTATAAAATGGGTCAGGTATTCTGTTGTAAATGAAAGCTGCCATCCTTTATATATAATGATTGTCTGATGGCTGAGATAACTTGAAATTACGTTCGTATATAGATATATGATTAAGGTTTTCTATTAAACACATTTACAAACTTTGGCGAATTTTCTTCTTGGGGGTGCTAATTCTCTTTACGAATACCAAGTTCAATTACCTTGGATATCAGCTTTAATCTAATGATCTGTAATATCTGTGCAGCTTATGTCGGAGAAAATATATTTTTCTCTCATTAATAGACACTTGGAAGAGATAATTGTGGATTACAAGTTTTACGCTATGACTTAAACAATAGAAATCAGATTTTTCTTCGACAGACCACGAATCGTTGAGAATGGATCAGATGATTACATACATAATACACAATTTGATAGTAAAAATTAATTTCATCGGTCTCGTCGTATTTAATACAAAGTTATTGGTCAATACAATGTAACAATAAAATGGAAAAATAAAACAGTGCGCGCTGGGATATAATTTGTTTATGAGACAATTCCGTAACTAGACGAAATGTTTTGAACTCAGAAATAGAGGGCCAAGATAAAAATGATGATGATATTCATAGACCTGATGTCAGATACATGCAATTAATTAAGCTTGATAAAAAATTCTATCCTAAGGACCTATTTGAATGATTCACACTGAATATTGCGCCAAACGTTACTTCGGAAATGATCGTGGATGTCATATATGGTTTCACTCATCTGAGGAAAAAATCGAAAGTAATAGCGGACGGTGTGAGGGGAGAACAGAGTTATCTATAACATATTATTTTAATTGGGGAAAAATTCGGGTTATTTCGTAAAATCCAATTAATGCTGAAGAATGACTTTTTATTATATTAATTATTCCAAATTTAGAGAAAATTAAACTTTTGGAAATAAATAGATTATCGGATGTTTAAGAATTTTTTTAATCCAAAATGAATTCAAAATGGTGAAATTCAGAAGTTACGAAAATTATTAAAATGAAAGCATCGGTGTCATTAGCCTTTTTACAAAAGTTTCCGTTGATGAAGCTCTGGATGTACTTATGAAAAATTTGCTTTTGTCTTACCTAACATTACCCCTACCATGTAATAAATTGTAAAGTTAGTGCGTTTGTGTGTGACGGACAATGAGTTCAGAGCTGAAGATTGTTTTTATGAAGGATTTTGAAAAACACCTCCTACCCCCCTATTTTTCACAATCCCATAACGTGGTTCCGCTAGGTAGAGGATATATGCGCCATATGGCTTATCAATGTTAACAGATTTGACTCTTTCTCCGAAAACTTGAATAAGCTCCACCCAACTATTACATTAAAATAGAATGGGAAGTGAAAAACTCATTGTCGTTTCTAGATGTAAAAATATCTAAAATAAACGACAAAGCATATTGTTCCATCTACCGGAAACCAACTAATTCTAATGCCTATATTCATTATTTTTCTGGTCAAAATATATCCGTTAAAAGGTCTGTAGTTTCTTGCATATTCCTGAGAGCATATCGCATTTGTGATTCTTGTTTCTTGCAAGACGAAATTGATACAATAATCTAAACATTTATTGAACTGCAATATCCCCTTTGGTTCATTAAAAATTGTCACTATAAAGCCAGAACCATCTATTACTCCCCAGGTAATAATAAGGAAAACAGATATGACAAATATTATGTTACTTTTCCATACTCCCAGCAGTTAATCAATTTCCAAAAAGTTGGCCTGGACCAACAACATCAATGTTTCCTTTCAGTACGAGAATACGATCAGAAATAGCTTATCCCAAAATAGATCAATCAATAAAGAACAGAGAGTTTATTTTGTTTCCTGTAATCATGTAATGAAGTATATATCGGTAAATGCAGCAGATTTTCGAAAAGAATGAATAAACATAAATGCGATATGCGACGTGGGGCCCTCTCTTCGAATTTATTTCTACATATGTCCAATAAAAATCATCAAATTGATATTGATAATGTTAAAATAGTTTATAAGTGATTTACCTCAAAAATCTTTTCAAAATGAGTGAGGTAAGCACTGAAGTCCTTACCGTCCTTAAATGATAGCAGTTTTAAAGCGGTGATCGAAGGGGTTTCACTACGGAAACTAAACTGATAAAGTTTCTAAGCGATTCCTATTCAACTCCCTTAAACGCTGCCTCATGCTTTCTCTTCCTTCAGCTTCAAGTTCTATTGTTCTTTTTCTTTTCTCTCTGGAGCTTCTCTTTCATTTTTTTCTCTTCTTTCCTCAGCTTCTCTTTGTTCTTTATTCTCTACTCTTTCGTTTCTCTCTTCATCCTGGATATAGGCAACTAGCTGTATACCGGAGAGACCAACCATCTCACCCTGTTGCCTAAATCTCTCGAAGGACGGCATATTGTTTCCTTACGCGAGCCTTAGCCACTCGACGCGTTCAAGAATTTCACGTTAAAGAAAATGAGGCTCTCGCAATAGTTCCCCAAAATTCTAAATGGAATCTTACCCTTGTGATGGCACACACAGACAACAGCAATAAATTATAATAAATAAATGAATTCCTATATGAGTACCTGATAAACGGCCTTTTAATCCGGCACGTATATTACAAGGTGTGGAGTTTGAAAGATTTTATCCCAAAACACACCGAAAAAAATTAACTTGTACTAAATATGGCCTCATGGGCACCAGAAAAGACCTATCACTCAAAATAGAACAAAAACTAGAAAAAAGATTATTTTCCTATCTTTAAATAAACTTCACCTAACTTGGTAATTTATATTAGTAATTAAACTGAAGGGGACTTGAAAACAAAAGGGCTCCTTAAATTAACACAACTAAATCTAAAACCAGAATTTGATATATATTAATATATATATATATATATATATATATATAATACACATATCCTCTAATGTACGTACAAGTCCTTGCTACGTACAAGTAGGTTTACTTCATAAAGGCAATCCGTTAGTTGCAAGGTATAAGGGTCCGATTTACTAGAGGGGCCGATAGCGTTTAACTAAGTTTACCAAGTTGTGGTTCAAAGGTTTATTTAAAGAATAAAAACCAATATTATAATTTTACTGATTCACCAGTAAACATATATATAATATATATATGCGGGAAAGATAGGTAATGTAAATAAAGGACAAAATTGACAGAATACAGATTAATGGGCAATCGTGGAACGTTAATTACTCGTTAATCAGCTTTTAAATGGAATATTACAAATCAGTTATACAGATGAAATATTAAAAGGGCGGAAAGTCGGTTGATTATCGTCAGATTGAAGCAAATGGTCGTTTTACCTTTAATGGGTGGGGTCAACTTGAGGAAAGAAGGCCATCGGACGCGGCCCCTGAGTGAATATCCTTCAACGGTTCGGCGCGAGGAATGGAAAAGGGCAATGGCTCCAGTTCGAATATTCTGCTGGTGACAAGGATGAATGGCGGGGGGATCAGAATGCGTATTCAGGATCCTTCTTGAAGACGGACGATGGCACCTCTGCTCCAGTGAATTATTGGCTCCAAATCGAGACTCTGATACGGCTCGGCACGAAGTCTCGCACGGGAAACTGGAGATACTTGGGGGTGTGTGTGGAGGGGGAGATCCGGATGAGACGAGAGGAATCCTGGCCAATCATTCGGGGACGTAACGATTCGAAGCTTGCTCTAAACAGAGTAAAGCTTCACAAAAGAGATGGCTCAGCCTGGTGAGATCCGATCTTGAGGTTTAACCGCATACCGAGTAACCTAAGGAAACAGACACACCGATCCAAACCGAAGGCGACGGGTTCTCAATCTACTCAGCGACTCGAAAAGCCACGGTATTTATATGATGGCCCTTTTTGATGCTCGATTGCTGAAAAGCATATACATCCGGCGCCTAGCGGGATTAGCATTTGTAGCCCAACCCAGTTCTTAATAGCCTCCAACGATCTGGGCGGGAGACTTGGCAAGCATCCTCCAAAATACGGAGATTAGCGTTTTCTCGTTGTAGTTTAAGCATTTAGTGAGCTCTACCTAATTAACTACACCTGTGAGAGATCTGGTAGATATTCAAATTCTTTCTTTCTTTTGGCTCTCACGTGGAATTAGATTTTAGAACGGAGTGAGGGAAAAAATATAAGGGGCAATTTAAGGGGATATTCCTCTTTCACTTCTATTTCCTGACTATATATATATATATATTTATATATATATATATATATATATATATATATATAAAATGCAAAAGTATGAATTTATCATCTCTTGTTTCTGTAAGTTATAATTTACACTAATATTTATCAAGTCTATAACATATTGAGTGTAGTGATTTCATTGATATTCTTAGGCTGTCTTTGTAATACTTATCAAGTTGGAGCGAAGGTAATGTCCGATTTTCTAAAATAAAGTTTGATATAGAATATATTAAAGCATTCTGTTGATATCGTTTAGGAATAGTAAAATGAGTAATTATACCTTTTTCTTTCTGATTCTAAAAATTATTTTTCATAATCTTGTTTGGTTTTCATCCATATGTTCGTCCCATCTTAAGATCATATAAGACATGATTTAGTCTATGAGATTGACATGGTTGGCAAGGTGACTAGAGCGGCAGAATTGATTTAGATCAGCTAAGAAAATGATGCAGTAAATAAAAGAAAATGGCAGTAATGTGATTTTCTTGTTTCCGAAGTAAGGATTTTAGTTATAAAGACAGACAAAAAGAAAATCGTCCACCCCAAAATTGATTTTGATAAGATGGAAGATGATATCACAGTAAATCTTAGTACAACTTATAGGGAACTCGCAGAACAATTTAATCAAACAGGACTGTCCTATACAAACTGAAAGAGATTGGGAGGTTTGAGTGATTGGAAAATTGATCCTACAAAAGCTGTCCAACGAATCTGAAACGGCGTGTTCCTTGCTTTGAGTGATTTATTTCACGACACCTATAGACTTCATTTGTGGATAGGCTTGTTACTGGTGATGGGAAGCAGATCCTATATCGTAACTTTAAGCGCCGTCCTTCTTAGATCAGTTGAGAAAGCAGAACTTCTTATCAAGTAAGAGGAGGACTTCATTCAAAAGGTTTATTTTCAGTATATAGTGAGATATTGAAGGAATTTTCCAATAGAAATTGTTAGAAACCAATCAAACAATAAATTCTGAAATCTCCTGCAATCAGCTTCATCGTTTGAATGCCGCTTTGGGACAAGGGCGAACCTCCTTCGTCGCGATAATTCCTGCCCTCACCTAGTCCAACTTACAAATGATCTATGGTAGAAGCTCGGTTGGGAAATAATGCTTCTTCATCCATAATCGCCTGAACTTGCTCCTTCTGATTATTAATTGTTTATGGGCTAACAGAACAATTTAGATTGTCATAGCTTGATATCAATAGAAGAGGTTTAAAACGGGTTGAATTCATATATTTCATAAAAAGATAAATAAATTTTCAAGCGAGGCATTTAATAACCTTCTTTACAGAGGGAATAAAGCTCGAGAAAGCAATAGATAATATTTTTATAGTTAAATATTCCCGTAGTCGTAATCTTGTACATTTTTAATATATAATGTAAATTTGGACGCTGCTTTCTTTCCATCCTTATATTTTTTAATGCATGAATTATTTTAGGCCCTCTTGGCGGGACACGTTAAAATATTGCCATGCACTTTCGCATATGATAAGAAGAATTGTATTGCATGCTCCAATACTCCATATTAAGGCTTCCAGGTCACTTATAAAAGGGAAGTATAAGATATTTTGATATAATTGCGAAATCCTCTTACCATTTTAAACTATTTTGATTCTACATTATATTGTTGTGAAAATTTCAGATTATTCAAGACTTAGAGATCTACATCCTTCTCTACGTATGTTGAATTTAAAAGTTTGGTTACCCAAATTCTTTGTTATTCGCACGTAAATTAACATGATCTACCTATATGCATAGATTTCCACGTAAACCTGCATCTGCTTTCTTTCAAACTAGGCGACTGAATATATCCAAGCCATTATGTTCAATCTTTGCCCCGGAACTACGCCTAAAATTTTTATTTATGTTTTTACGTGTTGCTTCCTTTGGTTTCATTTTGTTTAGTCTGTTAATTCGCTCCGGAACCACGCTAAATGTTTATGTTTTCTCGTTTGTTTTCTCTGATTTATTTTTGTTTCGTCTTTTAATTCGCTTTTATATACTGGATGTGCTAGCTTCATATTTCATTACACATTTGAGAATGGCTGCTGTGACAGCTGAAACTAGATCTGTGCTTTAGAAATAAATTCAGATTCATATAGGGTGGTTTATCATTACTCTTTTGCATATATATATATATATATATATATATATATATATATATATATATATATATATATATATATATATATATATATATATATATAAATAAGTGAAATAAAGAAGAAGAAATAGCAATAAGTTTTAAATCTATAACCAAATCAATCAAGAATAAATAACAAAATGAAAAAATGACAAAATATATAAAATTAGCAACATAATTATAACAGATAAGTAGATGAAGCTCTGTAAAAACCAAGCAACAGCAAACTATTATACGAAACTCACTAGGCTATCGAAAGTACCGTGATCGTGATTAGAGCTTTTATTCTGCATGGAATGCTCTCCACGAGGATGCGTCATCTAAAACGTATTCTGCTGGATCACTTCTCGGTGATGGCCAAGGAGGCTTTACCGCCTACTTTCGGTCCTGCCAAACTTTTTCAGTGGTTTCAATTCACGAGACTGAGCTGGCCAGTAAATCAATTTGATGTTATTCTCTCGGAATCACTCTATGGTGGAAGCTGACTTATGATATGGGCCATTCTTTTGTCTAAAAATCACCTAGGGCCAGTTCAGGAGAGATCTAGGGGTGAGGGCAGAGTATAAACTCTCAAAGCAACTTGGCCCTTATTTGAAATCCTAGTGCCATCACAAACTGCCATACGACCCAATATTAGGCTTGGTATATAGCATAATTCCATTACAGAGCGCCACCATGCTTTACTATTAGCACACTGTACTCTTAATTGCACTGATCACATGGTTTCCAGCAGACTCTCACTATGTCTGGGGACGAAATCGAAAGCAATGTGGACACTTTTGACCGTAGGACACATTTAAACTGACGACTGGTTTAGTTGAGGTGAGCTCATGCCTAAGCAAGTCGACGTCGCTTTTTCTAGAGATTAACGCGCCTTCTGGCAGACTTTACATCTCTTTATGCCTTCTGCAATTTGTCTGAGATCTCTTTTAACGGATGTGTCTATTTATTTTGCTGCTGGACCTTATTTTTCCTATGAACCAGAATGATTATGCGACTCTGCGACCTGTTTCCTCGTTCTGTATTGTAATTGAGCTTGGATGTTTCAACTTTCTCTTATCCTCTACAAAACTTCTCCAGCAATGGGATGTAATTATATCGACTATCCTTTTGTGTTCTAGACAGCTTTGAGCCTGCTCGTGCAGCAGACGAATCAGAGCTAATTCCTTTGTGGTATAGATACATGTTTGCGCCATTTTCTTATTATCTGATCCTTTTGACAAGGAATATCCTTTTAATCAAAAACATGATGTATTTTATCTATAGTCTCTATCAGTATATTTTGATTTAATTTCATCTATTTCAAACTTAGCTTTGCTAGAACTTAAAATGCGCGATATTTGGCGTTAAAAGTTATTAGAGTCTTACTCCTTTACGATTGGATTTCCTCATGTGTAACGTTAATATGTTCTATACTTAATGAATTTGTATTCTGCTTGGCATGACGTTTTTCAGAATGCTCCAATTTCCCGCATTTACATTTTTTATTGAAATATAGAATGTAACTTTATAGATAGTAATAATAGCTCAGCATTATTTTTCAAATGGTGAAATCTAGAAATTTTGTTCCATACCCTCAAAAGCAAACTTTTGGGATCAAAATAGACCTTTTCACTTACTTTAGTTCTGAACAACTGGGAAGTAACACTTTTAATATAGGAAAATAAAGTAAAACTTTGTTAAATAGTGTTATCAATGTGAAACACACATTTAGATAAAAATTAATAACAAATATTAAGAGGGGCAGTATTAGAGGTCAGTTTGACTATAGTACATCACACTGAAAGCAATTCCTATATTAAATTAAAAAGAAGAAAACCTGGTCGCTATGAGCCACAACCAGGCTATTATTAAAAGTTTTTCTTTAGTTCGTTATCACTCTCTCTCATATATGTTTATAAATATATAATGTATTTACACAGAGTTTGATACACAGTTTATAAGAAAAAAACGCATCGGTTTTTTAATATTCCCACATCACTCATATTCACTAGACCTTTCATGACAAGGAATTTTTACTTTTTTTTCACATAAATCTTCGTATCCTGGTAAGAACTTCTAATTAGCGCGAGAAATTCACGCTGCTCTAGATGCTTAAATTCCCAATAAACCACGTAGATCCTTTGCATAGGGATTCGGGAGATTACCAAGAAAGGTTATTAATCACCTAAGACATCTTACTACTAATAAATCTCATTTATATTCATTTGTTGAATAAATGCTTTTTATTAGACAAAACTTTATATACAATGCTATTACTGCAATAGCCTATAGAGAAGAAAAAATTAAAAAGCTTACAGTGAAAGTAAAAAAGCAGCTCTTTCGTGTGTGGAACAAACATCTCGTTAGAGAAAACTGAACGTAACTGAGGAAGTGGAGAATGAAACTAAAACGAGAAAGAAAAGGAAACATATAAATAAAAAAACCCATTTCTCAAAAAATATACATCGTAATCACAATTGTGATTCAAGCCAGGATTAAAGATAAGCCAATAATTAATCTATGGGTACATATGTAAGGAAAATAATGCCGTGCTATGGAAGAGAATGTCTTTAATGGTCCTTAGGTTATAAACTTCAAACTCAATGTTACTCTTACTTCTATATTAAATTAAAGTTTCAACTTTAGTTATATAAAGAGTTTCAAAAAGTTTTTGAATAAGTCTTAAACTTTTAAATGAATGTTAATTAATCTGTTAAAATTCAATGGATGTTCCTCTTAGAATATGTGCTTGAAAAAACAACATCCTTCTTTATACGTGCTAACATCATATTTCTATTTTCAAATAAAGATTTTAAATTCTATAGTTTAAAATACAAATGTTTTAGGGTATATATAGTGCCACCGTCTTTAGTTAAGGATGGAAAATTATTCATAGTTAATTTCACATATAGTTTTAGAAAGATTTACAATGCATATATTATTACACTGGTCAACATTTTTTCAAACGTTGACTGCTTCTAAGATTAAATCTGCAATTTATTTTTTATTTTGAATTTCAAAATTCAAAATTCAAATATTTCATTTCATTTCTAACGTATTTGAAGTTTTACATTTATTGTTTTAAAATATAGTAATATACAGTTTCGGTGAGGCACAATAGCGTGCGTTTTGGATGATGGAAAAATCGAACTCTAACAAGATTAGAACCCGCGACCTCACGTGGACAAGTGTTCAAAACCCGCGCGGTGCCAGCGTGAGGTCAGTCATGGGTTTGATTCGCGGGGTATGATTTTTTCATATAATAATATATATATAATTTTACCAAGATATTTTTTTTATATTTTGGTTAAATCCTTGTGAAAACAGGAAGTTCACACAAATGAACCAAAGAGACAACAAGTTCTGCTGACCAAAGCGCGTCCTTTCACTTAATCTGATTTATGACCTTACTACCAAGAAAACTTTCAATAATTCCCAGGATAAGCTTGAGGGGACCTTGGCAATTTTATCATTCGAAAGAGAATGTAAAACAATATAAGGAATTATTATTTTGTTAGAATCGGCCGAATAGTTATGATGTTATTGCCAAATAATTTCCCAGGTAACCTTGGGAGAACTTTCGTAATTATGTCGTTTTAAATTCTCTTTCGACTGATATGATTGTCAAAGTCCTCTCAAGTTTAGCCCATGAATTATTTCGTCTGGGCAATAACACCATAACCTTTCGGTCTATTTAAGCGATATTTGAAACTTTTATGGTTTTTGCATTTTCTTTCGAATGATATAACTTCCAAGATCATCCTAAGGTTAGTCTTTAAATTATTGAAAGTTATGAACTTCGTAAGTCATAAATCAGAATAAGTTAGAGTACCTGACTTTTTGGTCAGCAGACTTTATTTTCCTTCGTCGACCTTCCAGGCAAAAGTATTTAACTTGATTCGGAATCACGTTAAAATGTAGAGCCCCACTGAGAATAAGATATAAAATAATGGGTAAAACTTATTAAAAATAAATCACAGGTTTTGCGTAGTATTTTGGCCTAGGACTTTCCCGTCAAATGCGCAACCTAGAGGTGACATGCAATTTAACGTCACTCACCAAGTAGAGGGGTAGCATGATAAGTGATGAGGCTTGATGACAAGGCTTCGAATCCTCGCCACATCCAGTAACAGTATAACTATACTATCTCACAATGTGGCAGTGAAAAATAAAAATGTGTTAAAGTAAATACAAAAAACAATTACGAAAGAAAGGATGCAAAGGTTAGAACAGACTTGTCAAGGGTTAATATATATTAAAGTGACGAGAGAGAACTGGTTGGATTGAACATACCTATTACGATGCTTCCAACCAACCAAGGCATCAGATTTAAGACACCTTGAATTATGACAACACCTTAACCTAGAGTTAAAGAAAGGAAGTTGTGTTTTGATTCATCCTTGAGATGTAAAAGTTATAGTAATTATAATATTTTCCACGTTTGTTTCATTTAAGTTAGCCTTTTAAAGGCAACCATGGTTTGGCTAAATACCCATCTTTTGGAATTATTTTCCCCTTCTTTGTCACGCGTCTACTTAAGTACCTTCTAGAAACTTACCCTACGCGTTGATAAGATAGTTAAAAGAAAGTAACGTGAGAAAAGGGAGACGCCATAGTGAGAAATATTCGTGTCCTTAACGGCATTAAACTCCTTCGAATTGCGTTTATATGCACTCTAAAAATACGTCTATGTCAGGTATGCACATGAAGTTTTGATGGTCTCTTTAAAGATTGGCTAAACCACGTCACAACCTATTTTACAACTGAAATATGAGGCGGGAAACCCGAAAGCCGTTCGATACTGATGGCGGAAAAGTAAAATGTTCTCATATTTCTTTCTTGAACTCGTACATCAATTTAATTCGCTTGAGTTGCAGTGTAAAAAAGAGTGCTGTCAGCATATTTTGCAATTATAGGGGTGGGTATATATCGATACATACTTAGAATGATTTTATCTTCTTTTAAAAAAGAACTTGCAGGACGAGAAGAATTCTTTATAAATAAAGGCACTGCTCGCGGGGTGTTTTCATCATATTACTACACTGAGTTACTCACTTGGTGTGGGCAGGGACTATCTGACTCTCCTTTGCCCCTACCACCTCATCCTTCAAATTGCTAAAATACTACCCGACGGTGAATGAATTTACTTCCTTGTCTGTTCTGGAAACCCTTTTAATAATAATATCATATGATAATAACAAATCTGGTATATGCTTTTCACCCTCAGGAATTCTTTTACTTCCTTCTATAGCTTATTTAAATAAATTATTCATCTTGCTGATGCCTGTTCAATGCATTCCTTTAAAAAAATATGATAATATTACTGATGATACAAATAACATATAATAATTATTCTTGTTAATTCCTGTTCAGGTATTCCTTTAATAATTTTCATGAAGACTATGATAGACGCATATGTACATAGGTACCTTCAAAATGATAAAAGTCTTGCCAATTTTTTTAATGTTACTCAGTAACTTTCGAAAGAGTAAATATGAAGCCAATCTCTTTTCCAACATTTTCTTAAATTAAAAGAGCTAAAATGAAATGTTATTTTTTCTGGGTCGAAAAATATTTAATTTTACAATTTTCTGAGATGCTATCATAAGCGTACACAGGAACATTATTTTTAAATTTTCAGCTATAGAATTTCTCAATGATGAATGTCATTTATAATTTTTAAATGAAAAGAAATCTGGCCCAATATTGAATGCACAAAAACTAACGACACTTTTCACCATTCTTTTTAATTTTTGAGTGTATGAGACAAAAATTGATTCATCTCCCGTTAGAATAATCGTCTATCAGTATCGTGGAAAAGAACACCTGCTGGAATTATGCTTCAACTCATATTCAGAGATTACATAAAACTTAACCCTGGTCAAAGTATTGCAGAGATTCGAGTAATTGACTTCTTCTATCGAACCTAAAATGACACTCTAATGTTACATGGCAATAGAGGTATGCCCGATATACCACATATTTATTAATTATTCCTTTAGTAGAGCCGTAGTTTTCACAAATTTCAATAATCATGGTGAAGTGAAATTTATTGAGTCATCAGCAACCTCATCTATGCTTCGAAGTTAATCAACAAGATGCGGGCCTGAAAAGGCATCAATAATGTTTTTATTCCCAAATGAATCTTTAAACAGGCTTCGAGATGGTTTAATATTATCAATATTATTGTCATTAATAATATTATTAACATATGACCTTAGCCTTTACGTCAAAATTCAATTACTATGTAGAACAGTGGTTCTCAACCAATGTCCTGTGAAATTTGGAACGGCAAACTAAGAAAATCCAAAAATCCACGTCATACCAGCTGTAACATATTGCACCACTTAACCTTGTGCCTTTAGGGATCAGTGAAATGTTTCCAAATGTCGCAATGCTAACACTTCTATATTTTATTTAGTGCCTAGATATTGGTCAATACTTGTCTTAAGTTAAAATTTAACTTAACTAATCTTGTTTTGTATATGATTTCACTGTTAAATTATATACAAAACAAGATTAATTTAACATAATATAGATATTTGCTTTATAAATAAATTTCTGATTCCCTACATTGGCAACGAGGTTGAACGAAGTATTTGGCTACACAAATAAATATTTCAGAACGTCTTTAATTTGAGTCATTGCAATATTAGACACCAGTAAGTTTAGGTGATATTTTATGACCCCTTTTACAATGGATAAATCTAAAAAAGAAAAGATCTAGTGCCGAGTCTACGTCCAGAGGCTAACAACCATTAACCTCGAGTATCAAAAAGAGAAACGTTATTCAAGAATTTTGTGATAATTATTTTAAATTTGGATTTTATGCCTGGTGACGTTGATAAACCAAGTCCATAATGTGTAGTGTGCGGGGAGACAAAATCAAATTAATCCATGGTAACAAGTAAGTTAGAAAGACATTTTATTTCTAAACATTCATTTCTGAAGAGAAATCAAAACAGCGAATTTATTTTTTAAAAAATAATGACTGCATCTGAACGAGCCCATTTAGTGGCATGGCTGAAATAATTTCATTAAAATCTACATCTTACACGCTTGCTGAGTGAGTCATCCTCCTAGCTTGCAAAAAGATAGTAAAATCCATGTTTGATGAAAAGGATGAGAAAGAATTGAACAATATCCCAATTTCAAATGATACAATACGTAGAAGAATCCTAGATGACAGAGAGAGAAGTTTACCCCTCCCCCCCTACAACCCAACGTCTACCCGTGACGCCTGAGAAAGATACACCTGACGTCCAGACCTCCACAAGTGAACAGCGAAAATTTCGCGCGGGCGGATCACCCCAGCGTTGTAATCAAGAATGTCGAGGACTTTCGCGCGAGCCTATGATTCTTGCCGAAAATATCCCCTCCCCTCCCCTCCCCCCTGCATGGACTTAATGTTAGGGGGCCCCTCAGCATTCTAAAGTAGCTTTTCTCCAATTCGAAATTAGACCAGGAGATTCAATCATCCTACGCTTACCAACTAGACCTGAGGCAGAGGTTAGAAAAGTGCGCAGAGATCGCGCATCAGAACGCTAAGACATACTTGGGCAAGTATAAAACCTACTTCGACTGTGATTACCACGAACTAAAATATAAACCCGGCGACGAAGTCCTTTTACTACTCCCTAAGGAGAACAACAAAAGTTTGAGCCAATGAAAGGGCCCCTTCCCATTTATCAAGAGACTCGGCACCGTCGATTACTTGATTCAA
Organism: Ceratothoa steindachneri; assembly: GCA_963969495.1. Classification (NCBI taxonomy): domain Eukaryota; kingdom Metazoa; phylum Arthropoda; class Malacostraca; order Isopoda; family Cymothoidae; genus Ceratothoa; species Ceratothoa steindachneri. The sequence goes on along the minus strand of OZ018326.1, from coordinate 144,416,226 downwards.
ACTCCGTCTGACACTAAGCTATTCCACGTGAACACGCTTAAGAATTCCAATTTAAAATTGTATATATTAAGGGTTCCGAAAATTGCTTGGCGGAGAGCTTAAGCAGGAATTCCCTGGATTAGTCTCCGAAGTAATTTCTCATTAATTAATTGTAACGCTAAATGGATTACTTTTGTATATATTCCTGAATAATTCTTGTAGGTTTGTGTAATGCCTTAGAAGAAAGAATATGTGACATTATTATTTTTATTATTGTGTATATATTTTTTATATGTTACCCTGTTCGTGTGTACCCTTATTTTGTATTGTGGGACCTTTCTTTTTTTAATATCCTTGTAGTAAGTCCCTAGTTAATGAGACTATGTTGAACCCGGCTATTGATAACTATTTCAGTTTGTCTTATTGTATTATTACTATTATTATTTTTTTTTACTTAATGCTGTTCGGTAATAGGAATACGGAGCATTTCCACGAGTCTCATTCATTAGACTAATTTTTGTGCAGAGTACCCGGGACCATTACTATTGTATTTGTGTCTCTATTGGAAATTTATCCGTGAAATTACCCTATATTAATCTGATGTCACTTCCTTCGAATGCTCCATCTTGGGAGGGAAGGAGATGTCAGATAGAGAAGGTTACCCCCACCCCCCTAAAACCCAACGTCTAACCGTGGCGCCTAAGAAAGATGCACTTGCACGCCCAAACGGCCCCAAGGGATCAGCGAGAATTTCACGCGGTGGGATGACCCTTGTGCTCTTGTGAAGGATGGTCGGATCAGTCCAACCCAAAGATCCGCATCAAGAATGTCGCACGCCCATGTGTTCCGTGTTGGGTTCACCTCTTCCCTATCGCATTTTCTGATCGGCGCAAGACCTACTGAGTCGAGGAATTTCCTGCGAGCCTGTGATGCTCGCTGAGAATATCCCCTCCACTTCCCCCATGGAGTGCCAAACATAATGAAATACGCCTCCCCATTTTGGGGCCGTCGGGTGACCTGCTTCTGCCAAGGCAGTATAAATACTTCAGGAATAGCTTTGAGAAATTAGTACCATACAACTCCGTCTTGGTTAGCAGACACGTACAAACTCGTACGCCCTTCCCCGCCTCCCAACGTTTCCAGCTACGAACGCGACGCCTTACCTCTCTAACCGGCTTCGCTCGTACATAAGGCCAGATTTCCCGCCCGACAGATGATAGACATGGACAGGCTTCTATCACTCTGACATTGACTGCTTTCTCGTCTTGAGTACTCCCTCGTTTATTTCTTAGCGTGGTTAAAGAAGAAGGAATTTTTCAAGTGGAACTTGGAAGCTACCCCCTTATTCCTTGCATCTAAAGCCTCCAGTCAATTAGACTTTACGTGAGTCTCCCCGTCATTTGTACTCATCCCCCTTTCCCTTGAAGCAATCACCGTGCATCCTCTTTCTGAATATCGTCCCTGTCGATTCATTTGTATCCGCGCTCCCGTTTGTTCCCCCGGGTATCATCTTATTTATTGTCATTTATTTATTTTTGCTAATAATATTTTCTTTGTATATAGTAGAGTTATTTTTCTATAATCAGTTTCTCTAGGGTTACTGCAATCGATTTTTATTATTTAACCTACGCACTGGGATTTATATCCCAATTTCTGGTGTGCTACCTTCAGGCCTCACCAGAGAGTCTATCCTGGGCTAGCATCGAAATTCTACTCTACGACACTGATATATCGAAAGCTATTAAAGATACTATTCAGAAAAAGCTTTTGAATTTTAATTTTGCTTTAACCGTGGATGTATCCACTGACATCAGAAATAAAAGTCAATTGCTTGCATTTAAACGTTATATTGACTGGAATGAAATAATCAATCAATTTTTGTGTTTGTAAACAAATGTTCACGAATACAAGAGGTAAATATACTTTTCATATGGTAACAGGCTGCCTCAAAAAAATGAATTTCTCTTGGAAGTCCATGCTTGACAAGCTGTATTTGTCGTAGAATTGCTCATAGTCTGGTCCAATAATTATTCTAGTCCTTGATCTGGACACACCGCTTTTGTCTAAGTCAATGGTATTGACCCTATGACTCAATCTACGATCATATATATATATATATATATATATATATAGCTTTAATTCCTACTGAACGTGCGAAAGCTGATTAGAGGCGGGTTGTACCGTATCGAGGATTCTCACTATAAAAGTCCCACTTGTTACCGAGGGGAGGTTTGTGATTGTTGAATTTTAAGAGTGCATAATACAGGTTGAATAAATTAGCCGAAGGGATTCTTAATTAAAGTCTTGCCAAGGGTACGTCAAAAAGGAAGAGCGACAAATAAACGCACGTACATAAAATAAACTTTACTTACACAAATATAATAATTAGCAATAGTTAAACGGGCAAAATTAGTGATTAAATATTAAACACTGACTTTAAGCGTCTAGATTTATAATGACTTTATGGGAGTATCAATCACTGTTAATTAAATAGGTAATTTAAGAATAGAGGGACACTGGGTTTACAGATTCCAATTAATTATGATGGATCAGAGAAACGACTACTCAGATCCAGACGGCGTGGTTCGGTGGCGTTAACACGAGTTCTTGGGGAGAGGGGGGATAAGACGACGAGTTCGGGGCTGCTAGCTGCAGTTCCGGTTAGTTCACTCCTAACTGGATGTGACACTAACAAATAGTAACTTCTAGTAACTATTTGGATGTTCCTTTTCTTTCTCAAGTTACGTCGAGCAACAGAGCGTATTTTTCTAATCACAGACTCTGCGGGGTGGGATTTACCTTAGGAACACTTTGAGACAGCGACCAAGTTGTCTCGGTGGCGCGTTGAGAGTCGATACGTAACGGCAACGACTCTCGTTCAACGTAAGAGTTACGCGTTCCGCGAGTTGGTTTAGGATACTGCTCTAGAGGGATGAAAGGCGATGTTATTTATACCGCGGATTGTGGGAAATCGAGAGAAAGATTCCATTCACGACAATTCGCTTATCTCAGCGCCTTCTGGACAATCTCCATGGTATCATAAAGAAGGCAAATAGAATCTAGGCTTCTCTCTGAGATAGACCTTCTTTCGTCAGACTTCCTGTCGCCATTTAGGGGAAGGGTAGGGGGGAGAGAGAGGAGGCGAAGGTCAACTCAAACGACAAATTTCTTTCCTTTACACGATTGTCTAGCGGCATGCGAGTATGTATTGTCCATACCCTTACACGCCTACCTAGTTCGAGGAACATTATTCCGCCATGTAATAAGGAATAATGTTTAAATTAAATTCACCGCGGGAATTTGTAATTATCTTCCTCGACTCGAACAATTGAGTCGTTAATTTATCAAAACCATTAGAAATTTACCTTAGTATCTAAAGGATACAAAATACTACGGCTACATCAGTTTCTCTAATTTACATATACAAAACAAAAACAAAACACATACGAAGTGCAGGCAAGAAATAGTTATTAATACAAAGAGATGCAGACAAAAAAGAATAATTGACTATTAATCGCTATCTGAAATTGAGTTTCTTGAAAAGCTATCTGCGATTACATTCCCAGACCCTTTTAGATACCTGATTTCATGACGGTACTCCGCTAGCAATAATGACCAGCGTATTAGCCTGCAGTTTCGGTTTTTGCATGTTTTAAGTAGGCTGACGGTCTATGATCAGTCTCTATGAGAAATGGACAAACGAACCAGATACATTCTAAATTTTTTAATCACAAAAACAATCGCTAGAGCTTCCAGTTCTACCGTAGCGTATGCCCTTCCACGAGCCGTCAGTCGGCGACTCGCATAGCTTATAGGAGTGGGTTCTTGGTCCTCATCGTATTGGAGTATACGCAGTCAAAACCCAGTTGGGAGGCATCTGTCCTTACGCCAAATTCCTTTTGTCGCTTCGGCAGTTTTAAGATTGGGGCGAAGACTAGCTTCTCTTTGAGCTCTTCAAATTGCACTTCGGCGTCGGGGATCCACTGGAGGATGTCCGGGAGTTTTTTTTTAGCAGATCGCATAGGGAAGCTGCTACAGAAGCGAATTGGGGTACGAAGCGGCGGTAAAACGAAGCAGCACCGAGGAAAGACCATAATTGCTTCTTGGTGCGCGGTAGGGGCATATTTACAATAGCCTTTACCTTCTCTTTCTGTGGGGCCAGATGACTTTTGCCTATTTTAAATCCAAGGTATTCTATGGATTTATAAGAAAAATGGCATTTTGAGGGTTTAATCGTTAAGCTATGATGCTTTAAGCGTTCTAAAAGCGGGCGGAGGGACAAGATATGGTCGTTCCATGAACGTGTAGCCACATAGACGTTATCAAAATAAAAAGAAACGTTTTTTAAACCGTCTATTACACGGCGCATTATGCGGTTGTAGCTACTGCAGGCAGTAACTAGACCAAAAAGGAAGAAGAGTGAATTCCATTAAACTTTTGTTTGTAGGAAATAGGAAAGGCTGTTAGTTTCCTCGCTGATACTTTTAAGGAGATCTGATAATAGGCCTTACAAAGGTCTATCTCAGTGATGTAGGCGGCTCCTTCGAGGAGATGTAAATTTTGGTCAATTATGGGGAGAGGCTCGGCGTCGAACACGGTGACGGTGTTTAACTTCCGAAAATCGACGCACATCCTAAAGGACTGGTCTGGCTTGCGGACCATGACTATTGGGGAACAGTAGTCGGACGTAGATGGCTCGATAATCCCTAATTGCAAAAGATTGTCGACTTCCTCAATGAAAGCGTCTCTAAGGGGCACCGGTACGGGATAGGGCTAACATCGTACAGGTTCGAGCGTAGTGAGGGCCATATCATGTTCGAACTGAGTCGAACATCTTGGTGACTCGGAAATGACGTCACTAAATTCTTCCAAAAGCGCCATCATTTGGTTCCTTTGGACATGGGTGAGATTTTGGAGCTTACATCCAACTCAGGCAAAGGTTCTTTTATGGGGGGCAGCTTGGACGGGAGGACGGGGAGGGGACAATCTTCGCTTGACTCTACGCAGATCGAGTTTACAATATTTAGGGGATTGTTTGGGTGGACGCCGTCAATTACCCTTTCTTCGTCGAAGGCGAATATATTGTTTATACAGGCCCGTCTATGATACTTTTTTAGCATGTTTATGTGATATAATTTATCACCGAGGGGTGTCTGTATAACGTAATCGACCGATCCGTCGGTTTTCTGAACGGGGTAGGGGCCTTTCCATTGGGAGAGAAGTTTATGGGAATCCGAGGGGAGTAAGAGTATAAATTCATCTCCGGGCTTCACTTTTCTGTGTTTGGCCTTTAGATCAAAGTATGTCCGATACCTTTCCATATTGATTTCGCGATTTCTGACTGCTCTGTCAGAACACCTTTTTAATCTTTCCCTGGGTTCGAGAACGAAGGAATAAGTGTTCCTTAATTCTGGACACAAACGGGTATTTGTCCATAACTCCCTTCAAAATACCGAGGGCCCCCCGCACGATTCTCCCATACAGGAGCTCGAATGGGGAAAATCCGATGGTCCTATGGGGAATTTCGCAGGATGCGAATAACGCAACAGGCAAATATCGATGCCATTCTTGGGGTTGTTCCAGGCAAAGCTTCTTGAGAACGCTTTTCAAGGTCGCATTGAACTTTTCGCACATGCCGTTCGTGCTCGGATGGAAGGGGGTGGTAAAATAGGTTTCATTTTGAGCAGGGTGCTTACGTGTTCCATGAGCTCAGAGATAAACTGGCGGCCTCTATCTGACAAGATTTCTTTGGGCAATTCTACTCCAGAAAAAAAGAAAATAAGGGCTTCAGAGCAAGAGATAATATCGATTCTTTTTAGATCGACAGCGTCTGGAAATCGGGTAGCGCAGTCTATCAATGTTAGTACATGCGTATGACCTTCAGCGAAAGGGGGGTAAATTGGTCTGATGAGGTCAATGGTGACTCTCGAGGAGGGCTCTGAAATGACCTTGGTTCTTTGCAGGGGAGCGGGGTCTATTCGACCTTTTGCAGTGGTTTTCTGGCACAATCGCACGTTTTGCAGAATTCTGCAATATCTTTGGCTGCATCGGGCCGAAAAAAGTATTTAAATACTCGCTGAGAAGTCTTGTTATGACCGAAATGACCAGCCATGGGACTTTTCTTGTGCTACTCACAGGATTTGGTCTACATGTTTGCGCGTAATACTCATGACCTTGGAAGGTGGGTCAAACTCATCCCGCGAGGTGCTCAACAGAAGGGAGTCGTTAATGATGTACCTTATGGGACGGTTCCCTCGAACGATCACCTCCTTGTTCTTTCGGGCCTTTTCCCAAAGGGATTGAAGTAAAGGGCAGCTCTGCTGAGCTCTGAGGAATTGTGCATTACTTGTTGGAACCGCTAAAGGAGCCTCTGGGGTGAAAAGGCCCATTGGGAAAGAGGCCTCACGGCTAGCTTACGCTCGAGTGACGACAGCTTGAGTCACTTCACTCGGGGAGAGTAGTGCGCTCTGGCCAATGAGTACCGAGCAAAATTTGATGGGAACTGCCACTACGTCGGCCCATCCAGTAAAATATTTACACTGTACATGGCAGCGGATTACTGGGAATATATTTTATTGACCCAAGAAGTCGTGTACAATTGCGTACTTCTTATGTTGGGGGTCGACAGGGGGGAGCAATTTGTCTCACAGCACAATGCATGTGCACTCTGTGTCTCTGACGAGGGTGGACACTTTACAGCCATTGATCGAGCCGGTTTCGAAATTTAGTCCTCCGGGGGAACTCCTGTTGAACAGGAAGTTCACTTGAAATTCCTGTGGGGATGGAGACGAGGGGGATGACGTAAGCGCGGCCGGCTGTTCCGGGGGAAGGGTAGCGGTTACTTAGTGAACTTGTTGGCTCTGGGTGGGACGTAGGCTGGAATTATGTACACCTTGGGACTTATAATGGCCGGGGAAACCGCAGGAGTAGCAAATAACCTGCTTATTCGTGTGCTGGTTATTGTAGGGGGTATTGAAGACTGGGCGTTTTCTGTCTTCGTGGGCTACAAAAGGCTTATTGTTTAACTTACACGGGGCTGTGGTCTTTATCAATGGAGGGGGTTTCATTTGTTGAGACTTCCATTGACTATATTTATTCTTCGGGGACGGAGGACTATACTTCCGGGTATCCTGTCATATAGGCGATGATTTGTCGCATGGAGATCAGCTTCCACCAGGCATTTTTGAAAGGTAGACGCCCAGGAGGTTTGCACGAAGGCTCGGATGTCCTGGGGGAGGGTGGAAAATAGCTGGTCTTTTAACATAAAGTCAATCAGGGCCTCTTACTCCGATTCGATTTTGGAGGATTCTAACTAGAACTGGAGGTTTCGCTTTAGGATATATCCAAAATGTCAGTAAGTTTGACCGGGCTGGATTTTAGCCGATCTAACCTTAGCGCGGTAGAACTGAGGGTTAAATTTGAAGGCGGATAGCAATTCAGCCTTCAAGGTGCTATAGTCTATTGTAGCTTCATGTGGTAACGAGATGAAAATTTCTTTTGAGCAATGGGAGCAATCTACTGACTCCTTCGGATTCTAGGGCCCATCCGTTTACCTCGAAGATCTTTTCAAAATGTGTTAAGTATGAGCACAAATCTTCTTTGTCATTATATTGGGGAAGTTTCATAGCTGGGGCCTGGGGTTGATGATCACGGGATTCTACAGAACTTACTTTAACTTGGTCTTTGCTTAATTTCCTTTCATGCTTTCGAATCCTTTCTCTTTCTTTAAATTCTAACTCCTCTTTTCTTCTCCTTTCTTCCAATTCTAACGCTTCTTTTCTTACTTCCATTTCTAACACTTCTTTTCTTCTCCTTTTTTTCAATTCTAACTCTTCTTTTCTTACTTTCATTTCTTCTCCTTTCTTCCAATTTTTCTTTTCTTACTTCCATTTCACGTGCTCTTTCCTCTCGCTGTTCGCTTTGAACGAATTCTTTCAGTTCCTGTCCTGTGAGACCGAGAGCTTGTCCTTGCTTAACGAAAACTTCAAAAGATTGTGAAGCCATTGCTGCTCTTGCTGACGCAACTGGTGCCTTACGAAAGAACTTATGCACCTAGTAAGAGAATTAGAAGCTGCGATTGTTCCTAACCAATACAATCTAATAATTAACCCCCCAAATAATTAATATTTTCCTAGCTTTGCTTTGGCCTTCTGGAAAGGATTATTAATGGTTATTATTTATATTCCTTCGAGGAATAGACTCTAATTATTAAAATTTACGTTAGAGTATTTGGGCTTCCTTGGACGTTGGCAAGTTTTAGGCTATATGAGTTCGCTTCCTCAAAAATTTAACCCCTTAAAGCTGACACCACTTTAATATATGTCGTAGAATTGCTCATAGTCTGGTCCAATAATTATTCTAGTCCTTGATCCGGCACACCGCTTTTGTTTAAGTCGATGGTATTGACCCTATTACTCAATCCTACGATCATATATATATATATATATACAGGTAGGCTTTTATTCCTACTGAACGTGCGAAAGCTGGTTAGAGGCGGGTTGTGCCGTAGCCAGGATTCTCACTATAAAAGTCCCACTTGTTACTGGGGGGAGGTTTGTGATTGTTGAATTCTAAGAGTGCATAATACAGGTTGAATAAATTAGCCGAAGGGATTCTTAATTAAAGTCTTGCTAATGGTACGTCAAAAATGAAGAGCCACAAATAAACACACGTACAAAAAATAAACTTTACTTTACACAAATATAATAATTAGCAATAGTTAAACGGGCAAAATTAAGGATTAAATATTAAACACTGACTTTAAGCGTCTAGATTTATAATGACTCAATGGAAGTATCAATCACTGTTAATTAAATAGGTAATTTAAGAATGAGGGACACTGGGTTTACAGATTAACATTGATTGTGATGGATTGGAGAGACGACTACTCAAGTCCAGACACGGTGGTTCGGGTGGCGTTAACACGAGTTCTTGGGGAGAGGGGGGATAAGACGACGAGTTCGGGGCTGCTAGCTGCAGTTCCGGTTAGTTCACTCCTAACTGGATGTGACACTAACAAATAGTAACTTCTAGTAACTATTTGGATGTTCCTTTTCTTTCTCAAGTTACGTCGAGCAACAGAGCGTATTTTTCTAATCACAGACTCTGCGGGGCGGGATTTACTTCTGGAACACTTTGAGACAGCGACCAAGTTGTCTCGGCGGTGCGTTGGCAGTCGATAAGTTATGGCAACCACTCTCGTTCAACGTGAGAGTTACTCGTTACGCAAGTTGGTCTGGGACACTGCTCTAGAGAGATGAACGGAGTTATTATTTATACCGAGGATTGTGAGAAGTTGAGAGAGATATTCCATTCACGACAATTCGCTTATCTTTGCGCCTTCTGGACAATCTTTATGGTATCATAAAAAGGCAAATAGAATTTAGGCTTCTCTGTGAGATAGCCTTCTTTCGTCAGACTTCCTCTCGCCAGTTGGGGGAAGGGTGGGGGGAAAGAGAGAGGAGACGAAGGTCAACTCAAACGACCAATTTTTTTCGTTCCCACGATTGTCTGGCGGTATGCGAGTACGTACGTTCCATCCCCGTCCTAGTATTAAAGGATTTGTATCCTTTGCAGAAAAAGAAAATCAAAATCTCATTCATACTCATCGCTTTCTACAAAGAGAAGTTCTCATTTCAGAAAATATCGCATGAAGATTAAAAGACTTTGTTACATCAAGTTGTTGAAATGCTCAGTTATATATAAAGTAAGCCATTGAAGTCACAATTATTTGAGAAACTGTGCAAAAAATGGAATCTCAGCATGTTAAATTATTAATGCATATTTAAAGTTCGATGGCTGTCGAAGGTAAAAGTATTAAATCGTGTTAACGAATTGCAAAAGGAATTACTATAATTTTTTGTCTAGGAAAAACAAGTGAAATTTTATGAAAACCTTAGTTGCTAATGTTGGAGGTTCAACATCGAATATTTAACCGAACTATTTAGTGAAATAAATAAAACAAACAGTATCATGCAATGTAAAAACGAAAATATTCTCAATTCAAAGAACAAATTAGTTGCCCTCCAAAACAAAATTCTGATTTAAAAAAATTGAGCAATAACTAGCAATCTTGATATGTTTCCTTTATCGGTCAACCTCCATTACTTAAATTATCTCTATTGTGGTTACTCATATGACAGGACTAGATGAAACCATCAACAATTATGTTCCGTTATTAGAGACAGAAAAGTATGATTGGATTAGCTATCCTTTCATGAATATTTCTTCAAATATTGAACTTGAGTTACATGAAGAAGAACATGTGGCCACCCTTTCTAGTGATCGAGGGCTGAAATTAAAACAATCGAACCTGCCTACTATTGAATTTTGGATTTGAATTCAAGAGGAGTATACCTCATCATGTAAAAGAGATTTAGCAATTTTATTACAATTTTAAACTCCTTATATATTCGAAATATGCTTCTCAACTGTAAAAGAATAAGTTCGAAGAGAGAGCACGAATCCTTCTGTACCAACGTGGTCTCGAGATCTTGGCTTGGAGCTTTGAAAGCGCAGCTGATCTATGACGAGGAGGCGGTCCACGCCGTTTTATTTCACCCAGCTGTGTTTGTTACTGAAATATGTTCGTCGTTTTACATGGCCTTCCAGCCAGCCTCCCTGCCCTCCACTATAGATCGAAGTTCTTCGAACATTCCTCGCAAAATTTATCTCGCTTCCCCCGAAGAGTTCATTGCCTTTTCCCCAAGATTGCAGGAGTTGTGGGAGCTCCAACCAAGCCATTAAAGCCACCCCGCAGACCATCTATATAATTTCCCGACTCGGTTTAGCGAGTAGCACTTCAAGACTTTCCGCTTAATACCGCGTACGAGCTAAAGAAACGCTCGCCCGTTTCGATCATAGAAAAAGACAATTTAAATTAGATAACCAAGGCTAAATCGACATCCGTGAACTCTGCCTTAGTGTATTGGTTAGAGTCTGACGAGAATTTCTATCTTAGAAGGCAAAACGATGTGTGTTCCCTCATCCGCCCTGTGAAACAACCCAACTTCCCCATTGCAGCCATCTTATCCCGACTGGCCCTTCCTTTTAACGAACACGTAAACAGTTGCAACCATTGACGCCTAGAGATTATTCTATAATCTGATTTACCCGAATCGTTTCATCCTTTATGTGCGAGCCCCGGTTTAAACTCCCCTTTAAATCACAAACCGAAAGCGACCACTAATCCTATAATTATTCCTCCTGCGTCTCGTGTAGACATTTAATCTCGACTGTATGATCATTCCCTTTAAGCCCTATATCTGTGTATATTCAAATTCTATTTCTTTTGTTGTTAGTAAATGTATATTTTCGTTATTGTTTTTCTTTTACAACCTTAAACGTGTACCAGCTACTTGTTAATCTTAGGCCAACTTGCACTCTGAATTATTTGATTTTAAAGGACCCCGAAAATTTAAAATTTAAAGGTAAACCATCCCCACTGAATTCATAACTCTTTGCCGTCACGAACCGGCCAGGTTAAACCGTGAGCAAACTTTTACCCCAAAACTCCCAAAAGGCATATATATATATATATATATATATATATATATTTATATATAGGTCATTCCACACCATCGACATTAAACAACATTTAAAACAGGAAACGTGAGAGATTACGTAAAATAAAGAAGGAATGAGGATCTGTCTGTCTCATATTAGACCAAACAATAAGGAAATTAGGAGGTAAAGCCAGGCCCCAATTTTTCACTAAAGAAGCTGCCCCTCCTTTGACTCATGAATTTCGAAACACTGAAATAAAGTAAGTTCATATCTGTTTTCCTTAATTTAGTATTAGTCATTCTATGTGTCTCGGACTAGTTTGTGCAGAGGCACAATAGCAGTCTACGGTTATATGCCGTCTATGACTTTTTATGTTTTTATTTCGCAATTGTCGAGGAAAAACAGAGTATGTCCCACTGTCTAATATTGGTACATACTTAATTGAGTCAGACCGGCAAATCACTCCCAAAGTAAAAGTGTGACTTAATTATAGGTTGGCTATTCAAACAGGGATTCGTTTGTCAGGTTCAACTCAGGAATTATGTAAGGAAACACCTCTAAAAAAATAAGCTTTAATACAAGATAAATGATTAAATATGGAGACAAGAATAATAATGGAAATTGGCACAAAGGTTAGTTCGACAATGAAACTTATAGTAGAAGGAATTAATGGAAGCTGGGTCCGAGAAATATTAACTAATTCTATGGTTTAAATAAGAGTAATAATAATACTAAATCCTTTTGTTATGCAATTATTGGGTCTTCTTAGTACTTAAAAGAATGAGGTGACTTACGAGGGTAGGATTTTGGATTACCTCGGATGATTGGCGGGAGCGGAAGACCAGTGACCAAAGAGATCAAAAGAAATCACAACGACGAAGCTCAGTTCAACTGGGATACCGATGAACTTGATCTGAGCGCCAAACTTCCTAACTCGCACTTTCTGAGGAGAATATGCACTTAGTCTTAAATAGGGGAGTTCGTTTGGAGGCAAAAGGGGGGAAACACGAGCCAAGCGAAGTATCGAGGGATAGCATAGCGTCAGACAATTCAAACAAGGGAGTTTGATAAGTGCCATATTTACGAAGCGACTGGGAGATAGTGAGAGAATTCTTCCTACCCCATGGGGGGGGGGGGAGACACCAGCAGCCACACGGATGGTTAACGCTATCAGTATGGGTGATGGTGGTCATAAATGAAGACACACATAGCTGGCGCCAGTCTAGTCCTGATAAAATTAAGCCACACGGCGCGTTCGAATTTCACAGCGACATTCAAATATTTTTTATTCTATTTAACCAGGTGAACCACTATGTTTTAATGTGCTCCTAGGTGTGCAGTTGTCAAAATTAGGTTGGGAACTACTGATCTAGAGAAATCCCAATGCTCAGTTGCCCACTCTAAGACATGAGGAGCGCGGGCAAAGAGATTTCCAATATCCATCGTCCAAAAAAAAGAAAGGCTTGGCAACCAATGGGTAACCGTTTAAATAATAGCGTAGGAATTAGATTAGTGAAAACCGTATAAAACAGGATGAAAAGAAGAGCTATAGATGGCATCTGGGTAGTAAAAATGGCGAGAACTGCGAGAAGAAACTTATGCTGTGGATAAATCCAGGGTCTGAACCTAGAATCCAAATCTCGATATATATGATAACCCAAACAGGCCAGGCACTCAAGAATTAGTACTCGCACCCTTCTGTGGCGGAATAAATAGAACTTAACACGTTGACAAATAAAAGAAATAAATATAGCCTTTCAACCTCGCGGTGTGGAGGGAAAAATTACTACACTTCAACTAAGATTGGCCCATATTTTTTTCGAATGCGTTTCTTTTTTACAAATTTAATTATAACTAAATAAACCACAAAATCTTGAAAATAGTTAGCGCACATCGGCATGAAACCATTAATACGCTATTTTCAGGTCAAAGGGAAATGGATGGAGTCACTTCCATCGCTCTACTTTCGCTTTTTGTCGTTAGTGACGGGAAGGAAGCGATTTCCTTTTCAGTATGACGATATTTCTACCCCTTTCCCTAAGTGACGAGAGAGAAGCATTCGCACCCATTAAAATAAATGGGTCTTCCTTAAAATAGTGTACATGTATAAGTGCACACAATTGGTAACAGAAACTGACTGTCTTCTAGGACCGAGTGTGCGTAATCATAGCAAGTACACATGCTATCATGCAAAAATTAAGAGTGGGATATAGACGTATGTAAATTTTTAACGACTGAAGGTTACCAGAATGATGGGTGTATCAAAACCGTAATGCCTCTCTAAACTCCGAGATGAGGTGCTAGTTAAGGCGAAGGCATCTAATGGAAGCGGTACATTGGGAAGGAAGAAAAGAATTAATGGCGCTGCGTAAAACTTAATTGTCTGTTTATATACAGATAAAAAATTAAGCATTCTCATTCTGGAGCAACATATGATACTCCAGATTTATTTTTCTCTTTATTATCTCTCTCTCTCTCTCTCTCTCTCTCTATATATATATATATATATATATATATATATATATATATATATATATATATATATCATAGCGTATTAAAGAAGAAAAAAGGAAATAAAAGAAAAAAAAACAATTAAAGGAAAAATATGGGCGAGGCTGTAGAAATTTTTCCTTAAGGGGGTGCACTAGACCCCATTCCGTGACGAAAGGCGGAGCAACCAGGACGGGTAAACAATTCATCGAATCTGAGGAACCCAAGCCTAGAACAAAAAATAAAAAATAAAATCATATACATTTTATTGACATCATCTGAGGCCATCCTCTAAACGAATAGTTGGCTCTTTCCAAGCCTCGGTATCCCTCCTTATACTTTATAAGGGCTTAATTTCCATCGTAGCCTCTATCTTAGCATATTTCATTACTATATTTACAATTAACACATATAGAAATCCCACTTATCTAGGTGAAAAAATATATTGCCAACTTAGATAAAGAGGGTAAATAACACTGTACAACAAATTTAAATTTCAATAAAAAACTTGATAACAAAGATTTCCCATCACGGAACATTTTCTTGTAAATTGCCGATTTAGTAATTATGATATTGATACCGATTTTCACGATACCATAAGTGTATTTTGCTTCCTAAGGCAGATTACATGTGTCCATTGTAATTAATTCATAAATATATATTGAATCAGCATGTTTGTTAGCATTCTATATTGTATTATTAACCTACATTTTAGTCTTTACTTCTTCGTTTGTAGGACGTCTCAGATGTGTCACGCTTCAGGTTCGAGCAGAAGTTAGCTACCATAGCAGGACACCATTTTCCTTTATACCTGTTTTGCTTCGAGGCTATATTTTGATGGAACCTCTTTCAATGGTTATCACTCACATCTCCTGCATTCTCTGGGAAGAAGGACAGATGATAAGGAAGAGAGTCTAGCTTCATTGACATTTTGAATCAGAAATCTTGGTAGCACTCGATTAACCTCTCCGCTATACGCTCTCGCGGGGCCCATTGCATACATACATTTGCATCATTTATTTTAGGAAAGATCGCTTTTAGGTACTGGAAACATAGCTCGTTATGTTTAAGTGCTTTGGTAAATTGTTTCATTAGGCCTAGTTTTATTAAACGTGTTGGCAAAATTATTTTCTCCTTCTTAACTTGTGGCTCATGAGTTAAATTATGGCATACAAGCTCAGAGTTTCCCAAGGTAACTATTTTGAGCGTACAAATGTTCTGATGTGGCCATAAGTGTTGACGAGGCCCAAGGTAGCTTGTTCCCCTGTAAGAGTTCTTCCCTCTCTCATTACAAACACACAAAATACTATCAAGAATCAAGTTGTTCATAGACTCAAATGTAAAGTTTATCAGTTTTTTATGCAAAGAAGCATCGAAATCTTTATTACTCTCTATAGAAAACCTCTCTTTTAATATTTCGATATATAAGCCATTGATATCTTACCACACATTCAGAAGACTTTCCAAGTATGAGCTAGGTTTGCTGATAGCTCCTCCTTTAAGGTGTGATGCTAACGATTGTCTTTTTCGTTCGATATGATTAAAGGAATCCACTTTTCATAACGAGTGTCAAATACTTCTCAGAAATGGTTTTGTTGCAATTTTAATCTTGATTTTGCGACAAAGACCAACTCAGGTATTGAACTGAGAGAAAATCATATGATATGGGATTAATTGACAAAATTTATCCAATTATTGAGTTTATGGAGGTTATTAAATATCGATGAGTTACGATTATTGAACGTTATGTTAATCCTTATTTAGTCTGCTACTGTTTGCATATTATTAATCGAACTTGTTCCTTTAATCAAATTATTAGTCCCCTCATTCGCTTATACCATCGAAGTTGAATCTCCCCAGGCAGACCCATCTCTTTTGTGAAGCCATACTCTGTGCAGAGCAAGCCTTGAATCGTTTTCTTCTCCGAAGGATTGGCCAGGATTCCTCTAATCTCACCTGGAACCCCCCCCCCCCCCTCAAGGATCTCCAGTTTCCCGTGTGAGATTTCGCGCCAAGCCGCGTCAGAATCTCGATATTTCAAGGTTGCACTTCTTTAGAGCATTGGAGAAGAGGTGCCATCGCTGTTTTCAAGGAGAATCGTGAACTCGTCGTCTAGTCTCCCGCCTTCATCCTCGTCCCCGAGGGGATATTCGGCCGAGAGTCACGTCCATTGTTCGTCTCCATTTTCCCGCGCTGACTCGCTAAAGGATTCCCCTTCACCTATATGACCTCATTAAGGTAAAGCAACCCTTGCTCATATCTCCCGTGAAATGCCCCACTTTCCGACATATAAATATTCCATCTATGTAATTGATTTATAGAATCCAATTTAAAAGCTGATTAACGAGTAATTAACGTTACCCGATTGCCAATTAATCTATATTTTGTCTGAATTGTCCTTATTGACATTACCTATATTTCTGGTATGTATGTATATATATATATATAATATATATATATATATAATATATATATATATATATATATATATATATATATATATATATATATATATATATATATATATACGAGGGGCGGTCATTATGTTTTGCGAATGGGTAGGGCAAAACAGAGGAAGGGGAATGGCTGCTTGTGGGGGTGTTAGGACAGGTTATGACGAGTCAGGAGCTGCAGCCGCACGCTTCTGCCTCGTCTATTTAAGAAGCAGTAGCTGATCGCAGATCGTCAGTCACAATTTTTCTAACAATGGAGCACCTTGAGCACCGCGCAGTGAGCAAATTTTTGACCAAGGAAGGTAAGAATGCAAAAGAGATCCATGAACGAATGGTTGCAGTGTACACCGACACCGCCCCTTCCTATGCAACCATTGCTCGCTGGAATAGGGAGTTCCACAATGGTTGTGAGTCCCTTGAAGATGACCCCCGTCCAGGAAGCCCGTCAGACGTGACCAACGAAAACAATGTGGCGCGTGTGGAGAAGATGATGCTCAAAAATCGACGGGTGAAGGTCGAAGAAATCGAGCGAAAACTTGCGATATCACATGGAAGTGTTATCAACATCTTCCACGACAATTTAGCCATGACCAAGGTCTCTGCCCTTTGGGTCCCTAAAAACCTCACGCCCCATGATTGACTTCAACGTCGCAAAAGTTCGGAGGAGCTGCTGCTCTTGTACAACTAAGAACCAGCCCAATTTGAGTCACGCATAGTGAAAGGTGATGAAACGTGGGTCCCTCACTAGGATCCCGAGACCAAGCTCGAAAGCATGTCCTGTTAGCACAGGAGCTCTCCGACCCCCATCAAGTTCCGGACCCAACCCTCAGCCGGGAAGATCATGGCTACCACCTTTTGGAATTCTGAAGGAGTGTTGATGGTTGACTATGCGCCTCATGGAAGGACCATCACAGGACAATATTACGCCGAGGAACTGCTGGGTTGAAGAAGTGCATCCATCAGAAGCGGTGCGGCAAATTGACACATGGTGTCCTGCTCCTTCACGACAATGCCTCTGTCCTAAAGGCCAGAGTTGCACAGGCTGCCCTGCGTGAGTGTGGATTCGAGGAGCTCAACCATCCCCCCTCCCCCCTAAAGTCCAGATCTGGCCCCTAGCGACTACCGTTTTTTCGGCCAGTTCAAGGCTGCACTGCGTGGACGCCGGTTTTGGGACGATGATGTCCAGCCCGCCGTCCAGGACTGGAGTGAACAGCAGTCGGGAGATTTCTCGTTGTCGGGAATTCGAAACCTCAGGGACAAGTGGCGCAAGTGCATTGAAGTCGAGGGTAGTTATATTGAAAAATAATAAAACACTTTTCCTCATATCTCGTTTCCTTATATCCGAATTGCAAAACTTATTGACCGCTCCTCGTATATATATATATATATATATATATATATATATATATATATATATATATATATATATATATATATATTTATCTACGTATTGTGTCTAGGGAGATGACCTATTCCTCGACACTTCTATACTCTTACATGCGTAATTCCGTTTACAATCGACTGTAATATATTTAATATATGTCTATATTATGCGTTAGCTATACACCAAACCCATTTTCCCAATACCACCTACCAGCGTAGCTTAGAAATAAAAAAAATATTGAAATTATTTACTTAAGTTTCCACCATCTTCTTTTGTAAGCGTGATTATCGGTGATTATTCGCATGATTCTCGGTCTTCGTACCCTTTTTATCCTTTAATATGAGTATTCTAACGACGCCTTCCGGGACAAGCACCCAACGGTAGCCCTATCGGCTATCAGCCTTACCAAACTAAAATAGACAATAGTTTCTCCTGCAGACTGCCAGAAATACTACAGTGCTATATTCTCATTGTTTTCCGCTATATATTTTTTTTAATTCTCTTCCTGAATGTTTTTTGCAGTCAGGGCCCTTTTTTACCATATATTACATGAGGTGAGATAATCGAGAGAGTTTTGGTATATTAAGTTTCACTAGATCGTCTTTATCTCAAATGATAAACCAGAAGATAGAGAAAGAGAGAGTAAACATACCATTTATTAACCCCCCAATATTTAGCATAATACTAGTTAATTCAAGCATATTATCAACATATTTAAACAAACGCCAATAGTTCCTCACAGCATCTAAAAATCTCTATAATGAAACAACGGTGATGCTGAAGATATTGACCATTCTTTGTTCAGCACAATATCTCTTCGTAAAAAAAGAGTAAAAAATAAAAAAAATTGTGTATGTCTTATCATATTCAGATAAGTTGGTACTACCTGCCTTTTGTAATGCACATTTAGACTTATAGTATAGGGCTCCGATGTTCAGCAGGAGTAATTTTAGTAGTGGGGAGGGGCGGTACTATCGTCGTATATGGCATTTAAAGCTGATACGATTTTTTATCTCAACAATGATATAATTAGGCTGACATGTTTGCACGTTTATTACCGGGCTGCTTACTGTTTTACCAATCGTCTGAAATGCAAATATATTTGGGTAGAATAAAAAGGGTTTGCGAAAGCGGGAGTAAAATAAAGCTAGTATAACCATAAATAACGCTAGAAGAAGAAAAAAAAGAGATAATTAAAAAAAACAAGACAGCTACAAGGATAAGGAAGATAGGAGAGAGTGAGAGAAGGATAGACGGAAGAGTTGACAGCCTTACAGACAAAGCTGGCATAATGGGCATTATAAGAGATGAACAGCAAGAGAGATAACTCCCAGTACTTTTTAAGCGAAATTCGATAACGATGGAGGAATGAACACCGCAGTCTCATGGTATATTGAACCAGCTCGTGCGAAATAATTCAACCACCTCAGAATTATTTTTTTAATATTATATTTTTCGACTTAATATGATTCGTAGACAGGATATAAATATAGAGAAGTGGAAAAATTAAGAAGGGAGAGAGATTAGTATAATTTAATGAGAGATGGTCGGATGAAGAAGTGTTCTGGAGGATGGGGTTTAGATTGTCTTGAGATAAAAAGGGCGGTTGTAACCTATTTGAAGCATCCTAGGGACTTATATTACATAAATATACTAGAGTCTATTATGAACTTAATACACGCGTACAAAATGAATATTTTCGTATAGGTAGGCTCATCCGTGCTCCTTCTTCCTATTCCCCCACCCCAGACACCTAGATGATAGCCGGATGAAAATATCGTCCTCTGTGTACGTATGTGTACATATTAGTACGTACTACGCTCAAGAAGGGTGACCAGTGGCTAGGTCTAAAATGTAATAGTCTAATAGCAAATAGGAATATTCGCTAATGAAACTAATAACTCCGGTCCGATCCCAAGCTAAATGCGTCTCCCTCCACCCTACCTCTAAATAGAGGGTGAGATTTGCCTAATGGCAGTCTATTAAAGAAAACGACTCCCGTGTACGTATCCGTACGTGCGCGTATGAACGCAAACATAAAGTTCCAAGAATTATTTTAGAGGCAAATGTTTCCAGTTCTATGTTTAACAAACCATTACTGGCATTCTAGAAACTTAGAGCTTATTTATCATTTAGATAACATACATATATTTTTACACTATTTATTTGCTAAAGCATCAGTTCAAATAGGTACAACAGAGTCTCCGATATTCTTTCATTTAAACAAAAGTCAATGAGTTGTTACGAAACGCGACAGAACAAATTATTTACGGTTAAATGTTACAAAATAACTAGCACTTTCAAATCTCAAGAAAGCAAATAAAACACACTTGAATAACTTATATATAAATGCGTTCTAAAATATTTTGGTAACGACTGAAAAATAATATAGAAGTCAAGAAAAATCCGGAGTGACCAAGGATCTTAATTACCCGCAGCAAAATAAAGATTCCTAGCGTCTTCGTTCACACGTCGTTGTACTTTGTGAATTGGATTCACATCATGGCAGTTGCTGGCAACTGTAACACTAGATTTGTCATTCCACTTCACACATAATAAATAGTTTAGTCAAAATAGCCTCGCTCTTTAGTTCGACCTTTTTCTATCATGGGAGAGCAAATGCCTTTTCTGTTATCTCAAAGAGTTCCACAGGATCGAAACACTTTTGCGGTGAACTCTTCCGGCAATGCATGGCTCGTGAAAAAATTGTCAAAGAACACTACATGGTGGCCAGTATTTTCAACTGGCTGCAACATTGACATCACGACATGTGACCCCAATTGGCAAGTCTTCTAGTCACCCTCTTTGCCACAATTTATTGATAAAATTGTATGAATATCCATCTACTCCACACAGCATCCACATTTTAGAACCGAAACTTATTGGTTTGTTCCTTATGAACTGCTTAGCAGAGTGATGACCATGAGACGGAATCTTAGATTCATCAATGCTTAGTAGTTCATGAAATATACTAAATATTTGACAATTACTTCTTATCATTTCAAGTAAGAGCAAGATAATTTAATAAAGCATGAATAAAGTAAACAAAAATATAAACCAAGACCAAACACACAAATAATAATCAATCTAATGAAATGTGACAAAAGAATGTACATTAAAGATTATATGAAATCTTGATAAAAGTTCCTATATTAAATATTTTCAAGGGGAAGGGAAAACAATTCAATATGGAAGTCTTTTACCTTCAGTAACCGAGATCCGACACTATAGTGAGACACCATAGGGAAGAAGTTAACAAGAACAGGTTTGATTGTTGTTGAGATAAATTATTTGAAGGGGAATGGAAGTAGGGTCATGGTTAAGGATGAGGAACTTATTTTATATGTGGATTGATTTTAAGAATCTGAGGAAGGTTCACTTAATTTAAGAATAGATTATTTTAAAATAGATGAGTGTGATTAAAGGAGACGCGTGAAGAGTCTTACATTTCATAGCAGGAGAACGAATAATCGATTTCTCTTATGAACTAAAGGTTTTTTATTTAAGATGAATAATTCCAATGTGAGAACAAAACCTTGCCCGGAGTGAACGAATTGTGCTGCTTATGAATGTTCCGTAGAGACACCACCGACAATGAATTGGTAGTTGGTAGAAAACACCATGGCTTAGCTCACGTGCAAGTGTATTTTTTGGAAAGAAAACAGAATAATTTTTTTTTATTTAAAAAAAAGATAATATGATAATTCCGGGGAAAGAAGACAGATTTCAATAATTTAGAGACGCTCCTTATAAATTCTGAATTTAAGCGTACCAATCGGCTATTAAAAGGATATTTTGAGTCTTATGGGACGTCATTAAGCCTGGTCTGTGAATCTAATATTAGCGACAGAAACTTGAATCTTTGTTTTTTTATTCAGAAATTATGGAAGCTATTATTCAAAAAGAAGTACTTTAAGAAACAAATCTCACTTTGCATATTTTCAAAGGATGAGTGAAATGGCGTCGTCTGTAAAGTAGAGGGGTAATAACACTTCATTTTAAAAAAAGATCACCTAATAGGGCGGGTCATACTTTGGGGCAACCATATATTTTCATTAAATTCTTTAATGCAGAGGGATTAAATGTTGGATTTCCCGGTGTAGACTTTGAAGAAAGAACTTTATTTTCTCATACACTTGCTCCTACCTACATCAATATCCATTTAAATAAACGAAATTTTTACTTTTCGTCACGAGGTTATGTAACCTTTTTTTATTTAATTCAATTACACACAAACATAAATTAACCTCAAATTTACTTGTTTATTGAGTGAGAAAAGGGTATGCAAAGCTCCACATATAGCTGCATGGATCACTTTGTGTCCTATTCAAAAGTTAAACTTCAACGAGCACACAAATCTTGCTTTGATTCATTCCTGGACATCAGACGTCTACTTCTCTCTTGTGCCCCGATTCTTCCATCCATCTTTTCATGTGAGAAATACTTGAAAGAAGTATCATCACCGTTCTTACAACCCTTTCAATGCTCGGTGTGTGACAAGGCCAGTCAGGTACATTCATAGAACAGTCAATAAAGTTTATCAATTCAAAAGTACTTAAAGAGTAAGTGAGAGGTGGCTCAGAGACATCTTCTGACCAATTGATCAGATTTCTAATCCTGGTGCATAACACTTGATGTTTGGTGTCCTTCTAAGCATTACAAAGAAGTCTCAAAGTTGAGTATCTGGGTCCCATTCTACCCTGATGGTCTGGATTCTTTTCACCCCTTCAGTTCTCTCAGCCTGATCTTCAGAGCATAGGAGGGTTAGGAGGATGGCTTCACTCTATGCATACCAAACTAATCTCTAAACAGTTGGCAAAACCATATCCAACACCTCCTTCCTCTGAGACTTAAGGCAGTGAAGTCGATAAAGAATGTGCGTAGGTCCCTCGGTCTAAGAGTGATTAATCTTAACGTTAAGCCAGCATGGTTAATATATACCAATAATGAATTCTACACACAGTCGTAGATTCTTAACGGCTTTTCCTTTGAGCTCATTCTTTGACACCCACAGCAGAAGAATTCTGTTAGCTGCGGTCAGCCAGCGACTGTGGTTGACTGGTCCTATTTCCAATGGAGGTAGCCCTGTAGGAAGCACTCCATCTCTGATTGTCGATACAATTCTATAGCCGTAGTGTTGATCAGTGGAAAAATCTTGCACCAATTCCTGAGGTATCTTGATAAGAGGAGGAGCAAAAGATATATGAGTGAAGTTTAGGTTGATATCCAAGTCTGTAACACAGTCAAGGATCTTTCTTATTGGTCCGGAATATCTGTTATCAGATAGTGTTGGGCCATCCAGGTTGATAATTAGATGATGGAGAGGAGTTCCCTAGTGTGCAGATTACAGACCAACTAAACAAGCTTTCTGCTCAAATGTAGTTCCATTTTTCGCAATACTCTAGCATTTACACCTCTGTTTACATTCGTGGAGTCTCCTCCAATGGCTATTAAGCTTTAATCCAAACCTCTTTCCTTCATCCATCCAATCATAGCCTTAGCGATCTCCTCTGATGCGATTCTTCTTTTGTAGCCTTTTTTGGGACAAAGTGGAAGAGGTTATTGCTCCTAGGCTCACTGATGAAAGTGTAATGCTCCTCTTTTGTTTTTGTGGGAAACAAGTTTTCACTTTCCTTTGCCTCCATCATAGAATTTGTTAGATAAATTCGTCCATAAAAGAGAACACAAGAAATTCTTCCATCCTTCCTTAAGTTTTCCTTAAACTCATGTTCATTAACTGTCATTAGCTTTTCATGGCTCTCTTAACTTTATTATTATCACTTACTTTAAATGTATCTTCCTCAGTAATAAGTCCAGCATCTATTAAAGCTGTAGTTGCTATAGCTGCAGTTGTCCTCAATCCGACACCATACCTTATACCGGCAAGAGCATTATTTGGAATTTCATCATAATTCTTTCTATTCCTGGTGAAAGTTTCTGGCTCTTGGTCAGCTTTAAAAGTTCATTTATCACCCAAAGGGTTATCACCATCAGAATTTCCTGCTTACAGATCCTCACCTTCTGCCAAAAAATGCTCGATTTTTTTTCTTTCTGCTTTGCTGCTAAAACAGCGCTTTTCTCCTTACTTTTTCTCTTTCTTTATGCTATCCTGTTTTATTTTCCTTTCTAAAGCTCTTAATTGTCTATTATGCTCTGGAATATCAGGACGTCTAAGTTAAAAGGTTCCCTCTACTTTCAACCCTTCCCTTTTGTCCTATAATAAAGGCCAGTTCCCTACTAGATATTTTTTCTCTTTACTACAACAGCAGTTATTTTGGGTTTCAGTCTCACAGTCATTATAACCTACTTTCCCAATACTGGAAATTTGACATTTACATAGCAATATATCAAATAACTTATCTAGCTTTGCAATGAACCTCTCCCTTACGTCAATTTTTCCTTTCCCATGGGAAAATTTACTTCCTCCTTCAACACCTCTTAGGCTCTCGATATTATTATGACCCTTTGATCTAGAACAGATGGTTAAAAGAGAGCATTACCTTGGTCCAGAGATTAAGCAATCCGTGATACATGTCTTTTACCAGCTGGTCTACTTCTTACTTTATCCGGTCATC
This sequence comes from Ceratothoa steindachneri, assembly GCA_963969495.1. Lineage (NCBI taxonomy): Eukaryota > Metazoa > Arthropoda > Malacostraca > Isopoda > Cymothoidae > Ceratothoa > Ceratothoa steindachneri. The sequence goes on along the minus strand of OZ018326.1, from coordinate 144,391,840 downwards.
TTCACTTTGTTCCCTTAGGTAGATGCCGTACCTCAAATTATCTCTTATTGTTTGTTGCCCAGTCCCAACAAAATTAGTCAGATGAGAACTTGATTTGAACCTTGTCTTGATTTTCGCCATTGTCACAATAATCCTAGGTATATCTGTAAGTGAAAAGATGGCACTTAGATTAAGAAATAATCTTTATCAAATGAATATATGTCATTCTAAAATGATCAACAGACTTTACTATCATTCAAATAAAATGTAAAGCTCGATTAACAGTTGCCAGTTACAATAGTTACCAGAAGTAGCAACACTACTGGAATATTGCCTTCTACTGAGTAATGAGCACTGGCTACTTGCAATTTTACATTTTTACATTTTTTAGACAAATATTTTTCAAACTACATAAATATATTGATGATAGAAAACGGTAAATTTGATCCTTAATAGGTAAATAAAATAATAGTAAAATATAGTAAATGACCCAGAACTAACAATATTTCAACTTCAAATTGATGTAGGTTAGATCAATCAGAATTTAACTTTTCTGCCAAAAGTATGTTCTTTTCACCAATATTCATCATTTGAATACCCCTCATTACCATTTTCATAAAATTCTATACTATTCCTCGCCCTAGCAGGCTACAGTTGTATCAGGCTACAGCAGGAGCCAACATGTCTCAGCCTGTACAGCCAAACTCATACGTTGCCGCTTGTATTCCTCAACATGCCAACGTTGCTATTTTGGGAATATGTAAATTATGTTACTATAAATAACAAAACTTAAATTATTTTCATCATACTGATAATTAAATCTGAAAAAATAGTGTTTGATGAAAAATGGGACGCAGTATTGCAGTCATAGGATGGGATATCTGACCAACGGTGAAGTTTAGAAGAAAAACAGTCACGATAACTGAAAATTGCGATATTGAAATATTAAAAAGTATATTAAATTACTTGAATTTATACGATATAACAATATATATTACTTATTCAACATCAGTCAAAGTATTATAGTGTTTTTTGACATAAATTAAATATATACACATTTTATTGTGAATATTTATTCCCATGTTCCTAAAATGGGAATTCTGGTGCTTAAATGGTTAATGTTGCAACCGATGTCAAGGATGCGAGGAAAATTTACCTTGCCCCTTCCTTGATATTTTTAAGAGAATGCTCAAGTGAAATAAAATTTCATAATAAATTTCACCAGAAATGCAGGAAAAATCCAATTTATCTCTCCAAGTATCTGCTTCAAGAAAAACATGTTGGCCACAATGTTGCTCTACTATGAAAATTTTCATATAAATTTTTATAATAAACTGGAAGACATTTTCCTGAGAGCATCATCCATAATTAAACCAATAAATTTTCAAATGATAAATTATTAGGTAAATAAATATTATTTCATTAATAAAATAAATAGAAAGTGTTCCAGTTTTTCAATTCAATTTCATTTCATCCCTCAAATGATGTCATAGACGAAAAGGAAATAAGAGTTTAGGACAGTCAGATTCTAACTAAATAGATTTGAGAAGCCTATCTTCTTTCTAGCTGCACTCAATATCTCAATGCGTTTAAGGATATAAGAGAATTAATTATAGTATGTGGTTTTCCGAGATAACAAGAGAATTAGGCCTACATTAAAAAATTACGATAAATTTTTTTGCTTTGCCTTCATCACCCTTCTCGTGAAAGGCGATCCGTCGTTGAGGTCTTAACAAATTTACCCATTTTCTGGGTCAAGGATTTGCGGTGCTCTTGGTCCAGTCCACACGTGGGTTCGCTTTGGCGCACCATCGCTTGTGCTCCCTGATGCTCTGAGATCCTTTACTGGTGAAGCCTGCAGCCACAGGGCGTCCAGTTACCGTGTATGGCCACAAGGAGGCTCAGTAGTGGTATTGACGATTAGTATTGGCATTAGAAGACTTATACAAGAGCGGCTCCTCTGATCGCCAGATGATAGCTAGCGGTGGCAGCTAAAAGCGAGAGAGGCGTACAAAGCAGGCAGCTCACGGTAACTTAATACCTACAATACTAGACGCTTCACATCGTCCTGTGAAGCCTTACCATCACCACTACCCCACACTCCGTCTATACAAAATTCACTGGAATCAGTAGGAGCCAAGATACTTTGCTGGACAGGAACATCTTCTAGTGAATTTGGCATAACTTCTACACATATGTTAGACGAGAGAATGCTACAATACGAGATATATATCTGCCAAATAATCAGCTGTCCTTCAAATACTACTTGAAACCAGCCCAGGTACCATATTGTCATCATATAGGGAATATGGTCACCATATAGGAACCCAATACAATTCCAAGTCGTTATTAGATAAAACCTAAACAGGAAGACTGGACATGCACAACTTCTTGAGAACTATCGTCCTCCCACTTTGGATGAAGCAATACTCGGGAAAATTAGCGAGGCACTTGACGTCCTTAATAACCACTTAATTGACACATATATAGCATGTATCCCAAAATCTACCTGTAGGTCCATCTGAACAAATACATAGATGAACCGATTACATGAACGATGTATAGCGTGACCTGAAAGTATTATACAAGATGAAATTAAGAAAAGAATTAATTGACTTGATACAACGAAGTAAAGACATCAAAAAATACCTCAAAAAGTTGATCCTAGAAAAACAGTGTAGACGTTGGGAACATGGGATCAAAAGCCTCGATCATGATAGATTTCCAAAAGATTTGGAAGAAAAAATCACGTCTCTCAAAGAATCGCCTAAAAGAGCAAAGAAAATGGTGATAAAAACGAAGTTGTAAACATTGAAACCGAAGAAACATATATAGAAGCGAGATTTCGAACTTATTGGAAACAGATTTACCATAACTGAAGAAGAAGAAGACGAAGATAATGATATAGAGTTTGAAAGCGAAATCATAACCAAGGTGAGCACACAACTTCATAGGACGCATACTATAAAGGGTGCCACGGAGAGGCCAAGATAGTAGAAGATGAACTCCTCGGCTTGCTCCACTCATTCTCGCAGAATGCTCTAGGACAATTATGGCTAACAAAATTAAAATTTGTAAAGTTATATTAGAATATTATCGAGGGAATGAGAAGGATTTTGAACGCCTGTATAAATAGAAAATGCTTCTCCGATGCTTTTAAGACATTTAAGATGATGTTCTTAGCTAAGGACAGCAACGATCCAACGAGGAATGAGAGTTATCGGTCAATTTAACTATCCGAAAACGCGAATTACGGAGATTTAGATAAATTGATCACGGAAAAGCTTGCCAAGCAAAAAAGGAGTAAATTTCTGTGGACATTGTATGTCGAGATGGAGCCAATTCATTTAATCAGGTGTGGCAAAGGAGAATTCAGAGAACTATGTGTGACTATGTCATGAAAAGAACGGCGAATATCAGTTTGGGGTGCATGGATGGCCCACATTTGATATTGAATGCAGACCTACCACAAGGTGAGTATCTGTACCCAATCTTTACTTGATATACACTGCAGAGGTCCCAGCCACAGGCAACCCTATATGGCTCAACATTCAATTCGTGGGTAATTTCAGCCAGATAATACAGTTTTTTTGGGCGTACCGTGCGTATGTAAGCTAATTTGACAGCGGCAGAAATCGGAAGTTTAAACATCTACGAGACCAAATTGCAAATAAGAACAAACCAAGAGAAATTCAAGGTGGTTCCAATTGTAAAAAGGCTACTATGTGATGTCAGGGTAGGGGATAAGCGCTATCCTTACACCAGAGATTACAATAACCTTGAAATGAAGATCACTTTATCTGGGTTCGGGAAGTACATCCCTAATGGAGTATCGAAAACATCGCCCACAGACAGAACTCTATTCATTTTCAGAAATCTCTGAGAGAGTAATAAGATGTACAATGCACTTCTAATATCTAAGCTGATATAACCCTCTTCTGAGTTCTGTTTTGTCTCCAGGACACAAAAGAGGAGACTACATGTCGACCAGAAATAATGCGCGTACATAATTAGGGAGAAACACAGTCGAGAAAGAAGACGCTAATAAGAACTACACATGAAGGTGAGAATAAGTTTAATTTTCCTAGTCATTGAAGAACAGACTAGGAATATGCAGGATATTTGTAATCATGAGATGAGTAAGGAAATCATCTAAATGATTAATAATAATAAAAGATCCAAAAGCCATCCAAGTTTTCCAAGTTCGGCTAGCCTTCTGGCTAACGGAAACAAAGTGCCGTTCTACACACAATAAAATGTGTAAAAAACATAAGTAAGAAATACTAAATAAACTATTACCGACTAAAGAAAATACTAAAGGAACTGGAAACTGAGCACAATAATCCGATATACACCATAGAAAACATTAATTACGAAATTCTAAGCATTAAATACGAGGGGCAGTCAATAAGTTTTGCAAATCAGTAGAGCAAAAGAGAGGAAGGGGGATGGCTGTTTGTGGGGGTGTTAGTAAAAGTTATGACAAGTCAGGACCTAAAGCCGCACGCTCCTGCCTCGTCTATTTAAGAAGCAGTAGCTGATCGCAGATCGTCACTGACAATTTTTTTAACAATGTAGAAGGTTAAGCACCGCGCAGTCATAAAATTTTTGAGCAAGTAAGGCAAGAATGCAAAAGAGATCCATGAACAAATGGTTGCAGTGTACACTGACACCGCTCCTTCCTATGCAACCATTACTCGCTGGAATAGGGAGTACCGCCATGGTCGTGAGTCCCTTGAAGATGACCCCCGTCCAGGACGCCGGTCAGGAGTGACCAACGAGGACAATATGGCCCGTGTGGAGAGGATGATCCTCAAAAATCGACGGGTGAAGGTCGAAGAAATCGAGCGAGAACTTGGAATATCACATGGAAGTGTTATCAACATCATCCACGACAATTTAGCCATGACCCTAGAAACCTCACGAAACCTCACGCCTCATGATCGACTTCAACGTCGTCAAAGTTCGGAGGAGCCGCTGGTCTTGTACAACCAAGACCCGGCCAAATTTGAGTCACGCATAGTGACAGGTGATGAAACATGGGTCCATCACTGGGATCCCGAGACCAAGCTCGAAAGCATGGCATAGAAGCACAGGGACTCTCCAACCCACATCTAGTTCCGGACCTAACCGTCAGCCGGGAAGAACATGGCCAAGATCTTCTGGGATTCTGAGGGAGTGTTGATGGTGGACTATGTGCCTCGTGGAAGGACCATCACAGGCCAATATTACGCCAAGGAACTGGCTGAGTTGAAGAAGTGCATCCGTCAGAAGCGGGGCGCCAAGTTGACAAACATGGTCCTGCTCCTGCACGACAATGCCCCTGTCCATAAGACCAGAGTTGCACAAGCTTCCATGCGCAAGTGCGGATTCGAAGAGCTCAGACATCCCCTCTACAGTCCAGATCTGACACCTAGCGACTACTTTTTATTCCGCCAGCCCAAGGCTGCACTGCGTGGACGCCGGTTTAGGGACGATGGAGATGTCCAGCTCGCCGTCCAAGAGTGGATTGAACAACAGTCGGGAGATTTCTGGTTGTCGTGAATTACAAGCCTGAGGGACAAGTGGTGCAAGTGCATTGAAGTCGTGGGTAGTTATATTGAAAAATAATGAAACACTTTTCCTCATATCTCGTTTCCTTATTTTCGAATTGCAAAAATTATTGACCGCCCATCGTAGTCATGAATTTATTATATCATAAAACACCCCAAAATGCTCACTTCATATACTATAAGAATTGAAGTTGTAGGCAAAAAGCCATGAACGCCCTATTAAATAAAATAAGATTAACAACCAAAGCTAAACAAAGACAAAAACAAGATGAAAGCGATAACCTAATTACCCGCCGCCTTGCATACCTATGCATTTCTCTTAAAATATCTTCTCTTTTCACCACTTTTATTTTGTTCTATACATGCCACACATGCTTTCTCCCCTCCACACACGCACACCCACTTTCAACAATTTGTAAGAGCAAGTGCAGTATATTACAGCACTATCCTGGAGGCAGAAGACAACTACCGACAGTAGATAATTATACCTGTCCAATGGATCATTAGGGGAGATATTTATTTATGTTCTTTGGCAATAAATAAGATGATAGACTTTGCTTATTAAAAAATAGTTGTTTTAAAGGGGAATCTAGAGTTGAAAAGAAAAGGGAATCTGAATTGTCTTACTGATTCAGTTACTTGAATGTTTAATTCTATCGCTACATAGAGGTTGACTCATTCCGCTAAATAACGGATTATTCAAAAGTTACATTCTAAAGACGTCTGTGATGAAGATGTTTGCTTTGTTTTTTCAAGAAGGAAAAGATATTGCTCAGTTCCCTCCATTATAACTTCTACAATCTTCGTGAGCCGCTTCAGACAATTTCCATCACTTATAAAAAGTATAAAGTGTCAGAATTTTAGATAATGTAACTAAGTTCGGTGTCAGAGGGACTAAGCCAACTTATTTTAATCTTGTATTACTAAAAAATCATTGTTTATTCTACTATTTTACTTATTTAAAATTATAATATATATTATGAGTTGATTTTAAGTTAGACAATTAATCAGGCAGGCCGTAGAAATAATGGTTCAAAACTTATTAACAAAAGATTAAAAATTATGAAAGCGCAAAGATTTACTCGTTATAATCTTTCTAAATTATAGAAAAATTTACCATCGCAAGTTCTTGAAAGCACCTCAGTTAATATGTTTAAGAATATATTTGATAAATATTACCTGAAAATAAAAATTGAAATTTCAATATCCTTATTCTTGATACTCGATTATATATTTTTTTCTATCCATTCAGATCCTCACCACTCCGTTCTTTTCTCATTGATTCCAAGTAATCTAGTAATTTCTGCTTTTGTGTTAATGCTATTTTTATATTTTCTTAGCATTTTATGCAACATGGCACTGCATTATACGTCTCTGCACCTCGAAATCCGGAGAATTTCCCCATGGGAACGTTATTGTTCTGTCCATTAAAATCCGAAACCAAAGAATTATAACTTATCCTTACTTCTAAAGGGCGAATGGATTTTTATTGAAGGTGAGATCTTAAAAATTGGACATCGTAAAATACGATTGGAATTCATTAATGATATAAAAAATAAGGAATTATGCCGAACCAATCACAACAGAAGATTACTGGAGATACGAGAAGAAACTAAATTTCCTCATATACCCTTATTTTTATCAAACAGAGAATAATAATTATTGATCCAAGCAAGTGCACGACATGCATTACATTTAATATTAGATAAATTTAAGAAAGAAAATTCAAGGAAGGTACTGAATAATGAGATATGAATATGATGACAAAAATTATACAACAAAGCTCTTTCTAATTTTTAAAACATTTACGACAAATATATAGAAAGTTTGGCAAGCAATCAAATACATAAAGAAAGATTTGAGTAGACAGAAAAAAAGACAATGGAAGAGAGGTGAATGAAGATGAGGGAGAAAGAAAGGGTCCAGGTATTCTAAGAACCTCATCAGACTTTGAAACCCATTACGAAAGCTTACTTGGGTGTTTTTTGTTAGAGTAAAAGATCTACCAGAAAAGAGAGAGCTTTTATCTCCACCTCTCTGACCCTCTATTATTCAGAGAAAGTGTGCCTAGTAAGCAAAAACTATTAAATAATGATACATAATCAGAAAATCACCTTTAAAAGGGAATTAGAAACAAAGTGAGAGGAAATTTATATATATTGATATGACCTTGAAGATTGTTTAGTTTAGCGACCTGTAGTTCCATTTCGGGTCATTTATATTAAGAGAATAGAATGTATACGGGATGTTATCAAATGCGGTTTTCAATAGTTTATAGCTTTCTGACCAGAACTACCTTGATTTTCAGAGAACACCTTTCGGAACTAATATCTGTTTGCGGCGAGTATCCTCCTGCCGTGAAGTATGTAACTATGGTTGTAGTCATTTATTATGAGAAGGAAACGAAAACCGAAAAGAGAATATCGAAAGCTCCACGAACTAATTTTGTGGGCATAGTTTTTAAATTAATGGTTGAAGATAAAGCTTGGTTAGTTAGTTAATAAGGATGCTAATATTGATAAATCTTAAAAAAAACATAGCAAAAGTATAGAAGGTACCTGCCACCAGAAATTTCTGAAGGAATTTCTTATATATACTGAATGTGGATAAGGAAAAATAAGTCAAAATTACATAGTCATGCAAAAATAGAAAGCCATATGTTTTCTAAAATTTAACTCTTTCTCAACCCCACAGGAAAGACACTGAAACCAATTACGTCTGCACAACACTAACATGCTCCAGCTGAAACAAGATTCTGCCCGTGTATTCCTTAGCACTCGGTACTGTGTCCCAGATGCATTTCACAATTATGAATTTCTTATCTTTCACAAGCGTTGTTAAACAAGCACAAACAGTATTAAACACTATCTGGTCGATATTCAATCGGTATTATTCTAGCCTTCCAATAACGCTGATATATATTTAGAGGGAAAACAAGAATAAAATCATATAAAAGGGATTAAGTTTGTAAGATAATATTTGCTTAAATGAATAAGCAAAAGAAAATTCGAGCACTGGAAAGTAGTCAGTGTAAAAGTCGAACAAGTGACTGTGATGACTGAAAAGATATTGTACATATTGTTGCTAGTAGTTTGAAGAAAAACTGAACATAACTATACATTCATTTCTAAAAAATTGACAGGTTAATATAAAAAGGATTGACTTCCTTGTCTCTTTGGGTAGAAATTTTCCCAGTTTTGAGCATTGTCATTTAAATCAAGAGAATTTTTTACTTTTTATCGTTCTATTTTTTTCTGAGTTTACTTCAGCTTCTGGGAGCTCTTTTTATTTTATGTTTAACTTTCACATCCATTAATTAAATGGGGTATCTGCGTTGATTATTTATTAAATGATTTTAGTTTAAAGCATAGAGGTATGTCTTTTCTGAAGGAGTTTCTAGGCTTTCCTATCTCCTGCGACCAAATTTTGTACTTCTGCCGATTCCATCTTCAATGGCATCAGGAGTTATTAAATCTGAAGTATAATTTTTATTTTAGCCTGTTCAAAGTTTGACTAAAATATCTATTTTTTTTACCGGTTCTAAAAAATCTTAACCATTATTTTGTCTTTGAAAGGTTAATTTCCATTAAACAGATTGGGATATTTTTTAAAAATTATTTACTGCAATTTTTGTGGATTTCAAGCAATAAAAATATGTGATTCGCGAAGCGAATCAGACTTAATTATGTCCCATTAATTCTGATTCCATTTTGTTCCCATCAGATATTAGTGAACTTCTTTTCAAGAACTGCTATATATAGCACTTAAGTGATACTTGAAAACTCTCTCACTTAATTTTCATATGATTTTTATTATTATCAAGTGCAGCGTAAATTGCGATTCTGGACGCTCCATTTATGTATAAGAATATGTCAATGTAGGTTATGTTAAATGTTTATTTAGTAGTCATCTTTAGAATGAATTATGTTCCCTGTTTCAATGGCTATTTCCTTTCTTAAAAATACCATGTTGGGACATATTTTTATTTGCTTATTCTCTCCAATAATTATTAATCATAGTGACGGTGGTCACAAGTAGTCTGGTCATTTTTAAAATTGTTTGCAGTTGAGTGATTAGTTAGTCTGCTGATTATAAGCGTTGTAAATGTTGCTTTCTTACTGATAAGAAACGCTGAGGCCTGGATTTCTTTAGGTGTTATCTTTTTCCCTTTTTTATATAACTACAATGGGGATATTTAATTATATAATTTAGTAAATATTTTATAAACGGAAGAACTACGAGGTCAGCATTATAGGTTGTCATGCTCATATGTACACACATTATTTCATCATTTAATGGGTTTACTCTCTTCTCATTAAATGATAAGCTATTATTTGGTGTAGAGAAGTCATTGGCTCTACTAGTTAATGATAAATTACTTCGAATGTTTACTAATTTTCTTTTTATCTGTTATTTTCTTTCCCACTTTGTACTTTAGTCTTCTATAGAGCATCTGCCAATTATTTCGTAATGTTAGGTCTTGTTTAGTGATTTGCTGTTTACCTGAGCTATATTTAATAATGCAAAATATCTAGATAGATACATATGGTTTTGTGTATGCTCTTTCCTAAGTGTTTTTTTCAATGAGTATTGACTTCAGTATATTGGATCCATTCTTTAATTTGGTAATTTAGCATATGAACAACTCTAACGTTTTTTTTAAATAGTACCAATCTATTATAAAGGCATATCTAAATTGTCTGTTTAGATTTATTCAGAGCGCAAACTAATATTTGTCAAGTAATTTGCAATTAAATGTAGTATTTTTAAGAAAATAAAGAGCTTTTGGCTGCTGCTATGGCGCCATAAACCGCGGGGTAAAGTTTTTGTGCCGATTCCAGAAATACGAGGGGCAGTCAATAAGTTTGGCGAATTGGTAGGGAAAAACAAAGGAAGGGGGATGGCTGTTTGTGGGGGTGTTAGTACAAGTTATGACAAGTCAGGACCTGCAGCCGCACGCTCCTGCCTTGTCTATTTAAGAAGCAGTAGCTGATTGCAGATCGTCAGTCACACATTTTTTAACAATGGAGAAAGTTGAGCACCGCGCAGTGATCAAATTTTGGACCAAGGAACGCAAGATGCAAAAGAGATACATGAACGCATGGTTTCAGTGTACACCGACACCGCCCCTTCCTATGCAACCATTGCTCGCTGTAATAGAGAGTTCCACCATGGTCGTGAGTGCCTTGAAGATGACTCCCGTCCAGGACGCCCGTCAGACGTGACCAACGCGGACATTGTGGCCCGTGTGGAGAGGATGATCCTCGAAAATCGACGGGTGAAGGTCGAAGAAATCAAGCGAGAACTTGGAATATCAGATAGAAGTGTTATCAACATCATCCAAGACAATTTGGCCATGACAAAGGTCTCTACCCGTTTGTTCCCTAGAAACATCACGCCCTATGATCGACTTCAACGTCGTCAAAGTCCACAAGGACAGACTTGCACAAGCTACCCTGCGCAAGTGCGGATTCGAGAGCTCAATCACTAGCCCTACAGTCCAGATCTGGCCCATAGCGACTACATTTTATTCCGCCAGCTCAAGGCTGCACTGCTTGGACGCCGGTTTGGAGACGATGAATATGTCCAGCTTGCCATCCAGGAGTGGATTCAACAGCTGCCAGGAGATTTCTGGTTTTCGGGAATTTGAAGCCTCGGGGACAAGTGGCGCAAGTGCATTGAAGTCAAGGGTAGTTTTTTTGAAACAAAATAAAACACTTATATCTCATATCTCGTTTTCCTATATCCGAATTGCCAAACTTATTGACCGCCCCTCGTACATATTAAGATGATGCTAATTTAACTACGATTAAAAAGGTTAAGAGTTGTAGGTTATATGAGCAAGTTTAGTTTTAAGTTCATTCCAAAAATTATATTTTTTCTTTTATTTTTCTTCAAATCTTCAAATTTAAATGGATTAGGCCGTGTATTTGACCAAATTTAATTAAAGCTTTGAAATAACAATAATATACACATAAGAACCAAAGTATGTGCAGTTATTTCACTAGAATAATAAAGAGCATTCATTTTAAATTAAATGTCCAAAATAGAATAGGCTTCTTGTTTGCTTAATTTCAGCCGAAAAAAAACACATATAAAAACTAACTTACTAAAAGAAATTAATTACCCCACAAAATTTAAGTTACCTAAAATATTCTATTAATGACACGATGGATGCTAATCTATTTTTCGTCATAAAATTATAATTAGAAATGTGCGCTCCTTAATATTGAAAGGACTATATAGTGTATATTTTTGATATGACATTTAGGTATTTTTTCAAAAGAAAGATATTTAAAACAAAGCGCACTTGGTTGCGTTGCAGTTTTTATCTGTAAAATTAGTTCTACATAATACCTGGATTTAGTTTTATTTTTAAAATATTGTCCGAAAGGTTTTGTGTAAACTGAATGGTATTTTTAGGTTTCTGTATTAAAATTGATCTTTTAGGGGGTCATTACTTAAAATTGATTTTTAAAATAAGTGATACAAATTGATAATAAGATAAATATAAAAATATAATGTAAAATTGCTACTTAAGATTGAATGTGGTTAAGATAATATTGGCAAGGATTCGTTAGAAATGGTTCAAATAATCTAACCTATCCTATCCTTTGTGGTAAGATTAATTCAGTTTTTGTCGTTTTAAAATCTTCTACCAATCATTTATCTCTCTTTATCCCTTAGATTAATATTTTACCTTTTAGTAAATTTAATTGTGTTTGTTTAATTTGTTTGTGTATTGCTTTGTTCTTTAATTAACTTTATTTTACCGATTAGTTTTGTGGTTCACAAACTATGATATTTTGAGGGTCATCTCGTGGAATTAAATTTCTTTTGGTGATTAATTAAGAATAATGTTCTCGAGGATAGTTTTTATTGATTGATCCCCGTTTAGCATACGAAATAATTTATTTGGTATATTTAGTTATATTTAATTTGTTTTCATAATAAAAATTGTCCCGGAGAAATTTATATAGAAATTGTGTATAAATAGTTAGAGTCAGGTAAAACAATGACTTTTAATTTTATTCTTTATGCACATTTATGCCAGGCAGGTGCAGGTTAAGAACACCAGTTGGCATATTACCAATTACAATTCCTCTCTGTTTATCATAGCGGAATAAAATAGCTACTTTCTCACAGTTTTTGGCACATATCAGAGGTATGTGCAACATATTTATTTTGTAGCCCTACGGTGGTAATTTTCCAAAGTGATTGAAATTTAAAAAAAGTTTCCATCATATTAACTTAGTAGGTTTAGTGAAGATTTTTTTTCCTGATCATTAAGTTCCTTATACATGTTTACATTTAGAATATGGAAAGTAGTTTTATCTAGTTGTTAAGTTTCACTCGAGTTTTATCTTTGTCATAAGTTTGGCTATCTCTTGTTATAGATCTATTTTGATTTGATTTTGCTCCAGAGGAATCTACATGGGCTAAGTGTACTAAAGGAGATGAATGAAATCATTTCCATTTAAACTTGATGAATCTTCTCTTATTTTCTGATCATATCTATGTCCGATATCTGTTTTGTATTTTAAATTAAGTTATTTATCTAACAGCTTCCTCCTGTTAGATAAACTTCTATTAAATTCATCTAATAAAAATTTTCCGGGTGATTATCTATCAAGCTTACGTTTTCCATTTTTTGCATTCAAGACTATTAATAATCATTTAGTAGTAATAGTATCATTTTGTATGTGCAATACAAGTGGGGTATAGAATCTCTGAGAGTTTACTTCATGATTAAGATATTCTAGATGCTAAGCATGAATTATTTGTAAGGAATACCTACCTGATGCAAACTAGTAGCTTGATTATTCTTCTAAATATTTGGAAAAAAATATGTAAAAATCATTCTTTGAGCCGTCGCCGTACTAGCCAAATCTCCCTCTTTTTACTCATACACACACGCCGCACCCACGCCCGCAATAATGGAGGTAGGTGCATAAGAATCTAATAGCACATAGCCAAATAAATGTGTTCCAATTTGAAATAGGTGTGAAGTGTAAAATATGAAAAGAAAGTGGTAAAGTATCCCGTGCGGGATACTTTACCAATTTCTTTTCACATTTTACAATGTTCAAAAGTAAAAGTGTTTAAGAAATACATCTAGTTGATGACCCTAAGAGGGATTTTTGATATCTCAACTATTTATAGGTGTGCCCAAAAAAGGGTTAAAGTCAAATGTATGCGGCTTATAATTCAGTTTTAAGGATGAAACGGAAATAAATTCATACATATCATCAGAAATTCAAGAAAAAACATTAATGTTTTGTTTGACCCAAGGAATTATTCATTATACACCTGGGCGGTCAACTGAAATATTGTGAGATAGCCTTGAAAGCAAATTTGTGTATACTATTAAGAAGGGCGACAGAATCTTGTATGAAGAAGTTTCGCTTAATGAGGATGTACAGAAGAAAATTGAAAGTTTCAAAGTGTCCTGTATTTTACTACGTTTCTTGCTTGGTTGCTCATCTTCAGATATTGAGACTATAAATTCAAATGGAATAAATTAATTAAACTTAGTTTACAAAAATATGAATTTAAATGAAATAAAGGATAAATAAAGTAAACAAAAATGTAAACCATGTCCAAACACAAAAAATAATGAAACTAATGAAATGTGACAAAAAAATGTACAGTAGAGACTATATAGAATCTTGATAAAAGTTCCTATATTAAATATTTTCAAGGGGGAGGAAAAACAATTCAATATGGAAGTCTTTTACCTTCAGTCAAGATCCGACACTATAGTGAAAGACCATAAGGAAGAAGTTAACAAGAACAGGTTTGATTGTTGTTGAGATATATTATGTGAAGGAGAATGGGAGTATGGTCATGGTTAATGATGAGGGGCTTATTTTAAATGTGGATTGATTAATAATCTGAAGGAAGTTTACTTAATTTGAAAATCGATTATTTTAAAATAGATGAGTGAGATTAAAGGAGACGCGTGAAGAGTCTTACATTCAAAGCAAAAGAACGAATAATTGATTTCTCTTATGAACTAAAGGTTTTTTCTTTAAGATGAATAATTCCAATGTGGTAACAAAACCTTGCCTGGAATAAACGAATTGTGCTGCTTATGAATGTTCCGTAGAGACACCACCGACAATGAATTGGTAGTTGGTAGACAACACCATGGCTCAGCTCACGTGCAAGTGTATTTTTTGGAAAGAAAACAGAATAATTTTTTTTATTTAAAAAAAAGATAATATGATAATTCCTGGGAAAAAAGACAGATTTCAATAATTTAGAGACGCTGCTTATAAATTCTGAATTTAAACGTGCGAATCGGCTATTAAAAAGATATTTTTATTCTTATGGGACGTCATAAAGGCCGGTCTGTGGATCTATTATTCGCGACAGAAACTTGGATATTTGTTTTTGTATTAAGGAATGAGGGAAGCTATTATTCAAAAGGAAGTACTTTAAGAAACAAATCTTATTTTGCATATTTTCAAAAGATGAGGGAAATGGCATCCTCTGTAAATAGAGGGGTAATAGCCCTGTATTTAAAAGAAACAAGACCTAAGGACAAGAACTTTCTTCCCACTTTCCTGAAGTTTTCTTTACGAAAAATTGACGAGGCAATCACTTCCGGTGTTTTCCTAATATTTATTAAAATAATAGGAAGGATAATTTTGTTCGACTTCCATTGTAAATTTCATGTTTGGATGGAGTGAAATTATATAAAGGTGGAAAATATTTGATTGGGCAATGTCAGCAAAAGCAATGAAACAATGGTCGAAAACGTGGCGCTAAAATTGATTTTGTAATTACACAAGTGACATTAAACAATTTACATGTAAAGAGCCAAATTGGGAGCCCATAGCAACACCATTCTTATTATGATAAATAATATCATAAAAAAAAAAGAGGGAGTTCTTAAAAACGTCTTTTAAAAGCTGTTAAAACAAGGGTGGGTAATATTTTGAAAGTATTCAGAGGAATCGATGATACAATTTAAGATGCAATCAATTCTTTCGGGCGCAGGTACATTTGTGAAAAGAGAGCTTATGTTTTACCTTACTAAAGGTTTGTCATTAGACGCGTTGAAATATTTGAGATGGTTTATTAATTGAATATTTGCTATTAACGTATTATGAAAGTATTTAGCCGTTAATAAGAGTGAAGCATATAATAGGCAAAATAAGCCATAAAATAATATCAAGTTTAGGGGTTTTAGGAGATACTAAAGCGCTCCAAGTCCTGATCCACTCGCAAAAGATTAATTTCGTTTGAAGCCTTGATATTGTTTAGAAGCCTATTCTTAAATCCTCAAGAGTAATGTAAGAAAATGTACTACTGTTCAATAAGAATTGACTTTATGCTACTAATATACGTTTCTCAATCTAAACGAAACAAACCAGTACTTTTCTCTGATTTTATAATAACCAGGGCAGCAGGGCAATGACTACCATGCATTCAAGACTTAATTCGTATTGAATTTTATTTTGGTCTACCTTAAATTTATTGTTGATCATAGTAGAGAAATTCTTTTCAATGTAAACAAATTAGTTAAATAAATCCGATCTGAATGGAAAAAAATTGCTCAAGATTCTATTGCTTAAGCAATTTCAAAATACAAAAGATTAATGACACTTATCATTCACAATGACTAATATGTTGAATCTTTCATAAACAATTAATATAAAGAAGTATCTAATTGAAAAGTTAGAAATTCTCCATAATACTAATTATTAAGTAGAATTTATTGCCATATGCAAGAGAATAAATTCAATAAACTTAAAGATTAAAAAACTAAACTTAGCCTTTATTTGTTTTGAAATTCCATGTGTCCAGACCAAGGTTTTGCAGGACCATGTATAGACCAGTCTTTTGCAGGCATAGAACCATCCTAGTCACGGAACAACAAGCAGATTCATCAAACACCCCATATTCTTATGCTTCTGCACTTTTATTTAGGTCTACAGGTCGCATGTCTACGTCACTCCTCAGGAGCAAATCAAAGATTTTCTTAATTGAATGTAATGATTTAAACATTTTGTCATAAACACCTAGTTTTTTATGTACTCAGTTATTCTTAGTGCGCTAATTTAGACCATGTTGCTCTTACCAAGTATGTTAGAAAAATAATTTACCGTATTCCAATATAATTCCTTATATTAAATATGATGTTATTATTTTTTAATGATCTTTATTTGTTCTAGTATTTTTAGTTTAAATAGCACGATGATATTATCACCGTCCCCCTCAACCTAGACGATACAGAAATTGAGTAGTCGCTAAATGTGTCCGTCATTAGGTTCAAACTTCCCAGTACTGGCAGGTGCGGACACAAGGTCTCCAGGATCGTATATACAAGAATCGAGCCCAACTCTCTCAAACAGAGAGAAAATATATACCAGATTAGTAAGATCTCAACTAGTGTGCTCTGCAATGCATCTTAATGTAGGATCAAAAACAAACATGTCAAGACTTAAGAGGGTGAAAAATCGAGGCTCCAGTTTATCACCAACTCTAGGTGGCAATATTACCGTACCTTGAGAAGCTTCCACGAAGAGTCTGGTATGGAATCACTCAGCGTCATTATGCACAAAAGGGGTGGGCACATCTAACCAAGACCAAAAGAAACCTGACCATGGAAACTCTTGCGGTTCTTGAAGCAGAGGTAGATGAAAGTAGATTTAGAAGATACCTTCGTAGCACCAGAAACCGGAACCCGTCCTAAAATACATATAGACAGACCGAGAAAAATAAAGATCATAATAATAATATTAAAATAGTGAATCACAAAACCAAGAGAACCACAAATAAATGACTGGGCCCGTTCACCGGGCCCCTTTAGACTACATCTTCCTTCTTTTTTCCTTTAATATTACGCTGCCCTCTCTTTCTTACTCCTTCCTATTTTATTCTATCTTTCTACAGACTAAAAATAAAGATCTCAAATGTCATCATGATCAGGTGCTTTACATATGAGCGTTATTCTAATTCAATTCAGAAGAGTAAATACACCGATTCTTCAAGCCAATATCATATTTGCTTTACTAACCATGGTAAATTCTTTAGAGGAGGTATGGAGGAGGTTTTTCTATTTATCTTATTATGAAAGTAAACATTGGAGAATACGAATGGCTCTCATTTGGAAGTGATCGACGCCGGCTCTCTCTCGTTATTAGGTCAATAGATTCGTTAGAAAGAGAGACGAGATGAAAACGAATGAAAAATTATTAACTAAAAGAAATGAAAAAAATTATATATATATAGGTATGATTAATAATAAAAGAATCTCTTTAGCTTTCTTCATTAACCTCAGATATTACGTTTAAGATAGAGAGGCCAGTTAAGACCAATATTTAGAGGAATCGGCAAATTAAAATAAATTTGACTGCTTTATTTTTAGTGCATTCCACACTATATTAAAGGTTGAAGTGCTTGATAAACAGGAATACCTAAAAGTTAATTTACCAAGAATGAAGAAGAATTTGAAATGAAAATTATTGCAGGAAAAACAAAATCAAGCTCCTATTGTGTAACCAAAAGACTTCGCTATAAAAGGAATCACAATCTCGATTATGTGATGAAGAAAGGGGAAGAACCTGAAAATGCTAGAGGCAAAATATACAGAAAAGTGAATGAGAGAGGAAAAAATAGGATTAAATGGAAAAAAACTGTTCCCTATTTGAATTATATATTAAGGCAATTGAAATTATATAGCTATTTCTAGGATATAAGAGATAATGGAATTCATACCACTTAATTTTGATCATTCAGTAATTTCTTGTTATTCACATCTTTGTTTTTATATCTCTTAATCCCCTTTCTTTAAAATTTTTCTAAACTTATTCAAAGTTTAACACTTTTCAGATTTTAGCGAAAATTAAAATCATGGGAAGGCAAATGGATGGCTCGGATTTCCCTATACCCTTTCGCTCTCCAGTTCATGACAGAAGTGATATATTAGCGACAATTTTGGCCCGATTTAGAAATAATATTTACTACATTTGTCCAATTTTGGAGGCCTAATTGTGATCAAGTAATTTTATAGATGATTTTCCGCGATTATGCTGACTTCATTATTTTATAATGTACAATCAGCAAATTCCTACGTGGATACGGATAAAATATTAGCCAAGATTCGTGGACCACTATTTTCCTGTTCATGGGTTAATGGCGCTTCCAAATGGAGAAGAATGAGGTGGTTTACAGTGAAAAGTGTGACACTACAATTTATTGGATGAAGAGGAAAAATGAGAGGCAACCATGGTAATTACAAACGGAAGATTGAGACGGCAAGACTGGAAATGGAAATGATATTAAAAGGAGAATAAGAGGATGTGGAATTTTATGCAAAACAGAAATTGATATTGAGCATACAAATCTTGAAATGTTTGAATAGAAAACGTTCCCTCAAAGTGGAATAAATACATTTGTAATAATAAAATTAATCTATAAAAATAAAATAAATACAGTTATACTTAAATAAATACGCTCTTACGATAAATATAAAAGGATGGACGGACGGAGGAAGAGAAATGATATGAACCGAAAAAACATTTACATACAAGTTCTTAATTAGTCAATGCATAGGTTTGACTACTATTGCATTCGGGAAGCATGCGATAGGATGGTTTTCGATATTCTTTCGATTCCTTGCATTCATTATCGTTTGCTTATTCCACTTTGAAATTCTTAGGCCAGTGGTTAGTATTTCCCTGGCCATAAAATATATATCAGTGATCTATAGAAATCTAGAGGTTTAGGACAACCTTTACTATCACATATTCCTGTTTGGCGGATAAAATTTCTTTCCCTAATTATAATGATGATATAAATTTATTATGTTCCTTTTATGAAAAACTGAGAGTTTTAATAAAGAGTTTGACACAAAAGTGAGAGGTTACATTAAATTGCATAACCAATTAACTCAGATGAAAGGTTTATGAAAAGGATAGGATAAAAGGAAGTAGAGTTCTAGTCTCATGTATCAAGGGGTAATTAATTACCTATTTATTATTTTTTTCAGTCCAATTATTCACGTTCACTAGAACTCATTTTCCTATTGACGCATAATAACCTAACGTTAACAACGAAAAAATAGATAACTAAATTTTTTTTCCATTCTTTCGGGAGATTTGAAACAGTTGCAAAACTTTTATGCAAATATCTTTGTCAACTAACCAAGAAAAATAATTTCAAAATTTCCAGGAAACGTGTGGCTTTTCAATAGCAGTAATTGAGTTGCGATATCTAATGCTAACAGATAAGTAACGTGTTCATGAACTCGCTAGAAAATTAGAAGGAAATGCAGGCTTTTTTTGCCGGGTTGTAAGCAGACGTGCATTATATGATAATATGGTTGAAAGACTATAATAGAGTTGGATAGGCTCATAAATGTGTAACAGGCAATGCTTAAGATGTTTTTTAACACACTAAACTTTTATGCACATCTAGCAAAATAAAAGCATGATGGAAAGCATTTTTTTTACTTCGTGTCCGGGATTCATGATTAAAGACTATATCTCTTTTCGGGATTAGGTACAGATAATGCTCACTCAAATTTCAGTTTATTTTTCACTGGGTAAATCTTTTCAATTCATTATAAATCATAAACACTACCTATGATTTCGTTGAATGTAATATTTTCTCTTAGCACTTTGACTTTTCAATTACCCAATAGTAAAAATAAAAATAAATTATTTAGTTATTATCAAAAAGATTATCGTACACCTGATTTTTTCATTTATATATTCATATCGAATAGGGTTAATATCTTTTTCAACCTTTCAGGTCGTTCAAGAGGGGTGCACAAATGAGCGAGGGTTTTCATGCAAAAAACAATAAAACTCATTCAAGCAAGACAGTTTAGTCTCTCAACATATCCGAATAGAGATGCCAGTATTTAGAAAAAAACCCATAATAGGCCACATGTGAAAAAAGGAAAATAAACCAAACATCTTTTTGGTCTCTATAGTTCTGACGAAGATCATATTAGAAACACAGATAAAATGTTTCGCTGAGGAGAGGAATTAGTGGAAAGAAAGGAAATACTAAAATATAGAAAAATGAATAGTAAGAAAGGGAGTAGAGAAAAAAGATGAAATTTTATTTTGAAGGGAAAACAAAAGAGGCTATCTCGAAGTAATGTTGATAGAGGAAGAGAAAAAGTGTCATATATATACAACCATAGAACATTCTTTAAAGAGGAACTTTTGGACGAGATTAAAATGCGTATTTTATGCTCAGCGAGCACACAATCCTCCAGAGGCAAGATATAAAATATTTTCTCACTCTCGAGTTATGCCTGTGTGGACACTTTTGGTGTAAGGATACGTACACTTGCTCGTGCAGATAGCCGACATGAGGATGTCTGCAATAGGCTTTGTAGCTATTTAAGGATTGGAAGGCAACCTCCTTGATGAGTGCGTTTATAATTTGCCGGGATTTATCTACTAACTTGCGAAGTTGCAGTTCAAGGATATATAAAGATCAAGACCCCAAAATATAACTTTTATATCAATAATAAACGGGGCAATATATACAAAAAGGAGAAAAAATTATGCTTTAAAGGAATAGTTAATTAGATCGGGACAATTTAAAATGTGAGTGTTAAGCGGTGAGTGCAAAATTATAGTTAACCCGAATAATGGATATTATTTAAGTTTGAGCGTAGAGTCAATTGTAAAGAGGCTGCAGGCGATGATTGACGGGGAGGGGGAGGTAATCATGGAATTACAAGCAAAATCGCTTTACCTTGAAGCATATAGTTGTTCAGAGGGAGAGGACCAACGGCACAGGTGTTCGAGGAGATACTATTGAGGTTTTTCACGAGGACTCGTAGATGGGGGTTTAAGTACTTCTTGCAGAAGAATGAGATTTCTCTGCTCCAGAGAGATGTGATCTGAAACAAGAGAGACTGTTTTGCGGCACGCCTGGTAGTCTTAGACATGTGAAACTGGAGCCTTGAAGGGGGGGCGAGACAAGAGGGGCAGTACAGTTTTCCGGAAAGAAGATAACTCGATTATCTTTCTTCTGAATAGGAGCCAAAGCTTCACGAAGGGCGATCTGCTGGTGAGATCTTAACAACGAGATACGACTGTAACAGGGGTTGCGAGACTTCGCGCGAAACAGTTTGAACGGAGGGACTAGCAGACTCTCAATCTCCTCGAGGAATGGCGGACGCATTGTTAAATACCCTGATGGCTAGTCCGTTAAATATCCCTAAGGCATAACCGTTTCAAGAGAATTCACGGCATCAGTCAGTCTATGCAAACTAATTTCGAGATAAGGGGTTGAGTCAAGCAGCAAAGTTTGCCTAAGGATATGGGGTTGAGATTGTACGGGCGCATTCTCGGGGAAAGGAAATGGTTGCGAGGCCTAGAGCGAGAACTCGGCGTTATGGGGGAGGAGGGAGAGCGATGTGTGTGTCCCGCTTAAGTAAATACAGCCGGGATAGGCGATTCAGCACGAGACAGCTTTCTTCTCGTTGATTTTAAAATTCCCAAGCTAAGGAGCACCTGGTCTGGGGCTCGATGGGCATCCTATAACACTCACTTTAAAACTTAAAAGATACTTTCAGGGAAAGCGCTGAAACAAGGAATTTGGTAGAGTTAAATGAATGTAATAAGTAAAGAAGCGAAATTTCATCCTCAATGAGATCGTGTCTAAGAAAATGAAGGTGAAGGGAGAGAGTCAATGTGCTTAAGAGATTCAAGAGTGTAAGCAGTATGAAAAGAATAATAGCGGAGCTTAGATATAAAGAGGAAAATTGACTTGATGAATACAAAAGCAGAAACATGAAGTATGACAGATAAAGACAAGAAAAACAAATAGTTTTCCACTTTAGAAATAGAATATCTCTCTTGTGCTCTTGGCCATGTAATCTCCTCTTTAGCCCCATATACTTTTGTTCATTAGACTGAGCAAGACTTTTCTGTTCCGATGATCGTAGGTACTGCACTTCTTGTTTCGCTGCTCTAATTCTGGTAAAGATGTACTTCAGAAGAAAGATGAGAGCGGTTAAGGCAACAATCAGGAGAGCGATACCTGCCAATAAGGCAATGGTCACTTACCCAGACGACAGGCTCTCATTTCAACCCCCTGATAGTCCGACGGGTTTGTTGCTTTCCTTTCAACCATTGTTTCCTGTTAAAGTTATTCCAATTTTTGATCTGGGATTTTTTAAATAAACTATTTTTTTAATTTCAAGGCCTTTGTATTTTTATTTAATTGAATTTGCCATTCCTCTCTTGGGAACGGTAACTTTAATATGGATCCATTTTTATCACCTCATTTCCTACAAAGCTTCGCAATATTTGATAATATTTTTATCCAAATTCTTCTCTTTTCATATTATTTAACAGCTGAGGATTATTTACCCTTAGAGTGAATATATGTATATATCCTTTCAAAGTAAGATATATTTAATATAATATTTTATCCTCTTCCCCAAAATAAACAAAGCAATTTGGTTTAATTACTTCTACCATGAACGATAAAATTGCTACTGTCTTGAGACAGAGAAAATCTCAAAACTTATCAGGAAGTTAAATTTCTCCCGCATTCCTGGATATCTGGATTTCCGCACTTATTTATTATTTTACCTTAATGATCGCCATTATGGTTCATCCATTTTTTTCATATATATATATATATCGTTAAATATTTCATGAAATGTCCATTTATGTTCGTATTTATTCTCTCCAGACTATAATTGCCCATGAAGTAGGTAAGTAGATAAGAGTCAATAAAATAGTCTCTGTAACCTGATATTTGTAATGGTAAATTTGCTAGTATTTAGGTAAAAGGCAAAACAATCCAAATTCTCTTATACATTAGAATATGCATAAAATAATTAAATACTTATACTTAACCATTATCACTTTAGCTACGTGATTATTAAAAGAAATTCAATTTTTAAAGGGTAGGAATAAATTGACTAAAAGTGAATCTCGATTGCTGAGAAGATATAATCCAAAGCCGAAGCTTAATTTAGAAATATAATGAAATATTTTAGGGAAAGAAGGATATTTGGAAACTTAATCTTGTATCTTTACTCATCTAGAAAAGAATCAACCAATATGTAATAAACTATTTCACATTCCGTATAGAATATAATATAAATTTTCCAAGCAGCTGTTAGAAGTAGTTTCTTTTACGAACAAGGAAGTGACTTGGAATGGAAACAGAATATGGTGTCGTTTAAAAGAAATAAAACCAGTTTTACTTTCACTTATTAAAATACTAACTCACTGCCGTGCAAAACCACTTCATTGTTATTCATTTGAACAAGCACATTCACTTTCCATACACTTTCCTCACTACATGCGCGAGCAATGAATTCTTGCACTGCCCCTCACCTGTAAACTCGTCGTAGGCGTCTCTGGTCTATGGAGAGACCGCGCCTTCTCTGTTTGCGCTAGAATATTGTGACCAGCCTTCTGCCCTAATATTTTACCCTTCTCTTTGAAGGTTGGCTTTATTAGTGCTTTGAAGATACATATCTTCTCTCTAACCTTTCGCTAGTCTGTCGAAGGCTATGCCCTCTCTGAAGGTCTGTAATCCTGAAGAGAACGGTATAAAAACCAATATACATACATATATATTCCTGTTCTTTTTAATAAAGTTGAGCCACTAAAAATCTGACTTTTATACCTTATTTTAATTAGACACTATGTGTACCTCTTTACTAGGTTTATTTCTCCCAGGAGGAAAGAATTTTTATTTTTTGAAAAAACGTAGTTGCCGGGTGCAAGTAGCTAGGTCAAAGGGCATTTAAGAAGATTAATAAATTCATGTAGAAAAAAAAATGAAAATAAATTACTTATTTAATTGCTCCATTCGTCGATTTTCAATTGAGGAAAAGGTCTTCAAACATAATATTTAAATTAAAATAAAGATCAGAATGGCAATCGAAGGCAAAGCCATGAGGAGAATAAGCGATCCTTGTTGAAAAAGAAGATAAATAATTATCGGTGGTACTAGATTTCGCCATCTACTCTCAAGATCTGTTCCCATCATGGCACAAGGGAGGAATGGAAACGAAACTGTCTTAAGATGGATTCGAAATGGAAGACTAATGTCAAGTGCGCGAAGAGAGCAGTGGGGAAAGGAGAGCGGTATTGTGTTTGACTCTGTTTGTGATGAAATTCTTAGCTATCAGTATGAATGCTTCACAATCTTTGCCTGCCGGATTAGCGACAGATTTCTGCAAGCGCTGAAATTTATATTGTCTGCTCAGACATGTGATGGAACCCAATAGGCAGGTGTATAATTTTAATACCTCATCCTTTAGGCTACCAGGGGCTCACTCTGCGCTTTTTGGAATATTTCATTACCAAGCTGCCAACTGCATGTCAGACAGAGTCCAAATTTGATTGGCTCTAGGGCACCAATCAAATTTGAATTTTTTTTTATTAAATTAATATTTAAAATTATTTGATTATTTTCCTTAAGCTATATTATAATCATTTTAGCATGCTGTAGACCAAATTTATTATGATATTTTGACTGAAATTGGATGGATTATGTTAATCAACCGCCAGTTGTATATCGCTCACAAATTCTACGTTGAGATAAAATCTGGCGAATTCCGGGGAAAGTTCCAAAAGCTTTAATTTTTTTCAGCTAAGAACTTGGTTGGTGCTTCTGATTTGTTGAAAGTTCCATATTATTATGAATAATACAGTTATTCTCCCCAAATTGGTCCTAAAGTGTTGAGGAAAGGTGCTGATCAAGTACGTTTTGGTACTATTTTGAATTCATGGTACTTTTTTGAGGGGTAGGGGCAAAATTGATAGTGCTCAGTTTTCCATAGATAAAAAACAACCCCATACATGGAGAATGTCCTGATGTTCACCTTCGGGATTACATAAGACTCGTAAATGCGCTCCCGGGACTTTTCTCTTCGTAAAGAAGGATATTTCAGAAGCTCCAAAGAAGCGGAAGGGCGCTTCCTCAGAAAATCGCAATTTTCCTTAATCTTTGAAGGTCTATTCTTGAAAAGTAGAGCTACACCGTAAGATTCCTTTTGGGGAGATGAGGCTTCTTTGCAGTCATAGTTGAATTGTGGAATTGGTTCAAATGTTTCCTCCTTATTAGTCGAGCTGAAGCGTTCACAATTGCCTATTTCCACCCGTAAAGCTAGCTTGACACTTGATGCAACCCAATCCTTGAGCTGCTAGATTACCACAAAGCAATTTCTGCGTTCCCTTGAAGCCATTGGGTGTCGAGATGACTTCTTTAGAGGAATGTAACCAGTATTTGTAAAGTCAGTTATGATCTAAAATATGGCTCTCCTTATCAACTATCACTTTGCATTTCAGGCCAATTGGATGCAGAGCAACAATAGGTGCACGCTTTACTTTGTTAACACACATTTGTGAAAGTGAAAAAGTTCAAACATTTATTTTTACATAATGCTATTAAAAAGATTATAATAGATAACTTGATTGATCTAACGCCTATTTGCCATCAATTTAGCATTTTGATCGAAAAGTCAATGTTGTGCATTAATTGAAACTCCTCTTCTATAGGAACAAGACCACAGCGCGATTTTGGATCGAGCATAGAATGCATCGTTTTTTCTTACAATTTTAGAAATGCTGACTATAATAAACGTGTAATAATTTAAATATTAGGATAATTTCACTGTACAACAAAGCAAAGTAAGCAGAAATCAGAGTAAACATCCGTCTCTATCTGCGACTCTCCATTTTCTCGTAAATTTCCTAGTTACTTACGTTAAATACACTGATGGTTCCGTAGGGATTGAATGGTAAGAGAATTGGGCCGAAACTGACAACTCTACAAGTTGTAAACAGATTTTGATATACATAATTTTAATGGTGGCTTTGTCAACTTAACTAATGAAGATGATGAAAGTATACTCAATATTTGTTTAGTTAAATGAATCCAAAATAGTCTTACGTAACGGTTGATAGTTTTGTAACTTACTATAAATGCTTCCTATTTTCACTTTTTTAATTGATATTTGTTACTATTACTATTTATATTAATTTTCACGTACTACAGTGTTTTTCTTTACACGAGACAGCTAAAGTGCCTAGAGAATACAAAAAATTCCACAGACAGTTTTTGTTATATATGTCGATCAGTTACATTAAGACAATACAAGGGACAGTTGACTAAACATGAGAAGAAACTTTATAAACTGTACTTTGGATGTAAAGTGGGCGACCAGAACAAACGCTGGGGACCTGACATTTGTTGTATCAAGTGTACAATCACCCTTTTTCCCTGGGTAAAAGGCAAATTGCCTGGCTTTATCTTTGGCGTACCACTGGTCTGGAGGGAACTAGAGGACCATTAAACCGATTGCTACTTCTGCTTAACATATATTACAGGTGGGTATTCCATATTTTGCAGTCCTGTTTTTAATATTTTTTCAAGAGATGTATCAATTAAAACGATCAATGTCCATACTATGTTGTAATTCCATTATTTATGTAATTGATCACAACCATTCCTATCCATTTTTAGTCTTATATATTTTATTTCACTGCAGATCACAACAGAAAAGGAAAGAAATATATCATTTATCCAGATCAATCATTTTGCTACCAATGCATATGAAACTTGGCCGTATGAAGCAATTTCACCAAAGGACTGCAACATTACAAGCCATTTTTCAAGGACTTCAAAGCGATTTTTCCCTAAATAAGTGAGGCGGTGATTATAGAAGCCATATTCTCCTGCCCTCAGATCCGTCAACTTATAGCTAATAAGGACTTCGAGGCGACAATGGATGAAATTGAATTCGTGGCCTGGCAGGCATTCAAAGATGTATACAAAGGACTTCTGGAAACGCATCAAGAGGCCAGGCGAGAGCGTATAGTGGAGAGCTAATTCAAATTCTACCAAGATATCAGACGCCGTATGTCACTGGAGATATAATTTCTTCATTCTCATTTTTAATTCTTCCCAGAGAATGCAGGAAATGTAAGTGATGAACATGGAGAGAGGTTTCATTAAAATAAAGCGTCAATGGAAAACAGGAATAAGGAAAAATGAAGCCCTGCTATGTTGGCTGACTTCTGCTGGAAACTGAAACGGGACACACCTGAGATGTCATACAAACGAAGAAGTAAATAATAAAATGTAGGTTAATATATTAAATAATGCCAAAAAACATGCTGCCTCCTTATATATTCATGATTTAAATACAATGGACACATTTAATATGACTTTGGGAGCAAAATACATTTATGGTATCGTGGAAATCTGTCTCAATTACATAATTATAAAATGGGCAATTTCTAAAAAGATGTTACGTGATGTTAAATCTTTCTTATTAAATTCGTATTTAGCACACTAAACTTCATGATAAAATATTTCTATATGAGATCTATGTTTTTTCCTTGAAATGGAAATTTGCTGTATAGAGTTATTACTAGCAATTAAATTTTTAAAACGAATGAACAAATAAAAATATATATTAGTCTACAAACTTTTGCCCAAGACTGACTCTATCTCTCTCTCTCTCTTTCTCTCTCTCTCTCTCTCTCTCTCTCTCTCTCTCTCTCTCTCTCTCTCTATATATATATATATATATATATATATATATATATATATATATATATATATATATATATATATATATATATGTGTGTGTGAAAGAATCACAAAGTATCGCGTGAATAAGCAATAAATGCAACGAAGCCCACAGGAAAAAAAAGGAGGATTCCAAGTACTTTCAAACTTTATTTCGAGTTATTAATCAAGGAAGGTACTTGGAATCTTCGTATTATTTTTCCCTGTGGGCTTTGTTGCATATATATAATATATATATATATATAAATATATATATATATATATATATATATATATATATATATATATATATATATATATATATATAAATATATGAAATTAACCCACAGGAAAATGAAAAGATGAATCCAAGCACTTTCGAACTATATTTGCAAGTTTATTTTCAAGGAATAGCATGAAAATGGAGAAAACAACCTTATATCGCGTTGTTGTGTATATATCGTTTTAGCGATGCATATGTCTGTTATGAGTTGCCTATTGTTCTTTTTCATGATATTTTTCTGTCTTGTTGTGTTTTTTCCATTGGTTTTTAATATGTGATGGGCGTTCCCTTTGTATGTTTTTACTCTATATAAGCGTGTCTTTTCCATTTTCATGCTATTCCTTGAAAATGAACTTGCCAATATAGATCAAAAGTGCTTGGATTCATCTTTTCATTTTTCTGTGGGTTAATTTTCATATTATTGCTTTCCTCTCGTGCCACTTTCTGAGTTTTTTCATTATATATATACAACGACTGGACCTAAGTATTTGCATACTTCTAATGCTGATGTATTTTGAAAAGTTCGAGATCTGGTTTGGGGTAAAAAGTACACGTAGTTCAGAGAACATATATTTAACAAAATATTTAAGCAGAAGATACAAAAATATATTGACAACCAGAAAATTAACTAAAGCCCTGGTGACTATTATTAATAGAATTATGCTTCTTCCAAATGATCGATCATCCTATCTCGACTGACGGATTCCATTAATATAGATACGATGGAATTTAAAATTATGGGTCGAGAAGTGGTCGAAAATTCTCTTTTCCCCTTCTTAAAAATTAGAGTTTTATTTGCTAGCTTCAAATTTTACGTCACGACACCTTCGTTTGTTTTTTGGGAGGAATCAATTTCTCGTTTAATTCTCTAAAATGATCGATGGAAAGAACTAGCATGGATTAAAAAAATTTACTAGCGCTGGATCCCACGTGATCTCTCTAAACTTGCGGTTGAAGCCATTAAAGTTCGAACGTTTAAATTTTGGCATTATAATATCATTATTATGCTTGCTAAGTTTTATATTGATATCGAACTCTATTGATTCGTGATCGTTGGAACTTATACTTTCCTAAATACTAATACCTGAGATGAGATTAAGGTTGTTAGTTAGAATTACGTCTAGAATATTTTTCCCTCGATTTGGTTCTTTGACTAATTTTGTTAAGTAGTTTTCTTCCATAAATACCAATAGTCTCTGGCCCTCCCCATTCGCATTTAATGTGTCGTAGTTAATACTTCTACAAGTTAAATCCCCAATTAATAAAGTGCGATTATTTTTAATGTCATTTCCCCAAATGTTATATATTTCTGTTTCAATCTCAATCATTTCCGGTGAGGATTTATACACTACAAAGATATTTATTGGAAAACCATTCCATTTTATTTTGCCGCATATTACCTAAAATTCTTTGGGAGAATCAATTTTAATTTCGGTCAGGCATATCTGATTTTTGTTGTATAATAGTACTCCTCCACTCTCTTTATGTGTATGGTCTTGATTGATTAATTTATACCATGTTATTTTTAATTCACCTATATAATCTCTCCTAGATGTCTTCGCCCAAGATTCCGCTATTGCTATAATATCGAAAATGCGTAAGTGCATTAAACATTGAAATTCTTCAAGCTTATTTGTAATACTCTGCGCGTTGCAGTCGTAGACGTGTAAATGTTTTTTAGAACGGGTACATTATTGTAACCGCGTGGTGAGGCAGTCTTGCCTATGTGCTTTCTGCTTTTCGATGCTTTTCTGCCTGAAAATTTAGAAGAGAACTAGTAATTAGTTGTCCCAGTCTTGCCACTCTCAGCCCGTTAAGATGAAGTCCGTCTTGCCAGAATAGCTCCATTTGTTCGTAAAAATCATCCCATAAATCGATGAAGTATACTCCCTTCCTTAACCTTGGGACATATATGAGTAGTATAAAGGTATATAATATTTTATATTCACCAAAGTTATTATTAACTTGATGAAATACCCAAGACATTTTCTTTTCTCTCTCTGAGCATTAGGATATCAAAAAATGGGTGATCTTTTTGGCATAGAAAAAGGGCCAAATGTTAGACTGCGAATTTTAAGGGGGCTCGGTAACAAACTGCAGAGTTGTTTAACGTTTCTAGAGGAACTGTTTTCAAACTCTTACTGGCATAGAAAAAAAGGAAACCTAGCTCTAGGAAGCGTAGCTCATGATAGGAAGCTAAACTCGTTGAAAAATAGGAGAAAGGAAGAGAGTACAATTTTAAGATGTTATATGCAATAGTTTTGAAGTTAAAGATGATGCTGGATAAAATGTGCAGCTAATTCAGGTTACAAATCAGGGATATTGCACGAGAGAAATGTACCTGATTTAAAAACACACGTAATGTAAACATTTAAAAGTTAAAATGGTCAAAATTTGTAATGATCCTTTGTTGCAATGAGAAAAGAGTTAAAGTAATAAAGGTGGGAAGTAACGAAAACAGAAAGGAGAATCTAAAAACTATTATAATCAAAGACTTGCAAAAGCTTTGTTACGTCTAATTGTGCCAATGTGCAAAGCGAAAGCGAGTGGGTGAGTGAAATGACTATACATAGTGAAGTAAACAATGGATAGGTTGATCATATGTTTATAAGATTGCCGACATTATCTATATTAGCTCCGATATTAAAGCAAATTAAGTTCAAGTTCTCTGAGATGGATTAAATGGAGTGAAATTAGTTGT
The DNA here is from genome assembly GCA_963969495.1 of Ceratothoa steindachneri. Taxonomy (NCBI): domain Eukaryota; kingdom Metazoa; phylum Arthropoda; class Malacostraca; order Isopoda; family Cymothoidae; genus Ceratothoa; species Ceratothoa steindachneri. Next base: position 144,360,798 of record OZ018326.1, on the reverse strand, counting down.
ACCTTGCGTTCGCAGTGCTGTTGCCTGAGGTGTGACATGATGTATTGATTCAACAGGTACCTGAGTAATTGAGAATCTATGGCTCAAAGTATGATATGAATGGCTGAGTCAGTACTTGTTTATATGCAAGAGCTATATAAATATATATAGTGAGGCTGCAGAGTAGGTTTCTAGTATTAACTGCTAACAAACAGTAACTACAAACGGCGAATATGTAGAGCGTTAGATGTCTAAAAGAGAGATAAAGTTTTATATTTAAAATAATTAGGTGGAAATAAGGTGAGCATATACAAAAATTTTGAGTGAGTGAAATTATAGAGAAAAAATGGAGAGCGTGATACATTTCTGTCCCAAAGGAAATTTGTGAGATAAATTAGTTCTTTCACCACACCTTTTCCCCTTAGTACGCATGACTTAAATTTAGAGTAGCAGATGAAAGTGAGAGCATGAGTATTTGTATGTAAGAAAAAAAAGGTCACTCTGAGACGAGCAGAAGTGAGAAAAGGAAAAGTAAATTATTTTTTTATTGGAGATATAAATAAAATATATGAGATTGCATTAGAGTATATAGAGTGAGGTAATAATATGCACATGGTTATAAATCAAATATGGTGAAACGTTATGTAATAGAATTTGGATGCGACAAATGCTGTATGTGAGTCTGCTAGAACTAAAAACAGGAAATAGAATGTACATTGTTTATTTTTTTATGTCAATATTTTGGGAAGAAGAAAGAGGACTCATACTTTCATATCTTATTTACTGCATATGAGCCTCTCAGCGAAATGCTTATCAATCCATAAAAAGAAAAAAGAGCAGTGAAATGAAATATCAATCAAAATAAGTAAGAATAATAAATCAAACATTTGTAAGAAAATAGAGCGACGATCTGAATAATACCTGAAAGCAATTAAGAAGAAACTACCTTCTAGAAAACAAAATTCTTTGATCTCATCCTATGTTCACATCCATTGAAATCAAAATAATATTTATAAAATTAGTTCGAGGGTGGTAGCCGTCGACCTCATCTGCGTAGAAGGAAACTGGTGGAAGGCAAAGTTTAAGTGAAAGTAATATTATAGTTGCAAGGAAAGTATCAGAGATCATTTGTAATATTATTTATTAATAAAAAATATTTCCCATAAAAATTATAATTACAATGCTAAAATAATAGTATCGATTTATGTAACAGAATAAATCTCCACCATATAAAATAGGCCTTATGAAGCTGATGTGACAATCAGAGAATCAAAAATACAGCAAATTAATAGTAATCTAAAAATATATCATGTTTCGCTAAACCAGGTGTGATTAAGTAAAAGGTGTTTAAAAAAAAAATTAAATACATTAACTATGATTAACGGAATCAACTGAGGTGATGGGGAACTCCCGTACATTATAACGAACAGACCTATATGCAAGAGAATGTTGGGGATGTAGCTTTAATAAAATCGTGATGGTTAAGACTTCGATCGAAAGGAGGGCGAGAAATCGCTGTTTTGTGAGTTATAAGTATCGGTGTTAAAATTTATAAAGAAATTTACAGAGATGTAATAGCTAAGAAGTGATTTAGAAGAGAATAATTTTGTAGTAATTGGGTTGCTAGGTGGGTGGTAGAAAACAATAGATTCCATGTACTTTAAAAAAGAATATTGAGAGTGGAATAAGCGGTGCTAATAGAGCCTCAGGTATTGATACCATAGTGAATATTTTCTTCAAAAGCAAGGTAGAGCAAATTCGTTTAAAGTTGTCAAAATTCTGGCACAGGTTTTAGAGTAATATTTTAGTGTGGATTGGAACTTTATTCTATCATCAATATGAAACCCAAGAAATTTAGTAATGATGATTTAACAGTTTCATTGTGATTTAATATAGGCTGCATGATAGTTGACTTATTAAGAGAGAATATCATACAGGTGCTTTAACAATGTTGAATCATAGTCTGTTTGCAGTAATCGAGCTCAGTTTTCAAGGAAAGAATTAACGTACATAGGTTTTGTGCGTTATGCATAAAGAACTATTATAATTAAAGTATATGAGCTTTAAAGAAATAGAACAACGGGGTAGGTTAGGTTAGGTTAGGTTAGGCAGAGGACCGAGTTCTGAGGTACTCTTATGGAGAAAGTCTTTGCTAGAAGAAGCTGGATTTGATTGTTTATTGAGAGAATCTTTTTGGCTAAGTCTAAAATGGAAGTTAGTGATGTTTTGTATTTGTTATAGCCAGTAGAGAAAAGATTTTTCAGTTTATTCTTTTAAAGATTGTATGTTTATTGCTATAATTTGGAGGTGATTTTTGGTAAACTAAAGAATTGAAGTATGTGAATTTTGGATGAATTATGGAAAGTAAAGGGCACTTTGCATTGTATATTCTATAAAAAATATTAAAAAAGGATTCTGCCGCAGTATTTAACTCAATGAATTGGTTTAAGGAGTGAGTTTCAGAAAGTACTAAGGGCCATACACAGTTTATGGATTTTATTTTCTCTGGTTTTGAAAATGATGTGCGGATGTAGAGCTTTGTTTAATTTGTAAGATGAAGATTACGAAAATAGGCAAGTGTTCCTTTATACCAGCTGCAATTTTATTTGTTTGTATCAGAAGAAAGGTGAGGAGAGTTATATCGTTCCCCTTTAAATTATTAATATTTTGAGGGGTTGTATTTCTTTGTCCTTTGTAATTTTACTGATTTTAGAGTTCTTAGGTTTGGTAGTTTTAAAGCGGTTTTAAAGAGAAAAAATTGGTTTCTTGTATTGTTTTATAGTTAATTATAATAAATTCCGTTAACGTTTTAGCTTTACCGAATTAAAGAAATTATCAGTGCCTGCCTTTGCTATAAGATATGGGCAATTAAATATGTGGAAGTGAAAAATAAATAGTAGCGTGTTTAAAAGGGGGGAAGAAATCAGACTTCCCCACAAAGACTAATGAAATCGAAATTAGCAATCAAATGATTACAACAAGTTTAAGTTGTAGGCAACATTGGTGCGGATGGTCAATCAGCAAATCGAGTAATCTGTTCTAAAAATCAAACAATATACGTTTAGCACATATTAAAAAGTTAAAAGTTAAATTATATGATTAAAAATTGATCTATCGACATCTACGGAAGTTTTATAAGCAGTAAAAATATCAGTTTTGTGTAGAATTAATCTTTAATACCTCAATTGGTTAGAAATCTTACTCAAGTTAATAGTAAAGCGTTAATATTAATTAATATATAAGGAAGCAAAACTTGCGCAGGTTTAAATTGCAGATGAGTAAATAGATTAAGATAATTTGTTTCAAAGTTCGTAGTTTTATCTGCTATCATTTTTCGACAAATAGAGCATTAGAGTTTGTACACTTCCTAAATTAGATTGATGAAATCAACATATCTATGAAATAAATCAGCACAGTAAGAACATATAATATCGGTAGTCTTCTGAGGGCAATTGGATGTCGTGTCATCAAGTTTTTAGCAGTGGTAACAGGTTAGAAGGTCAATATATAGGTAGGGGAGTCGTCCCTCTTCCGTTCTCTCCCAGTTGAGACACGGAACGTTGAACGCAAAAACATCCAGGCTAGGCACCTTGGGTCTCCAGCTCGTAACCAGAGCCCCTCGCCACTCGTATCTGTGAAAAGCCGAACGGTTTAAACGGCAAGATTGCTCCTACGAGTGTATATTCAATTTCACCTCAAGTAAGAAATTGCAGACGCGTTTCTCTCAAGCTCGAACCTCAGCGGGTGACGAGGTAAGACATGCTGAGAAAACCGTTGGAGTAAGAACCCTCCTGCGGCCCATCCACATGCCTCCCTTCTCCTACCCCTACCCCAGTGGGGTGATGAGGTATTAATACCAAGCACTTGGGAAAAACGAGGTAGAATACAAGAGGCACCAGGCTACGAAGTCCCCGGCGATAGAGGTTTGGGATACCAAGACTGGAAAGGTAGAATACGTGAGTCGCCGGCTAAAAAGACCCCGGCAAAAGAGGCCGAGCTACCAAGACTGGAACTAAGGGAACTAAGAAGAAGCTCATCCTCGAGCTAGTTCCTGGTTATCAAACCAAACTTTAAGTTAACTTGTTTAAGTACAACTACTCCCGTCAGAGAGACTCCTTTTTTCCGGATGCATCCTAAAGCCCGGGATAGTACTTGCCCTTAAGGGAATAACGTAAAGAAGAAGAAAAAGCTCCCCCTCGAGCCCGTTACCCGGTGGTCACGCCAAACTCTAAGTTAACTTGGTTTAGGAACCAAGTTCAACTAATTCTCGTCAAAGAACCCCCCCACACTATCTTGGTGTTGCACAAAGCACCGTGATAGTCCTCGAACTTAAGGACTTCCTAAACGAAGAAGAAAAAGCTCCCCCTTGAGCCCGTTACCCGGTGCGGATATCGAACTCTAAGTTAACTTGGTTTAAGAACCTAAGTTCAATTTACTCTCGCCAGAGAGACTCCGCCTATCCTGGTGCCTCCTAAAGCACCGTGATAGTTCCCGCACTTGAAGCAGACTCCCCACCCTGAATACTGTGTTGACCTCCATCTGCTACACTCGCCCAAAGTACCTTGTGGCCTCGCCCACCTCCAACAATCTGGTCGAAGCACGCATCGAAGGACCCACCAGATTCCTGTGGTGTATGGGCTCATTGAGTTCAAGGTCAAACTCAAACCCGCCGCCAGAGCAACAAAGGTATTTTAACTCCAGTAGAGAAAATTAGCCTATTTCTTTTATATTGAAGTGAGCATCGAGTAAGCCAATATTAGAGGGTCAAGGTAAAAAACCTTACTTAACAACTTGTAGTCATTATTGTATATTTTAAATTCGTATTATCTCTGGGATTCATGTTTTTTGTGTAGTAAATTGTTAAATTTAAAATATATGTTTATTTTACCATAATTCCTGTGCGTTTCTCTATATCCTTACGTATTTGAAGTGGCTCTTCCTTAAAAACAACAAAATTAGCACTCTTAGACAAAAGCATACATTAGAAAAGAAGTAAATCACGATAAAAAGTTATACTTCGACAAAAGTATTACGACGATCAAAAGCTTTCTTCCACTACAAAAGTGGTTACAGGTCTGTAGGTTTTTATTAGAAAGAACGCAGCAGCGTCTAATTAAGGGAGAGCTAACACGTAAAGGAATACCGAAAAAAGAAAATAATTGATGAGAGGAAAATTGGTAAAGTTAAGGGTCGAAACAATCTGAAGGTAATTGTTAGACCAAGTGGTATATTTGTTGTCGGAATGGTATTACAATCAGCAAGTAGTTTCATTGAGGGTAGGTTAAGCTGCGCGCTACCTGGTAAGTGGCGGCATAAGTACCTGAGAGTACAGCAAGGAAAAATCGACGAACAAACACAAAGTGTATCCCGTCGAAAGATTATAACAACAAGTTCAACGTCGTGGACTTGAAGGCAAACAGACTACGTCACGGCACAACTGAGAATAGAATGCAAAGAAGAAAGAAGAGATTTAGATAGACATAAGAACAAGAAATAATAGAGTTTGATAGAAAAATGGAAGATAGAAGAAGAGAGGGGGAAAGAGAATACGAAGCAATGGAAATACGGATGGACAGAAAAAGAATATAAGACCGAAGACAGTGGAAAATAGAAACAGAGGAAAGAAGAATACCGAGCAGAAGTGAAACAAACGAAAGAATGAGACAGTGTAAAAGAGTAGCAAAATAACTCAGAATAAAGATAAAAAGAAAAGACGATAAAAGAAGCTGCGAGGTGTAGGCCATGAATGGTCTTTTGCAGTCTCGTTCTTTTCTTATGTTCTTATAAAAATTAAAGTTGAAGAAAGAAGAACCCGACGGGAAAGCGAACTAGCGAAAGCGGAAATAGAAGTCGAGGAAAGAAGAATAGAGGGAAAAGGAGGTAAAAGAAAGAAGAATAAAGTTTAGAAAAGAAGTAGATGAAATAATACAGAGGGAAAGAAAACTTGCTCAAGCTGAAAAAGAAGAGAAAGAAGAAAAAGAAAAAAGGCTCGCACTCGAAAGGGCATCTATTGAGAACCAGACGGTGGTCGATGAAGTTTTAGCTCGGCGTGGACTTAGGAAGGTACCATGGATGGAAACCCAGCCAAATAGGGTAACGATGGAAGAAGTAGTAAGTAGGGATGAGGTACCAGCAGGAGTACCTAAGGAAGAACCTACGAAGAGAACCGAGTCAAATGGTTTGACAAGAAAGGAGGAAAAATGTGTTAAGCTGGTACACCCAGGTAAAACTATTCAGATGGTAACGCGGATGAGTATCCCCTACCCCTAGTAGTCTCCTCCCAGAACGGAACGTCCAAGGAGTTACCATTAAAAATCTTGTTGTAGTGAGAGCTCCATGCCCATTAACGACCCCGCAAGGAAAATTTTATTCGAACCCCGGAGTTCGTACCCATTTATGATCTCTTCTTGTACCTGGTTAAAGGAGTAATATGGGACTCACGCTCATATCATTTATGCAACTCAGCCGAATGGGTTGACGAAGGAAGATAGAAGTGTTAAGGTGGTGCACCCATGTAAACCGATTCAGTTGTTAGACGAGAATAATAAATATTCCCTACCCCTAGTATTCTTCCCCCAGAACGAAGCATCCACGAACTTACCACTAAAGCTCCAAGTCGTAGTAAGCTCCACGCCCATTAACGACTCTGCAATGAAAGATTTTTAGACCACCTGAGATCGAACTCAGACACGATCTTTCCGTGTACATGGTTAAAAGAGAACTATAGGACCCACGCTCCCATCAATTATGCCCATCGTCAATAGGTCCCCAGAGGGAAAATTGCTTTCGAACAAATTAGATCGAACACATGCTCAATCTCCCAAGGTACCTTTTTGAAGGAGAACTATGGGACCCCACTCCCATCAATTATGCCCCACTGCAACAGGCCGCTTCCGCCAGGAGGGTTAGTTTAAATGTTTTAAAGTACCATAATACGTATAGTTCGCATAATTTGGAGCACCACTTCTATTTTATGGCTTAATTGGGTAGACCCCATAAATCGAAGGGCTGACTTAGGCGAGGTAAGGTAATGGTCGCAAAGCACCATTTTAACATAAGCTACATAAAAGGGGCCGATAAAGTACAACCGCTCTATAAGCTGAGACAAAATACCATTGAGAGTTGGGTCCGTACCTAATAAGCGTGAAACCATGTTGTCATTTATTTTTCATGTTAGTAGTTATCGGTAGGATTTAAGTTCTTAAAAGCTTAGAAATGTAAGGAAGTAGCTTGTTTTTAGTTTTGTTGACTGGAATCGATGAATTAGATTTTAGTTGTTTGAAAGTTATATTGGGTTGCGAATGTTAAATTAGTTGGTCTAACATACCCACCAGGAGGCTCGCAAGGTCTAGTTCGCCCTTATGCCTGTATATGCGCTCGCGTGTGCGCTCAGGTTTAATAAAAATTAAAGTAAGAGAAGGCTCAAACATATACAACTTTACTGCACTCGACTAGGTTGAGTTAGTTGTTTTGAGGTCCCTGGAGTCCCTTTCCCCCATTAAGTTCTTTGAAGGGAGGTTTATAGTGGAATCGTCCCTCTCCTGTTCACTCCCAGTTGAGACGTGGGACATTGACCGCAAAAACATCCAGGCCAGGCACCTTGGGTCTCAAGCTCGTAACCACAGCCCCTCACCACTCGTCTCTGTGAAAAGCCAAACGGCTTAAACGGCAAGATCGCCCCTACGAGAGTATATTTAATTTCACCTCAAGTAAGAAATTGCAGACGCGTTTCTCTCAAGCTCGAACCTCAGCGAGTGACGAGGTAAGACTTTCTGAGAAAACCATTAGAGTAAGAACCCTCCTGCGGCCCGTCAACAAGCCCCACCTCCTACCCCTACCCCAGTGGGGTAACGAGGCATTTATACCAAGCAATTGGGAAAAACGAGGTAGAATTCGTGAGTCACCAGGCTACGAAGTCCCCGGCGATAGAAGCCGGGCTACCAAGACTGGAAAGGTAGAATACGTGAGTCACCAGGCTACGAAGTCCCCGGCAAAAGAGGCCGAGCTACAAAGCCTGGAACTAAGGGAACTAAGAAGAAGCTCATCCTCGAGCTAGTTCCTGGTTATCAAACTGAACTTTAAGTTAACTTGTTCAAGTACAACTTTTCTCGTCAGAGAGACTCCTCCTATCCAAGTGAATCCTAAAGCCCAGGGATAGTCCTCGCCCTTGAGGAAATACGTAACGAAGAAGAAAAAGCTTACCCTCGAGCCCGTAACCCGGTGCGTACACCGAACTCTAAGTTAACTTGGTTTAAGAACCAAGTTTAACTTAGTCTCGCCAGAGAGACCCCGCCTATCCTGGTGCCTCCTAAAGCATCGTGATTGTTCTTGCACTTGAAGAAGAACCCCCACAGCCTGAATATCGTGTGGATCTCCATCTGCTACACTCGCCTAAAGTACCTTGTGATCTTGCCCACCTCCAACAATCTGGTCGTAGCACGCTTTAAAGGACTCACCAGATTCCTGTGGTGTATGTGCTCATTGAGTTCAAGGTCAAACTCAAATCCCCCGCCAGAGCAACCAAGGTTTTTCAACTCCAGTAGAGACAATTAGCCTATTTCTTTTATATTGAAGTGAGCATCGAGTTAGCCAATATTAGAGGGTCAAGTTAAAAAACCTTACCTAAAAACTTGGTCATTATTGTGTATTTATATTTCGTATTATTTCTGTTGTCCATGTTTCTTTGTGTATTAACTTGTTATATTCAATATATATGTTTATTTTTGGATAATCTCTCTGCGTTTCTCTATATCCCTATGTGTTTGAAGCGGCTCTTCATTAAAAACAACAAAATTAGCACTCTTAGACAAAAGCATACTTCAAAAAAAGAAGTATATCATGACAAAAAAGGTATACTTAGAAAAAAGTATTGAAAGACCACAAGGTATTCTACGACAATATACATATGACTAAATTAACATTATATGAAGAATGATAGAACTGAAAGAACAACGCCAATAATTATAGTGATTGCCATTACCTAAGAGTTTAAGGTGGTTTCTCTTAGGAAAACTAGAAGACTTTATTACCAACGGCAATGGGATTTTCATTCGTCATAACAGCAATTATATCTTAGTCATTATTTTCAAATATTAATGAATTACAATGCAAACGCGGAGTGATAGGTACGGTGATTTTTCCCTAGCTGTCATTTGCTAGATAGGCTCCTAAAATTGAAGAAAATGCAGGCGTGGATCCACATGGGTGGCTCAGGAGCTGAAGAGCCCGCAAATTTCAGACCCGTTTATGTTATTATTGTTTTTTAAACATATTTGTATTCTGCTAATCAGAAAGAGTTGTGTAATAATATAGAATATTTAAAACAACAGTTTTTTAAACTGTTGTGATCGAAATTACAATATATGATACATATGTAAATAAGAGGTAAATCTCAAAAATACTTATTAAATTCAGTATTATACATTAGCTGATATCCTTAAACTACAATAAACCACAATTTATAATTTCCTGATATTTAGAAAATATTTGAATTTCAGAATGTTTTTGTTCACACCCGTGTGAGATCTGTTAATTATTATCAATGCTGTGTAAGATAACCATTATTAATCATCAATGCCCTTCACTTAGACTACTCAGAGGGAGGAAATCAGGTTAACCCTCCCAAAATTTTTATCCTGGATCCGCCAATGTTACAATGGTATATAAAAACCAAGCCTTTTGATTAAATATGAATAGCTGAGTATCACACATTAATGACTTAAATGAGTCGACGAATGTTGATTGGAAAACGTTTTAAATTTCGAGATCGTCAAGGACAAGAACAGAGAAATTATCTTGTTTAATAATATTCACAGCCCTTAGTGTGATTCGTCTTAAGGACTTTTCTTATATCCAAGCTCGAATTCTTATTCGTATCCACTACTTGATAAATGTTATTTGCATAATTTGATATTTTTAAATTTGGAAGAGCGACGTCTTCTTCTACCTAACTTTACAAATCTATGCCTAACCACAAATGTCAGACATGGCAATAGTGTGAGCCAGTTAGTTGCAGGGATACGTGGCTAAAATGTCAAAATTGGGAGAAGGAAAGCTGAGCTATCAGGGCTTGAATTTCTTGTGTTATTCACTATAAAACCAGACCACGTCCGCGATAAAAACAATCTGTTTTTGGCTGGGTAATAGGAGAGCATTTAGGATGGATCCCAGACAAAGGGTGAGTACTAGTAAACATTCCCACGCAATAGCACACAGAACACGGAACGGGAAGTAGCGCTCGATGTAGATTTTAATTTGAACAAGGTTGATGAAAGTCTGAAAACAAGAATATCAGTTTTAGTGAATAATATTGTACCAGAATGCTGATAAACGGTCGTGTTTGGGTTATATAACTGGTTTAGTGTTTATGGTTCGATCAAAATGAAAGAAGAATAGTGTCTAAACAGTAAAATATTTTACAATATTGTACCGTTTTAAGATAATGCACAGATAAAGGGCAATGAAGCTTTGAAATGTTGGAGAAAGTGTATGTAAAATTTTAATGAACATATACAGGGTAACTAAAAAGTGACGCCCAATTTAAAAATTCTTGCAAGTTATTTTTGAATTATAATTCTTCAATAAATGAATATGAGAAGAAAGTGTATAGTTTCTAGTATTATTAACATTTTTAAATGGATGCTAGCATTCGCCACCAGCTCATCAAGCCACAAGGGAAGAGCATCAACTGATTTCATAAGGAATTCTTATGAGATGCAAGACATAACTTCTCGTATTCGCCCTTCACTCCCTCAAAAGTTGTTTGTTTAAATTAAGCAACCACAAAGAAAAAAGTCGCAAGATGTTAACTCAGAACTTCAGGCTGGCCACTCATGTGGAGCACGAAGACCATACATCTCCCAGGGATGTGGGCATTCAGCGATTCTCGAACAACAATAGCAAATTCTGGAGGAGAGACATCTTATATGAAAATAAAATCTTGATATTCTCTAAAGTACTGATTAATGGCCAGATTCCATCATGCAGTATGGTGAGCTACCCGACGGAATTATGGTATCACGAAAGATGAAGGGACCCACAATCCTGACTGAAGTCATTCCCCACCATACCTTTACTTTTGACCGATGCTGTATTTTTTCAGACGTAATACAAGGATCTTCTCCCGCCTATTAGTGGAACTTGTGACGGTTCACAAACCCACCAATGAGAAATACCGCTTAATCATTTCAGAGGATACTTTTAAAGAGATCAGAGCAACCTTCATACCAGGCCAGTATCACTTCCCCAAACTTCACACGAACGTCGTAGTCTTGAGCAGAGAGTGGTTTACAGTAATGCGTCTTCCAAGTACACCATATAAGCTCCATATTAAGCACAGTTTGTACAGAGTGAATGAAGAACCCTCTTTCCTTTGCTACTAGTTGAGTGACTTTATCGAGCATTAAGTGAAAATTTTATTAACAACTTGCACTAGCTTTGGGTCATTGAAATTGGAAGAGAGACTACTTCTTCTAGATCAGTTACAGATAATGTAGCCTGGAAATTTGCATGACAATTTTGGTTCCACTTAGCGTCAACTTTAGTATGTACTGTTTTAATGGTTCTCCACTATCTTTGCACTTGAACAACGGATCGCCAAACTTCGTAACATTCCGCTAGCTTGCCACCCTTGTGTAGGGTTAGACATCCAGCCATGTGTGTAGAAGTTCTAATATTCCCGAAATAATCAATTTGAAATAAAAACAACTATATAAATTTTATTATCTTACAGTAAGGGACAAAAAAATGAAAACTATATTACAATATCTAAACTAATTATAAGTATTTTAAAATAGTCTAGAGAGTTACTTTTCAATCACCATATAGATAAGACTAGAAAGAATAATAGAAGAATAGCAATGAGAATATATATTTTTCAGGATGAGTGTAGATATAATTATTTGAATTTTCACAGTGACGGGAAAATTAATGGATAAGAGCTATGAAGTTTTCTCATAGAGAATATACGTGGAAAAAGTTTATAATCCTCTACAAAAAGAGGCATATTGTTGTATGTAAGAAGGTAGAACATAAGTGATAAGCTGTTGGTTGATCTAAAATGCTATGGTGTTCGAAATGCGGCGTGTTGTTGAATTTTATTGTTTAAATAGATCTATGGAAGTTAAATACTAACATATAAAGTCTACAGAACCTTTGGAGAGAAGAACATTGGCATAATACTAACTAGGATTTATAAGTGATTGCTGTAGTTTATATCAGTAAGAAGATGATATTGTATATAAATTTGAAAGAAAAAAAGATTGAAAATCATTATTCTTTTTGTCTCTGTATTTGTAATAAATTTGATAAAACTAAACGCAGAAAAGAGAAACAAGAATGGATTGGGGAAGGAGAAGGATGTGGCAAGTGATAAGTTAGTGTTTTGTGTATAACTATAGTAAGTTAGTTTTTCCATGTATCTAAGATATTTCCAAAATGAACATGATATTTTGATGAGGTTAGGTAGAATAAATAACCTTTGAATGATAGGAAAGTTTCCAGGTTGAAGACAGGGTTAGAGATTGAAAACGTCAATGTGTGGAATGACAAGAGAATTTGCTCGATATTATGTTGATACTAACGTCAACATGAGAAAGATAAAAATTGGTCTGGTTTTGGAAAGAAAGATCAATATTAATCGGAATGCTAATAGATCAGTCGATATTGACGGGTTGTTAGGTGCTAAAAGGGTAGGATGGGAGTGGGGTGGTATATTTTGTATAGTAAGAGTCTTAACAGGCGATTGACATTATGCACTCACTCAACGAAACCAATCTGTATGAAAGACTTAGAATATGAAGATTTTGAGTCGACTTCTTGGAGTAGAATACATGCTCAATTATATTAGAAAGAAGAAAGGAGTGGAAGAGTAGAAGTGGTAAAGAATTATTTAAGACAACCAAAGGTCTCAAGCAATGAAATATAATCAACTGCTCAAAGCAGAAAAGGAGGAAATAAATTTGAGGAATAAGCTATGCGGAATGAAATATAATTAGTACTCAACGAGCACATGGGCACTTTGTGGGAGGAAGAAAGGATATCACGGGAAACAAGGTATACTTAAGCTAGCCTGGGTGTGTGGACGAGGCCGAGCCGGACACCATCACCGTTTTGGGGCAAGATCAGAGGAATGAAGATACTCAGTATCCGATGAGTGGTTAAATGTGATGAGGTATAATGAGTGGGAGATTTAAAAGACAACAAACCATTCCGCTTAAAATATCATTCAAATGTACAAGAAGATCAGTGACTTGTAGAGGGAGTGGGAATGCTGGTACATAGGCTGAGGGTTGCAGGCTTTTCAGGTGCATCGTTGCCTGATCCCCCTTTATTTAGAAGGAAAAGAATATAAAGTGAAAAGTATATTGGATGAGACAGAAAGTTCCTTCAAGATTAGTCGGCTTCACGGATTTTTAATTAGGTTGGCAGTAATTGGATAGTGCAGAAAAGGTGCTTCTGAAATGCAAAAAAATCGAAGTGTCTATGGAGTAGATCAAGGCGATAGTACATAGATACTCATGGATGGCATAAAGATTGTGAAATATTTACATCCTGGGAGGGGAGAATTTGAGGAGCAATGAACCGTTTTCTTGATGAAGGCAGGATACGAGGTATAAAGGAAAGGGAAGCCAACACTGAAGGAGACTGTGCAGTGACAGGTTTTGCAAGCATGTCTACGGGATTAAGCTAGTCTGAATTAAGAATTACTGTTAATAATAGGTGTTTTGCAGAATTGAACCTGGAAGAGAGTTGATGGACTAGGCACATAAGGAATTTAATGGCAGTACCAAAGATCAAAAATGAGATCTAGGTAAGGCGACGAAGAAAAAAGTGGGAAACAAAATTCTGTAAAAAATAAACAAATTCAAATTTATAAAGGTAGAGGCGACACATCCTACGTTGTTTAGTGCCACAAATGGTTAAATAATTTAAAAGTGGACCTTTTTGATGCATGAATGATTTGGAAAAATTGAAGCTTCCATGAACAACTTTTATCATTGAAATGGTGTAAAATCTCATTAATTTCTGTGACAACATGTGGTTGTCAGATATAAATATAGATGGAGTTTTACACATTGGTAATTGCAGAATAGGGCGGCGGTTGGATTGATAACAAAGTGAACCATTCTAGTGACTTTTTAGAAGAAACCTATCACAAAATTAGATCCTAGGTCATATGTGTACAATGTTCTTTTGACGTGGTGGATGATTGATATAAACTATACCTGGAAAACACATACCTCCTATTAAGTATGATTAACCTGAACCAATTTTGAAGGAACTCTAGAATAGGAAATTGATAATGAATGTATTAAATAACCAAGAATTCATTATACTGCAACTAGAGAAAATATAGAAGCGGCCGGTAGCCTTATAGTAATTATAGTGTAAAAATTTCCATTCAATGTGGCACTAGAGCGCGGAATGGTTAGCTGAATATCGCACCTGAAGTTACTTAGGAGTACTAGAACATTGCAAAATATACGGTAGCCAGCCTGCAGCTATTATATGTAAATGTAAGAGGATTCAACATTGGAGGAAAGGAGCCTGTCTAAAGTTTTGACCATGATATTGCCTGAGCAGGTAGTCATGTCTACGTAATAGTAGTATGGGATGTCTGATCACTCGAAGCTCAGCTTTGGGAAAGGCACCACTGATGCTTTAGCCAGACATGAAATATTGGTTGAAAGATTAGTTGAACGCTCTGAACATTTCCTGTAGAGGAAAGCGATAGAAAAATGATGAGGTTTATGGGAAAAAGGAAGGCCGGCTGAGTATTAGGCCCATTTAGCGCTCCGAAAGTGGCATTGCATTTTGACGATTCATTATTGGAATACGGTGGAGAAGAAAGAGAGAAACAGGTATGTGGTATTTAATATAACTTTCCATACAAACAGTCTAAGACAAGTTCAGCAGCAGTTCATCAGTGTCCAGGAATAGGGAGCCTTTGTCGTTAGAAAGGAGGTAATAGGTTGGGGACCCAGTGTACCTCCATGTCAAGAAAAGCTCCAGCATGATGTACAAAAGAGTTAACGCAAGCAAAATTTACGATCACTTCAACCCAAATCAGATATCTGTTTTTGAAAACTACAAAGATATTAAAGAAGTGGCTTTACTGGATCAATACTTTACAGATTTTCTCAGCTATGCAACGATCTTGAGGAAGCAGGTTAACAGAAAATAAATTAAAAGCCACCTATACACCGAATGAATGTTAATGCAAAGAGAGAAGGCCGGGAGCTTTAAGGCTTAATTGGTCCTAAAACATTTTCTTATTTTAGATAATAATGCATATATAAGCTAAATTGGAAATTTGTTCATTGTTTCCCCAGAAGATGACCTTTGAAAAGGTTGAAAAATGTCTCAGTTAATAAAGATATGCACCTTTCCATTTTTCCCCCCCTTTTGCTTTCTGTAGAGAAAGTCTTTAAAAGTGTTAAAAAGCTGCAGTATAAGCTTAACGTTATACCTTCTGCCACGTTATACTTTCTGTTGGCAGGTCAATGGCCCAAAACCATTCCGAAAGAGAGAACCGTATTTTTTCGTGAAGAATTATCAATAAAAGAAGACGTTTTTATAAGTCTCTAAAGATAGACTTGCCGCAGTAAAGGACACCATTAGCCACACAGCTGACCTACATCTTTTACAGCGCCATATAAAAAAAACAATTCGTCAAACTCAGTAATATCTTTTTAACACCGGAATGGATTGAATTCCTAAACCTGAGTCTCAACTGCCACTATAAGAGCAAAACTTACCCTTTGTCCACTAAAATTAAAATTGGGATGTTATTGGATATAATTTTCTGAATCGAACACGAAGGAAAGTTAGAAGTGAACGGCAACCTTCCTACAGAACACGCCACTGAAGCAATTAAATGCAGAGGACGCACCCAAACTACTCTTCGGATCGCAGCGAAACAACGGAAGGCAAACCACGATATTCTCATACGCCGAGCAGATAAGTTTTTAATTTGTTTCTTGCTTAACAAAGAAGATTATCTATCCAAAATGAATGCAATCCTACACGACATGAGCAAGTTCTGTATCATAGCTCAAAATCCTACAATCGACCTAAAACAAATTAAGTAAACTCTTCCGCAAGCACACCAGTGAAAATACCGCTCTAAAATGCAATTAATTGAAGGACGCTACAGACCAATTTACTCCTACGGAAATGGCAAGAGACACAAACCTAGCTACTTACTCTGACCCATTATCAGCCAGACACTTAAGGTCACCTTTCATCTCGGGTGACATTGACGAATACCAGCGGCTAGCCTAAAAGCGGCTAAGCGGTCTGAGGAACTCCGAGTAACGAGAATCGGGAAAGTGATTCCCAAGGAGATTTTTGGATATTTGAACAGCCGTAAACCAATCCGTAGAACGATTGGCCCTTTGGGAAATTAGGAGGGGGCATTAAAGCACTTAGATGCAAAAAATGCTAACCTCCTCAACGACTACTTCTCTTTACTGTTTACTGAAGAGTGTGGTCCCATCCTTCCTCCAATGGATTCCTACTCAGGGAAAAAGCTGGAGGATATGGACTTCACCGAAGGAAAAATAAAAAAGAAGATCACTGACCTAATGATGAATAAGTCACCTGGCCCGGATGTGTTTTCACGTAAGGTGTTAAAAGAAGTGCGCGATTAAGTGTCACGACACCTGAGCGCAATCTTCAACATGTCAATCCGGACCGAATGCGTTCCTAGAGACTGGCGTGAAGCGGAGGTGACTCCTATCTTCAAGAAAGGAGACCAAAGCCAACCGTCAAACTACCGACCTATCAGTCTGACTTCGATAGTCGGTAAACTCATGGAAAGCATCATGGTGGTCAAAATGACGTCGTATATAGAGTCAAACCTGCTACTGAGGAGTTCCCAGCATGGCTTCCGAAGGCAACGGTCATGCCTGACGAACCTTGTGGAATTCTTCCACTTCGTGTTCAGTGAGCACGATCGGGACAAGGTGGTAGCTGTGATGTACTTATACTTTCAGAAAGCCTTTGATAAGGTACCTCACCGCCGCCTTCTCCGGAAAGTGCGAGCGCTGGGCATAGGCGGAAAAGTAGCCGACTGGATCGAGAACTGACTAAGTCGCAGACGGCAATGGGTGGTGGGAAATGGACAGGCTTCTGAGTGGGTGCCCGTTACTAGTGGGGTGCCTTAAGGTTCTGTCCTGCGACCACTACTATTTATCATCTACGTCAACGACATGGACGGTGACATGGTTGCCAAGATTTCCAAATTTCCCGACGATACCAAGCTTGGTATGAACGTTGCAAACGATGGAAATACTGCCCGCCTGCAGGAAGATCTTGGGAAGATTGGAGAGTGGTCTGACACGTGGCAAATGCCTTTTAACGTGAACAAATGCCAAATGATGCATATTGGCCACAGAAACCCCCAATCTCAGTATTTCCTTAAAAGCAATGCTATCAAATCCACCTACACTGAGAAGGACTTGGGTGTAACAATCACTATTGACCTCAAGTTCTTAAAAAAGTGCATCGAGGCAGAGAAGAAAACCCAAAGGATGTTAGGCTACATAAAGCGCTAGTTTGTATACCGTAACAAGGAGATTGTACTTTGTCTGTACAACTCCCTCGTTTGGCTGCACCTGGAGTATGCCGTAAAATTTTGGGGTCCTTGGTTTCGAAAGGAAATCGCAAGGTTGGAACGCGTACAAGCCAGGGCAACCAAGCTGATTCCCTCTATCCGACACAAAAGTAATGAGGATAGACTAATGGAATTAGATCTGTTCTCGCTGGAAACCCGTAGACTGCGTGGTCAGCTCATCGAAGTTTTCAAAATACTTCGAGGGTTCGACAATGTTGACTACCGGGATATTTTCACACTGAGTGAGAACAGAACGCGCAATCACGGCCTTAAACTTGAACTGAAGCATCACCACCGCAATCTGTGGGGAAATTTTTTCACTTACAGTATCTTCCTTAATTGGAATGCACTTCCCGTGGAAGTTGTCAACAGTGAATCTGTTGACTAGTTCAAGTTAAGACTAGACAAAGTCTTGAAAAGTGGCCGTTTAGGGACTCAAAACAATTGAGCAGCCACGTGCCTGCTCGATTGCTAGTCCAAAGGTACCCTCTTTGAATGGACCTAAGGTCTCCTAGGGTACTTCCTTTCCTTGTTACTCCGTGTTAAGTCTTCAACTCGCCCATTACCCCTTATGTCCCATTTGATTACAGCTTACATTCAACAGAAAACTTTCTTAACATCCTCGAAATCTCCAAACCAGCCGAGTTCAAGTCTTCAATGGAAGTCTAATATTTATTTACCAACATTCAGATGGATGAAACCATTGAGCTGATTCTCCATAAAATCTACCACACTGAAAATAATACCACCCTCCCGAACTATGAAGAGATTCTACAACAACTTCTTAAGGCTTGTACCAAATAAGTGCCTTTCTACGGCCCTGTTAGTCATATGTACGTGAAAGTAGACAGATTAGCGATGGGATCGCTACTTAGTGTTCTATTCGCTAGCTTCTACATGTGATCAGTGGAGGATGCCTTTTTAATAACAATCCTTATGTACTTGAAGCCAACGAACTGCGCCCGATATATCGATGATATATTCATGAATCCAGATAATTAAGCCTGTTTTTTGCCCTTATTCAACTTTTAAGGAAAGTTCATCTCTAAACTTCACTCATGAAAAAAAAAATCCACGCTACCATTTTTTAGCGCCCTCCTCAAGTCTCAACACACACATTTTACGACTGAAGTTTACGTGGAATCAACAAATCTTGGCTTTTTAATAAGCGGATCTTCAGAATGTCCACACCGATAAAAAAACTCCGTGATTAAGACCCTTATCAATAGAGCCTTCTCTTATTCTTTAAACTTGATAGTGGCTGATACAGAAATAAAGAGAGTAATTAAGCTGCTCATCAACAACGGCTACACACAAACATCAAGCGATAATATTCTAAAGCAGAAGATGGATTCATACAACTACTCAAAGCAGAAAAATGTAAAACCAAGAACAATAGACCTTTATTACCAAGCGAACATGAACACAGGATATAAGGAGGACAATAAAGACGCCAAAGCTTTCATATACCGGACTGTTATCCCCCTTGATAAAACAAGCCATTTAAATTAGTGATATATTACAGTCCAAAGAAAACTTGCTCTCTCTTAATAGAAATAGCTGCCTCCCCGTGAAGGGTCACTTGCAGGAGTATAATCTCTTGTACGAATATAAATGCAACGTCGGAAACTGTGAGCATCGCACTTCCTTGTACATTAGGATGACTTCTAAAACCCTGTCCCGTTGACTAACAGCGCATCTCCAAGATGGATCCATCAAACGGCAAACTACAAAGCTTCGGAATACCATCCCCCGAGAAATGTTAAATAGGAATACTACCATCATTCTTCGTGAAAGTGATCGGCAACAACGGCGGATGGCTGAGGCCGTAACTATATGGAAAGGGAAACCACAAATTAACATCAAGCTCAAGCCAGAAACCAGTTTGCCCAACACGCGAGGTCTCAATGGCGGCCGAATTACATTATAGCCAGCCTGCCGTTTATCTTGACTCCTTTGCTGATCATTTAATTTTTAATCATTAAAAATTTTCAAATCTGATTAGGCAAAACAAATATTCTTATGTCAAGATTAAATCACTTTTCTTTTTTATCTAAACATTATTCTAGGTTTATAATTTTGTCACTTCTTATGTTAGATAGTAATAAATATATAAAACCAATTTTGTAAATTTTTTTCATTGTTTGCGCAGAAAATGACCAATGAAAGGGCTAAAATACGTCTCGGCTAATACCGATTTGCACCTTGCCAGCATTTTTTCCCACCTTTCGATTTCTGAAAAGAAAGTCTTTGAAAAGGTTAAAGGTTTATATGAAGTTGTTCAATAATGTTGGATATTTACTCCCTTTGGACTATTATCTCTGGAATACCGACCTCACATTTTTGGTGATCTAATACAACAGGGTGCAGTTGCTCTAAGCTTCAAGCTTGCATGCTTCATGTCGTAAGAGCTTAATAACTGCATGAAGTTAGGCATTGACCATAACAAACCTTTTGCTTTCGACGATCTTGGTACAATTAAGTGGTGGACTATATTCCGTAGGAAGAAATATTATTTTAGGATTTGCGAACTCAATTTTATTTTTGAATGCAAATATATAAAGTTCAAAGTAATCAGATTGTCTGAGTTTCTTTGTATCATTTATTTTCTTATTTAAATTTCAAATTTTTCCATTGGCGGCTAACCCTCCAAGTGAGCCAATAGAGTGGGAGTGGCCTCTTTAGCCACCGATTAGTAATAAATGGATATTGAATGCTAGTTGGTGCCTAGAATAAAACTAAGCAGTGAGCGAAAAAGTAATGGATTGTAAAGAAAGTTATGGTTTAAAAAGAAAGTTGTAAGAAATGAAGGAAAGGGAATTGCGTGGAAGAAATAAAGACGTGGTTGTTTATTAGAAATTAAGGCTAAAAAATAGTCTAATCCTCCAGCTTGCAATTTTAATATGACCTCTACTCTTGCTACACCAACCACTCCGGTGTAGCAAAATTAGTGGGTTAGAAGTAAGAATGATGTCAGGGAAGGTTAGAAGTATGAATCATGTCAGGAAAGGTATTTTAATGTAGGGGCGTTTTAAACGAAATAACAGAATAGACTTCTGACGAGCATGTACACTCATAGCTCAAAGTCTTCAGGCTAATATTTTATTTCGTATAAAGAAGGTAAAAGCAAGCTCTGCATTTTGTTTGAGTATAATTGTATCATAAAAAAAGGCAAATTGTGCGTGTATTTAATATTTAAAATCATACCCAAGTTGGTCTCGAACTCTTGGAAAACGGAGCTAATGAAACAGACTTTGGTACCATTTTAAATTAAAGGCACTACAGTTGGGCAAAATTGTTAATACTTCAGTTTCTTTAGATGAGAAGCTGTCCCAGACATAGATACTCTCCAGATGCTTAACTGTTCGCAGGCCATAGGCCAAGTGAAAAACCTTCCCTTTTCTCCTACTAACGAAGGACCTTCAAGAAGCTGCAAACGAGCAGAAGGGGGCTTTTTCATAGCATATGAGATTTCTCCAATGTTTGAAATTTGATTTTATCATTCCTACAAAATTGAAGCCTATCAGTAAGATTCTTCTTCCTGAGATGAAGGTCATTAAAGCCTTTCTTGAATTTATAACTTTATTTAAAAGTGTCCTCTTCACTTTGCACGCTAAACGGTTCAGAACTGTTTCTTTCCAATCTGGAGCAAGCTTGGTATTGGAGGCAACCTAACCCATAGGTTGGACCTTAACAAGGGAGAGCTTGGCGCTCAAATAAAGTTCTTGGGCGTCCAGTGGACATTTTACATGAGTACAACCAGTCTTTTAAAGACATTAATGCTCCTAAAGATTTTTCTTGTTCAGACAATGACTTTACCAATTTTCTCCGTGAATTTCAAGCCTTTTTGGTGTACACCACCATTGGTTACAAGCTGTTCTTTGTAAAGAAACATTTCTGGATTTGAAAAGAAATAAGGATTTTTTCGCCAAAGTTTTTTCGAAATTGATTATAATACCACCAGAATGCGATTTTCATTCACCGATAGAATGTTGTTTTTTCTGATTATTTTGTAAATAATGACCTTTTAATAACTTGCAATAATTTAAATATTAGAATAATTAACCCAATCACGTAAATTTTAAAAACTAATGAATAAAATCTATACAGGAAGCGTCAGTATGTTGTGGTCATTTACACGTAAGTAGAAAAGGACGCAAACCATATCAGAGAAAAGCTGTAGTTAAATGAAAATTGTTAGAAATAAACTTGACAATCCTATATCACCCCCATTCTAGGAATCTCCCTTTAGCCTCAATGACTGCTTCAATTCTGGGGCTGAAGAGTTGAATAGTTTTATAGGGCTGTTGATTTATCTCTCTTTCTCGATAATGCCGCATACACAATAGTCTAGTTGATTTAGGTCAGGTGAGCGAGGAAGCCATGTGTTTGGAACAACTATGGTCGTGGAAATTAGCACGCGTCCAAGTTTGAATTGTTCTATCGTTATGAGAAGGCACAGAGGGCTCTCGGAAGATGTAAGGTTTCCCGTTGCGTACTATTCTCATCTAGATCCTTCTCTAACGCCTTTGTGTAGGCTGCAACATTGAATTTTAAACAAAATGTATAGGGTATTTGACATTTAATTTACTGCTGTGGAGTACCAAAACCAACACAGTGTCCTAAACTTGGTATGCATTATAATCGGAAGCTTGCTTAGCATTCTACATGACCATCTCTCATCCCATATGTTTACCTTTGGTCCTGGTCAAAAGTTTTTTGATCAGAGAAAAATCCCAAAGCATTCAGGCTTCTTGATGTTACAATATGGAGAGCAAGCGCTTTCCACAGATCAAAGGCTTCTCTTTCGTCTTACCTCACATGAATTGATCTCTCCGCATCACATCTGACTTTTAACATATATCTTCATGCACAATTCTTATTCTGTTGCCTTCTGAAACATTAAATTCCTTTGCAATGCCTCTGATCGATTTCTCGTGATTTTTTGAAAATTTCTGTATTTTCTGCACAAATTCTTGGGTTATGATTATTATAAAACCATTTGATCCTTATCAACAGGCTTCTGGTCTTTTGAGACTTTGGCAGTGAAGGATCTAGCAATTTTGAGAAAACGAAAAATTTCTGTATCATTATGTTGACCTTTGATTCATTATTAATCTGAAAAAGAGGTTAAAAAATAATTATAAGAAAATTAGACCTATTTAAGTTGCTGCCCTCAAAATACAGACTTACTAAACAAGTGACCTTGACAGTTTGCTACTGGAAATGGTTAGAATAGTCATAATAGTTGGTTCAAATATGTGTCTAACAGAGAAAGGTCTGAGCAAGAAACAACTTTACTACGAGATGCTTGAGTAATTTAAATGGGGGCGGAGATTTGAGGTTCTTCTGAGTTTTCTTTATCACCTCCATCGATAGGAACAAAATAGGAACGAAAAATAGTAAGGATAACTTTAAATCCACTACTCTTTGTAAGCATCGTATAAATTTTTCTTTATTCATAAATCGAAATATGAATTTACTATATGAAATGTATTTTATATACTTTATTTAAAACTCAATTTTTAAATATATAATAAAACTATGAGCGGTTCGATCAAATAAACTTCTTTTGGCAATTATTTATAATAACATACCAGAGAAACCGTAACTCTTGCCTGTAGACCCGGATGTCCTGTCCTTGTTATTTTGATGTGGTAGCAATTATTAGAGGGAATTATGTTCGAAACTCATTTCACTTTTATCTGGAAAATATATTAAGGTTCCCCTTTATTTATGGAGAAAGTGAGTTTAAGGCTTCGTAGAATTTAAATTTGGTTTGCGATTTCATGGCTCATGACATGCAAATTTCCCTAATCTTGCACGAAACACGCAGTTCATCACCTCATTCATAGACCTGGTGAGAAAGGTATGTGCACTGCGAAAAATATATATATATATATATATATATATATATATATATATATATATATAAACCAGGCAACAGATGCATTCTTCTAATTTATTCATACACCAAAGTTTTGAAGTCAATTCTAATCTTCATGGTAATAGAATTACACAACACAGCTAATTTAGCGAATATAATATGTCTATATTATTTAATCAAAGAGTTTAAATATTGGAAGCACAAAAGTAATGATAAAAAGGCACGAGAGCACCTGAAGAGTAGCTAGCAACGGAATAGATCATATTTGACCATTCAATGTGGTTTAGGTTCAAAAATTTATAAGGACTCAAAATGTGCAGTTCGTAAACGTTATTTGCAGAGGTAAGTAGTGAAAATAGGTTGATCTCTACCTGAGGAATACAAGTTTAAGCATGGAGTCTTCTTATAGAATGCTTGTGTTTGGTAAGCCGTTTACCTGTTCTGTATGCCCTTCTTTAGCCATAAATCTCGACAATAATAACCGAAATCCTTAATCCAAAAACACTTCACTGTTTGAGATCTAATTAACATCCTACCCAACAGCTAAGGAATCGAGTTACTCTTTCCATCTTCTTACCATTATTCTCTTTTATAGGAATTCAATGTTGCGTCGTGCGATGTAAAATATATTGGCTCGACAATCTGAACACTTTATTCGACCGTTAAAATTATTTTTTTAAATTTTAAGAGCTCATCTGGCAACTGCTTACCAGGGCAAAAGTTGCAGTGCGTAGTCACACTAGTGCCTAAGACTAGACTCGATTAAAAAAAGAATAATAACGACATGTAAATATAAAATAACAAAGATGAAAAGAAACAAAGGATAAAATAACAACAACGAATAAAACGAAAAACAAGATCAGCAAAAAGACAATAAGAAAGAAGCATGCTCAAGCGTTGGGGGTAGGCCATCCTTTAGAGGGGGCCAGCCTCCTCCAAAAACTTAGTTGTCATACTAATGTTCCGACGAATGCTTAATTGAATGGCGGAGCATCCAGCGAGTGTGTGCAATGCAAAGACGACTGAAAGCAACCTAAACCTGTAACCGCATTGGTCGGCTAGTTCAATTGAACAGTCGCGGCGCACTGGTACGCAAATTTAAATTACCCTTCCACCGTCTCCTAACTCTTTTCCCAAGCAGCACGGAGGGCTTCCCGTAATCGTGCCATGTAATCGATGTGAGGAAGAGCAAAACGCTAGCTAGGTCGTCCAGTTTGGTGCCCTCAACGACACGCTCATTCGCCGCAATTTCCACATCTCTAAAAAACCAGAGCCCAACTGACTTCATACAAAGGGAATACGGTGTAGAAACCGACCCCTTCTTGGGACTTGGAGCAATTCATTTATGCTGGCACGGTTCCAGATTTACACGAATTTTGCTCCAAAAAGTCCGATCGCAATAGTCCCGGCGCTTCACAAGCTTTAGGAGCAGATGCGTTGTGACAAGTAGTCGAAGGTGGTACCCTCCAGGATGGCGTCCTGAGAAGAACCAAAGATGATACTGGCCCGAGAGCTATACTGAGCTCTCAAAGGAGTTTCCTTTGAGATCAGCTGCAGATGCACTGAGAGCTGTTGGCCCCTGAGTGCCGAGATGGCGTGATAAAGGTAAATAATGTAGGTGAATGGCGCAAAGCGATTGGTATCTCCTCAGCATCGACAATTATGCTCTAATGGGAGACAAGCAGAAGCAGAGGTCGCCAGACGACGGCCGGTGTGGTGGATCCAGTTTACCTCCCGCAGTACACACTCGGATGCGGATGCATAAAACTCGCAACCCTTGTCTAACTTCGAACGAACAAAAGTTCGATGAAAAAGAAGGCAGTACCCCTACAAGCACACTAGGTGTTTAACATCATGTAACGAACAATATGCAAGGTGCAGGCAAAGGATACGCTAAGGCTGCAAATATGAGCCTCCCAGTGAGCCGATATGTCAAATAGAACGTCACGGAAATGGTGCGACTCCACCAGTTTCAGGCGAAATCCTATTTAGATACAAGTCTTGGTCAGGCTGGATTTGAGCATAGAGAGAGACGTGGTTTAATGCCTGTTGGAGTCAACGCTCCAGAGTTGGCATTTGGGCGGGCCAAAAAAGATAAAAAATTCGTCCACATAGGGAGTAGTAGAGCATCTTTTGGTAGCATCGAGCAATTGATGCTAAGGTGAAAGAGTGTGACACTGAGGACACTTTCCTGCAAGACACCATCTTCCTGCTTCTTTTGGGCTAGAGATCGGTCCCCCTAACCTTATACGTAATCTAGGTTCTTGTAAAAATTGACAGATTAAGATCGAGAGGCGTCCCCTTGCCCAAATTCTGTGGAGAGTCTCCATCATATCGTATTGCCATGTGGTTTTAAAGGCCTTCTTCCGTTTGAAAGACACATGGTGTAGTGCTGTCTACGAAGGAAGACATCGCAGCAGGCATTTTCTAGTCGTAGCAAAGTATCCGATGTGGAATGGAACTTGTGGAAGAGATGTGACCTCCGCTCTCCAGAATAAAGAATAATATAACATTTACCAATTTCCCCATTAACTAGAAAACTCAGGCGATTAGCAAGATTGGGAGGAAAGCGGCCGGTATAGAGTGATCTCTCCCTGGGTGCAAAAAGTCAGCAAAGTAGATGTTTGCCAGCAGTCGGGGAGGGTCCCTTTTACACAGCTCCTGTTAAACAAATCAAACAGAAAGGCCATTCCTCGATTATTTAAGTGTAGAAGCATAGCGTACAGGACGTCGTCTGTTTAGGGCCGGTGTCCGAGCAGTAAGTGAGAGCAGAACGAAACTCATTCAATGTATACATGTCGTTAAAGGGTTTGCACCTCTGTAACTAAAGTGCAGTTGGCGGCCTTCCACGACGTCACAACGTGCGGTAAATACTGGCGGAGTAGAATCTCGGAAAGAGAATGTGTAAAATGCGGTCGAAAAGGACTCTGCCACGAACGCGGGGTCTAAGATTGGGGTCCCATTCTCCTGGAGAAAAGGAAAAGGGGGGCGGGGGATGGCTTTTACCAAACACTGAATGTGAACCGTTTGTACTGCTAGCTCTACCGGGGGAGCGCGCAGGGTAAATAGAACCCGCAGAAAGTTTCCAGATGACACGGCAATAAAGCATAATAAACAGCCGTAAGCCTGCTCGTAGGCCTCGAGTGGCCAGGAGAAGAAAGTGCCATCAAGTGTCCGAAAGGCACTAATCATGGCAGCCTCGGAGGGATCCGACGCATTCACCAGGAGCATCAGTTTGAGAAACGGGTCACCTTCGGCTCTATCTCACTTGGCTAGCTATTGCTGCCGGGCAGCCTGCAAAAAAAAGTAGAACATGGATTAGTCTTGATCTTACTTGTGCCCAAGTTTAGTGACCGTGTGATCCCTATTCAGCTAAAGACGTGTTTCTTTACTAGCCAAGGAGGACTTTCACACAAGAGAAGGAAATGATAAGGCAACTTTAAGGGTAATTTGAATGGAGCATTCACCTGGTGTGTGGAGCATTCACTGGTGTGTGGCGGAAAATCAGTGACTGAATACTGGTTTTGGATTTGTTTAGCTAAGTAATTTAAAAAATGCAAGAATAATGGAGAAAAATTTAATAGGATCAGAAGGAGCAAAAAAACGGTTAGAGCCAATCCTAAGTATATTAATTGGGTTATCAGTAATTAGCAATATAAGTGAAATTTCTATTTATTCTTATACTTTTTTAATCCTAGTTAAATTCTGTTTGTAATAAATAGGCCCAGTCAAAATAAGTCAGGATTTGACAATATTAAAAAATTCGTGACTTACGTCTTCCTATTTATTTATTATACAGTTCATCCTTTCTAATACTAAGATACAGAGTTGGAATTGTATAACTGCTTTATTTTTTCTGTTACAGAAAACTAGATCCTAAGGGAACAAAAATTGTTGAGAAAAGGAGAAATGTTGCTCATCGTGTAGTCATTCACTACTATGTACATTATCAATTGCTTACCTCTTAAGTATATTTACTAAAAGAGGGAAAATATATTAAAATAAATCACCTTTTCTTGGGCATCGTCAAGGAAGCCCCGTTACCGTCATTCCCTAAAAACAATTAGGAAAATTTATCATACGTTAATCAAAGATTAACAATTAATATAGCGTTACAATATGAAAAATTGATTTTTTTTTTAGAAACGTGTTCATATCGTTATCTACAGTGATCTCCAGATTATGAAGATTTCAATTCGTTTTGTCCTAAATCTGGAACATATCAGAAGAATATGTTCCAGACGCTGTTGCCAAAGGAATCTTCCTGCGATTTTTGACCATGGATGACATTTGAGCCCACTACACACAGAAAGAGATTTGAGTCGATTAATGGAAACATCAATGATGATCAGCTCTAATAAGGCAAAGCCACTGATATCTGCATGGGTGTTGATGGCCTCGAATCGGGGGTAGTAGAAAGGTTGCTACTGATTCATTAACAGAAATAGCGTCAAACTTCAAAAGGGAACTAATAAGTTAATTTCTTAAAGCAGATAGAAGGAAAAGTTAAGAAAAGTTGGAATAGCAAGCCGACATCAGATTACGAGGCCATGCGAGTATGCGCCTTATATTGTCGAACATCTACCCTATTTATTTGATTTATCCTGCTCAAAGTTTTATCTGTATACTAAGTACAAAAATTAATCATACAGTCACAATTTTGCTATGGCAAAGATGAGAGAAAACGAGATCAGAGATATAGAGATGGAGAGAGACAGGTAGGACGGAAAGAACTCGCGATCGGCTTCTTTATTAGATAAACTTTTGTATGATAAGACGCCCTATAGCGAGCCCAATTATAACAACGAGGGGTTCCGCGAGATGGCTTGAAGGTGTAAATTCACTCCAGATGCATCTGCATAGAGAAATTAAAATCCACTTCCAGCGGGCCCGTATAAATATTTAATCGTTGGCCTGTGTAAGGTTAGTATTTTTCCCAAAAAGAAGCGACGAAGGAGAAATTTTCTCTCGGCCTCCCTTACCCCAAGAGCCCGAAGACAAGAAAATTAAATAGGAAAAAATAAGAACTAGGAACGAGGAGACTACCACACACCTGTATTCGACTGAGCTCGATCCCTACTTTCGAGGCTAGCAGTAGTTGTTAGAAGACAAGTTGTATTCTCCTTCATAACTTTGAACAGGCCGAGTACTAATCGGCCAAGGGCAAGCCAAACCGTGCCGTTGAAAAGTAATCAAGCTCGAGGCTCACACCCTCCCCACCCTAAGCCCTTTTCTCAGGTACAAAATCTTCGGTTGTGTACGTTTGTGCGTACGTGCTCACTTCTCCTGCCTGGAGTGACGTATGTAAACCTTTTACTCATTTATTTTTTTTTATTTTTATGTTGTATCCATTATTTTAGTTTTGTTCATAAAGTAGAAAAGATTAATTTGTTTCATCCGTTTGATATTCAGAACCTTTTAGTTAGTTGATTGAATTCGGCCAAGGAAAATAGTCACTCTTACTCGATTTAGTGCAACCTACGTTTAATGTGCATCATATCCTAACCAAACTAAGTTAAAATTATTATTCAAATACTCAAAAAAATCCACATCTTAAATTATAGAGTTAGTGATGATCATGATACTGATGATGATGAATGATAAATCTGGCCATAATTCTCTCCGCGAAGCCTAATTTTTCCATTTCAGTAATTTTTAGTTTAAAGCCCAATTAGTAAGAGCCAAAAGAATGTAAATTTATTGGTGCTTACTTCTAGAGCCGCTATTAAATGGAGAGTAACTGGCCTCTTCTTCTGTATCCACAACCTTTTTAAACCAAGCCTAAATATCTTTCGATTTTGCAGATGGATGAACTGAGAAGATTCCTAAGAGAGAAAGACACTAAATTTCTTATATAAAGAGTGAGCCACATAAGATTACAACAAACTATTAGAAATGCAAACTTGCATAATTTATCTAACGCAGTTTAATGAAATTTACGAAGCACATGTACCTTTAAGTAATAAATACAATGTTATGCTCAAAAAGCAAAATAGCAAATATGAAAACTTTATAAGGACTTTTGCATCTCTCTCTCTCTCTAAATATATATATATATATATATATATATATATATATATATATATATATATATATATATATATATATATATATATATATATATATATATATATCGAGGGGCGGTCAATAGGTTTTGCAAATTGGTAGGGCAAAACAGAGGAAGGGCGATGGCTGTTGTGGAAGTGTTAGGACAAGTTATGACAAGTGAGGACCTGCAGCCACACGTTTCTGCCTCGTCTATTTAAGAAGCAATATCTGATCGCAGATAATCAGTCACAACCTTTTCAACAATGGAGAAGGTTGAGCACTACCCAGTTATCAAATATTTGACCAAGTAACGTAAGAATGCAAAAGAGATCCATGAACGCATGGTTGCAGCGTACACCGATACCGCCCCTTCCTATGCTTAGAATATTGCTTCAGGAACATGTGCAAATTATTTGAGTGACGTTAGTTTAAGGTCACATAGATAGATAGACAGATAGATTGATGGATAGATAGACTAATATCTGAAGCACTCAGGAGCTAGAAGGCAAATAACCGTTAAAACTCTTTTTATTGTTCCAGTCACTGGCCATGTATTTTCATAGAGGAACGTTTTCACAATTTCCGTGTGTAAAATTCATATGTAGATTTGACGCATGATCGTAAAATAATCTTTAAAAAGGTCGAGAAAAGAAGGGGAGGAAATTCTACCTTTAAAACCAAGAGTTTCTTTAACTTAAAAATCCATTGACGTCAACTGCTGCGATTGCCTATTCATCTTTCGCTGGCCGCTTGAAGGCTTGAGCGAAATTCCACCTTCGTATTTACGCTAATAATTATGTTCCTAGGTAAATTCTACAAAGATACAGACTTTGAACTGTCACCTCAGACGAACATATACTCCTGGTGTTTATATAAGTAAGTGTGTATGTACGACTATATTTATATATGTGAGAGATAATGAGGTGTTTTGTATGTAATTCCTTTGCTCCATTTAAATGGTAATCGTTTCCATTTACAACAAGGAGAGAGGAAAGGCTATCATTAGGCGGAGTTGCTGCAGAGGAGATTCACAGAGCGCCAATTTGCTTTAATGCATTTCGTGAGCAAATTAATGTCTCTATTTACAGAGAGGTTGTTAAGTGTGTCGCAAAGTACCAACCACTTTACAGAGCCAAAAAATTCTGACGTGAATCATGCAACATATTTATGTATCGACCACGGGAGAAAGAATTACCCGTCTCCGTTCTTTGGTTATTTATGTAAATATGCTTCCTGCAACCCTAACGTATTTGAATGACTCCTTTCCGCCGCACAGTTTCTTTTTCATATATTTTCTATTGTATTGATTTTCATACTACCAAAATGTTCAAATTTATTTTCTTTTTCCTACTTAAACATAAGCATTCTTTTTCTTTTGTTTCTAATAATCTGAAAAAAGGAAGTGAGTAAGGGCATCTTTCCAGTACAATATCCCCTATATCAAACTACCCCAAACAGCGCAGAGAACTCACTTTTCATAAACGTTAATAGCATGCAATCAAATAAGAAAATCGAGTAACTATAATTTCCCTTGGAATAGTAATTGATAAAATAAAACAATAAATCAAAACAGCAATCTTTATCGCTTTCTCAAATACGATAATTCACTCAATTATATAAAATCAGAAAAAAATAACTAGAACTGTGAGATATCTTTGAGTTTTCAAGAACTCTTTGTCTTATTTCTCAACAGACTCACTTAAAAAGGCAAGAATAAATTTAAAATTGACTAAATACCTAAGATATACCATCTAAATTTTTTGCAGTTATAGGATGATTGCCATTAAGTACATTTGATTAAAGAACAATTGCACTAAATAGATAGTAAATAAAACTATAAGAAAACGATGTAAATTCACAAGCGAATCGATATCTCAAAATAATATATATTATTTGCAAGATTCCTTTTTTGTAATTAAATGAATTAAATGTAGGTACACTATTTAACTCCTGATATATATATATATATATATATATATATATATATATATATATTTATATATATATATATATATATATATATATATATATATATATATATATATATATATATATATATATATATATATATATTATAAAATATTACATTAACGCGATATATATCCTGTGCCAAAAATAATAATAAATAACTATATTTTACTCTGATTTATTTATAAAAGACAGAATAGGTTTGGGATTCAATTGATGCTTTGTTAACTGTATAATAAAATGCAAAGCAAAGAACTCCAGTAAATAAAGGCTAACGCAAAACAAAACAAAATGAAAACCTAAGAAACAAACTGGAAAACAACAATTTTCGTGGATCTGGGGACAAATTTCCAATTCCCGTGAAGAGCTGGTTCCAGCGGATTATAAATGAATTTGGCAACATTATTCGAAATGTATTTGTTAAATTTATATTGTCTTTTAGATACATTAAGATTCTCGACTTTGTTAATGAAGATTGATTCTGCAATTCTCTTTACGTCATAATTTTTTGACTTATAAATAATTTTTGATTGGTTTAAATCAATTTTGTGGTTGAAATTTTGCATGTGTGTGTAGAATATTTACAAATATCTCAGAATTGAACATCAAACAGAGGAGGCGTGATGCAGCAGGAATAACTTCCAGTGCTATTGACAGTTAGACAGCTTGTAGATTTACTTCCGGGTTAACCTTTGATGTCCTGGGAAAAAATACAGCTTGACAAGTTAAAATATCCTTAGGATATTTTAACAAGAGGAAGAGGCGTTCCAATAACCTGCGCCGTTATGTGATAAGATGTTAAATTACTAGTATTATTGCCTTGATGGTTTCCCATGGTTCAGATCACTTACAAGTAGGAGGGGCAGTCAATATTTTTGAAATTCGGATATAAGGAAACGAGATATAAGGAAAAGTGTATTATTATTTTTCAATATAACTACCCTCGACTTAAATGCACTTGCGCCACTTGTCCCTGAGACTTTGAATTCCCGACAACCAAAAATCTCCTAAGTGTTGTTCAATCCCCTCCTGGACGGTGAGCTAGACATCTTCCTCTTCCCCAAACTGGCGTCCACGCAGCGCAGCCTTGAGCTGATGGAATAAAAAGTAGTCGCTGGGGGCCATATCTTGACTGTAGGGGGGATATTTGAGCTCCTTGAATCTGCCCTAGTGCAGGGCAGCTTGTGAAACTCTGGCCTTGTGGACTTTGACGACGTTGAAATCGATCATGGAGCCTGAGGTTTCTAGGGACCCAACGGGCAGAGACCTTGGTCATGGCAAAATTGTCGTGGATGATGTTGGAAACACTTCCATGTGATATTCCAAGTTCTTGCTCGATTTTTCGACCTTCACCCGTCGATTTTCGAGGATCATCCTTTCCACAAATTGTCCTCGTTGGTCACGTCTGACAGGCGTCCCGGACGGGGGTCATTTTCAAGGGACTCACAACCATTTCGGAACTGCCTTTTCCAGCGTTTATCTAGCTCAAATATTAAATAAATTTATATTATAAGCCCGTTTAATATTGTTAATACTTCAAAGGGTTTGCCTCAAAGTCACGTATTATTTCTAAATTCTAGAATTAACTTTGCTGTTTGAAGCTGGAAGCTTCCAAATAATACATATATGGACAAAAGAATGGGTCATCAATCATCAAATGTGTTTTTTTTTTACCTTGGTATTTGAGGAGAGTTTCCTTTTATATTCTTCCTGACTTAGAAACTTCCATAATTATGTCAATTCTTTCATAATCTATTTCTTCAACTGTATTTAGGTAGAGACAAGTTTCCAAATACTTTGTTAAATTTTTAGTCAATATCGACAACGTTCAGGCAAAATATAATCTTTTGTAAAACAAGAATGAAAAATTTATTGTGACCAAATGGATAAAAAAATTAAGGAGCCTTTATAGCCTTATGCCATTTCTAAACCTCATGATTCGTTTACCTATATGTGGGTATGGATCAATCGTTATAAAACATTTAAATGAAATTCTTTTGATAATGGAAATTATTTGCTGAAGCATCTACTTCGAGGTATGCCTGTAGAGACTAGCTCGGCGCTCTGAGTGGTACATAAGCACGGGGAGACAGCTGACCAAAAACCGCTTGAGATATGTTCTGTCGCAATTAATAAAGAGTGCGATTTACTGTTGATTAGGTTTAGGCTAATGGCTTGCCAAGGTGCAGTTCAAAGGATATATAAAGATAATACTCCAAAATATAATTTTAATATATATATAATAAATTGGTCAATTTATATATATATATATATATATATATATATATATATATATATATATATATATATATACAAAAGCGGGGTACAGATTACTTATGGTAGTTATATGAATTAAGTGAAGATTAATAAGTTATTCTAGAGATGACCATACAAGATCGCTTTACCTTCAAGCGCGGGCGAATTGGTGGGGCGACGGAGACAACGGCGCAGGTCTCCAAGAAGATAATTCGGGGAGTCCTGACAAGGAGGACTCGCAGATGAGTTAGATTACTTCGTGATGAAGAATGAGATTTTCTCTGCACCAGAGAGACGTAATATCACCTCGAGACGATTCTGAAGATCAGCAGGGAGTCTCGGTCTTAAAAGAATGGGAATCTTGAAGTAGTGGTGAAGATGAAAGGGCTGAACAACGCTCCGAGAAGAAGTGGGCTCGATAGCTTTCCTATGGTCAGGGGCCAAAGCTTAACGAAGGTAGATCGGCTGGAGAGATATTTGACGAAGTAGGACGGCGGGTTACAGGGGTTCACTGGAAACAGAACGCAGTCTGAACAGAGAGGATGGCGGGCTTTTAATGTTTTGCATTAAATTTTCTTAAATTTAGTCCTTTACTCTGAATGAAATTAAGACGATTTATCAAATATACTGTATCAGAGACATTACTTACTGAATGAAAAATTATATGGTTTAAGCGCCTTTGTCTCATTGTGTCTTTGATCATGCGAAAGCATTTAGAACTGCGTTTCCCTTCAGATTATGCCTAAATTAAATTTTACGCAATTTTTTAGCTTTTCTAAATAAAATATATGTATTACGTTTCAATATGCATTTGATTTTACGCAAAATAATATTTAGAGAGACAGTTTGAGCTATGTAGCTTGTCATTATTAGAGAAAAAACTCCATGTGGGCGGAAATCTTTGAGCAGTTCACTTAGAAGCCAACCTAGTTCCCGCGATAACAAGAGCGATGGATGGCACGAGCAAACCGAAGATAGCGGTGGAATCTCCGCGAGGCCGTGTTAACCAGGCTAAGATTTCCTTCCGTTGTGGCGCCGCGTCTGATAAGCAGACTCCTTTCCGTGAGCAAAGTGGAAATAGCTTCCGGCGAGCCCAGTATAAAATATCAGATGCGGGCTTAAAGGAATTAGTGTCAGCCAGCCCCTTGAATGCGACGCGTAAACTCTTAATTCGGCTCCCAAACCCTTCTAGTTTGAAGGCAAGAATTCTCTCCAGATTAAACGATAGTCTATCGGCAAGTGACTATTATTCTGGAATCGGCTCCTTTCCAGTCGGGCGTATTACTCCATAGATCCTTTCTCTCGAGGTTAAACGTGGCGATTGCAATTTCCATTTGGCAATCTCTCTCTCCGACAACTCCCTAGAGCATACTGCTAAGAGGAGGCTTCATGAGTAACTCTGAAGTGTATTCAATGTCCCGTTTTCTTTGATTGGTGTGTGTTGGTTTGTCGGCGCTCCATCCGCCTCCCGTTGTCCCTTTAACTTGCGAGCTCATCTGACCTCAAAATTGTAACTTTGCGAATCCATTCTTTTATTATAATTAGCCTGTAAATAGTAAAGTATATTTTTGTTTTACCAGTTATTCTGCCCAGAACCTATAAGAAGCTATATTAATTTGGCCAACCGCACTCTTACTTAATTTCATTAATATCCATGCACTTCGGGGCTTCAAATTCCCCCAAATATCTATCGCGCTCTGTCTGGCCGGATCATGGGGAGCGAAGGTCACGGATCTGACCTTGCTCTTCGCAATAGATATATTAAACTGGTGTCAGGTTCTTAAGGGTAATTTTCTGGATTAGAAAATTCAGAAGAATCAATTATATTCATCACATATATTAAACTTGTAACTTCCGCGCTTGAACTACTTGCAAACCAATTTTCTGTTTACGAATTTCCCATTTTTTTGCGAATATACGAGTATGTCTGGAGATATTTTGTGACTGTGCATCACATGTATCCCCAGCGGAGTTTTTTCATTCCAGGCCCTATTTTCGTCTGCCATAATTGAAAGGTACAATAAGTTTTGAGAATTTATTTTTTCTGTGGAGGAATATTTTTTTACCATGCATCACGTGTATTTACTAATGGGTAGCAGCAGCAGGAGTAGCAGTAGGAGCAGCAGCAGGGATGGCAACAGGAAGAGCGGTAACAAAAGTAGGAATGCCAGTAACAGCAGCAAGGATAGCAGCAAGAACAGCAGCAGCAGGAACAGCAGCAGCAGAATAAGGGTCGTCTAGGTCATCAGAGCCTGATGGCACACCGGATTATTGTACAGGAAAAGCGGTGGAGATGCAGGATGGGACAGCATTAGGCTTATCAGCTGTAGTGGCGTGATGAGAAGGAGAAGGGGTGGGGGTAGACGCCTAGGCCTCTTTGTCTTCCCACCACCCACCTTTGTTTACTTGCGTCGGCAAGGAACTTCCTCTCCAGATACACTGTCTGAACTTTCAGCCATTTCATGTGGCTCTGGAACATATTCTTTATCATTCTCACTGTCATAAGATACATTAGTTTCAACACAATCATTATTGACATCACTATCTGGAGTGAAGAGAATATCACTAATCTCCAGCACACTCAGGTTTTGTTCTTTAGCCATTTCAGGCCCAATTCGCACTATTAGTCACCCGAAATAAGAATTACAGCCTGAAAAGAGAGAAATTTAACACTACACCATCAATATAACTTCTCTTTGTACGTTATTATCACTGAACTCGGCTACAGGTTGCCCAGTTTTTTTCGACAAACAGGATGTCCGGCAGACCTTTCCAGCCTCTCACAGTCGATGGTTGTCTTAATTACCTCTTGCCTCTATCAATTCTCTGTTAGGCTAAAATCTGTGAATAGGCCCAGCGCAAATCCTTCTCCACATTAATACACTCACTGCGCAAGCACAGCTTCACTTATTTCTCTCACTCTCTCTTTCATCCAATCATCCCCTTCACACACTCCTCCCTTCATTAACCCTTTATCATCATACCATAAATTCATCGAGTGAAACCTCAGTTGTCTTCATATCCGAAGGACCGCTATAACAACAACAACAAATATGATTAGCACTGAACTAGGTTAAAAGGTACCTAAACATGGTTCTAGCGGGAAATCATAGCAGATAAGTGAACCGCCGTGGCCTCGCTCTATGAGAGCATTCACTAGATTGAAGCTACACAGACTCATAGGTTCCTGCCTTGGTAGAAAGGAGGAGAAATGCGCATAACGTCTCTAGCCTCAGGCAAAATATACTCATGTACAGTGCTTTCAGGGTTAAATAAATATACATACGTCAAAAATAACTGACAAACCTATACTCAAATGTGAAATAACATATTATCTCTGAACTCAAAAAAATATTAATATCAACGATGTAATGAATAGAAATAGCCTTTATACAAATTGGGAATAAATCCGATTTGATTAATAATTCAGTTCAAATAACACCTAAGAATCAATGAAATAATAAGACTCCCTGTGACATAACTTTCTATATATACATCTACTTATTTTCAATTTGATTGTTATCAGTCTTTTTAAAAAAAAGGCAACAATTTGTTCCATCTTCACAAATTGTTTACAGCCGTGCGTATGAGGTATTAATGATATTTATTCTGGGCATATTTATCTATGCATTCAAATCCCAAACGCTGCATTCTCAAAGTCAAAAAAGTATCTGAAGAGGTATAACAGAATTTAGATCATTATTTATTCTAACATGAAGTATTAAAAGATATAAGAGCGTGAGATGAGGTTTCCGGTAGATGAAGTTAGAAGAAATGATTCGAGAGTAAGATGGTTTTTCCTAATGAGTAGATTATGTAAACTTAATTATTCTTGAGAAATTCAACCATAAAATTACTCAAGTGCAAACACGAACATCTATCATTATACAAACTGCATTTACTAGCTTCTATTTTGATATTATTGCTTGTATGATATCAAAAGGAGATATTTTTCAATATTATTATGACATTTCTATAAAATGTATTTCAGAGAAGTTAATTGTTCTTGGGAAACATCTTAAGTAGTGAGAGAAACGAAACAGGATTTTATTAGGTTCACATATTAATTTGGCCCCAAATTAAAAAATTGCGAAAAGTTTCAATATACTGTAAATCCATTCAAAATATTAACGTGGACCACAAAATTTTTAAAATAATGAAAAGAGTAAATAATAGAATACAAATAAAATATTTTATGTTAAGTAAAAGAATATATAATTTGGTAAATGTGATTTTTAAGACTTCCTTTCACTAAAAGACCTACGGCATCACATAAAAAGCATGCAAGAGATCAATAACAAATGGTCGAATCAATTTAAGGAAACAAATCAATCATTTATTCATAAGAAAACTTAAACCAAAAAGAGAAACGAGAAAAGGCGTAAAGTATCAAAAACCAAACAAACATTTTACCTATAATAAGTAAACCGATTCATTTAAGGGGACAAAGAACAGGCATATATACATTTATATATATATATATTAATAGACAAGTCTCGTTGAAATGGCTATCAATGAAGTAGTAAAATCTTAGATGAAAAAACATTTTCACGAAAAAAAGATCAAATGGTTATTCTAAGAAAGCAAGAAACCGCACTCATGAACTATTCGGATAGAATATATAAAAGAACAAAGGGCAAATATAATTAACTTCACTTTTTGGCTTCATATCAACTTAACGTGATCAACGGTTCCGCTAAAATCGATGTAGAGAAGATGGTCAAACAAAATTATAAAATTAAACATGACTTGTACAGATGAATAAATCTGCCTGAGATTCAAAGAGACCAGATTAGTAATGCAGGATAGAGCTCATTTTAATAAACACTTCATGCGACTCATTCTCGATTGACTTCAAAATTGGAGACTTGCGCAATAACTGCCAAGATTTAGAATGCGGTTCGTAACGAACGCGAGCTAATAGAACTTCCACAGCTCATTACTACTATATATTTGCGCTAAATAGTCGATTGTCGTAACTTTAAATTCATAGGTCAGCTACATCACAAATCTTAATCCAGTCAAGATAGATAACGAGCATAAAATTATGTTGCCAAAATGAATATTTGCTAAGTAACTGCTAGGCAGAAAAATTAAAACGCAGAAGCGTATTAGAACATTAACCTAAATATTAACGTAATGTACATATATATATATTAAAAAAAACAGTAATTAAGAATAAAAGACTAATAATATTAAGTATAAAGTAATTAGGGTAAAAGAAACAATATTAAGAAAAGTAACAAAACATTTTCAAGTAAAAGTGAAAATAAGATATTAAATATAATGAGAACATAAGAAGGGAATTAAATAACATAAACAAATAAGAAAATGATCAAAGCAATATATTAACAAAGTAAATACAATATACTCGTAGAGTCATTCAAATGAAAATGGATAACACAAAGTAAAATAGCTATTCCTGTCGTCTAAAGATCTTATATTCCTTACGTAAATTACCACCCTAATACTACACCTTCACATATACTTCTCCCTTGAATATAAACATTTACGTGGTACCAGTTAATACAAGTTTTAAACCTGTAAAAATCAGAGAATACTTGGTCTCTGGGATTTATTAGTAATTTATCTTTCATACCACCTATAAAAACCCGAGAGGATGGCATCAATATAAAATCAAACAACCCCCATCTTCCAAAACTGTAACGGGCACGAAATATTTTACAATGACAAAGAATTGTTTTGCTACAAAGTGATGTAAAGGAAAGAGATAGTGTGTTGTATAATAGCTGTGTTCATGTTTTAACTAAGTAATGACAGCCTGCAAGAATTCCCAATATAGTTTCAAGAGATTTTATTATAAGAAAAATATTGACTTTGTAAAAATCTAGGAAAACAAAAAATATCATGAAAAAACAAAGGTGGCAGTTAGTTGACGTTAGAAAGAGAAAACAAATTGAAAAAATGCACAACGAGACCTACCTTAGTTTAAATGTAACAATGTAATTTGCGAAAAATCAAGGACTCAAATTCATTATTGCTCTTACTTTCAGTTTTAAAGCACTAGATCGCAGGCATTTCTTCAAAACTAAAATTTCTATTTGTCTAAAAAATAAATGCATAATATCGGGTGGCCAGAACAATGAGAACTGGAACAAAAAGTTATATTTTCTTTATATTTTTTCTCTTTTGTGAACCTAAATAATAATAAAAAAGGTAAGTACATGTTTATTAGCAAATGCTTACTATTTAAAAATTATTTCCGTTTATAATATTGCTCATTTAAATAAAATCTATCCCACAGTGAATAAATAAAAAAATAAATTACTAGTCAATAATAATTTATAAATTTTATTTAAAGCTTGTATTATGTTCTATTTTGATGCTTTTATGTATAGTAAGTAGTCTATAAAAATAAAACTATCTTCTTTTGATAGGTCTTTAAAATTTTAGGAAATAATATATACATAAATAGTTAGAGGGTTTTCTAATGAGTGCTTATGATTGACAAGTGTCTGCAGGCTTCAAAATGGTAACATTCTTTGATGGCTCTTCAAGGAGGTTTACCAAGTTTCCATGTCATCTTTGTTTTAGGAACAGTCGGAATATCCCATCGAATTACAACAAGAAGCACTAGCGATAAAGGACTGATTTTTCTTTTAAAATGCCGTAATAACAACCATTAACAATTGAGAAAACCTCTCAAGGTATTGTTCCCTACATTGCATTGAAAACTAAGTCCCATGAAACAGTTTGTTAGCACTCTTAACAGCGTCTGCAGCCTGCATCTACCTTCAAAATTCAATTCCCAAACTCTCTGAAGCAAATGTAAATGCTGGTGTCTTTGTTGAATTACAAATGAGGAAATTAATTGAATGTTCCGAATTCCCCAAAAAGCTTAATACAAAGGAAAAAGAAGCTGGGGACAATTTTTGTGCAGCTTGCCAGGGCTTTGGGGGTAATCAAAAGAATGACAATTGTGTCGAACTGGTAGAGAACTTAGTGAAAAGCTAGAGCAAAAGAGGCTACAGGATATCTCTGAATCTGCAAATCTTTCATGTCCATCTTTACAAGTTCAAGAAGAATATGTGCTCATTCTCAGAGAAGCAAGTGGAGTGCTTTCATCAAGATATATCGAACTTTAAATATAACTGCCAGGAATTTTAAATCAAAACAAATTTGGAGGCTTGATTTCGGGGTCTGTACTCTAAAGTGATTTACATCACAAACGGTAATCAAGAAAAACTGTTGACTTCTTACATATTTTACTTGTTTTTATATATTTCTTGAGGATAACTAAGTTAATATTAAATAGGCAACCTTTTCTTTTATAATGTTCCTCACTTCTAACCATTAATTCACATGGATATACAAGGTTACAACGACCTATCAGATCTATTATCATATATTTACTACTTATGACTTTAAAATTTCTTAAAAAATTATTTCTCTTTCCGAGATCAATTATTTAGATTGATTATCGCCTTGACTACAACAAATCAAACTTCTTTCATTTGATTAATATTATAAGTCTTTACTGAGTAAAATTTAGGCCATTGTTTCAGGTGAGACTTTGATAACATTAAGTAAAATGAAATTAAGTATCATTGGCTCGATACAGAATTGGCTTTATCCAAGGGAAGAGAAACCTAAATACGAGTATATGTATATCCACCATTCATTCATTGTTTGCGTAGTAAACTTCTACTAAGCTTCGTGCTAGTGAGTTTATCCTTCCTTTTAAAGTAAATAAAACTACACTACCTCTAATTAAGTGTTTTACAAGAAAAAAATAAAATCAGATATTGGTCTTTTAGGATTCATATTTATGTAGTTAATCTAACTACAAAAAATATATTTACAATTAATACAAATTTAATATCATCCAATAAAATTATGCAATGAATTTGATCATAATATATTAAGTAGATTTATTCCTTGACCTTTTTACTTCCTTTATATGTGGTCTTTTTTTTTCCAGCAATATTTTTGGTACCAATTTACCAGTTAGATATGATTATATTTTCTTATTCCATAGATATTTTATATTAACGAACTAGAGTCAGTATTCTTGCGTGAAAGATCATATAATACTAGGAGGAATTGGCTAAATCTTATACTAAATGAAAGGAACGGGGAAATACTGAAAAATAATTCAGTTGATTTTTAGAAACCTAAAACAATTTTAATAAAAATAAATTACATTTATTAAGTAAAATTTCAAAGCCACCTAATTTTACTAATCAAAGTAGTAAAAATTAAGTCATGAATCCAAGTGATTCTTATTCCAACCCTCATTGCCGAAACTGAGATAACCTTTAAAGAGATAATATTTTTAAAATTTACAACATTGGTATTCGAATAAATAATATCTGTTCCTCAGCTAGACGAATTACAAAAACATTTATTGTACAAATGAAAATTAAATATATTATATTATATTATATTATATTATATTATGTGTGTAAATCTATGGCTATGGATTTTCGTGTTTAATTGAATTGCTGCTTATGAACGATATTTGAATTAAGAATTACCTTTAAATATATCTAGTTTATTTAAAATGGCAATTGCTAATATTTAGGTACTACCAAAACATTGCAATTAGCACAAGAAGATTGGTAACCTGGCTAAGTATTGCTCAAAAGTTCATTTGAATTTCGTTTTTGTAATTTAATTTAGACATACGAATTTTGTTATTTTATATTATTAATGACTAGCGTTGATATATACATAGTAGTTTATTCGATCATCCATACTAAAAATTTATATCAAATAAAAGTGTTCCATCCATAAACTAGTAAAATTGTGGAACAGTTTTCTAACCCCAAGTTAAGTGATACTCTTCGATTACTTTCAAAATTGTCTGCATGGCTATTTTAATAGAGTAAATTAAAAAAGATTTGAGTGGAATGATTGGCTGTTTTGGGAAACTAATATCTTTAATTGTATTGTTCCCTAATTTTATGATGTTCTTACCTTAAGACAAAATATCATTGCATTTATGTGATTCTCTTGTGAACGATTAACATGAAATTAAGATAATAATCGAGATCATCTGCCCTTTTGAAAAAAAGAAGAGATAGTTACAGAGAAAAGTTAAAACCAAAACATTTGGAAAATTAAAAGAAAGATGAGTAGTAGGAAGAGATCAACCCTGGCGATCGATGTATTGAATAGCAATAATAGTAAAACTCAAATAGGTAATCCTTCCAAAAGATCAATAGTGATAACAAGGACCTGAAGTGCGAAAACGTATGAATTAAATCCCTCTGCAGATGCCCAGGTAATGTTAAAGATAAGTGCCGTCTATGCAAAATATTCATTTAAGAAGCTCTTTTCTTCACCGTTACCTTAGCATTATTACCATCAACCTACTAAATTACTATATTAAGTATGATTACTTCTAGGTTGTTCAATAATTAATCACCGATGAATCGTTATAAATATACAAGTATATATATATATAGATATAAACAAAATTATATTAATAAAAAAAAATCTCTCCGTGCAATCAGGCACTGTGAATAAATCTTCGGATCAAATAAACATCTCTTGAGTCCTAAGAATTGAGAAAGAATCAAGAAATTAACATATACAGATTTGCGTCATATTATTTAAGGGTATATTTGTTAACAAATGAAAAAATTAATTGAGTAACGTAGGAAGAGGTCCTATTTGCATCCTTGAGGGTTTTTTCCAATTTGGAAAGGGAAATAAAAACGAAATCAAATTAAATTTTAGAAATACAATCAACTCTAGAATTTGGATGATATCTATTTTTTTATTCATCGAAAGAGTACAGTTAATTTGTATAGAATTATCACATAAAGAACAAGAAAAACAAAAACTATGACGTACCACTCCTTTTGCAGAATAAAGGGCATATATAGCACCGTGGAAATGGAGGAATCATTATAGGAACAAAATTAAAATGTACAGCCCAAGATAAACTTAGTTAGATCTTCTAAAGCGACGCGCTTCAATTCTTATGACTGAAGTATTGAATTAATGCATCTTGTTAGTACTTAAAGAACAAGAACGGATAAGAATTTAGACTCTGATGAAATATATAATAAAATAAATATATTTCTGAATGTTAAAAGAAAAGATACATTCGTAGAAGAAAAAAAAGAAGATGGGAGAAAAAACCTAAACTGGACAAAATTATGCAAGAATAGACGAGTATAGGAAATATGACCTTGTTGAAAATGGAAGGATAAAATTCGATCCACGATAGAATTTATGTGGTAAAATATGTATGCATATTTTATAAATAGATATACAATGAAATATAAAAAGTCATGCGATACATACCTAATATTTTGCTGGGACGGCTTCTTGCTCAGTGAAGAGCAGCAAATAAAATGGC
Source organism: Ceratothoa steindachneri (assembly GCA_963969495.1). Taxonomy (NCBI): domain Eukaryota; kingdom Metazoa; phylum Arthropoda; class Malacostraca; order Isopoda; family Cymothoidae; genus Ceratothoa; species Ceratothoa steindachneri. The sequence goes on along the minus strand of OZ018326.1, from coordinate 144,316,710 downwards.
ATCGATTACACAAGTAAAAAGAAGTTTTCCTCAGAAAAAACTGTCCATAGTTTCCTAAAAATTGATGGTACCGGTTGCAAATAATGTATACCTAGCCTCCACATATAACATTGCTCGGCTGGTTTGATATAAAGTAAATGTGGTGTTACGCATTCGCCAAAGCTTGTTTGAATGCTCTTAGAACCAATTCTCGAATTCACATCGTTATTGGGGCAGACGAATAAAATTAAAGGATCCCGATATCGGTTATCAAGGCGTGCAACTCAAGGCCACACATCAATAACGTCTGTAGGTGGGCCAGTAAAAAACAAAGAATTACACGTTAATACATCACATAGAGATAGAGAAACAGCATCATCCTGCAGGACGTCTTGTTGCCAATTGGAGTCTGTGGCATCTGAACCCTACGATCAGCCAGATCGAGTGATGTTGAATATCTGCTCAGTTTCGAATTGGAATGTCCGATTCTTCCGTTATCCTATAAAATATGACTAGTTCACGTCACTAAACCTTTAGCAGCCAACTGGTATTCACTATTACCCATGAGATGTGAGATTGCAAATGATACAGAGATGAGAATTTGGATGAATTCACTGTTACTGTGAAGGACCCAATATTACTGTAACAAACTGTTATCACATTGACATATTGTATAGGGATTCACTAAAATAGCAGTATTTCCCCACCTCCTAATATATTACCTCAGGAGAGAAAGCGAGCCGTTACTCCGACTTCACCCTTTTTGGATTTGCTGCTAAATCACTGAGAAATTCACACCGAGGCATGACGCTAAAATTTAAGGCTACCTCCCCGCTGTCTCAATCTTTCCTCCCTACTTCCCTGGTCGGGAGTTTATTCATATATTTATGTAGGTTTGCAGCCAACAACCTTTATGGTTCCAGCCGCTGGTCGTTCCTTTGACCCACTGATCCCGGCCTCTTAGACTTTCACCCAAGGACACGCTCGGATATGTCAGCCAATAATGAGAGTTCAAGAAGGCCTCTCTCTCTCTCCTTCGTTTGGAGAACTCAGGGTATATTTGCACCCACCCAAGGATTACCGACATATTTGGTTAGACGACGCTTCCACGAAAGGAGCCTGATTCAATGACGCTCTCTCCCGCGAAGTGTTTAGTGACGGCCGCAAGCTACAGAAGAGCTGGACATCACACTTGTATCTTCGGATCAGGGAGAAGAGTCTCTTGAGGCAAAGTCAACCTTTCTCAACCGCCTTTGGATCAAGGATTGGAGAAGCGGTCCTCCGAATTGCTTATATTTGTTTTTCTTTAAGTTTCAATAGCTTTAGTAGCTTTTTCGTTGTGAAAAGGCCTGAAATCGCATATGCGCGATGTCTTCCTCCGATCACTTTCATAAGAAGGGGCAGATCCTAGGCTTATCTGTGCAAGATTTAATCGCTTACATCTAGGAAGAGGAACGTAACGAACGTGCGAAAAGAAAAGTACAGAGAGAAAACGAAGAAAGAAGACCACAGAGAGAAGCAGAAGCAAAAGTGACAGAAAGAAAAGCGCCGAGAGAAGCAGAAGAGAAAGAAAGAATTACGCAGCATGACAGAGAGATAAACCATGACCAAGTCGAGATAAACTCCGTAGAATCTTGAAATTAACAGGCTCAAGTGCCTTGAATAAGCTCCCCCCATATAACGATGGAAAAGATTTTTGCTCTTATTTAACGCACTTTGAGAAGATCTTCGAAGTCAACAATTGGGACTTGGAATCAGATGGTGTCATCCGTAGACTTCTACTATTGAACTTTTTTCTTCGCGACATACTCATTTCGCTTCCTTCAGAGGCCCCTCTTGATTATTCAACCCTAAAGGCAGAACATTCTTTTTGCCTTCAACATGAATCCAGAATTTTATAGAGTTAGGCTAAAACTACAGACAAATTGGATTCACGCTTCGGCATAACTTCCAATTCTGGCTGGATTCCGCCCAAGTATCAAATGATTATGAGGCTCTAATTGACTTCATTCTGAAGGATCAACTGATGTCGAATCTTTCTCGTGAACTAAAGACCTTCATAGCGGACAGAAGAGCGTCCACTTTCGAGGAGTGTGTGTAAGAAGCCGACCTTTATGCTTCCAGTCACGCCCTCTACCCCAAGGAGGTCGAGAAGAACCATCACCCCTCCCTAAACACAAGTTTGGGTTTAACCGAAGCCAACCCAAGGGCAACAACGGCTTCGTAAAAATGAAAGCGTCGAGCAAATACAGGACTCACCCGCCGAGAGAACAAAAGGATGTGAAGCCTCAAATACTCCCCTCCACGCTTGGCAACTACCCTCGTAGACCAATTATATGCTTGACCTGTAATACCCCTGAACACTTGGGTTAGAATTGCCCCCAAAGTTCTAAACTGAGGCCCTGGTCGAGTCAGCAGGTCGACTAAATCTCTGCTTACCACTTTCCTAATCTGCCAGATGCATCGCTAGTGGCCCCTGATCGTTCTGTTCCGGATCAACAGGTAAATTTCCCGTTTAACAAGAGTTCCCCGGTTGGGCTTCAGTTTAAAAATGGCGCAGTAAATGGTTGCCAAGTGTCAACTTTAGTTAGAGATACAGGTTCTACCTGTATACTAGTATCCGACAAACTATTACCCACCGTAAGTCCCCAGCATAACAGATTTCGCGTTGGTGCACGACTTTCTAGATCATACTACCAGGTTTCCAGTGGTATGGTGCCATATTCAGTACCAGTACCAGTATCGGACAGACCTCACAGCTCTGCCTAAACCAAATTACTCAGTCGGTCGTTACCAGGGCCCAGGTGAAGAAAAAAGTATCGCTTCCGGTACCCTTATCGTCCCCAGACGTCAACCTCGGCACCAATTTTCAATTTTCTGAGCCGCAGAAGAATTGCCCCACATTACAACCCCTGTGGGAAAAAGCAAGGAACAAGGAAATTGAAACGGGGCGAGGCAATTGGAATTTCGAATACACCGTGAAGCACGCGTAATTATACGGTTTATCTCTTGATCCGAAGAATCCCCCGACCAATGCGTTGTGCGCCGAGAACGTATATCGAACACGTTCTAAAGATGGCTCACGATGGCCTGATATTTCGGCTATAACAAAGTGGCAAAGCAAGTTTTCAAATATTTCTTTTGGCCAAGCGCGGCCAGAGAAATTATCTACTTCTGCAAGTCATGTGACCTTTGCCAGGAGGTCACCTCCAAAGTGCGTGTAGCCCCTGCTCCGCTTAAAAACACCCAGAGAGTGGCCGAGTCACTCGCCTGTCCCCGTCATGCTAGGGATACATCTATACCGTTGAACACTTGTGTCTAGTCTAAACGGTGTGCGTAGAAGCAGACGATGAGTATCCCTGGCATCTTTTACTTACCCCCGAGCGGAGCTTAACTCTGACTTGAACGTAAACCCCAATCTCGCCCCTTAATGAGAGGGCTCAATTGCTTGTCTTATTGGAACGCTTTTCCAGTGTCATTCTATAATCGTTTTTGGCTGAATTTTGCTGCCACAGCCTCACCCCTTAATGACATGTTTAAGAAATAGGCCCCCGATCCAGTCAATTGTACCCCTTCCGCCAAAGATCTTTTCCCCCAGTAAAAGGACAAACAAATCTCTGCCCCTATTTTGAGATTACCGAATCCTAATAATACATTCGAGGTTCGTACCGATGGCTTTCAGGATGGTCTAGGTTCTGCTCTAGTCCAATATGATGACGATGGAGAGGGATTTCCTGTAGGATATGGTAGTATAGAGCTATCCAACCGCGCAAATGTGTATGCCACCATACAACTCGAAGCGTTAGCCATAGTGTCCTCTATTCGTAAGTTTAGTGTGTATCTCATAGGTAAAGAATTTATTGTCGAAAGTAATCACAAACCCCTAGGGGACCTAAATTACTGTAAGTGCAAAAACGGCCGTTAAATGAGTTGAGTACCAATTTCGGATTCTGTAGGTTAAAGGCACCGACAACTGCCTAGCCGATAGCTTGAGTAGGAATCCAATAGAAGACCCCCCTCCAACAACATGAGTGTATAGTAAAATTAGTGTTTGACTCATTTTGTAAATACTAGTTTCCTTTTTTTTGTCTTGTTGATGTTGTGTGTGAGTATATATATATATATATATATATATATATATATATATTAATTTATCTGTGGTTACACATATGTAAATCCCGTGTAGTGTTATATGTTTTTTCTATCTGTCGGTAAACGTTAAAATTGTATCTTTATAAGTTTCCTTCTGGATGAAATTAGTTGTAGACATTTTTATCGCCCCAAAGTGTCTGTGCTGTAAAAATGTCTTTGGAGAGGTAGAAGTGTATAGGGATTCGCTAAAATAGTAGTATTTTTCCACCTCCTAAGATATTACTTCGGGAAAGAGTCCAAGCCGTTTCTCCCCCCCATTTCCCATCGACTTCGCCCTTTTTGGACTTACCACCAGGTCACTGGAAAATTAACACCGAGGCACGACGCTGAAATTGAAGGCTACCTTTCCGCCGTCTTTATCATCCTCCCACCCCCTGGCCGAGAGATTACTCATCTCTTTTCTGTAGGTTTGCCGCAAACAACCTATATGGCTTCAGCCGCTGGTCATACGTCTGACCCGCTGATCTCGGCCGCTTAAACTTTCCCGAAAGAAGACGCTCCGTTGTCCCGGCCGATAATGAGGGTTCCAGAAGGCCTCTCACTCTCTCCCTGTTTTAGAGAACTCCGGGTATATATGCACCCTCCAAAGGATTGCCGACAGAATTGGTTAGACAACGCTTTCCCGAAAGGAGCCCGATTCAACGACGCTCTCTCCCGAGAAGTGTTTAGTGCCGGTCGCCAGCCACGGAAGAGCTGATCATTACACTCGTATCTTCGGGTCAGGAAAAAGAGTCTCTTGAGACAACGTCAGCCCTTCTCAACCGCCTTCTGATCTCGATTGGAGAAGCCGTCCTTCGAAGTTCTTCTAGGTGACGTCTTGAGGACAAGAAGCCCAATTTCTCGTCAATCCAATTTAGAGAAATTAGCTCCCCACCACCCTTTCGAAGTTCGACCGCTGACCTCTTGAGGACAAGAGGCCCGATAGCTCGCTCGATCCGAGTTTGCAGAAGTCACTTGCCATCTTTGAAGTTCGTCCTCTAACGTCTTGAGGAAAATAGGCCCAATAGCTCGCTCGATCCAAGTTTGAAGAAAGTAGCACCACTCTCTGTTGGTTCCCAGCTACCCCCGTGAGTAATCAAGGTCACCAAGATCTTCTCTAAGTTCGCCCCGCCTTACTCTCGAGGTTCAAAAGAACTAAATCACTCACTACCTTAAATATCCCATTATTTCCATTTAATAGCCCTGGTTATCCAATTAGTATTCGGAACCTTATTTCGTCTTATTCATGTACCTATATTTATCCATATTTATTATTTTGTGATTTTTATTTAGTATGTATTAAAGCTATTTTTTCGTTGTGTTTGGAATATTCCTTGGTCGCGCAGCTGTAGCTAAGTATTCAAATCGCACTCTTAGACAATAATTTTGTTGCCTTGGTTAGTCCACTTTAGAGCCCGTGTGCCTATATTCCCGTATACTGGGCCATTCTTCAACTGGGCCATATATATATATATATATATATATATATATATATATATATATATATATATATATATATATATATATATATATATATATATATATATATAGCAGGAATATGAAGACCCAGGTGATTATACTAATCATTTATTGGCCGGACGTTTCGGACCTTTACTACGACCATCTTCAGCGACTATATCATCTAATGAGGAGGAGGAGGAAAATAAATTGATAACACTTAAAAGAATGCATTAAAAAAAAAGAGCGAAAGAAGGCAAGTTAAAATAATAAAATTGACAATAATTAAAATTAAAGAAAGAAAACACTATTAATATATAGAATTAAATAATATTACCCAGTGGTATTTAAAAAAAAAATAAAAAGTGAAATTATAACAAACTTACTTGATTATCACGTATTAAAATTTACTGAAGTAAACAAAAAATAGTATTATATTAAATTGTAAAAACCCCCACCAAAAAAGACAAAAACCCCGAAAATAAATCTTTTTTGGTGTGTGTTTTTACAATTTAATATAATGTTATTTTTTGTTTACTTCAGTAACTTTTAATACGCGATAATCAAGTCAGTTCGATATAATTTCACTATCTTTTTTTTTTAAATACCACTGGGTAATATCATTTAATTCTATATATTATTAGTGTTTTTACTTTAATTTTAATTATTGTCAATTTTATTACTTTAACTTGCCTTCTTTCGCTTTTTTTTTTTAATGCATTCTTTTAAGTGTTAGCAATTAATGTTCCTTTCCCTTTTCATCAGACGATATAGTCGCTGAAGATGGTCCTAGTAAAGGTCCGAAACGTCCGGCCAATAAATGATTAGTATAATCACCTGTTTCTTCATATTCCTGGTACATATCAGATTCCCAAAGAACAAATCAATTACCAGTATTATATATATATATATATATATATATATATATATATATATATATATATATTTTTGGAGTTGGACAAAATATTTCAATGAGCCATTATATTACGAATATCCATCCAAATTTCTTTGTGAGTGTTTTGTTTGTATTATAGTTTGTATAGTATTTATTTTTCAGATCGTGGTAGAGATGCTAAGATGCGTGACCTCACTGAGTTCGAAAAAGGGCAAAGTGCAGGAACTTAGGTCACGAAAACGGCTACACTTATTGGGGTTTTAAGAGCAACCATATAGAGGACCATGAGAGAATTCAAGAAGCAGGGTGTGGAGGAATGAACCTAACGAGGACAAGTAGACGCTAGTTTGTTTATGCAGCGTCAACCGTTATGCTTCACATGGGTCCTGACTTCACCCCTCCTCCCTTTTCCTCGCTGCCCAAGATGTGAAGTCTCTCATAAAGAAGGATTTCGGCCAGCAGATTTTGTAGTCTGTTAATATAAACATAGAAAGGCGTGAAAGCCTTTAGAATGAAAGTCTTGCTGCCTAACCCTTCGTCGGCAGAAAATCTATAAACAGGCTCACTATCCCCCTGATTATTTATCTCTATTTACGAAATTTACGAAATTTACGAAATCTCACATTCTCCGTGCGTAAAACTGAATGGGCGAAGTGTCAAAAGGTTTAAAAATTATGCCCTAGGAGAGAGGCTAACCCTGGACTAGTAAGGGTTCACCCCTCCTAAACTCCCTCGTGTCTCTTCCCCCCATGGGATAATCGACGTATATATAGTTCAATCTTGAGAAATTTTAGAGAGAATCCGCGTAGAAATCAAGAAAAGACGAGTCCCTGAGTGAAATAGGGAATCAAGAAGATAAGTGGAACTGAGTGGGAATTTTCCTACCAAGGCCGTTCGTTTGGTCGCTTATAAGAGCAGATCAGCGGTATTGAAATCAACTCTCATACCATTCTCGTCCAGAGAAAATCCCTTCTATTAGTTTTCTGAATAAAAACAGAGATACCCCTCACCATTGACGAATACCAAAAAGAATTCCCATTCGAGAAAAGATTCACCTCGTGGTTGTCTTATCATCGAGCTGCCCAAATTTGTAACACAGGGATCGGAATAACCTACATTCATCCAAAATCACCTCGCAACATCTTCAGCTCAATAAGCCTCGCCACGTGCCTTTACCTACCCAGTGAGAAGCATCAGCTGTTTTCTCAACCCTCCTCACGTTAGCGAGGAGGTCTCCAGTCCAACTGGCCTCAAATCACCAGAGCGAGTAGACTTACTTTCAAGGTCACCCAACTATCCACCCCCTCAGAGTTAAAGGTAAACGAATCCAAAACTTATTAATTTTTATTGTTATTCCCCATTCTGTGCGAAAGTGTATTTAAAGATTTAATATTTTATTCGTTTATGTAATTAAATGTAAATTTTTGTCTAAGTTGTTTAATTAGATCTTGGAACGCTGCAAATTGCAATAGTTATATCATAACACGGAGCATCCCTGGTTGAAGAATCTAATTAAAGCACTCGTAGAGAAATGTGGAGCGGTGTTACTCATGTACAGAGGCTACACTTACATGGGAGCACCACATACACTGACTCTGAGCTTTTTTAGATCGTCTCCGCGACCACGTATTAACCGTCGGACCCTCAAAATTCCACTTTGCCTATGGTCAATCTCGTATCTGGGATTCGAAATAGGTAAAAATAAGTTAACTACTCAACAGGAAGAGGTAGAGGTTATTGCTATTATGCCTATACCACGGATAAAGAAGCAGTTGCATTCCTTCTTGGGTGCTGCATCGTTCTACAGAAGATTTGTCTCCAAATTTGTTGTGATAGCCGCGCCTATTAATGATCTCTCAAAGAAAAAATCACCGGACACTGTTAGATGAAATCCTAACGCAATCTCCCAGTTTAACTTGTTAAAGGAAAATTTTATTCCAGCACCCATGCTTCGACTACCAAATGCCCCAAAGAAGTTTGGTATCCGCACCGATGCCTGTGGTGAAGGAATCGGTTGTGTCCTGGCGCAATACGAGGAAGATGGTACTCCGTTTCCCATAGCTTATGTGAGCCTAAAACTATCGAATCGAGAAAGAGCTTATGCAACTATAGAACAGAGAGCGCTAGCCATAATTCAGGGCATATAGAAATTAGAGTTCTATTTTATAGGTCGTGAATTTAACGTGGACTCCGATCATTGGCCTCTGCGATCTGTGCGTAACAGGAAAAGCCAGAATGGCAGACTCATGCGATAGGGTATATTGTTAATGGAGTACCAATTTATCATAAACTATATAAAAGGTTCCGATACTTGAATAGCCGATATCTTGAGCCGAAACCCCATGGAGGGCGAATTAAACTCTCGTTAGACTTAAGACCAATTCTTTTTGTTTATATTAATGTGTTAAGTGTTTAGTTTGTGTAAGAATTAACTGCCTAAGTACAGATTAATAGTCAGTTACTCTTTTTTGTAGTCAAACAGCATGATTGACAAACAACTTTAATAATTTTTAAATAACCATTACAAACATGCAGATAAAACTGAAAAGTAATCAGGGTGAAGTCAACAATATCAAAGTGAATTACAGAAACCAGATGTCCACGGCCTAAAAAGTAGATGAAAAAACATCAAGGAGATTATTAACCACAACATCAAGGGTAAACATCAAACGGATAAAATGCAACTCATTATTTATTATAAAACAACAAAAGCCAGCAATCTCCTGATGAAAAACAACACCTGCCTAAACTCCTCGAATCGCAAGTTAACCCATATAGTTTACGAGTTCACCTGCTCCGATAAAGACTGTAAGCTTTATAAAAAATCAAAATATATTGACATGAAAACCACTACACTTTCGAAGGCCTAAGAATCATATGGAGAGTGCCCATAATATTAATCTAACGTGAGATATGCTTGTTGATAACACTATTATTAAAGGAAAAGAGGTCAATAAAGCGAGGCTGAACATCTTAGAAGCCGTATTAATAAATGAAAATAAGCCGGCCATCAACAGTCAAGCGACAAGCTGGAATCGCACATTAAAACTATTTTGAAATTCCACTCATAGGAGTGGCCCATTTCCTCTAACGTTACGTTTAACCAAGGCGGGATAAATACTCCTTAAAAATCGTTTTATTTCACTCTGTCTGATCCTTACTCCACTCATTACATCGGTAAAGGAGGCCAGAACATTTCAAAACGCTGCGAAGATGGAATAAAAAAGATAGTTAGAAGAAGAGAAAGTTGCCAAAGGAAATTAATTAAGGCAAATTACACAATGGTCTTCAACGAAATTTGCATTCAGGAAAGACTGCTACCCAACTACACTAATATATATATATATATATATATATATATATATATATATATATATATATATATATATATATATATATATATATATATATATATATATATATATATATATATATATATATATATATAAGACAATGGCTTCGTCAATACCCCCTACGGGGGAGAGCTTGCGCTTGGCTTCGCTCGTGTTGGCCGTCGGCCTCTTTTATAATTCAAAACTATTTTAATCATCTCTAGGTGGAAGGACTGCGGACTTGAGGAGAGAAGGAGAGAGTGGGTAGAGAGACAGGGAGGGAGAGAACTAGGGAAAGGGAGAGAGATGGAAGAGAGATTGGGGAGCTGATAGGAAGAGGGGGAAATGGATTGGTAGTGGGGAGAGGCCTAGATGGAGAAAGAGAAGTGGGAGAGGGGGGAGAGGGGGGGAGAGAGTGGGAAAGGAGATGGAGGGGAGAAAGTGAGTGAGGTCGTGGGATAGGGGGATGGAGAGAGTGGGAGAGGGGGATAAAGAGAGGTAGAGATAGGGGAAGGGATAGAGTTCTGAGAGGGGATAGGGAATGGGGAGAGAGGGGCAGAGAGAGAGGATCCAGAGGGAGGGAGAGAAAAGAGGGAGAGAGGGGAAGAGTAGGAGGGAGGAGGGTGAGAGATTTTTAAATTGGGTTAAAGGGGAGAGTTTACTCGTCCACTAAGAAAAAAAATAATATTTGCCAAAAAATCACGTAATTAAAATATAATGTTATGGCAATATAAGTTCACCGGACAAAAATTAGAAACTTAGAGACAAAAACCAAAACATTAATCATGAAGCGTGTAGAAACCTTAGGCAGCCGAGAGGCGTAGCTTAGTTTAAGTCGAAACGTTAGTTAGGGTTTATTTGTGTTGTGAATGGCTTCAAAATCTGTAGATAAAAAATCAGCTCCACTTTTTATGGGCCGGAAAAGCGACGTTACTGAATGACAAAAAGGTAAGATTGCATTTGGCCCCGCCAAAGGGCAACCTATGAAGGAACTGGCGGAATTTCTCAGTTTTTTTAACTCGTACGGTCAGACGGATTTACAAACAATGGCACAACTCCCTAAATGCGAATAACTCTCTCCAAAATGGCAGACGGAAGAAGGTGTTGAGAGACAGGGACTGTCGTAGGATCTCCACGGCTGCAATTGCCTAACGATTTGCTTCCATGCAGGAATTGCTACAAAACGTCCATTCGGGACCTTCAACACCTATTTCATGAACATATGGAGCAGAGTGGCGCGCAAGAGGCCCTTACTAACGGCTGCACACAAAATTGTCAGGTTGCAGTGTGCGAAGGCACACAAACAGGAAACTGTGGAGCAGTGGACAACTGTGATATGGTCCGACCAATCAAGATTTTCTGTTTATGAACTTCGCTCACCGATGTGTACATCGAAAACCTCATACAGCTTTTAGGAAGACTACGTGCAGGGTGCGGTTTAAGGTGCTGAGGATCTTTGATATATTAGGCCTGTTTCAGTTATAGTGAGATGGGCTCTTTGGTTGAAGTGACTGCAAATTCCAACCAGCATTCTTATATTTAACTTTTGGACAATTAGGTTCTGCCATTTGCTCTATATCTTAGGGACGAAAAATGTAAATTTTTCGCTAACCGAGCAATAACTGTAGCTGAATGGCATGACGAACATTCAAGATCATTGCTACATCTGGATTGACCGGCAAAGTCCCCAGATTTAAACCCAATTAAAAAACTGTTAAGGCCGACTAGAACAACAGGTCAAAAGTCTTGTACAGCATCCAGGCAATTTGACTGAACTACGCAATTGTTTGGAATCTGAATGGATGAATATTGCTGGTCCTTACATTCATAACATTTAACCTTGTAGAGTCCATGCCGCGTCGAATCGCTGCCGTTATTTATGCAAGAGGTGAAATCACACGCTATTAACTCTACTATATATATATATATATATATATATATATATATATATATATATATATATATATATATATATATATATTAGGGTGGTTATTATTTTTTGACTTTTGAAATCTTTACCACTCTGCCCTTTAATCTATTTCATTTCATGAAAAAACGAACTAGGCCAAATTTCATTTAGAAGGATTATGCTTAGAGTGTGCTCAATGAAACTGAATTTTGTTCCTAATTGCCATAATGCAATAAATTACAGTGCTGATTATTGATAATTTAAACTTACAACATTACATTTCTCCACTTCCTTCTGTCTAACTTTCTCCGGCTGAGGAACTACAGGAAGAGTCAACCAGGGTGACACTTCTCTCATACTGACAAGCTTCGTCCTGCTGCTTTGCAATTCTCCGTACTTCCTCTATTCTGGTTTGGATTTCTCCTTTTTCGTCATTGCCAACTTAATTTCAACTTTTGCCATGCTTCTTCACCTCACCGCTGTGCTTTGAGAAATGCTTTCTCCTCCGTGATCTTTAGCATCTTTTGTGAATGTTGGTGGGCTAGTCGAAAAGATCATTCAAGGTTTCGCCAAATTTCTCTTCGTTCTTCTCTTGTGTTTCACTCTTTTGCCACTTATTCTTCTTCAAGGCTTCCCATTCTGAAAAAGGCCTTCGAGCTTGTCGAAAGTATGGTGAAAAAACCGATTGGCAATGCAGGCCTTTTCCCAAAAGCTTTCACATCCTTCCTGGTCTGCACTGCTGCTTCAAGCATCACCATTCCTTTTTCGCCCATGTGATACAGATATACTCTGGACCCGTCGCCTATGGAAAGAAGCTTGCAGCCTGACAGAGACCCCTTCTTGTTTCGCAGCATATATACGTTGTCTTGTTTTAACAAAGTATTCATCTTATATCTGAAAACGACAAGTGATTATGATTTAACCTGATAGTGAACACCTTTTTCGATCCACTCTCGCTTGCAAAACTTGACATTTAACCTCTCATATTTAAAATGTCTATTAAAACAGCATACTTTGAACATATTGCTTGAGTGATAGAGCCTTAGAATGAGTTAAAAAATGTTTCTGGTCATATTTAGGAGGACATTGTGAGCAAATGTCATCCATGTCAAATGTTTTCTCTATCATAAATCCCCAAAATCTTACCTTTTTTGATAAAAAAAATTAGAGCTGAATAAACATGGCCTTCCTAAAGATATAAATACTTCACAGCAGTCACTTCCCATGCACTACAGTAATTTCCCTAAGGGCTAATTAAATGTTTGTAAGCATTAGAGCTCTATGTTGAAGCCTGTGTGATTGGTGGAATTTTTTTTATGTCTAAGTGCTATAAAATGGCGCACTGATGTTCCAAATTGGCCATCTGCAGTAATGTAAATAAATAAGATATTTTTCAAAACTGCATGAGTAGTATACTGCGTAAGAGTGCATAAAAACATTAGTTCATAACCTTCAAATCGCGTCTTTAGAGCTCAGGGTTGCTGAATATTTGAAATCCGGCCAGAACAGGTGGACATACGCTCGGCTAAAATTTTCAATGTATTTAAGAGCACCTGTGCTCCTCTGATAATGCGGGACGCACCAATGTCCCTCACACTGAATATTTTTTTTTTCATAAATCTGTATATATATATATATATATATATATATATATATATATATATATATAAGGAGAAAATCAAAGGAAAATAAAATGGAATGCTGATAGATATATATTTCAGGCATTAATCTTCTCGGCTTCAGAAATATCTTGATAAGATTAGCAATGAGATTTTTAATCACAAAGAGTAGATTTCGATTTCATCGCTCATGTTGGTTTTATTCTTTAAGCCAACACCACTTTCACTCATACTTTAAATTCCTTTCATTTTTACGTATTTAAAGCCATTTATTATTTATATGGTTGAAATTGATTAAATATAGTTTGCAGGTGAGAGAAAATGTATATGTTAAAATAATGTTCATAAGACTCCTCGTTAAATTCCATGTACAATTTTTAATAATCATCGTTGTTGTGTATATAACTAATATACATTCGATGTGGGCTAATCTTTATATTATACATGAAAAAGTCAAGATTTAATATGCCGAACTATACAGAAAAACTATCCCTTTTCTAGATCTTGTAGGAACAATGCCAAAATTTGTGGTAACCAAGCAAATAAATTCAACAAAGAGAATCGTTTTTAGTCATAAATTTGATATGTTGAAACCATTGACGTTCCTGGAAGCTAATTTATATGTGTTAATGATCCTTTCATGCCAATGCGGGCATCAGGTTCAGAAAGATTATAGAAACTCTGTAATAATTTGCCGAAGAAATTGGAAGTGAAGCAAAAATGAAGATATATAGCACGTTGTTTTCATGCGTTGCAAAGGAACGCAAGTTGAGTCACTTTTCTAAAGCTTGGATTCATTCTTCATTTATTAATCTGCTATGATGCCCGTAAGCATATACCTCCTTAGATGAATATTGTTGTATTGATAATGATATGTTCTTGTTTTTCAATCATGTGAATCCTTACCAGTAACAAAGTTGGCCCTAGTAGGGTTTGCCAGCTGGGTACTAAATTATAACTAAAGCTTCTGTGTCAAGGAAGATGTTCATTTACTCATCCACGTTCCCGGCACAAAACCTGTAGAAATGAACCAAGATGACAATTAATATTATTATTATTATTTGTCGAAGGATTAGTATTATTATCATCATTACCTGTCAAATAGAGGTGTTTTCCCATGGCCACCGATTGCAGATACCGTATCACGCCCCATGAAGGAATGACATAAGAGCAGGTAGCCCCTATTTCTTTCAGAGAGAGATTCTTGGATTTTTAGGGCCTTATAAGAGCCGTAAGATGTAGTTAAGCAGAGTGGATGATGGCGCTCTGAGCTAAGGTGCACCAGCAGTATCAGCACATGTCTATCTTCTGCCAACATCTGAAAATAGAATAAGATATAAAAAGCATAATGAACCGTTCAAAAACATATCAATCTTTTCAACTATGTGAATTCTCTTCTTTGTAAACTACCCCATACCTCCTCCGGCATCATCTAGTAGTTAATGAAGGAAAATGCTGACTATTATTATTATTATTATTATTACACACGATGAGACAGGTAGAACGAAAAGAGTGCAAGCACTATAGATTGCAATTAGCAATCCCCGCACACCTGCAACGTCGAAGAGGGAACGATGGTAAAAAGAAAAGGAAGTGGGATAGAAGAACAAACTTAGAAAAGATAGGTAGAGAAAAACCTCAAGGCTTCCAGTTATCTATGGATTCAGTTAAATGAAATTGAGTTATAAAATTAAATAAAAAAATCGAAAAACAGTATACAGCAACATTCAAACAAAACAAGATATACTGTATATAGAATATTTAAACCAGAACAACCCCAAAAATAACACGATAAAGGCTCATGATGAACACATGATCTTATTAGCTTTCTTTTTGAAGGCATCTACGCTATTCTCTGCACAAGTCTCTTTGTCCAAGGAATTCCAAAGATAGACAACACTTGGCAGAAAGCAACGCTGAAACTGGCTAGTACGGCATATGATAGACTTAAAACAAAGAGGATGCCGAACCAAAGCCTGATGAGTATTTGAGCTTGCTACAAAGCGATTTGACAATGAAATACACAGCTAGTAATGCGGATTGGATTGTATATTATAGAGCATGCACACATTGCTGAGCTTCCGGCCATGTGCGAGATTCCATTGGACATTACCACTACAAAGAAAGCTGGCAGTATAAGAGACTCTGTCAAAAGATGCAAGTGTGAGTTAGCAGCAGACGACCAGACATGGGCACAATATTCAAAAGCTGGAAGAATAAAGCTTCATTGAAAGTGGCATAGGCCTTTCTTATGATTCCCAATTTCTGCGAAGCAGTAGTCACAAGAGATCTGATGTGACACTCAAAAGTTAATTTGGAATCAAATTTAACGCCCAAAATGTCAAATTCTTCCACATCGTTCAATGCTAAACTATCAACAGGGAGAGGTTCATGTTGAGGAAAAGTGCTAAGAGATCGTGAGATACACATACATTTAGATTTAACGATGTTAAGCTTCATGTTCCATGTATGGCACTATATAGAAATGCATCCAAGATCTTTATTAAGGGAATTAGATGCAATGCTGCGAGAGTGAGGGAAGTCAATAGTCGCAAGCAGAGTTACATCGTCTGCATAACCATACATAATATTTTTCGTGATGCTAAAGAGGCCAGCAGCGTAAATATTGAAGAGCAGAGGTCGGAGAACACTGCCCTGTGGAACGCCCGAGTGGAAAGGATGCCAGTCACTGGAGTTGGCATCAACACAAGCCATGCGGGTGCGACCGACCAGGAATTGCTCTAAAATAGATAAAAATCTGTCCACCAACACCAATATCTCTTAGCTTCTTCAGTAAGCCATTATGATTTACTCTATCAAAGGCAGCTGAGAGATCCAGTTGAACTATGCAGGCTTCATGCCCCTGGTCTAGTGATAACTGAATCTTGTGCGAGATCGTAAGAAGTGCATCCGTTGTACCAAGCTTTTTTCAATAGGCAAAATAATTACAAGGGAGAACACCTTATCTCTCAAGAAAGCTGGAAAGGCGAGCTGCAAAGAGGTGGTCAAAAACTTTATCAAGTTTTGCTGTAATAGATATTGGATGATAGTTGGAGGGATCAGGGAGAAGGAGTTCCCTTAGGAATAGGCGTAATGTGAGCCACCCTCCAGCACTCGGGAAACGATCCAGATCGCATGAGGCATCAAAATACTGCCTCAGTTTTTTGGCGATTACAGCAGAAGTGTCCCTGATAAACAAAGGAAACATCTTAAGGGGATCTGTGCCCACACATGGATCAAGAGCATTGACTAGCTTCTCCACTTTTTTAGACCGAAATACAATTTTATTAAGATTAGGCAAAATGGCCATTTCTTGATTGAAAATTAATTGCTCTCTACAAAGTTTAGAGTCAAAGTGCTTCATCAAAACATCAGCTTTTTTCTTTGAACTCGTGATAAGTTGACCATTCTCAGAGAGCATTAGGGAAAGTGATGAGCTACAACCAAAGACCCCTGATGTAAGGGTGGCCTACCATTTATGTGGATCAGTGGCACGTAACAATTTATCCTTAGCAGAACTAAGATATTCCCTTTCCTCATCATGATAAATCCTCTCTGATTGAAATCTTGCGGAAACATACTCGTTCCAAGATTCTCTTGTGTGTAGCTGAGACCAATGGCGGTATGCTGCCTGTTTGGCATCCCGAACACTTTTGCATTTTACTGTAAACCAGGCTCTATCATTAAAGCGGTATGAGATCCTCTTACCAGAGACTCGGCGAGAAATAATACTAACTATCTGTTCATTGAAAGCCCACATGAGCTCAGCACTCCAAAGAATGGCCCCTAAGCGGATCCTGGAAACATCATCACGGACATTATTCCAGTTAACCCTGTTTTTTAGATAAATTTCCTTCGTATAAGTATAAGAAGGGACAGGTTACCTAAGATCAAGTTTAATACTGATGGCAGAGTGATCGGATGTACCTATGGGTGGATTAATTTATGCTATAACAATGTCAGGTACATCCGTAAGTACTAAGTCAAGAGAGTTACCAGCATGATGAGTAGGCCCGGACACCAACTGTAAACAGCCCGAAAGACTAGCAAACCCATATGCTGCACGACCATGAATATCTGTTGGGGATGCAGACTCAAGCCATTCACGATGGTGAGCATTGAAATCACCAACGAAAACAAAAAAATGCTTTGCGATCATCAGACTGGATGTTGGCCATGGCTGTTACTAGGCAATCATATATCGTATTATCGCAATTGGGGTTGCAATAAGCGCCCAAAATATAAAAGTTGTGCATTCGAGTACAAATGTGCAAGGCCATTACTTCATGGCAGCCACATTCATAGTAAGTTTTTCTATGAGATGAAAATCCATCACGAATATAGACGCACATTCCCCACCGACTATTTCCTCGGTTACGGCGAATAAGCATGGTCTTACAGAACCCAGGGATCTTTAGCTCATATTTGTGGCGATAGTAGGAAATCAAAGTTTCTGCGCATATAATTATGTCATAGGACTGACTGACAACAGTAACGTCTCTGAGATTCTGGTATAGCCCTCTTATATTGGAGTAAAGAACTCGACCAGTGTGGCAGAGAGTAGGGCCACAATTCACCTGAATATCAACACAACAAATTAGAAACAGCCAATCGAAATCAAGAGTCCGAGAGAGGGTTAGGAAAAGGATGGTTGGAATTATATTATGTGCAGTAAGCTAATAATTTAACGTCAATCTTGTCGGCTTTTGGCGTAGAAGAGCTAGCTCATACTCTACGGAGTTGATAGGCAGGAGATGAACCTACTGACATAGGGCTGCCATGCTTATACGGGCGTTACCTCGCAAAAGGGCAAAAGACCTTCCCACCTTTTCTGCTAGCTCATGGGGACTAGGATAACTGCCATTACCCAACCTTATAACTTGATCACCAGCAGGAGTTGCGTTGCTGTGACAACGGTGATGATGGTCAGCTTCACCATGGGAGGATTGAAGGAAGCAGAGGAGAAGAAGTGAAAAAAGAGAAGAACTGGAGAAATAAAGATAGAAAAGAGATACTCAGATTCACATCAATCTAAGTAAAGAGAAATGAAGCAATGGTGGAAGATCAGTTGTGTGAATATGGCACCATTGCAAAAATTTAATTCTCAGAAGAAAATCTCGGAAGAGCGAGGACGCCAAGACCCTCTCACTATGCAAGAGGAGCCTGGCAAGAACAGCCTGGGTTATACCGCATGGTACTTGGTCGTTGGACGTACATTTAGTTGAAGGCAGGGGGACCACGAGCAGGTAGTAAGCCAACAGTTGGGAGGCAGAGGCTAAGTAACCTTATCTTCCAACAGAGTAAACTGAAGCAAAGGCCAATGTCTCTCTCACAATCGAAGTGTCAGCATCGTTGTCACACTGCTCCACAGTGATGTGATGTTTTCGGAAGGTTTAAGAAATGAGGCAGATGAGCTCACTTTTGTTATGAGTGTTGTCCAGGAACTTTGCTCTTGGGGTCTAGTGAAACGTGTACGGTCGAATCTGGAGATCATAGCAGGAGTTCTTGGTACGCTAGATGTGGTCTTAATATTTTTTTGATTTGCTATAGCCATCAAAGACCACAATAATCTTTTGGAAGCAGCAGCACAAAAATGCACATAGCCATATGCTGCCAGGTCTGATTTTGTTCCTAATTCACAATGTAGAGAAGCAATCCGCCATCAATCCCCAACGTACAGAATGGTTGGATAGTGAGTTCAGATAGACCAGTTAAAGCCAAAGAGTTTTCTTTAAAAAGTCTGCCTTATTTGCCTTGTTGATCTTCTGATCTTTGTTGCTGAACCGGGAAAATGAGAAGGGAGTCAACTCATAATGTAAGCTTATCCCAACCTTCATATCTCTCTGGGCGATAATGATCAGTGGGTTTAACAACTTGATTGAGTCACGGTGAATCTTCTTCTTGTTGAACATGGGAAGCATTATCAGTGGTGACAGGGCTTTTACCTTTGACCTAACATTCATTGACGATGTCACTGACTGATCATCTATCTTGACCTGCATCTTAATCCCGACTTTAGCTGCTCTCTTAGCATTAAATGAGTCACCTTCTCTGCTTGTAAATCCTGTTGAAAAAGACTACAGAAAATCCTTGTCTCGATTGTTGTCGAATCGTTTGTTCTCCTCAAACCATTTTAGGACAAGTTCAACTGCCTCTGAATCTCACTTCATCTGTGTCTTGGCAAGGTCTCTCTGTGGTGGAGCATGTTTACTGATGTCTTCCTCCATTTGCTTGTCTACATTAGAGAAATAAATGTGGGTGCCCACCCAGCATTTGTAGCCAGAAATGCTTTTTCTCGTTTTCCCTCTGCTAAGCGACCTTTTTAATTGGTTAGCCTTATTAATATCTAGTTAATGCAGATTCCACACAAAGTAATGGATTACTAATGACTGTAGAAACGGACGTGGTTGCCGTAGGCAGTGAAACGTTCAAATATGTACTTGTAAGCAGGAAAAACTTCGAGTTCCTTCATGAGGAGACAGTCCAGCTGTCCACTCTTGGGACATTGATGATGGCCTCTATCGGCAAATATGTGAAGCATCTTGGAAACAATGCAGGACATATGCCTGTTTCAGTCTACAACTCGCTCAGTTCTGTTAAAGGCTTTGATCACATCTATCATGTCTTGGTACTGCACCTAGAGTGCAGGTGTTCTTCATCCTTCTGCGAGTCGTTTGAATGTTTCTTCAAACCTCTGCTTAAACACTGCCACTACTGGCTCTCTAGAACAACTGGAGGCTTGCAGGAACAAGATGCACAGCTGACTCTTGATCTTAATCATGCTGTGTGTGGTGAGGTATAACTTAGGATCAAGATCAATCATGGCAATATCATTTAATACTATCTTGATAGCTGTATTTATGATCTGGGGCTTCTTATCGTCATGTTCAACATTAGCATGATACTCTTACAGAATATTGTCGGTGCACCTTTGAGACAAAACAAATCTGCCCTTTCATTCTGTGTTGTGTAATACAAGGTGTCATGGTATTTCTCTTGGGGTTTTATCATTAGCCAATACTTTGAAATAGAGAGGCTTTCATCTGGTGACTGATGGGAGAATTTAATAAAAACTGCCTCTCGCTCCTAATCAATTTTCCTCTGTCCTCTCCTCTTTTTGCCCTCCTTTTTAGGCTTGGAGTAATGGACACCTCTCTGTACCATTTGCAGCGTAAATGGTACAGTGTTTCCTCTACTGTCATGACATTGATCCCTTGCAGGCGTCCAGTGCTATCAGTGCCACAGTCATCTCCGCGACTCCGTGCTGTTTTCAGCAAGCTTGCTTTCACTGTATCTGCAGTCAAATTATCTGGCACTATATATTTCGCTCTAGCTTCTGCTGGATTATTTTTGAAGAGCTGAGAGGGTTGGTTGCAAAGAAAGAATACATTTTTATACAGGAAGTGAATTGACCATGAACTGCAAGAACTACAGCCAATAAATGCATTGAACTCCGAGCACCGGTGCGTCTTCTCTTCAACTTCCATGACTCTTTCTCTGCCTTTGATGCTTGAGCTGACTTCTTGGTGATTTCAACAAAGTTGTTTTACAGATCATTTTTACACGTCATGTGTTAATTCACTTGTCCTTTTGTTTGTGCCTCCTTTATACGTTCCACAACTGTAGATTTTTGCCATTTTCTGCATGTATAAGGCACTGAGCTGGTGTATCCGGGTTTGCATAGATAAAGCAATTGAGTATATGGGGAGTAACGTCTTCATCCTATTGCTAGAGTACAATGTCCTGCAAAGTAGATTATAAGATATATTTATAAATAAATTATTTTTCCACAAATTTGTATTTGTGGTGAAATATAAATGCTAACAATCAACTCAGAATTATGAAAAAACCGTGAACCCTGATTTGCCTCCTCATAATTTAGTTAAGGCCAGATATAAAAAAAGATATTTCGAAAATAAATTATCGTGACTCTAACGTGAGCATGTTTTTTTCAGCTTTTCACATATGAGTTGAATTTCAACATTTTAAAACGTGTTATTACACTCTTTTACAAACATATTGGTGAAAAAGTTGTTTGCTAACGATTTAGTTGGCAGATGTTCATAAGTTGCCCTTACAATGCATATTTTATTTTCACTCACTGGCATAGATCAACTTTATAATCGAATTTTTTTAGGTGATAAAGAATAACTTTGATATGCTTAATCCAAAAATCACATTGTTTTTGCAGAATCAGGTCGACTTTTTCCATTTATCGCCACATGATGTTGTTTTACATATTTTACATGTACGGGTATGTTATATTGATATGATGAACAAATCTTTCTTATTTCTTTAAATAAATCAATTCTAAGGAGTTTACATACGGCAACTTTGACTAAATGCATTTTTCTTTTCCAGGTAAATGAAATGGATTCGGCCAGAAGATCTTGCAAAAATAAGCTCGATATAGTCTGCTACATCTGCGGAGAATAAAGCGTTGTTTTTTACAGGAATCTAGTCACACGTTTCATAGATTGCGCTTACCATGCTAATTTTGGTGTTAAACTTGGCCACCAAAATAAAGTTGGACGCCAAGCATGGTATGCAAGACATGCACATATATTATCGTTGTTGGAGCAATGGGAAAAGGAAATGTCTGAAGTTTAGAACTCTCATTGTTCAGAAAGAGCGGACAAACCATGGCAATGACTGCTACATCTGCGCTTTTGAATTGATTGGGATCAACAGAAAGAACCGGAGTATCCTTGAGTATCCTGACCTTCACTCAATACGACGCCGTTTAACTCGTTGTGATGAAATGATGCTCCATCTCCTTTTACTCAAGGGAGAAAAATCACCCACGTGTGATTTATGCATGTCTAAGCCCTCTGTCAAACTATTCTTATCCAGTCGTAAGGAAAAAACTTTCTCTCTTACAGTTCTCGCAACACCATCCACAAGAGAAATAAAGAGTTTCTCGAATTTTTCTCTGAGGAGGACTTGGTGTACTATACCTATATTGCACAGTTCTGTATAAGATATGAGTGCGAGAGTAGCAACCCGAAGAATACACTGTTCATTTGCAGAATCAAGCAATTGCTGAAATCTGTTCACCTGCACAGCGGCAATCAGTTTGACTTTGTAGCCCTCGTTACACGACTACACAGAAATAGAAGTATAAAATAGACAATTGGTTATGATCTGCACGAGTGGAAGATGGTGAATTTGAGGGGAGGAGAACAACCGGTTTCACCAAATAAACTTATTTAATCTTCATGTGTGATAGAAGGGACATAGTTCAGCATTTATTGAGGAACGACTGGCCTGTACTAGAGAAAATGGTGCTTTAAAGAGCATGGAACGTCAGAAACGACCCTCAAGTGGACTGAGACAGGATACTCGTCACACCTATGCACATCAAGCTCGGATTGATCAAACGGTTAACCAAAGCTCTGGACAAGGATATTGTCCGAGATTAACCATGGAGAAGTTGAACATTAAGTGGAATCGAGAGGGAGGACGACCAGAACAGGTTCTTTATAAGTAAATTAGTGGAGTCACCCATTTGGGATTATGCAAATATATATATTCCCAATACATCTATCGACAACTTTAAAATAATCACAGGTGCACCAAATACAAGTAAATAATGAAATATCGAATCTCTGCTCATTATAAAACAAAACCAACTTTTTACCCCTAAAAAAACATTGCTTTCCTTTTCCCTTTAACATTCGACTTGTAAGTATTTTGTTTCTAGCTACATATTTTCAACGATTACCAATATAAATGTTAAACGTATATATATATATATATATATATATATATGCATAACTGAATCACGAAAATAAGGAACGTGAGGAATTATGAATAACGTTACAGCCACGAGGAAAATGAAACAACGGAGAACTGCGAGGCCTTTCGACTGCTTAGTAAAGCACCATTAGTCGAAAGGCCTCGCAGTTCTCCGTTGTTTCATTTTCCTTGTGGCTGTAACGTTATTCATATATATATATATATATATATATATATATATATATATATATATATATATATATATAAATATAAGAAAGATAAATTGGACGCGAATGAGCAATGAGACAAGAAACAGGAGTTTTTTAGAGGTAAGAGAAAGGGACATTAGAAGAAGACTAGAATCAAAGAGAGCAGAGGGTGGCACAATGAAGGCAATCCTTTACCGAGAAGACAGAGATAACGCCAAAGGAAAAAAGTTTAAAATTCCTGGCCCGGGACTCGAACCCGGGTCTGCTGATTGCCGGTCAGATGCTCTACCGCTGAGTTACTAGGCACAGTAACTAAACTTTGCCCAAAGCGTTACCCCATCAAACCCAGTATCTCTCTAAGCTAGGAATCTCCAAGGAATTTTTAAACCACATCTTTTTACCCGCTCACAATTTAAAGGCCCATCCCGCATGTCACATACAGAGAAGAAGGAGCAAATGCAAGTTATGCGGGTGATAACAACCACCACAGGGCTTTCGCCATATCTATTTTCTGCCTTTCAAAATAATTATGAAAAATTATTTTGAAAGGCAGAAAGAAACGGGAATACAAGCGGAAATCAGGAGAGCTTCTTCGAAAAGATGAATCTCTAACGATTCAACTTCAATACAGTAGCTCCTGTATCAGCAGTAATGATTAAAAGAAAATACAACCAGGACATTCTAAATCTTTTGCAAGTAAACGAAAAAAACGCGATTATATTATATCGCCTGATTTGGCAATGACATTAGACAGAACAAAAATGAGCAGTCGTAATGCAATGCTGGTTCTATCAGCTATAGCTTCTGTTTGTGAAACAGATATCGATAAAGTAGTTATTAGCCGAAGCACTCTACAAGATAGAGGCGTGCCACACGTAAAAAAATTGCTGATGACATCAAACCAACATTTATACCTGGTACGCCTTAACTGTTCATTTGGATGGCAAACTCCTGCAATATATAGCAAGTAATGAAGCTGTAGATCGGTTAGCTATTTTAGTATCTGGAGGAGGCAATTCAAAGCTTTTCGCAGTGCCAAAACTTGTATCGGGAACCGGCTTGCAAGTAGCAGAGGCTGTAGTAACATGTCTATAAGATTGTAACTTGAAAGAAAATATTATGTCAATGTGTTTTGATACTACTGCTAGCACTACAAGTGACAAAAAGGGTGCATGCATAATTTTAGAGAAAAAGTTAAACAAGAGTCTTCTGGCATTTGCTTTCTGTCACCATATTAATTAAATTATTGTATCTGATGTCTTCAACGCATGTTACGGTACCTCAACAGGAGACGATATACTGCTATTCTAACGTTTTCAACAATCCTGGGATCAAATAGACAAGAAAGATTACCAAACTGATGATGATATTTCCATGCTTTGGACAGAAGAAGTCGATTTTTTGCAAAGATCAGTTGAATACATGCCACGCTCGACAAGATTACTGAGAACTACTAGAATTAACAGCTGTTTACTTAGAAGGGACGGTAGAGAAAATATTTCATTTCGTCGCCTAGGTGCTTTGCATAGAGACAGATGGATGGCACGAGTCATCTATGCCATTTAAATTGTGTTGTTCCGTAAAATCTCAAAATGACAAGGCAAGGAGAAAAAGCAATGAGCGCTTGCAAGGTTTTTGCTGTTGGCTACTTTTAATCTAACTAGGTTGTAGCTCGAAATGCAGCTACAGCACCAAGGAAAGACCTGGAGTATCTTTGTCGACTTCTGTTGTATTCAATTGGAGAAATTGTTGGGCTTGCTATTGCTTAGCATGTAGTAACGTTTTATGTAAACGAACAAATGGTGAAAGCATTGAAAAACCTACTCTAAATAATCCATTAACACGCTGCAGGTTGTCCAATGAAGTTTATATGAGGGAAAAGACGTTGGCAGACTTTATTACCGAAAAAACTAAATTATTCTTTTAAAAAATGGTAATAGAATCATCATTCTTTGAAGTGGATCCTTCGGAATAGAAGTCGAGAGAAGATTAAAAGAAGGCTAAAGAGTCTATACAAACGTTAAAAGTGGTTAATGACAATGCACAAAGAGATATTGCACTCGTACAAAGTAGCTTTAACAACCATTTTACGAAATATGAAGACCAGTTACAATGCCTGCTTTAGCTGGTAGAGGGGCATATGGAGAATGTTCCTGAAGCCAATAAAATGCAAGTAAGAAAATTTTGATGCTTTAAATAAAGAGAAAATGAAGTGCCAACCGTGGATTAACCCTATTTGAGAAAACACATTAAAAAAGGCGCCTGTAATAGTTACCTCAAAGGTGGTGTAGAAAAACTATATATCACAAAAATAATTAACTTGGCGGCAGCACTATATGTATATTCATAAATCAATCTAAATATTATGTACAGGGTTTTTGAAAGCAAGCCTCACAATAAGCAGGGGTAGGACTTTGAGAAAGTTAAAGATGAAAATTTACCCTTTTAGCATGGGCCACCCTAATATATATATATATGTATACTAGGAGAGATACCCGTCATTGCTTAGGTAAAATGTCCGTTCGGAAATAAAGTAAGACGGATTTGATGTTTTTCTTTTTATTCTTCTAAAACAATATTCTCACTCTATGAAATAAATTTAATCTTGTTTAACAACGCTACAAAACATCTTGGTCACAAAATAATTAGTTTTTCCTTGTGGAGTATATAGAAACAGATTACTTTTTTTTCTAAATCTAAGGCAATCCACTTGGAGTTGTCCATAAGAAAAACAGGGGGCCTCTAATTGCAATTATGCCATTAAAAGAGTCATCTACGATTAAATTGATATTAAAAAACTTCACAGGTTTAGAAATGTAATCTTCTGGATAGTTGATGGCAATTCTGATCTTGATTGATGTCGTTGTATTCTGTGAATGGAGATATCATCTCCTTTTTCATTCCAGAGAGAATCGTTGCCTCTATGACAAGTGGCCTCAAATTCTTCACCTCAGGCCAAGTTCATTTACTAAGTTTTTTTGCCCTCCAAAATGCACAACAATATTTTTTAGATTTACCACGTTAAATTTAAGTTTAAGACTGTTTCAGGTTAAACCCTACACATCTTACACCAGTTTAATAAAGATATCGTAGAATAGGGTCAGATTCACATTTTCTTCTTTACGTGTGCGTGGGAAGTTTAGAATATAAGCAGTGTGCAAATTAACTGAAAGTAGGTTGGCCAATAGTCGACTAGATGGGAATTCCGAGATAGCAGAAGAATGAGAACAAAAATAACCTTACTAATAAGCAAATCAATATTATTTTAAAAGGTTAAAAGGAGTTTTTGAAAGAGCTATGCATATACTAGATTTACACGGGTCTCCACAGGTAAGGGCAAGGGAGAGGCGGTGAGGACGGTCACGAGACAAGCAAACGGACAATATTGACCGAGGGACGCTCGAACGACCTTGAGTGTAAACTAAGCCGATAATGAGGCATACGAGTACCTTGGAAAGTTGCGCTTTGCTGTCACCTCGAAGATTTGGTTTGAGGGAGTAATCATTTCCTTGGCTATTACGGGGAGCAACATAAATCTTGCTTTCGAGTAACACCAATCGAGATTAAACGCGCTGCGTTCATGGGGGGGAGGGGGAAGCGGGTCGAGGGAGACTCGCGTGAATTAACGAGAATCCTGGGAGCTTGAGGGATTCTGCGAGAATTGTGCAAAGTCGAACGGGACGTGAATAGTGGGTACAGACTGGGGTGGGAAGAAGGTTCTTACTGGGCAGAGAGGAGAGCCGATACTCCCTTCCAACTCAACTTTGACGCCGAAAGATTTATAGGGATCAAATTGGTTTATCCCCCTCCGTCTGAAGGGAAGGGTTCTAGAGTCAGACGGATCAGAAGAGGAGAATAGACTCATACTTTTAGCGCGAGCGCGAGAAGGTCCTTAAACCGGCAAGGAGAACTTTATCCGACTTCATATGGGACCTTCTGAGCTCTTGCACTTGTCGCAGCTTTCTGTGATGGCCGCATTTCAGGTCATTGCGGCGTCTTACACGGTTCTCATAATTCCTCACCTTCATTATCGCAGACAAAAACAGTCGTGGGGGTGTCTGTTATCTCTCTTTCCATTGAAGAGCAAGGTAGCACGTATCTTCTTCTCTCTCTCTCTCGCTCTGTGATCTCTGATACTCCTGCATCTCCAGATGGAACTTCAGGGAAGACAGGGACATCAGAGAATGATTAGTGGGGAAGATAAATAACAAAGGGCGTACTACAATAGCGGATAAAGTTGGGATTTCCTAGGCACATTTTCAAAATGCAGCCAAAATACAAAATAGTGGAACTTGTGTGTGTTGGGGCGGGATATACCTTAAAAATACACAATATTATACAATGCCAGATCATGGTAGCCGAAGAATATTATTCTCTATGATAGAATTAAGTGGGGTTCACTGGCCATAGGGTGAGTTATCCTCCGATTATACAAAACAAAACCCACCAAAATTAAGGATATAAAAGGAATTCAATGTACACATATAACTTGCACCCCCCCAAGAAAATATATATCTATGAATAATATGTCGAAGTGTGGCCAAGGGTACGGGAATATGCGCACACAGGCTCTAAGGTAGGCCAAACAAGTCGAAAAACTGTTATTGTTCTAAGAGTGAGATTTAAATAGATAGCGGCAGCCACGTGCCCAAGGGATATACCAAACACAACCACAAAAATATATTTTCAATGCACACTAAATAAAAGGCAAAACAATTAATATGGATATATATATATATATTCAAAGAAGAAGCAACTACAGGATCTGCAAGGGATTATACAATCACCACAGGGCTATGCCATTTTTTATTTTCTGTCTTTCAAATAAAATTTGAAGACAGAAAGAAAGGTGCAGAAACCTGGTGTAGCTGACTATAAATACATATAGTACAAGAGGAATAAGAATTGGACGTGAATGAGCAAATGAGACAAAAAACCTGAGTTTTTTTAAAGGCAAGAAAGAGGGACATTAGAAGAATCCAGAATCAAAGGGAGCTGAGGGCGGCACAGTGAAGGCGATCCTTTACCGAGAAGACAGAAATAACGCCAGTTAAAAAAAGTTTTGAACTCATGGCCGGGACTCGAACCCGGGTCTGCTGATTGCTAGGCAGATGCTTTGCCGCTAAGCTACCAGGCACAGTAACTATATTTCGCCCGGGTTCGAGTCCCGGCCAGGAATTCAAAACTTTTTCTTTTAGCGTTATTTCTGTCTTCTCGGTAAAGGATCGCCTTCACTGTGCCGCCCGCTGCTCCCTTTGATTCTGGATGTTTCTAATGTCCCTCTCTCTTCCATTTAAAAAAATCCGGTTTCTTGTCTCATTTGCTCATTCGCGTCCAATTCTTATTCCTTTTGTACTATATATATATATATATATATATATATATATATATATATATATATATATATATATATATATATATGGGTACATGAATAAGACGGAATTAGGTTCCGAATAAAAATTGGATAACCTGGGTTATTGAATGGTTATAATAGGAGATTTAGGGTAGTGAGTGATTTAGTTGCTTTGAACCTCGAGAGTAAAGCGGGGCAAACTTTGGGAAAGATCTTGCTGACCTTGATTAGTCACGGGGGTATCCACAAACCAGCAGCGGGTGGGGTTACTTTTTTGAACTTGTGTTTTGTGAGATGCGTTATCTTGTCCTCAAGAGGTCACCGGACGAACGACGAAGGGGGAGTGTGAGATTATTTCTCCAAACCCGGGTCGAGCGAGCAAGCGGGCCTCTTGTCCTCAAGAGGTCACCAGAAGAACTTCGGAGGACAGCTTCTTCAATTCTTGATTCGAAGGCGGTTGAGAAAGGCTGACGTTGGCTCACGAGACTCTTCTCCCTAACCCGAAGATACGGGTTTGATGTCCAGCTTTTCCGTGGCTTGCGACCGTCTCTCACACTTCTCGGGAGAGAGCTTCATTGAATCGAATGCCTTTCGGGGAAATGTCGTCTAACAAAATCTGTCTGTAATCCTGGAAAGGGTGCATATATACCCGGAGTTATCCAAAACAGGGAGATAGATAGGCCTTCTCGAACCCTCGTTATCGGCCGTGACAAGCCAAGGGTCTTCTTGCGAGGAAGTGTCAAAGGCAGGGATCAGCGCGACAGACGGACGATCAGCGTCTGGAGCAATAAAAGCTGTTCGCGGCGAACCTACAAAATAGATATGAAATCTCTCCACCCAAGGAGGGGAGAGGGGAGATTGAAACGGCAGGGAGGAAGCCTCAATTTCAGCGTCATGCCGCAGTGTGAATTTTGCGGAGACTAAGCGGCAAGTCCATAAAGGGTTAATTCAGAGGGGGGTGAGTAGCGGATCGCTTTCTCTCCCGAAGTAATATCTTAGGAGGTGGGGAAATAATATTATTCTAGGGGATACCTCTACATAGAGGAAACGCGTTTCTTATTCTATGGTTAAATATACAAATTATTTCCTTAACAAAATTAATATTTGGATTGAAAATAAGGAAATGGCTCGCAATTAATTTGGAGAACCATCTAACAGGTTCCTACATAAATTATCAGCCATACACTTATTGGTGCGTTTTAGGTACAAAATGCGGAATTGGAATTCCTGGATGAACAAACTCCAACTCATGATGCGAC
The DNA here is from genome assembly GCA_963969495.1 of Ceratothoa steindachneri. NCBI lineage: Eukaryota > Metazoa > Arthropoda > Malacostraca > Isopoda > Cymothoidae > Ceratothoa > Ceratothoa steindachneri. The sequence goes on along the minus strand of OZ018326.1, from coordinate 144,286,828 downwards.
CGTTATTGTTCTTGACGTTACGTAGGTATGATAGGGGGTTTGTGGTCGTTTCCACTACAAATTCTTTGCCTAAAAATACATACTAAATTTAAAAATTCCCCAAATGATAGCGATGGCCACTCTCGCAATTACTGCGTAAGTTTTCTTACGCGAGAGTAATTTTCTGCTTGCAGAACCGATGGCGAAATTTCCGCCGAGATCTTCATATTAGAGGAGGACACATCCTATACCGTCATTAATTGCTTCGGTTTGAATGCTTAGCAGTTAGTCCGAGTTAGGGACGCGGAAGATAGGGGCGGATGCCACTTTCTCTTTGAGATGGTGGAGCAGTAAGGTCAAAGTAACGTCTACTCGAGCTGTTCGGGGGCCTGCTTCATTTATAGCTGCGGGCAGAAGGGGACAGAAGCTGTTGCAAAGTTAGGTGTACAGCGACGATATAACGATGCAGAGCCTATGGAGGATCGCAGCTAATTTTTATTAGTGGCCAAAGGCATGTCTACGATAGTCCGGATCTTAACTTGCTGAGGGAACCAATCAATTATTCTCGACTTACAAGCCGTAGTAATCGGAAGTGCCAAAAGTGAAGTTGCACTTGCAGGGCCACTTATCAAGTTGTCTTCTCGGAGTCGATAGCTAAGCACTTGAAGGGTGGTTAATTTTGAACCCAATCTTCGATGGCCACATAAACTTTATCGAAATAGAAGGTGACGTAGGGAAAGCCTTCTAAAATCTTCCTCAGCATCAAGTTATAATTGCTGCAAGCCGTTACCAGATGGAGAAGGAGCCTCCGGAACTGTATAAAGCAAAGCAGTAAATTTCTTTACTTCCTCCTTCAAGGGGATCTGATAATAGGCCTTGCATAAATCCAAATCGGAGATGAACTTGGCCTTCCCAAAAAGTTGTAGGTTTTGATTTATGGTGGGAATTTGTTCGGTATCAAATACGGTAACCGAATTTATCTTTCTAAAATCGATACAGATTTAATAATAACAAGCGATCTTCTTAACCATGACAACTGGGAAACAATTGCTCAACTCCGTAGGTTCGATGATCTGTAACCTTAGAAGTTTATCCACTTCATTATTCAATGCTTGCCGGAGGTGTATATGCAGGGCGTAGGGTTTGGAACGGATGGGTTACAGGGTGGTTAGCTGGATATTGTGCTCAAAGTGGGTAGCAAAACCAGGGATCTCGGTGATGACGCCATTATAATGACTCAGGAGCGCTTACAGTTGATCCTTTTAATGAGAAGGTAACTGGTTGCATATCTTAATTTCCGCAGGCGGGGAATTATTAAAGGCGGGCAATACATGCAACATGTTTCCTTATCTTTCTCCAAACAGGCGATTTGGATTACGCAAAAGGGGTTTAGGTGGTAGCCAGATTCTAAGGGGAATTCTTCCTCGATTGCAACTATCTGGTTGGCGCTCGCGCGCCGGTGGTAACACTTGAGCCTAATAATATGGAAGAGCCTTCTTCTTGAGGGGTTTCAATAAGGTAATCGACGGGGCCACGCTTGTCGAGTATGAGTTTTGGGCGCCCTTACAATGACTCAACAATTTGTTGTTGTCCGTGGGAAAGAGAAGCAAAACTTCTTCTCTGAAGTTAAATTTTCTTTCTTTAGAATGGCAAACGAAGTATGACTAAATACTTGTTAAAATTGATGTCGGCATTCGGTAACGCAATTTTAACGCGCTTTTCCAGCCTCATTCTTTAATCCAAGAGCTACGATTAAGCGGTGTGGATATTTTGATCCAATTTCTGATTGGAATAAAGTTCTTTTAGGTTACTCAAGGAATTTCTGACGTTTCTACCATATACAAATTGAAACGGGGTTAAACCGAAATTAAGATGAGGAATTTCATGGTAGGTTAAGAGGGCTACCAGAAGGAGGAGGTGCCATTTAGTGGACTGATCAGCACACAGCTTCATGAGAATGGCTTTGAGGCTTCCATTGAACCTTTCGCACATTCCATTCCCACTCGGGTGAAAAGGATTGGTAAACAGGGGCTTGATCATCAATAATGTACCAACGTACTCTATCAATTTCAGAGGTGAATTGACGAACACGATCCCAGATTGTTTCTTTAAGCATGCTCACACGGGAAAAGATGGAAATAAGGGCTTCGGCGCCGGAGATGCTATCGATTTTCTTGAGTGGTACGGCCTCTGGAAATTGAGTGGCAAAGTCTACCCGCGTTAAAACATAAGTATGACCTCCGCTTGACGGGGGGTGTATCGATCCGCTTAGGTCGATAGCTCCTGGAAAGAAGGGTCTAAGAGATTAGAGCTTCCTTCTGCAAGGGCGGACGTCTGACTGGTCATTTTATAGCCGTCTTTTGCAAAATTTCGCACGAACGACAATATCGAAGAATTTCCTCGGTCGTGCCAGGCCAATAAAAGTATTTGAAGATCCTCTTAGCACTCCTAGTCTGACTAAAATGACAGCAAATAGGCTATCGTGAGCCGTCTGAGGGATTGGAGGGAACTGAGTACGGGTTACACATAGTGTGCTTGAGTCGGTGTCGTTTTACTTGGTGCACACTCAATATAGGAGGTCGTCCTTACCGATGAAGGAAATCACCTTATTCTCTCTGAGAGTTGCGAGTGTTTTATTCTGAGCCTTGGTCCACAGGGAACGAAGAAATTAGAACTCCATACGCTTGAGAGCAGGACTCTGAACCATGCCATACCCCCTGGAAGATCCATTCTTGGCCGTCAACCCATTTGTTTGACCATATTATTCCTAACATCTTGTCTCCCAGCTTCCCAGATTATAAACTGCTGAAATTTTATGTGTGGAGTTTGGTAATGAGAGAGAGCAGCAGCAAGTCCCTCTACACCCACAAAGAAGAGCATATGTCTAAAACATGAATGTTTTCACCCAGTTAAACAGAGAAATATTCGGGCAGGACTGAGAGAGGTTCCACCCCACCCGAAGTTCAGAGATTAAAACGAATAGTTCAATCTTTCCAATCTTTTAAATGTAATTTTAGTTAGTTGCATTGCGATAAATTTGCAATTCATCCTAAAACTCTCTAATTCATATATATATATTCCATTCTTCGCTGCTCACGACCAGCAATGAGCTACCTCACCGCTAAAAGAGGCAAAACCAAGGAAAAACAGAAAATCAACGCAGACTCAACAATAACGAAGAGTTCCGTCTGATTATGCTTTAAGAAAGGCGAAAGCTCACGGCTCAAACTCAAATTAATTGTAAAAAATGAAAATAGATCTTTAATCTATAATCAGATACAAAAAACTGCATTCGCCAGTTGAAACGTTCCAGAAATAAAATTGATCAAATCAAGATAAAACCTGGACTTAACAAAACATGTATAGATGAGAAGCTGATCCCAACATACACCGAAATTTATATATATATATATATATATATATATATATATATATATATATATATATATATATATATATATATATATATATATATATATATATATATATATATATATAAATATATAAATATATATATATAAATATATATATATATATATATATATATATATATATATATATATATATATATATATAGATATATATATATATATATATATATATATATATATATATATATATATATATATGAATAACGTTACAGCCACGAGGAAAATGAAACAACGGAGAACTACGAGGCCTTTCGACTAATGGTCCTTTACTAAGCAAACAAAAAGACAGGGAAAAAGAGAAAGTTATTTATACACCTGATTAATGAAAATATGGGATATAAAGATTAAAAGGGGTGGGATTAGCAGATACCTGGAAAAAACCTATTAACAAGATGAGCCGTCAGGGTTAAAAAAAAAGCTTACGGGTTACAAAAGAAAGGGGAGGGGACAATGTTTGGGAATCACATATGTAATATGAAAACAAAAAAAGTTAACACGTGATAACTAGAAAATATGACAAAAGAAAAATATGAGGAAAGGTTTTTTTATATAAATAAACTAAAATAACTTCTATGTGGTAATCATTAATTTAGAAATTTTATCTTTAAAATCATTCTTAAACATTCTTTTGATACAAGGGTCCAAAAAATACATTCCAGGGCTGAGATTAAAATTCGAAGTCAGTTGTATAAATGCCGATTCGAAAAGATTTTGTTAAAAAAAGTCATTTGATTTGGCAATCACAAAACTCTCTTTCCAATTAATACGATGGGAATTTTCACTCAAATGGATAAAAATAGCATTTGATGTTTGCCCAGTGTTTACAGAGTACTTATGTTGCTTAATACGCACATTCAGATCCTTTCTTGTTTGCCCAATATAAAATGAAGGGCAATCCAAACAAGGGATTTTATAAATTACGTTATTTGTTTCATTAGGGCAATTTTTTATTAACATTCTTTTTAAAGTATAAATATAAGAGAAAACAAGATTTACATTAAGTGTTTTTAACAATGTTTTCTCTTATACTAATACTTTAAAAAGAATGTTAATAAAAAATTGCCCTAATGAAACAAATAATGTAATTTATAAAATCCCTTGTTTGGTTTGCCCTTCATTTTATATTGAGCAAACTAGCAAGGATCTGAATGTGCGTATTAAGCAACATAAGTACTCTGTAAACACTGGGCAAACATCAAATGCCATTTTTATCCCTCTGAGTGAAAATTCCCATCGTATTAATTAGGAGGAGAGTTCTGTGATTGCCAAATCAAATGACTTTTTCTTCACGAAATCTTTTAGAATTGGCATTTATACAACTGACTTCAAATTTTAATCTCAGCCCTGGTATGTATTTTTTGGACCCTTGTATTAAAAGAATGTTTAAGAATGATTTTAAAGATAAAATTTCTGAATTAATGATTACCACATAGAAGTTATTTTAGCTTATTTATATAAAAAAACCTTTCCTCATATTTTTCTTTTGTCATATTTTCTAGTTATCACGTGTAAACCTTTTTGTTTTCATATTGCATATGTGATTCCTAAACATTGTCCCCCGCCCCTTTCTTTTGTAACCCGTAAACTTTTTTTTTAACCCTGACGGCTCATCTTGTTAATAGGTTTTTTCCAGGTATCTGCTAATCCCACCCCTTTTAATCTTAATATCCCATATTTTCATTAATCAGGTGTATAAATATCTTTCTCTTTTTCCCTGCCTTTTAGTCTGCTTAGTAAAGGACCCTTAGTCGAAAGGCCTCGCAGTTCTCTGTTGTTTCATTTTCCTCGTGGCTGTAACGTTATTTTATAAATTCCTCACGTTTCTTATTTTCGTCATTCAGTTATACATATATATATATATATATATATATATATATATATATATATATATATATATATATATATAAAACTTTCCTCGTGAATGAGAGATGAAGGAAGAGGCTGATGAGGATCCAAAATTAGCAACCAATTGCAAAACATATTCATAGGGTTCTACACCACCGAATCCAAGAATATTGGCCGAAAGAAAGAGAAAATTTCGAAAAATCCTGCAATGTCAATTAGAGCCCATGGGAACGAATTCAGGCTTTCAGAATGCACAATCAGTAGTGTTCTAAATGAGCTATCCTTTACAAGTCAGATGAGATAGACAAAAGTCAGTTAATATTAACTAGAATGAAAAAGGAATGTTTTCCGGCAAATTGGTTTTTCTCCATGTTGTATCATCAAGAAGCTCGAATTCTTTGTTTTTAACTGATGAGAAAAACTTCGACCATGCCTAAAGGGTAAACCCAAGGAATGACAGATTGTTATGCACAGTGTCAAGAGATGTTCCTTCTGTAATATACATAGATCAAGTTTTCATCAACTTTGTTGGTTCTGGGAGGTTTTAGCAGTAGTTGGTAGTGGATAAGGACATTCTCTAATTTCTAAAAGATGACGAAGGGATAATTTCTGTACAAGCACACTAAGAAGCTGATCATAAATTGAAATACCTGAAATTTTTCAAAAAGGAGGTGGCTCGCTGTCACACTCAAAGAATTGCATAAGGAAGGCCTTAATATAATATAAAGAAGTCTCCTAGGTTAAAATTTAGAAGTAGTTTGCCTTGTGCGTTCTCTTCATATGGTTAATGTTAATGTTTTAATTGGACGTAGACACGAATGGCCAAACTTCATTGTTTCTTTTCTCTCTTTCATTATCCTATTCTCTCCTGATCAACCATCTTTAGCTCTCCTTTTTTCATATCTTCTTCTGAATTGTTTTTTTGTTTTTGTCAAGCCTGCAGGTAGTGTTTTGGTCATTAGATTTAATTAGTTTAATGAGTTTATTATCAGTTTCCGGCCACTGCAATTATTAATATAGGTACTACTCAAATATTTCATTATTAGCTAAATTTCTTTTCTCATTTTGGGCTTTCTCACTCCTCATTCTCCTACTTATATGCTAGCAGTAACATATGAGTATATAAGTCTTATGTTGTTTATTTATATATATATATATATATATATATATATATATATATATATATATATATATATATATATATATATGTATACGAATACTTCTATTAGTACTAATGATTGTTAATTATGGGTTTAATAAGATACAATAGCACGTATCCTAAATAATAAGAAAATCAGCATCCACTTCTTTTCAAAAGGTGCCTTATGGCATTATATTGCACTTATGCTTCACTATCGGCAAGTCGCTAGTTAAAATATCGCTGGTTGCTGATTCATTAGAAAAACAGATTGTATTTTTAGCTTCTTCTGATTTAATTCTCATGAGGGATTTAGATGATTACGGAATAAAACACGATATTAAACAGGTGTGAACTGTTTTGCGATCAGCTAACAAATTGCCAGCAAACCAGTCATGGCCTAAAAATGAACTAGGTTTATTTTATCAAAAAAGTATAGATAGAGTTATTTCTACAACCTCTTTCCAAGTCAAGACTGAGAAACTATGCTTTGACTCTCTTCTAAATACGTGTTGAAATACTAAATGTTTCGTAAACTCAAAATTAATAACTTTCTAACAGGATCAATAACATGATGTATATCATTTTCTTTAAAAATAATCTTATCTGTATTATGGAAACCAATTCTTTGAGAGCGTGATTCCAGATTTGATAGTAATTTAATACCCCTCTTTTCTTTTGGGGCAGGAAACTTCATCAAATCACTGCTGATTTATTTCTCGATCATTGTTCCTGAAACTTACGATAAAATTCAAAAGACAATATAGGTACATTTTACTCTCAAATTGGTTGAAATAATTTTCTCAGTTGTATTTAGGGTCAAATAGGGTATTAAACACGTGGGGAAAAATTCTCAGTTGCGAGAACATTTCTACTAATTATTCTTCTGAAATACATCTTCCATCATCGTTATTATTCCCAAAGAGATTCCTCTGCTATGTATTATCCTTGTAAGTCTTACAAAGTACGCCATTTATTGTTATTCGATCTACAAGTCTGCAAGCTCTTCTCATGTCTAACACGGCTTACATTTTATTGTTTGTTGGAAAAATATTTATTAATAGGAAACATCAGTGTAGAGCAGGTTTCTGGAAGTTTCTTTTATAAACCATTCTCTTTCTTTCTCTGTCTCTATTTCTCTTTCTCTCCCTGTTTCATGTATTATTCTTTCTTCTGCTTTCTCAAGCAAAACATTTCGTTGTCATTTGCATCTAAACGATCATTTTCGATTCTTCGTGCTGCTCTCTCTAGCCGATTTTCATTTCTGAATTTAGATCATCCATCTCATTTGCTCGCTTTGGGTCATTTCGTATTCTGGCTTGCGATGTTATTCTCTCCTCTAACTCTTGTGATGCCTGGAATTATAACCGTTAATTTGTTTCTATATTACTTTTTGTTTGTTTTTAAGTTGGGTATAGCTGCTTCTTTACTTCCATTCTCGTACTAATCTTTCTCGCGCTCTTTGAGTTGGTAGATATTCCATGCGATGATCATAATCATCAGCATCATTATTTTTCGTGTTTTTGATTCAACTTCTTTTCAAACGAGACATCTAAAGGTTAAAATGGTCTCAGTACTAGTATGAGTTTGCTACACAATTACTACTATTAAGTAAATTTTAAACTTTCAATTTCTACCACTTCGTCTTCTGGGTTACGCTAGAAATAAAGTTGCCCGGTTTAGGTATTATTTCGTCCTGTACCATTTTTATTAGAATTAGTATTATTAATATAAAGTGTTATATTCATCACCCCTGAGAGTGTTCATATATAATTATTTCTTTTTTTGGCTCATATTTCTATCATGCGTTATTTTATATTCTTTAGAGTTTTACTGAGAACGGGATTGATATTAAATTTCGGCTCTCAAGTCTCAGCTGATATTAAGAAGTGGTAAAAGACATTGGTTAAATACTTTCTCTTCAAAGCAGAAAAGCCTTTTACTTTGTCAGTTGCAACTCAAAACTATTTTGTACTTTTACTAAATCCTTTTTTTTCATATTGCGCATTGTCAATACAATATTTTCGATTAATATTGCTCTTTTAGCAGCGAAGGAATTATATCTTCAATTCTAATGGAGCCATTTTTTCTCTAAATGATTGTTCATTATCTTGAAATGTAAATTTTTATTATCACTCGGAGCTTGCTTTTTTATCAGAAGAACAACATTATAAGGAAAATAATAAACAAATAAGGCAGATTAACAATAGTAATCAATAAATTGGAACTCGATAAAATTATTCAAGTTTGATCAGAGAAGAAGATTTGAGTGTAAATTCTCGACTGAAAAGTAGAATAATTCCAGTTTACCTACTTTCGAATCCGTGCATTTTTAGCTTAGAGCCAATTTAAGGTTAAAAAGAGAGTGAGGTTTTTTTATGATTCTTAACGCAATAATAAAACATTATTGCGTTGGCAGATGAAATCACATTTTAAAATCGACTATCTCATTTCACAATTTCAGGTGGTAAATCATTGCCATAGGTATTAGGTTAAAATATAAAAGTTAAAAAATTATAAGAATTCTGGGGTAACAATGAACATTAATCATCAACTCAAGGCCAGTCTAGTTACTCAAGATTTACCATGGCAAGATGATCGATCAAATGGTACATAAATTCTACTCTAAACTTACTATTAACAAAAGATTGCGCTCACTAACCTAATACTTAAGATATATATATATATATATATATATAGTTTGGAGCAGAATTTTAAAAACACTTTAACTATATATACTTTGTAATTATTCACTTGAAAAATATATTCAATAATTTCCGTAGTATAATAAATGTTGCATATTCATTCCAAGGGAAAAGTAAAAATAAATTTATAATATACTTATTGTAGATACATTAGATAAATTTAAGTAAGAAAAGAGGTCTCCAATACAGAACAGAATTCATAATTTTATCGCTTTAGCCTTATTAAAAATTGAATTTGTCAAACCCTTTTATAGGTTCCTATTTACTAGCTGCAGTCCTGGCAGGATATTTTGTGACAGTCTTTATTACAGTACATCCACACCTCATTAATACTAATTAGGTTTCTTTGATGGAAACGATGTATGATTTCCATCCGCATATTTTACATGGCCCTTTCATCACAATAATTTGGATAAGCCTAGATCATTTCATGAATACAAGGCCGGAAATTTTCGTTTGTCGTAGTTTTAAAGGCAACTTTTAGACTGAAGACGGCTTTTTTTTTCAAAAAACACAAATTTTTTCCTCATAATTTCACTGATTTACTATATGTTTATTTTATATTAAAAGCATAACTAACTTCATATATTCATGCTTTTTTCAGTATGTTTTCGAATTGGAATAATATTTTCCTAAAGAATTTCATCAGCAATTATGGGGAAAACAGGCCTTCACCACTTATGAGAAAATAATTCACATTTCAATTCCTCACCCCATAACTCTTTCTTCTCCTCATAAGCATAAACTCTAGATGCAGTCTTACCTAGACATCTTTTTTATTTGTTTATTTCTCACCTAACTTTATAATCTTGTTCAAAATTCTTTCGAATATAGTTCATTAAAAATTTAAACCTTTTTCCACCTCTTCGCAGTTTTTAATGTTACAGTCTCCATAGAGCTGTGCCTATTTGACGAAATTAATGCACTTATTTTCAGTATGGCTCAAAATAAAAAAAAACGCATTCATATACCTCTCCACCCCATATGATACAAATATACTAAAAATTGTATTACAAAAGAAGCTTCCTGTACCTTGAATTAGTACTTCTAAGCTTTGAAAATATTGAGAATTAGAATCTTCTTCCACCTCTTTGAATTTTTCAAAGTTGCTCTCTCCAATTACATGCCAATTTTTCTGAAATAATGCCCGTTGTTGAGGTTTAGTGAGTAGGTAATCCCAGTCCCACTTCCTGGACATATATTTTATTACTGCACTAAGGTGAAGCGGAGGTGAAGTGTATCCAATACATCTACCGTAGCCACTTCCGGTGAATAAGAATAACCCTGCTGCTTCCCTTTTGATTAAAATTAAGATAATCATCCCCTGAGTGTTTCCCCATCCAGTAAAAGCCATTCATGGGTGGACCGGTGTAATTTTGAGATTTAAGCCTAGTGGATTGCTTAATAATTGCCAAAGGATCGTCCAAAATAGTTAAACACACAGATACCAAAATAATCTTTAATGTACATGAATTAGAAATAAGAAACAGCGTATATAGGTATAAATAGAATTAATCTTTGCACTGAATAAGTAAGTCTACATAATGTCGTGGGGCTTATACTTGAAATTACTCACTAGGATGCCTTCGTCTTAATTGCACCCGCCGAAATGAATGGGGTAATATTATTGAATTAAACACTGAATTAATCACTTCAAATACTCGAGGTTATGGGCTCAGTATAGGAATACTAGTTCACAAATAAACTAGGAAAGTTAGGGGAGGGGATAATTCACTTTAACGATACCTTTGAGTCCGTAAGTTTTTTTGAGAAAAACGGTGAAGATCTTCTTATGGGGACGATGATCGCACTTAGTCCGACCATCCGAGGTTACCGAATGATAAGATAATCCTAGACCGGTGATATACTCAGCCCCTGCCGGATCACGAAAGCGAGCCAAACTGTCGCTCAAATCGGACTTCTTCCTCGAAGTGACTGTCCGATTATTCAGCTCCTGGAGAGGGTAGCCAAGACCGATTACCTAGCTACGTCTAGGGTAATTCACAGAGAGGGGTCCTGTGTAACCTCAGACTCTGAATGTGGAAGGGGGCCTGCGAGAAGTGTGGCACCTACAAGTACCGTGACCGCAACACACACATTCCCCGAAGTTTCTTTCTTACAATGGGTGAACTGTTTATATTGTGGGACGAGCTCTCCTCACAACGTAGGTCCAAGATCTTATTCCTGAATCCAGGGAGAAGTGTCCCTTTTATTTCCCTCACGAGCGAAAATTGGGAGAGAGCACCGAATTCTTATAAAATCCGTATCGCTTCGTGAAAGATCTTTTGATCTGCTGCTAGACAAAGTAAATCTTTTACACCTTCGTTTTACGTCGCAGTTTACGATGGCGCGAAAACTCGAACCTTCGTCGGCTAGTAGGTGTCTTTTAGCAGCAGAAATTTTCCAGGACGGCCGTCTTGAATTTGGTTGTCTCAAAGGCGCGAAAAGGGCGGAGGGAATTCGAGGCGAAAGGTGAATTTGGAATACGACGAAAGGGACGCGCAGCTTGTTTCGGGGTATCTCTTTGTACACTAATGTATGTACGTGGTATTTAGACTTCTACACCCGTAAAATATGTATTCACTGAAATTTATTCTTACCTGTTCACAGTGTCTCAAAAAAAAATAAGATGCCTGATATACCCTTTCACCTGATAGGATAGTTTCATATTTAAAATTCTATAATCAAGGACACCTTCTGTAACTCGAATTAGAGTTCTAACTTTTTCCAGGAAATTCTAGAGAATCAGATGTCTCTTGGTAAGGTGCGGTATCACTCTGTCGAATCGACAACGATATTCACAGAAAGGACAATAAATCACACGTCATAATCGAAATAAAATTCACAGGCAAGCTTGAAGGAATCAAAGCTGGTCTTCATTGGTCGAGGCAAGATCAGGTAATATTACCTATTGTCATCAACAGAAATCATAAAGCCCTTCTTGATTTCACGGGACGTAAGCATTCCACGTTGGCTTATAGGGATATAAGGGAGCCATATGGGAGGCCTTATTAAGTACATATGCATGAAGTAAAGAAGCAGTGAATTAAGTGTTTAATAATGGTAAGAAAGAATTAATTAAGTTACTTTTAAGGAAGGTGATCATAGATTTAGGTTGAAACCAAATTCATTTGGGAAGAATTTAGATTTAAGAAGAAAACAATAATAGCATGTGTGCATCAATTCTACTAATGTGATGGTACTTGTGAGGGTTATGTATTTGGTTTTAATGAGTATACTAGATTGTGGAACTTTATTCAACAGATGGATTTTAATCCTTTAAAAGTTCTAAAAAATAAGATGGCAGCTCAAGAGGATTTAATAATATATAATAAATTAAAATTGAATAGAGATTTAATTATCTAACAGAAACAGATGCTACTTTGCAAAGGTTTGTATAAAATAAGAACTACATTATAAGGAAGACTACAAAATCTACAAAGAAATAATCCTGTTGAGTCTCTTAGCCAAAATGTGTTGGAAAAATTGATTGAATATGTCTGATAAGACACTCGGAATTAAAAAATGCTTGGTAAAATAGATTTAGAGTGGTAACGGGATTTGCACTTGGAGAAGGGAGCAACCTCTTCGATGGCATTTCATCAATTCTTTCGAAAAAATTTCTAAGTTCAAAATAATAGTGGCAGTACAGAACAGTTTGATGTACGTGGATTGTGAGGCATGTGATATTTTATTTCGAAATTCAAGTTCAAGCCTTATTCGAAAAAGATCAACCAGTTTGTGATACTGTTTAGGAATTGTACATATGTTGTCCATAATGGATTTTGTCTATGATAATTTAGGCTCTTGATCCATGTGAGCTTCTGATGATGAATTGGATGGAGAAATACTAATTAAAGTATTTTTCGGCATAGGTGCATGAAGGGGTTAAAACAAAAAGCACCTATAGGTTGTGGCAATTTACAGTGTACCACTTAAAATGCAGCCAAAATTTTAATGGTTATAACTACTAAAATAATAATTATTATTATTCTAAATTATCAAAGACCATTTACTCTTAAATCATATTTTTATATATCTCGCTAATTTTATTAAACTACATTGATAAAATGTGCGCAAACTTGCTAGAATTTGAGTAGCTGAAAAATATTCTAAAGTTCCTGCATATTTATATGAAAAAAGATTGAGAGTCACAGGGAATAAAGACGTGAAATAAAGTTTACACTTATTTATTATTATCAGTAGTGACCAGTCGTAACAAAAAATAGATAATAAATACATAAAAGTAAATTTTTGCGTATGCCTCCATATACTCAAATTTCAATTATGACCACTGTTTTTTTATGGCTTACACTACTTTTTTTAATCAATTGTAAATTTTCTTTGAATAACTTTACTTTATTTGTCAATTGTTCTCTTCAAATCATCATAAAATAATTCTCGTTATTTCGAGATTTCAATTTAGATCTCACAATCATTTAGACTAGCCCTTTAAAATTATTTAGATTCATAGGAATATGTTTATTTAGAAAATGATGCTTAGCATATAAACAAAATATCAAATAATTTAGTATTTACAACCATTTGAGTTTCGGTTGATTTGGCTGTGCGACATTGTATAATAATTTCACTTTGCTTCTTGCCCAATTGCGATTTTGCATCCATATATCCTCTGAATATTTTATAATTTCATTCCAATTTTAGTTTCAATAATCCAACCTTTACGACTAAAATCTTGTTATCAAGGGCTCTTTTAATATGTCTTTAAGTAGTGTATTTGCGCAAATTTGTTCTATAACACAAATATCTCCACTGTCTCCAAAATTAAAAGAATTGGGTAAAAGATATTTATAAAATGATATCAGACAAAATTAATTAAATAAATAGTAAAACGAAACGTACGCTCTGCCTGACTTTCTTTTAATTAACCCCTCTAGGAAAAGATTATACACACTTATCAGACCATCTTGAGCAATTTATAAATGGCTATTATGGAGAAAATATAATTCACTCACGAGTCAGTTTAATTTGTTCTAATAAAGAAATAAAATCTTTGATTAATTAACTTAAATTTTCCTTTCACCTAAAAGAAGTAATTTATTCATAAAACGCCCCATACGACCACCAACTTTTTGCGTTTTCTTTAATCCATTGACTTTTCGATCACGTATGAATAATAGTCATAATTTATGGTAATATTTATAAATCACCCACTTTATCCCGCACGACTTTGTTGAAAGTAGAGGTACTCATTTATACTTTTCATTAATGAGGTTACATGTTAGAGGAAAATAAATGTTCTTTATTATAAGCGCGAGTATTTAATCGCTCTTAACCTCTATCAATCAAAGGAGAAGCGAAACGAGATTTTCCTCTTTACGTTGCATGCTTTTGGTTGCCTGAGTTTTAAATGGAGATATTGCACTTAAGTCCCAAACGTAAAAAATCTGAATAAACTTTGATGAGGCGGTTAGAATAACATATTTAAATTATTAAAAGTAACTTCTACGCGTACATATTTTTAAAAGTCCTATTATGATTTTCCTATTTATTTCTCATGATAAATTAATAAAATTATTTTAGCACTCATAAAAAGATACAAAAAAGCGATGTAGAGAATTCTTTATTTTTATATATATTTCAGCAAAGCCATACGAAATGAAAGTTTGTTTCATTTCTGGTAGTTAATGAGCTCATTCTATATATAAGACAAAGATGAAAGAAATTTAACGTGAACAAATAACGTACATTCACCTAAAATACCTGTGGCTGCCTCAGAATCGTGTTTGAAAAAGGATATCGACATATGAGATATAAAAGTCTTAAATTCCTCTATTTTCCCATGTATGAAGGGTACGGGTAAATTAGTTCTTTGTTTTGGTGAAATAGTATATCGAGTGTAATATGACCTATACTTTTTCAGGTATGAGGGAGTGATGCGTTCATTAATATTTGACGAATGTAATACACGACCCCTATCTCTCAATAGTCAAAAAATCGTATTAGTTAACTGTGCGTCATTTACATAGGATGTAATAACACATTAATATTACTCCAAATAATCAAATAAAATATTAAGAGAAAGTTAAAGATAATTGATAACATCCTGAAAATAGAAGGAAATAATACTACATACTCGTAGTAATAAAATTCTTAGGCATAACCGCAAGTACAACAACCAAGGAAAGAAGTAATCTAAATATAAATTTTATTTAAAATTTAAATAAAATTAATAACTAGATCACTATTAATTGATATATTAATAATATACGTTTTATATGGCGCCCTTCAAGAACTTGGTCTGCATGTTGTCAGAAGAGTTGGGTTTTCAGAACTCGCTTACAAGCACCAGGCAAGAATGAGGAGCGTATGCCAGCATGCAGACCAGTGAACAGCTTAGGTTCAAAGACAGAGAAGGCGAGATCACTCATGCTTTGATGCGAGTGCAAGGAACTGAATGCAAAATGGCACTTCCGGAGCGAAGGATTCATTGTTATCTCGACGCAGCGAATGTGGAGGACGGGTAAGGGAACGTTGGGGTGTTTATGAGTTTAAATGTAAGAAGAATGACTTTAGAAGTAATTCAAGATTTTATGGGCAATCAGTGCAGTTCCTATAGTAGTTCTGTGCAACTTTCATAAAAGAAACCTCAAGGATGGAGAAGAAATCGAGCTTTAAGTTTCCGGACAAGTTGAAAGATACTAGTTATAGTTGGGGGGAGGGAGGGATGGAGTAAGAAGAGAATTGCAGTAATTCAGTAGAGGGCAAAAAGGGTATGGATGGCTATTTCTAAACTGCTTCGGTCAAATTTGAATCAAATAAAGCTGATGGTACAAAGAAAGTAGAGAGATGATTTGCTACTATTGGCAAATTGCGATTCAAGTTGACTGTCAAAGGAAACATTCAAGCTTCTAACAAGCTCAATGAACGAGAGAGACACTAAAATTGAGAGAAGTGGTTACACTTTTACATCCAGCAATAACACTGAGATGCTTTTCAAAATAACTTCCTTTGTATCATAGTTATGATTTACGAAGTTATGTGATAGCTATTCAATAATCATGCAATATGCAGATCTAAAGTTAGCGACTGTCATGGCAAACCAGATTGTGGAGGAGAAAAATATTTTTGTGTAAACAAAATAGAAATAAAAGGATTGTAGTAATAATGCAGAAGAAGAAGAAGAAGAATAAAATAAGAAGAAAAAGAAGAAGGAAGTAGATGACAAAAAGGGCTGAACTTAGTAAGAGACCTGCGAATAAGGTAAAACACAACTGCTGGCCAGGAGACCTCACCTCCGATGAAAACAGAATGAGAACGATATGACAGATAAGAGCGAACCAGTTTAGTAGAGAAACACCAAAACCTAGAAGTCACGAAGGCTGTTTATATGAGTGGTCAATGGTTTTTAATGATACCAAGAGATCAAGAAACACCACAAGTAAATGCGTTTCAGCCTCCGCGTCGTAGCGCAATTGGTCAGTTACACATAGCAGAGATGGCTTAGAGTTATTACTTGCATATATGTCTCACTGAAAGGTTTCGTCGATGCTGGAAGATGACATGTTTCAGTGGTGAGGCCAGCTGCTACCCTCTCAAGAGCCTTTGAAAGGAACGGAAGTTTAGAGATTGGACAAGATTTTGAGGGATAATTAGGGTCAAGATTTTGTTTTTTAAAATCGAAATGACATTATAATTTAAATTCAGAAGTTACAAAACTTAGTCACAGGAAGGCTTTGAAGATATCGAGTAAGTACGGTAGGAGGTCAGGTAGGAACAGAAAATAGAAACCGAGTTATTCAATGAGTGTGATATTGAGTCAAGCTCTTCAAGTGAGACTGGGGTAAGGAATTGAGATAAGGAAGGGGCTAAGAGGGGTTGCACTGTGACGAGGAACAGAAGAAGATGGGAACCAAAAGTGAACGAGTATTCACTACCATTTCAGAGAAAAAGGCACAGAAGACGGATGGAAGGAAGAGTTTGGAGTACACAAAGAGAAGAGAGAAGAGCTCGGGGCTTGAAATTTCGACGAGCCTTTTGTTTGTTTTTGGCAAGGATTTTACGGACGATCGCCGTAAGACTGTTTAGACATAAGTTGCAACGTACTAGACGAGAGATGCTTGTTTCATACCAATGTTTCAGGTGTATTGTAAAAGTAATACTTTACTAAACTATTTCATAGCAATTTATATAAATAAATATATAAATATATATATATATATATAAATATATATATATATATATATATATATATATATATATATATATATATATGTATATATATATATATATATATATATATATATATATATATATATATATATATATATATATATATATATATATATATATATATATATATATATATATATATATATATATATATATATATATTTATATATATATATATATATATATATATATATATATATATATATATCTCACTAAAATATACATATGTAGTTACAAGGAGTTACAAGGAAAGAAAGTACCCTAGGAGACCTTATGGTCCATTCAAAGAGGGTACCTTTGGACTAGCAATCGAGCAGGCACGTGGCTGCTCAATTGTTTTGCGTCCCTAAACGGCCACTTTTCAAGACTTTGTCTAGTCTTGACTTAAACTGGTCAACAGATTCACTGTTGACAACTTCCACTGGAAGTGCGTTTCACTTACCGCAGATACTGTAGGTGAAAAAATTTCCACACAGATTGCGGTTGTAACGCTTCAGTTCAAGTTTGAAGCCGTGATTGCGCGTTCTGTTCTCACTTAGTGTGAAAATATCTCGGTAGTCAACATTGTCGAACCCTCGAAGTATTTGGAAAACTTCGATGAGCTGACCACGCAGTCTACGGGTTTCCATCGAGAATAGATCTAATTCCCTTAGTCTATCCTCATAACTTTTGTGTCGGATAGAGGGAATCAGCTTGGTTGCCCTGGCTTGTACGCGTTCCAATTTCGCGATGTCCTGACGAAATGAAGGACTCCAAAATTGTACGGCATACTCCAAGTGCGGTCGGACAAGTGAGTTGTACAAACACAGTACAATCTCCTTGTTCCGATATCTAAACTGGCGCTTTATATAACCTAGCATCCTTTGGGCCTTATTCTCCGCCTCAATGCACTGTTTCGAGAACTTGAGGCCACTAGTGATTGTTACACCCAAGTCCTTCTCAGTGTCGGTGGATTCAATAGCAGTGCCCTTAAGGATATACTGAGATTGGATGTTTCTGTGGCCAATATGCATCACTTTGCATTTCCCCACGTTAAAAGGCATTTGTCACGTGTCCTACCACTTCTCAATCTTCCCAAGATCTTCCTACAGGCGGGCAGTATTTCCATCCTTTGCAACGTTCATACCAAGCTTGGTATCGTCGTAAAATTTGAAAATCTTAGCAACCATGTCACCGTCTATGTCGTTGATGTAGATGATAAATAGTAGTGGTCTGAGGACAGAACTTTAAGGCACCCCGCTAGTAACGGGAACCCACTCAGAAGCCTGTCCATTCACCACCACCCGTTGCCGTCTGCCACTTATCCAGTTCTTGATCCAGCCGGCTACTTTTCCGTCTATGCCCAGTGCTCGCACTTTCCGGAGAAGGCGGTGGTGTGGTACCTTATCAAAGGCTTTTTGAAAGTCTAATTACACCACATCCAACGCCTTGTTCCAATCGTGCTCACTGAACACGAACTGGAAGAATTCGACAAGGTTCGTCAGGCATGATTGTTTTCTTCGGAAGCTGGGCTGGGAACTCCTCAGTAGCAGGTTTGACTTTAAATACGACGTCATTTTGTCCACTATCATTCTTTCCATGAGTTTACCGACTATCGAAGTCAGACTGATAGGTCAGTAGTTTGATGGTTGGCTTCGGTGTCCTTTCTTGAAGATAGGAGTCACCTCCGCTTCACGCCAGTCTCTAGGAACGCATTCGGTCCGGATTGACATGTTTAATATTGCGCTCAGGTGTCGTGACACTTGATTGTGTACTTTTTTTAACACTTTAGGTAGAAACCCATCCGGGCTTAGGTGACTTATTCGTCATTAGGTCACTGATCTTCTTTTTAATTTTCCCTTCGGTGAAGTCCATATCCTCCAGCTTTTCCCCCGAAGAGGAATCCATTGGCTGGAGGATGGGACCACACTCTTCAGTAAACACTAAAGAGAAGTAGTGGTTGAGGAGGTTAGCATTTTCTGCATCTAAGTGCTTTAATGCCCCCTCCTCATTTTTCAAAGTGCCAATCGTTCGACGGATTGGTTTACGGCTGTTCACATATTCTAAACCTCCTTGGGATTTTCTTTACAGAGTCTCGCTACTCGGAGTTCTTCAGGCCGCTTTGCCGCCCTTATGCTGGACTTTACTGTCCTGGCTAGCCTCTGGTATTCGTCAAAGTCACCCGAGATCTTCGATTGCCGGTACTCAGTTCTCTTTTTCCTAAGCAGTTTCTCGATTAAACCACTTTGGTTGAACAGAAGACCGACGAGGACATTTTCAGAGGGATAAACGCGATTGAAGACTCATGAATGTGGTTTTGAAACTGTTCCATGAGTCTTCAACAACATGGCACACTTCTAGCCTCGCGTCAGTCAGTGCATCACGAAGACCTGCAAAGTTTGCTCCTTTCAAATCGAGTTTCCTCGATATAACTAGTTGCAGGCTCTGCCTTCGGGACTTTGACTACAAATCTAATTAGTCGGTGGTCACTGCCACAGAGCTCTTTGCCAACAGAGAGATCCTCAACGATGTCATCCTGAGAGGTGAAAACCAAGTCGAGGATAATGTTTCCTCTCGTTGGCTCTCTCACCCATTGAGTGACGAACTCGTTGTTCGCAAACTCCAGGAGTAGTGGGTTCTCGCCACAAGGTTCTCTGGTTTCCCAGTCAACTTGTGTGTTGAAATCACCCAGGACGATACACACTCTGTCTTCGACAAGTTCTCCTAGTAGCTGGTACAGATTTCTGTCTTTTTCAACGAGTTGGGCATGAGGTCTATAAAACCTGAGGGTTCTGTATTTGGTACGACCTATCTCTAGGTCAACACCTAGTAGTTCATGGTCGGATACGATGTTGCAATCCGTTGAGTTAAGAGTATCCTTGACATACAACATCACACTGCCCCCCTCTCTCTGGCCTATCTTTCAGAAAGAGCTGGTAACCGGGAATCGTGAATTCACCTTCAAAATCGCGGCTTGAGGTTTTCATCCATGACTCCGTTATGGCAACCATCTCAGGTTTCCCTGTTACTACGAGGCCACGGAGCTCAAGAAACTTATTCATGATTGACCTAACTTTAAACAGAAGAACTTTGAGGTAGTCCCCTAGTGTATTACTCCCTACGCTCTTCCGTTTCCCGGCTTCTCTGTTTTTGTGGTCACGCCCTTCTTTACGACCTCCGAGAAGGTAGTTCCAGGAGTGACATGGGCGTGCTGGCGCACGTCCGCTTTTACTTCTTTGGGTGCGTTCCACGACATCTTGAATTAGTTTGGCGAGAAAGACCTTCCCTTTAAAGGAGAGATGTACCCCATCCCTTTGGTAGAGGTCGTCTCTACCGATATAGGTACGATAGTGGTCCACGAAAAAGACTCCTTCTGACATGCAGAGATCCGCCAACCTTCTGTTCACTGCAACGTTTCTTTAGTTAGCGGTTCGGGATGGACCTCTTCTCGGAAGCATCTGAACCACCACACTTTTGCGGGTTTCAAGCCCTATGTCATCCACGGATCCCATCACCGTTTGGATAGTCTTACCACTGAGGTAGAGGTCGTTGCCCTCACCATCAAAACAACAACTGAATTCTGAGAAATCTGAGCTTACACAGCCTCTACTCTGATCTTGTGGTTTCCCCGACCTGACAGGCCGCTTACCTTCACGCTAGTGCAAAGGCGGGCCGCTAGCTACGGCTGCAGATCCCGTGTTTGCGAGTCACCAATGAAGGTGACCTTCGGACACTTAGTTTCTGAAGATGGGGTCTTCCCTTGTGGAAGAGGCCTCCCTTTTTCCTCTTTACTCTCCACATTCTTATCTTTCTTTCTCTTCTTATTTAACTGTTTTTCTTCTATTTGGTCCTACTTTTGTTTCAACTTTATTCTTTTTCTTTTGTTTCTTCGTTTTTCCTTTCTTTTTTTCCTCTTTTTCTCTCGCCTCAGCTAGCTGAGCCTCAGATGATGCCGGAATCTCCGCTTGGGTACCAGGGGATTCCGACACGTCAGTGGGCGGCGCCTCTTCTAGGCATCGAATCTGAGTTGCGTTAAGGGCTTCGAGTTTCTCCAACTTTCTTTCAAGGATTTTAGCTCTCTCCTCTGAGGCTCTATAGAGGTCTTTTAATTTCTCCATTTCTCGTGTCAATATGCAAGTAGTGCAGATACTTTCAGGGCTGCATTTTGAGTAGCAGCCCTCTGGAAAGACATTGCCCCACTTTTCTAACTGGCATGTTACACAGTCGTGTTTTAGACGAACGGGTCCTTTTTTTGCCTGTCATTTTGAGCGCTTTATCTCTCTCTGAAAATTAGTGACCAAACAATTAAAAAAAAGGGAGGTTGGTGAGTTCTCCCAGCGTGAGTCGCTCCCGCCTATCGATCGGAGAGGTTTCGGATCTTTCAGAAGGCACGCTCCATGTGCTGCTGTTCGTCCAACCGAGTCGTCAAACCTCGGCGTGCCATGGTTCCCAACCAAGCAGCACTGACGGTGACCGAAGGGGCCATCGATTTGTCACCAGGTGAACAACAACGAAGCACGCCCCTTACTAAACTCTTACTAGTTCCCTTCACAACGGCCAGGATCTCGAAGTAGCGTTCAATGGATATCCCGCCACACCAAGGAACTCGACCCAAGGTTTTTTATTGGCCTGGCAACCAACATCGGAACAAAGGGCCATCACCTCGGACCAATGCTACCACAAGCACCCGTCAACTGGCACTGGGAACGGTCAATAATTACGCACCAGGGAAGGGGTTAACGGGGCACTACCCTCATCCAATTCATCGTACCCCAACGCCTAGGACACCTCTATTCCTAGTCTCTCGCAACCAGTGAGCGTCGATTGCCGTTGTTTATAGAAGTTCCAAAGCCTCTCTCCTGACGCAGGGGGTAGCTGCAAGTTACTTATATGTAGATTGAGGAAGAAAGGGAAAGAGTGACATGATAGGAGTAGCCTTTTTTTGTATAAGTGGGAGATAGGATAAAAGTAAAAAAGAAGAGGAAAAGAGAAGAAAATGGAAAGAATGACGCACTTAGTCTGGAACCTCGTTTCCGACCAAATCGACAAGGGAAGCCCTACCAGGGGTACCAAGAAGAGGTACCCCCCCCCGACATAGCTCGAAAAGTCCAAAGTCCACACAAGCTCTCTTCCCGCGACAAGGGGGCGTCACCTCTCACTCTACTTTCGTTATGAAGAGAGAGAGAAAGAGAGAGTTGTGAGGCATGGGGAAATTAAAAATGTTACAGGTGTCTGGCACTCCGTATTTGTTTAAAAATCGTAAATTTCAAATATTTAGGTTAAATGTAATTACTTTATCTCTCAGCGAAGAAGAAACCATTTTTGGATCAATGATCTCTCTCCATTGCTCTATGATCGATGTCGACAATATCTTAGCTGTTCAGCAAATCACTGTTTTATTCTTTGAACAGAAAGTATCAATTAACCTAGATATTAACTTTATGCAGCAGGTTTTGCCTCACAACAAAGTTATGACATGTGGAATCGACCAACGATCTCACCTAAACTTTAGTTAGTTCCACTTATAGACTGCCTACTAGTCAAGGCTTTCACTATAAACAACAAGTTCTCTTTCGTGCAAAAATAAAAATCAGGAGAATGTCTGCTTAACCCTGGTTTCTCTTAATGAAGTGTCTTCATGTTTCGCCCGGTAAATTGGGAATTCTCCCAAAAGGTGGATAAGCCAACATTGGCCGGTGTACACACTTGATTAACCTTCACTTTAATCTCGCCAATATAGAGAATTAAGAATATACTACGACGTCTTTTAAAATACATCTAAAGTTAATATATTTTTTAGCATTTTTGACGGCCAGCCATATATTTTGAAGATCAAATCTTTATTTAGGCGAAGGTCATGGAAAGGTTTTTGATGAAATTAGCAAATCCAATTTTCTATTTCTTTCTTCTTACTCGCTTGAATTAGTTATAATTTATAAATATAATTATTGATGTAAACAAATCATTTTGTAGCACCGCCTGTTATAATTCTAAGAACGAATGAGAGAGAGGGCATTCGAAGAAGATATACTATATATGATGAACTGGGTGAGGTTTAGGTTTTTCTTTTCTTTAGAGGATTGGATTTTCCACCTAGACCAAAAAAGATTACCTCAACAACACAAACAAATATTCATGATCAAACTCATCTAACTAATAATGATCAAATGGACCGGCACCTATTATTGAATAGAAATAAGTTATTTTATATTCCACATTTTCTGGCGATCAAAATATTTAAGAAATAAAACACTTCATAAATCCATTTGATTCAAACTTAAATTTCGAAATTAAGAATATTGGTCTCTGTCTGCAACCACATGGAAAGGGTTTAAAATAGAAGAGAAAAAGAGAAAATCGAGAAAATCTATGATATTTTGTTCCTTTATCTTAATATGTTCTTCTCTGCTGACTTGTAATAGACGAGATCTGCTGACCAAAATGACGCGTGCCCTCACTTATTCTGATTTATGTCCTTATGACTTTAAAAACTCTGAATAATTCCAGGAGCAAACCTTGGGAGGACCTTGGTAATTCAATCATTCAAAAGAGAATGTAAAAACCTTAAGGGTTTCAAATTTCATCAAAATCGAACGAATAGTTATGATGTTATTGCCCACAAAATCTAATTATATTATTTGAAAGCGAATGTAAAACAATATTAGGGTTTTAAATTTTGTTAGAATCAACGAATAGTTATGATGGTATTGCCCCCCAAAATAATTCCCGGGCTAACCTTGAGAGGACTTTGCCAATTATATTATTCGAAATATAATGTAAAACAAAATAAGTGTTTATAATTTCGTTAGAATGGTCAGAATAGTTAGGATGTTATTGTCAAAGGAAAGTAATTTCCTGGCTAACCTTAGGAGAACTTTGGCAATTATATCCTTCGAAAGAGAATGTAAAACAACATAAGGCTTTCAGACTTCATTAGAATTGGCTGTATTGTTACAATGTTATAGAAAAAAGGCTAAACCTGGACCGACAGACCAACCGACATAGTGAGATGTATGTAGAGTCGCCCACCACTAAAAAGTCATGACTTTCTAAAAGCTTATTAAAAAGGAGAACTAAACTATATTAAAACTAGGCAATGGCTTTGCCACTCCCACCTACGGGGGCAGCTTGCACTTCACTACTAAAAGGAACGTTTTAAATCTTAAAAAAAGCAGCCATGGTTAAATTTTAATAAATTTTCTGAACTTCGCCAATTAAAAGAATTTTAAAAAGGAACTCTAAACTAAATACAATAAAAGAAGATATATAAAAATAAATTTTCTGAACTTCACCAT
This sequence comes from Ceratothoa steindachneri, assembly GCA_963969495.1. Taxonomy (NCBI): domain Eukaryota; kingdom Metazoa; phylum Arthropoda; class Malacostraca; order Isopoda; family Cymothoidae; genus Ceratothoa; species Ceratothoa steindachneri. The sequence continues at coordinate 144,262,263 of OZ018326.1, read as the reverse complement.
TTGTAATTCTTTGGGTTTTATAAAATTTACAAAATTTCGATGCGTATATTTATTTCTAAACTTCGCCATTTTGTTTTTTGATATTATAGAAGAATTATTAGAAGTAACTTTAATAAAAAACATAAGTCATACAGAAACTAAGATGAAATTATTATTAAAAAACTCCAAAAAAGCCCCTTCTTAAATTATAGAGTTAGTGATGATGATGATGATAATATATATTTTAAATTAAAATGGTGGGCCCTAACTTTTTGTTACACCTCATTTATGAAATTGAAAGGCGAAAAAATGGTTACAAACTAAGTGCATAGAATAGTATAGAATAGCAAATTATATTATAGTTTAACATAGCATATTATTGTTTAATGGTGCTTATCATATTACATCATAATATAAGATGTCTTATTATATTATAGCATAACAGAGTATAGTATAGTATAGCAAAACATAGTATAGTAAAGTATAATATAATATTGTATATGTAGTATAGTATCTCCTAGCATAGCATATCCTGGTATAGCCTAGTATTGTCTAGAATAGTATAACATTTTATAGCATAGCCTAGTATAGTTTCGAATAGTAGACTGGCAAAACCTACCTCAGCGTAGGATAGCCCACCATAGTATTACCTTACCTAGCATAATAAACCCTAGCATAGCATAGACTAGCCTGATTGCCTAACATAGTAAATCCTGCCTAGCCGAGCATAGTATATCATAGCATAGTATAGTATAGCATAGTATAACAGAGTAGATTATGTCATAGCGTAGCCTACCATAGTATAGTCTAGCCTAGCATTGGATAGCCTAGTCTAGCCTAGCGTAGTTAGTATTACCAAGCCTAGCCTATGATTACCTATAATAGTAGAACTTACCATACCATACACTAGCGTAGTTAGCATTGTGTAGCCTAGCTTTACATAGTAAAGATCAATTAGCTTGGCATAGTATGACTTAACCTAGACTAATCTAGCCTCGACTAGCAGAGAATGTATTGTATAGCAGTGTGGAGAAATGGCAACTTTAAGCATCCTGGAGGAGTATAGGTACATTAGTGCCCCCCCCCCCCTCATGAGGAGAAGCGTGGGAAAGGTAGCCGGCGAAAATGCTTACCATGTGTAATCTCCCCGCCGCTGTGGGCAGTTAGAGCTAACATCTGTTTGAAGGCGCGACCACCTAAGGTCCTTAAACGACGCTCTAACGATCGAATTACCTACGAGACCCATAAACCCGTGGTTATGGAAAAAAAGCGGTGCGAGTCAGAAGGCACGCCAAGTAGCGGTGCGATGCAAGCCTATAATTTGCGAGCTGACTTGGGCACCCCAGTGCCACCTCAGGAATTCTCGCTCTCCCCAGATGCTAACTCACCATTCGCTCCCACCCCCTTTTTGCCTCTGTGGCCTGGTCACTTTCCCCTTTAGATGGGGCGGCAATCCGCCTATAAATAAGCCCCGCAAAGAAAGAGAAGAGGATTATCAGAAGTCGATACGCCAGAGATGGATTAGTTCGTGAAGATCGATCCGTCGGCCAGACAAGAAGATTATTAGTAGTCGATTTGCCAGAAGAAAGATTAGTTCGTAAAGATCGATCTTTAAACCAGACAAGAAGATTAGAAGTCGATACGCCAGAAGAAGGGTAGTTCGTGAAGATCGATCCTTCAGCCATACAAGACTATTTCAGTGAGAAACGAGAGGATCAGATTGAGAAAATCGATCCCCCCTTTCAGGGCCGTATTAACCTAAATAGTCAAATTTTATATCGGTGCCATACCGAAGAAGCCTTTTCAGTCTGCAAAGAAGTCCGACAGAAGAAAAGCAAAGCCGCTCACACTCGAGTGATTCTCACATCTCAAGCACCGTAAGAGTGAGAGGAGAAGAACCCTGCCCCAACGAGCTGCCGTTCTTTAATTACGTTGAAGAATCAGCCCCCGTCACAGGTGACGAAAATTCCACTAGCGACCACCACACTTCAAAGCGAGAGATAAGTCCTCCAGCGACATCCGGCCATCCCTAATACCTACCTGTAAGTTAACAATAACATTTATATCTCTATTGCGATAGTAGAAGTTTAGTACGTCCGACGTTTTAAAGGAGAGTAGAAACCATTATTCTTGAACCTAGGTCATATGTGTTTGTAGATGAGAGTACGCTAATTTAATGTTTTATGCTAATCAAATAAGGCCGTGATAAAAATACTAATTGGCAATTGGTATGTTTACTGGAAGCCTACTTGTTTATGTTTTGTCAATGAAAGATCTTTGAGGCCAAAGATAGAAATGTGTTTACTGTTGGTTTGTAATATTTAATTTAAAATACATGTTTATTTTGGTAGATTCTGGTGTTTCCTCTTATCCTTATGTGTTTAAAAATAGCTCTTCCTTAAGAACTAGACCACTAAAATAGCACTCTTAGAACAAAGCCTACTTCATCATAGAAGTAACTCACGCCCCTTAAAGCATACCGCTACTAAAAGGGTGTCAAAGAGTAGAGGGATCAAAACCAAGGGTCATTCTACGACAAGCAGATCTTAGCCTAGAAACCATAGTTACACATAGCCTAACATAGTCTAGCAGTATAAACTAGCCTAGCTTAGTGCAGCCTCAATTGTATATTCAAACTTACTCTAGCCTAGCTTAGCTTACCCTAGTCTAGTATAGCCTATCTTAGTATAGCATAGCTTAGCCTAGTTTACTGGAGCCTAGCCAAGTATATTCTATCCTATTCTATCCTAGCTAGCATATTCTAGCCTAGACTAGCATAGCTTAGTATAGTCTATCTTATCTTACTTTACCCTACCCTATCCTAACATAGTGACTATAGCATAGTATTGCCTAGCATAGCATAGCATAACCTAGCCTAGCATTAACTATCCTAGACATGTATATCATATACTATACTATTTTCCCCTAGTCAATCATAGCTTAATATTATTTAGCCTAAAATACTATATGCTATACTAGCAGAGCATATTATAGCCTAAATTAGCATTATATCTTAGCATAGCTTAGAATAGTAGATCCTAGCCTATAATAGCCTAGCCTAGCATAACCTATTCTGGGCTTGCCTAGCAGAGTTTAGCATATTATAGCCTAGTCTAATCTAGCAGAATATCTGCCGTAAGTTATGATGTTATTGCCCCCCCAAAAATAATTCCCGAAAAAGCCTTGATAAGACTTTGAGAATTATACCATTTGGAAGAAAATGTCAAACAAGATAATGGTTTTGAATTTCGTTAGAATCGGTCGAATACTTATGATTCATTGCCAAAACAAAATAATTCCTCGAGCTAATTCTGGGATGAATTTGGCAATTATAGCATTCAAAACATAAATTAACTTAATATAAGGCTTTTAAATTTCGTTAGAACGGTTTAATAGTTACAATGTTATTACAAAAACAATAAAAAAGCAAAACGGGAACCTGACTCGCACACGCCTAAAAATTGACTCCGCAGTATACCAAGAAGCACCTTCAGTAATTTCTTCTCTTATGCGTTAAAAACAAATTCTCTTCACTCACCTTTAAGCAACAATTCGATAACATTCCTGAGACGCGAGAGATAAAGAGAGATAGACAGAACGAGACAGCGAGAGAGGGAGAAAGAGAGAGAGAGAAAAAAAAACTAGCATGGTCGCTTAAAGACTATACGATACCAACTACACAAATCTTTCCCCTTCAAATTGCTAGGTTCAAATCATTTTGCCTCAAAGTGAAGCCAGTGCTGATTCAAGGTCTCATAACAATATTGTGTGGTCATTTTGATGGTGGCTGAACCTACCGTTCTTTTTGCAGTAAATGCTCTAAGATCGACATAGCAATCAGCAGCGCCTCCCTTCTAAATGATCTTCCACTCATCCAATAAAAACCAAATGGTAAAGGAAAAATTGCAAATAAATACTAGTGACATGCCAATGCTTGATTATAAACAAAAATGAAAGCTGTTCCGTAGGTGGAAGCTTTGTGTGAGTAATATATGTTTATCTTGCATTGTGCAAAGAAACTTTGTATGTACACATATTCTATCACAGCTGTATTAAGAACCTCAGCTAGAATGAGGCTTCTGATATCATTTTAGCCGAAGCATTCGGGTCGAGCGAGTAAGCTTACCTCATAACCTGATTAGATTCTGGATTCCTTGCCCACTCCAAAGTTTGTTGTAAGAAAAAGAGGCTGCAACGATTAAGTTGTAAATGATAAAATAAGGAGTGTGGAATGAACAAACCTGCTTGACTCTTGAGATTGAAAGAATTTAGTAAAAAAAGATTTGATGGAGTTAATACAATGTCACGCTTATCATTTTCAAAGATTTGATTTTAAATTATGCTATGCGTCATATTCTGCAAGAAAAGGCAAAACCTGGACCGGCAGACCGACCAACATAGTGAGATGTAGAGTCGCCCGCCACTAAAAAGTCCCAACTTTTTAAAAGCTTATTAAAAAGCAGATCTAAATTATATTATAACCAGGCAATGGCTTCGCCACTCCCACCAGACTGTTTCGTGTTTTATTTGTCTTGAAAGAAAAGCGTCGGTGATACACACACTAGGAAACTTAGATACCTTGTGTGTTTTGAATAGCCTCTTCCGGAAAAACACATTGGTTTATCACTAAGAAATAGTGGGAAATTTATACAAAGTAAAAGCAAAACTTTGATCAAAATTCGCGGTTCACATACCCTGAAACGATGGTTTCAATCCCTACAAAATTAGGTTTCCCTGAGACGTGCTTGATGCACAAATATGAAAAGAGAAACCCTGGTTCAGGCTGCCAAGAAAAATATATTTTTTTCTGAGTATAGGGAACATTCAAGAGGCACCGTTCCTAATATTATGGTAAAGCTGAAAAGCTCGATGCAAGATGCTTAATATTTAACTTTAGAAACGTAAATCTTAATGAAGAAAATGTTGATTACGTCTAAGTGATCGAATGATTCTTCAAGATAATTTTAGTCACAATGGCAAAATTTCACAATGCTTTAAAATTTGAACAAAAGGTGCGTTTTCGATTAAAACACCTATGAAATATTATTCATAATTTTAGAAATGCGAATTACACTGGGCAAAACTAACTTTATTGTCTAAGATTTTTTACCTGTTCATTTTAATTTGATATGTCGAAACCAACCTTTTAATTTATTACTACATGATTATTTTACATTTTTTAAATGTACGGGCATTCTTTCTAATTCCCTTAAATAACCGAATTTTTATGTGGCAATTTTTGACTAACTGGTATTTTAATTTTAAAAATGAATGAAATATATTCAAACAGAAGATCTTTCAAAGATAAGCCTGATGTATTCTGTTACACATATGGCAAATAAACAACTTTTTCTTAAAAGAATCCAGTCACAAGTTTAACAAATGGTGATTACCATGATTATTTTGGTATAAAACGTGGTAACCAAGATAAAGCTTTGGCGCCATACTTGGTAAGCAAAACATACACTGAGTATCTGCGTTGCTGGAACAAGGACAAGAATAGTTATTTAAAGTTTGGAACTCCAAGATTTGGAGGGAGCCGATAAACCATGTCACTGACTGCTACCTTTGCGCTAGTAAATTGATTGAAATTAACCAAAAGAACAAGAGTGGCGTCAAGTATCTTGATCTTCCACAACACGTCGTCTTGTAGCTCATGATGATGAAATTCCAGTACATGACTTTGGAGAACTTCTTGACATTAGTGACCTAAGTAGTGTTAATGAATTTCCGATTGTATGAATGAAAAGACTAATTGGTTTGAGGAAGGTATGCCTGTGGATGAATCCGCTGTCCTTGCAATGGCAAAAAAAAGCACCTAAGGGTAGCGGAGGATATGTTAACAACTTTTTTTAAAACAGTGCCTCTTCTCCATTATTTCCAGGAAGGTAATATCAGTCTGACAGTTACAATTCTCTACGCCAGAGTTAAGTATGTCCCAGTATCAGACCTAAAAAAATAGTGAGAGGGGAGGCAGTGCTGTTTCAGGTAAAAGAAAAGAAGATTGCTATTTGTGCATGGAAGACAACAGCCATGTTAGGGTTACAAAAAAAACAGAAGTGAGAGTGCATTTCTCCCAATGGGAAAATTTAAATTGTGCACAAAAAAGAAAAAATAAGTGGTAGTAATCCGTCAGCAAACAGTGTTAAGGGGAGGTTTAAATCTGTTTCATCAGTTTAGTGGGAAGTATAGAGATTTATTTATGAAGCGAGTGTAATACTTTCCTCTTTTCCGCTTTCTTCTGAATGGCTTTATTGTAAATGGGTGTATTCTCTACAGAAAGATTCACAAGGTGTCACAGGTAGAGTTTCAAAGGGAATTTTTTTATATTCTGTTAAAACCATTAGAGCAAACTCGTTGACTTATGCCTGTAACCTGATCCGAGCATTTATTATACGACAGAACGGATAATTATCTTGTGATGGGAGATACTTAACGGCGGTGTGGTGTGTGTAAAAAGAATGCGAAGGCTAAGTGTTCCAACTGTGATGTGGCACAGCACATCCAGTGCTCTGTTGAGTATCACACAAATAAATAGGAATGTCTATTCAGTCATCTGATGTAAAAGCATATGTCAAATATCTCAATATTACTTGCATATAATATACAGTTATAATTTATCAGTTTCCTAAAATTTTGCTTCAAATTATATAAGTGTAAGCTTTACTGGAATTTTGTTTTAACTGGTATGAATCTTATTATAGACTACGACTTTATATTTCGGCGGTAGATTCTTGAATAGTTACATTATCTATACAATATTTTGTCAAAAATACTCTCTCTAAAACAAATCTATGTATATTAAATGAGATGGTTCAAGACATATTTCTTTAATTTATTTCAGATCCATCATTAATTTTTTCCATATCAATACACAGTGATGAAAATTGAGTCACACCAAGAGAAAGTGTTTCATAGAGGCCATTTAAATGCGCGTGGCATATTTCCTTATTGGAGGAGCAAAAAATGAATAAAAATGCAGAATTCTCGGTTTTAGGTCAAATTCGCGAAGTTCTATAAGAACAAACCAATTTGGATGATAGAGAAGAGTAGTCCGTGTTAAAGGGTTAATATATATGTGTCCCTTATCCAAAGGGCGTGACCTTTTTCTCTTTACCTCAACACGGAGCGGAGCAAAAGTTCAGGCATGTTCGTCCTTTCCTTCGTTGGATGGAGCTACAAATGTTATATGCAACGAATGGACTTACATATTTTTTCACGCTTTATGCCTATCTCGTATCAAAAGGTTTTCTTGTTTCTCACAGTTTTTCGGAAATTTTAACCGGTCAAGGCATACATTACAATTTATTTGTTCGACTTGTCCCTTTTATTTATCATTGATACCTTTCTGTCTGATAGCTGTTTCCTAGCGTGCCATGTTTGTATGTGTTGCCACGTGAGAGACTCTGGCGTCCTACTTTGGTCTATTCATATTTCTTAATAAATATACAATTATAGTATATTATTCCTCTCTCTTTTTCATTGGTTCACTATCTATTACATGGCATATTACTTCATTAACTTATGCGTCCACCCATTATTGGATTAGATATATCCACTGGACGCCCATTTGTGGGGGTCCCTTGCTGAGCCTACCTCTCCTGTGATTTGGCTGCCATAGGCCTACTTACTTTGCAATTCAAGTGCCACAATCAATATTGAGATAGTTTATTCAATGAATGTCAGCAATTTTATCCTCGGAACAATGGATTGCGGTAGCTGCGAATCTTTACTGTTCTCGTTTTCTAAATCCTTAACTCAACTTACTAATGTAAAAAATTGGTTGGATATAACTGAAAAATAAAGTATGTAGCATATTATTCCAGGAATTAAAATAACCTTGCAAATTTGACAAACTTTCCATCTTTAAATATACTGTGGGTGAAATATGCCCGTATATTTTCAAAAGTTAAATCAATTAAGACGAAATACACCCACCACCAATCATAACTGGTGCTATACTGCACATTACCAAGAGACTAACTTGCAACTTTGGTTTGTTTAAAAGCGACTGAAAAAATTGGCTATGAGTTAATTTCACATATGATACGGAGTAAGGCTTAATCATGACAAGGGAATACTGTTCAGCGCTTAAAAAAATATTGTGCTAATCATAAATATAAAATTCTCTAAGGCATTTACCCTATGAAGCATAAATTAATGTCTTTTTATTCGGATTAAATTTATTCTAATGGAGATAACTTACTTAGCAACCCTAAGTTTTCCCAGATCTAACTTTCAGATTATAAGATAAAATAAAAAGTTCCAACTCTTCGAGTTTTGATGGAATTGATTCTGCATATATTAAGCACATAATTCTTGAAAACTTTAATGTTTTATATGTTACAATTCGTCTAGTTTGTGGGTAAATTTTTAAAATGGCTTTAAATTCGATTTTCAATGGGGCACTTCTGGAATACCTTAATTGCACACGATAGAATGTGCCTAATGCGTTGTGTGGAAAACTGGTTTATAAACGGATAAATAAAAAAGATGATAAATCGTTTTCTTGGGTTGTTCACTAGCCTGGCGCCTCGAGTGGTAACTTAGGATTTTATATTATTTCATTTCTTAGAAACCGTCTGAGATCCAAAATTAGCTAGCAAAATTGCCAAGTTTGTGGACGATGATATACTTGATCATAGAGCGGAACACGACCCAAAACAAGATAAAATTCCTAGAACAAGTTCTATTAGAAGTATTTAATTTCTTAGTTGTAGGGAAGGTGAATTTTAATTTAAATTAGTACTAGTTAATGTACATCTGGTCTCGAAATGGAAACATTTAATATATGTCAGCGCTCAATAATTAGAAAGGATACATTGAATTACCTAAATTATGTGTATTAAATTCAAGCTATTTAATGCTTTCGAAACAAAGCAACCAAATATCTAAAGAAGCAATGAGGAAATTCGATTCTATTTTAAAAATTTTGGAATAAAGATATTTGTACTACGGTAGGTCCAAATTCCAATTAGTACTAGGGGGCATCTGAAATCTGTAGTTCAGTTTTGGCATAATTATGAGCAAAAGGGTTTTCGCTACATTGTAACAGGAACAGTGAAAGAAGATATAGGTCCTTCGTGATCTTTAAACAAATTTTTTGGAGACTGAATCAATGATTGAAATTGCTCTAGTTTAAAGTTAGAAGCCTTCGAAGTCAATTGAAAAGCTGTGATAATAAGAATTTAGTTTCACGACTTGAAATGGAAGTGCTAAAAGATGAATATCCTTGGGATATCTTTCACTATAAAGTAGTTCAACGATGAATGATTCAACCTAATGTAGTTTAAAGTATGTAAATCAACTAGTTAAATATTTAAAATTAAATTAAACCAGCAGCTAAATAATAATTTTTATTTCACTCTATTTCTCATTCAAATAACTAAATACCTTACCCTTAATCACCTTTCTAGAAAAAGGCATAGAGCTGATCTAATGAACTTTGCAATTGTTGAAGATATAACTCTTAGGTTATAACCCGTCCATTTTCTTTAACTCTATAATTTAACTTGGTGAATTTTTTAAATTTTTTCAAATGTTTTTTTTGCTTACTGGACAAGTAACCTTCCATGTTTATGAGTTTAGGTTTATTTGAAATATTTATTCGCAGGGCTGTTTTTTGTATGTTTCGAGATTATATTAAAGTTATTTCTAAGAGTTCAGAAAAAATAAATATAATTATCGAATAATTTGGAGTACAAATCTTGAAGTTTAAAAAATGTATTAAAATTAGGGCTTTGGCGCTTTTTTACTATCATTTCGTATATAAAACAAATTTAGATAAAAAAAAAAGATCTGACGAAGATTTTTCTATATATTAAACCAGGTGAAATAACTTAAAAACAAGGTTTCAAGGTGTCTATGTTAAAAAAAGTGCTTGGAAAATTCTCAACTATATATAAATCTTCAAGGGATAAAGACAATATAATAAAAGGTGAAATAACTTTAAAAAAATGTTTCAGGGTATCTATGTTGAAAAAGGTGTCCAGGGTTTTAAGATAAAGAGTCCATAAAGGGGATTAAAAAAAGCGGTTTAGAATAGCATATAGGCCGTAGGCCACACGCCGAAGGTGTGCCTGTGGAACCAAGTGTTTTCTGTAGGAAAGAATACGAAGTATGCCTTGTTTTTTTAATATGATCAGTTTCAAGATATAACGTTTGTCAGCAACTAGCTTAAAAGAAAGAAAATAGTGCTGCTTTTAGAGCAAATTGATTTTTTTCGCCATTTCTGACACTTTTGATGAGGGTTATTGTCATAGAATAACCCCGACATATACATCACTTCTACCCGATAGGCGTGGTCACTCAAGGTCTACGCTTGACCTTTATTCTACTCTGGTTACGACAGAAAAGGGGGATAGAATTGAGCGGGGGAGGACGAGTGCGAAAGATTTTAAATTCAAAATAGTGAGTGCAGTTGGACAATATTAACTAATGAAGGCTCCGGTTATGTGGCTTATGAAAAAAATAGGCACAAGTATAAACTTTAACATATACACAGTTATACACCATAAAGAGATTAAATGAAATATTTGCGATAGATCCTCTATGTACACAAGAACCGAACATATCAGAGCTACTCAGAGCAGGGCTCTACAGAGAAGGGGTGGGTCCCATGCGATACGAGCCTCTGTACAAATATACACAGGGATGCTTGGAGGATAGCCACAGATGATTCGTCCCAGCCTGTTTTGGGTTCGAGGCTTTAACCAGTGGGATTTTAACCTTTAGTAGTAACAATAACTGGAGGGAGTACTCGTGCCAAATAAAATGTACCTAAAACAAGGATGGGCCACTTGAATGGGGGGCAGATTCTTCGGTATAATTCTAGCCGTCGGCTCGTCTAGGAAAGGAAGCGCGATCGAGAATGATGTGTTTCGTTTCAAAAGGCAGGCCCCTAATGCCGATGCCCTAATGGGACAAACAATATATAGGGACCAGCCAGATCCGTTAGTGCCTCCGCCTAGGAGGAAGTATCTCCACGAACGAACAGTGTTTCTTGCTAACACCCATGGAGACGACAGAAGCGCGCGTTTGAAATTCCAATTCCTCGCTTATCGCGGAAAGCAGTTTGATATTCTCACTGTTCTCATAGTCCTCGCTTACGTGAACTGATTTCTAGCCTGACCTCGTGGTTTCGACGGGCTACAAGGCATCAAGGAGCCTCTATCTTTGACAGTTATCACTGATTATTCGAGAAGCCGATGTTTATTGTAAAAAACTCACAGAAAGTTACCCTATGGAGTCAATCCGCCTTTGAACCCCGAGGAGCTGCACATACTCACTGCCTGAGTGCATTGAGGGAATTCTCTTTATTGGGTTGACTTAAATCTTTGATGGGGCCTGGGAAATTTGCGCTTTATGTTATTCAGTAAATTATCATTATTTAATTTTATTTATTATTATTATTTAGCATCGTTTTTTATATATTATTAGTAGTATTATCGAAAATTATTATTATTATTATTTAGTAGTATTATTTAGTAGCATTATTATTATTAGTACGGCTATCCCCTCAAACTTTTCTACGGCAATTTCCACCTGGGACACTTCCCAACTAGACAGAGTTCGGTCCGGTTGCCATGGTGCGTTGGTAGACTGCATCCTATTTTGTGATCAGCTAGCAACAGGGTATAATAATAATATGGTATCAGCCAACCTAATCCTTTATGGACCAGCCTATCTCTACTTATCTTTATTGCATACCCACCTAACCGTCCCCGAACTTGCTCCTTTATTCACAGAGTGTCTGGGTCTCTTTAGATCTTTCATCATCTTATGAGGCGTATTCGAGTAAGAGTACTCGTATATACCTTGAGATCCCGAATGCTAGGATGGCCGAGAGCCCGCTGGCTAGAGCAAGTATAAGGTACTGGGTGTGCTGGCGTTTGACTCTGCTCACCATCCTCTACTATAGATAGAAATTATAAAATTATAAGAGGTCAGAGCCGGCAAAGAACGTGTGGTCCACTTCTGTGCCGCTCTCCTTCAATCCACGCCAATGCCCTTAAAGTATGCATCTAAGCGGTTCTCAAACATGTTTATGGTTGTTGATTTAACAACTATTTCCGGCAACTCGTTCCACGAGGACACCACCTTGCTTGAGAACAAATTATTTGCAATATTTGTTTTAAATCTTCGTTTCTTAAGTTTGTATCCATGTCTTCGGGTTCTTGAGGAAGCGTCCAACTCAAAAAGAGTTTCAATTTTTACTTTATCAAAATTATTTGGGATCTTAAAGACTCGTATGAGTTCTCTTCTCAACCTTCTCGTCTCTAGTGATTGCAGGTTGATTGCTTTAAGTCTGTCTTAGTAGGACTTGTGACGTAGTCTAGGTATCATTTTTGTAGTATTATATTGCACTTTCACCAAAATTTCTATATCTTTCCGCAAGTATGGATTTCCAAACTAAATTACGCTCTCCAAATAAGGTCAAACCAAAGATTTGTACAGGAGAATTACTATATTTTCCGATTTGTAGGCGAAATTTCTATATATGAAACAGAGCACTCTGTTTGCTTTCTTGCATACCCCTGCGCACTGGCTTCCAACTTTTAAATCGTGGCAGACTATAACAGACTATAAAAGGAGGCTACGCTAACACAATCCTTTATGGTTATAGCTGCAGGAAAATGTCCTGTAAATGCAGGCCTAATTGAAAAAGACCATCAACGCTGATCCGGGACCGGTGATGTGTGGATAATCACATTCTGGAATTAATAATACTATAGAGACTTTTATTTAACCGCCTATGCCATTGGGATGTCATAACATCACCTTTCCATGTGTTCCTTTTTCTCTTCTTATACTATGGCCACAAGAGTAAGTACTAGTGGGAATGCGAATGGGAATCCCCCTCCAAAAGTTACCTCATCCTACAAGGTGTCGCTGAAAACGAGGTAATACGAGACACTCCTTCAACTGGTGGATTGGATCCCCACTCACGATCCATATGTAACAAAGGGGCTTGCCCTTTTTTAATCTTTTGAGCTACTCTCTGGCATTTCCTTCTCTGAAAAGGAGGTTATCCCATCTTGGCTTTCTCTGAGGCTCATCCCCCTCCCTCTTCTACCAGCTAGGAGTCTCTCTCTTTTCATAAGCCTACGGGTGCCGGCGTTTCCTCCTCACCCTCTTCTGTGGAGTCGCTCATGGACGAGTTCATTCTTCTTCAAATGGCAGTCCTCACTTTTCAATCAAAAGAGAGCTGCCCCCCGGCCCAAATTCTTAACGGGGGTGTCATGTGCTGTCTCTGCCGTCCTGCAACCTTTTATTTTCACATTTTGTGGGCCGGTGTGACTGTCGCCCCTCCCTCTTCTCAGATGAAGGTAAGTTTGCCTTCAGAGACTTGACTCTGACTGAAGGTACCTCAAATGGGATCCGTGCTACTTTGGGTAAAATGGCCACATGGGAGCTCTCCCCAAAGGTTAAATATGTTCCCGGAGGCTACACAGTCGGTTATGGCAGGAAACTCCAAGGGGGCGAACCTAGGTTTGGTGCCAAGAACTGAACCGAGATCCGCCCCTTTGAAAGATTCTCTTCGAGTGCCTGGGACAATAGGAATCAAAAGGAGGGGAAGGACCTCCCTCCTGGACTGTTGCCTGTTTAACAGGAAAAACATTCTCCATCTCAGAAAAGTCTGTTTGGCTTCCGAGCTACTTCAGGAGGAGAAGAGCAACGGGTTCATTCCCCACCCTCCTCTCCCCAAGGAAGAAAAAACAGAAAGAAGATAAATAAGACTAAAGTAGGTTCTTTTTTTGCGGGTGCAGGATATAGAAGGGTCAGCCTTCTTTGTAACAATCGACTAGGCAAAGATTCAGACGTCAGGCACAAAGGCGCCTTCCGATCAGGGTAGCCAGTCTAAGAAAAGTGTTGCAGGTTCACTGAGCGAAGCCTCGATTACCTTGAGGCCCCTCATTGGAAGATGACCTGGCGTTTTCGAACCGCTATCTTCGAATGATTTCTCGTAATTCACTCCACTGATGAAAATATTTACCAAAGGAAAACTAATCCATCAGAGAAGAGGATTTTTTTAGTTCGGATTTGAATGTAACCGATTTCTTGGAAAGGAGACATCTGTAAAATGCGTCTGATTTCGTTGATGTGGCTGGCATTATTTTCATTTGGACACTAAATGGCCCCCCGGTCAATTTAATGTCTCAGGCAAGAATAAACATCATGAAAATTGTGGCTTACGCTAGGGAACTAATTGGAGTATTGCTTAGAAGACAGCACCGGAGAGTTGACGACTATGGAAACGCCACAAGGTCAAACGTGTGATGAGAAAATAGGGAAAGGCCTTAGGACAAACCACTAAACCCTTGACACGTTGGACCCTATCAGGCTCCCTGAGTCGCAGCTTGCCAGTTACTATCGCTACTAAGTAAGGAATTCGTGCCACTGCCGCGGAGATGCTACTGCTTCCATCGCTTTTGCGATACCAATTGCTCATGTAGACGTGCAATTTATCACTTATTCGAATTCTGTATAAGTTCCCCCAAGGCAGTACACGATAAGCCCCTATTACATATGGTCATCTGTATTAATTGCAGAGAGCATCCCCTGCTTCTTCGAAGCAATGTGGTGCATATTTCTTGGAGAAGGAAAGCCTAGCCATTTTGATTATTGATCTCCTCTGATTTCGCGAGGCTAATAACTTCTTCTATACGCGCCCTGCAGTTCCTTTGATCTCTTGAGCTACGATTTTAAAAACCAACGTCTGATCCTGGCCTTTCAAGACCTACAAGCAGGGTCTTTACCGCACCCATTCAGAAACCTTCTGCTGGTTTAATAACACCGAGTGGTCTCCTTGTATAGCTGGCTGCACATAGGGTCAACACTTAGCCTAGGCGAAAACTAGGGTTCCCCTCCATTCCCTAGCGTGACTGTTTCCCGTAAGGCCAAACATCCGTGCGCCTACCCAGCTTTGTTAAATTTACAGGAGGCAAAAACCTGAAGGTGGTAATGCGGCCGTCTTTTGGGGTTCCTAAAGCTAGCCCAACAAAGGAGAGCAGCAAATTCCCTTTGGTTCCTAGGCCTCCACAAAATGATAGACGGGTGGCTAGGAGACAGTGAATCGTCCATAAAAGGGATCTTGCCTCCGAAACTAAACCGTTTGCAGAGGTTTCGATGCGAAGTGAGGAAAAGACTCGCATAACGAGACCAACATCACCCGATAATTCATCGAATGCGACAGCACATCAGACCACTTGTAGGTCAAGAGCTCTTTGAGTTCTGCTTTCGGGAAGCGTGCGGCAATTCCCGTGAAGTTCTTCTCTTCGATAAAGGTCCACGCATCTTCTCCCAAGGTAAACGGGGAGGGCTTATCCCTCAATAGAATTGCCGCGGACTCGGAGCATGCTAGGAGGAACCTCGGAAGCTAGTCTCAGCCCTTTAACCGTTAGGTATTTTACTCATGAGACCATGCTGGGAAGGTGGCTGCTGCACACCCTCCGAGTATATAAGGGTTTTGTGATCCCACCGCCAAGGGATGGGGATTCTAGGAGAATGCCCGATTTATACAAGGGATTATGTCTCTGTTTTTGTGTTTGCTATAAATACATCTTTTCAGGCAATAGCATTGTAGTATCAATGCACCTTAATGCGCATTCCAAAGCAGTCTAAACTAACTTAATGGATAATGTGGCATTTGGCAAGCTGAAAAAGATAGTGTGGTGCAAAAGAGATATACCACATTAGTTAAAGATAAAGATATATAAATGTTTAATAGTTCCCATTGCTATTTGTGCCTCGTAAATCTGGACTCTGCTTGCTGAAGATGAGAGGAGACTGAATGCTTTTGAAATGAGGTGCCTCAAGAGTATCATCGACCCTGAGACATAGAAGTACAAATGGTACTGTAATAAAAGAGTCGGATATGAAGGAGACGATTACGGATGTAATCAGAAGGAAGAGAATCATATGGTTTGGACTTGTTATGATAAGACCGCCAGAGAGCTATGTACGACAAACCTATACAGGTAGTTTTCAAGGTAGGAGACAGAGAGATAGACAACTCAAAAAGTAGGGAGACCAGATTCTTGGGGATGTTAGGATGCATTTGAACGAGTGTGAAAGGCCGGCTCGGGGCAATCTGGACTGGGGAAAGAGATAGCATGCAGGCGAAGAGAAAGGGGTCGTTATGACCTGCACCCTTAACTCAAGTAAGCCAATCTCTACTTTCCTTTTCTTCTCACACCCAGGTGGGCCTAAAGGTCACAGCTTCATTTTTTGTATGATTGACGTGTCCATAGAGATGTTGTGAGGGAACAAGCACGTGAGGGGAGAAATAACGTCGCTTTTAAGCATTGCCTCGTGTAGCTTACAAACAATTTTCGAAGCTCAAAAGCGTGAGAAGGTATAGGAGCAGGTTCATGGAATGTAGCCCTTATGAAGGCGAGTATTTAAACAAGACAAGAAGTCTCCCCTCCCCCCCCCTTTCAGCCACGCTGGGAGCGGTTGAGACAATCGTTATCCGGGCCGCGTCGCCATGACTCAAACGATGTGAGATAGTACCTCCCCCTTATCTATGGGGTAAGCTACCTCAGTTCTGGTGTCCATATCTATTCGAGTAACGTGGAATGAGCAGATTGGTGCGAGAGACGCTCACGAGTGCAAACCTTCTTACTCCTCCTCGATTCGGGTTTGCCATACGCCGAAGGCAAGGACACGTTGTGCGACAAAACCAAGCATCCCTACTTGGATAAAACAAATATCTACCCCGTAGAATTAGTTAATAACTCTTTTCCCCGTAAGAATACCTTTCCGACTCCGCTCATCGACGCCATCTCCAAACAAGTACCAAGTCTTAACCCAAAAGGCTTCAGTGAAGATTAATCTTAGCGTAATACCACCTTGAATACGCTTCTCCGACCAAACAAACCGTCGACGTCTCGGAGAATCTCACCCTCCGTTTTCTTCAATTTACACCGGAAAAATTCCCAACCTTCCTTCTTGAAGAGTCTGTCCCCCCCCCCCAGTCATCTCCAAAGAATATTTAACTACAAACAAGTTGACCTTGGACCCCGTCGAAGTGACCCAACTATCATCTCACCGCTTGGCCCGAAACGACCAACGTCTTCCCCAACCCCTCCATTTGTGTACAAGGTATCGTAACGAATATTTTTGCTTCCCCAAATTTATAATTGCCGTCTACCGCTCCCCATTATCATTTGTGTAACTATGTGTCCTTTATTAACTGTGTATTATTGTATCATATTAACTTTAATTATTAATATTTATTAAAGTCTATTTTTGCGTACTCCTTTGCTTTCTGACCCTCGAGCTCATCAAAGCCGTATAACAATAGCCTGTCTCTAATTGAGATTTGGAACTTTCAGCCAATACTAAGTTTTAAAGTAGCATCTTTTAAACTAGCTCTCCCTTACGAGGATCTGACCTTGTAACCGGATCTCGGCCCACCCAAACCATTTAAAAAGGAACCCCCGGGGCACTCTAAATCACACATAATAGATGTATGTAGGGTTATATATAGCTATAACACGACAGTTGTATATAGACATCTAGCAATTAAGCCATTAAAAATAATATTTAGATACATATTCGTAAAATAATTTTTGCAAATTAAATGTTCGGTTATATACTCTCTAGCTTTTTACTACAATATTTGCAAAATATCATTCGTTTAATATGTACTTGCGTAAATTCAATGTCTTTATCTTTGTCTCCCTACATTTTGTGAGGACTCCGATGAATGGAGATTATGAAGCTTAAGTTTAGTTAAATGCATTTTATTCTGTAGAAACGGCCTTTATTTAGTGAATATGTAACTAAATTAAAATATATTTTTTATAATTAGTTCGAGATGATATGGTCGTTGACCCTGTGCTAAAAAGCAATATTCCGCTTTGTTTTTTTCAACTAATTCTATATAAATTTATCAACCTACGGGTTTCCGGTTTCTTGAAGCTTAGATACCAGGAGACTACTAATGATGTCTTCATAATAAGACTTTTCGACACTCACATTGATGTCCCAGCAACCTCGATATCTTTCTTCCGTCGAAGAATATCCTTCTGCAGTCTTTCCCTTTGTTCCTCACTGTAATTCTTTCAAGTACAGAAAAATAATTCAAGTGAGAACTCAAAGAGTCCAATTTATCGACATACTAGTTCTAGGTTTCTTGAAACTTTCTAGAAAACTACTAATAATGCTTTCATACTCTTGAATTTGTTGTTTTCCAAGAAAGTTACTAGCAATTAATTTGAAATCAATACAAGCTTTCTTTTCTCTTTCCTCCATAGTTTTCTCAAACTCAGAACCATTCAATAAACTTCTAATGTGGGAAGATGGCTGGACGTTTTCCTTTCTCTATTGTGATTCACAGACTTTGTTAACTTTTAAATAAAAAATATAAAGTTATGAAAGAAAGTTTGGTGAAAAGCAAAAGAACTTACATCATATACATAAAAATCTGCATTGAAAAGTGAAAAATGCCTAAAAAAATATGTGTTGTTAAAAAAATACCTAATCTGAAACAGCGCAAAAATTTCATATGGAATCAATGAAAACATTTCAGATATCTAAAATAACACAGACTAGTGTTATTCCATTAAAGTAAAAAAAATTGAAAGCACAATTAAAAGAAGCGAATTATTTTCAGCTACAGGACATTATCCATTGATTTATTGGTAATGAATAATTTGTTACTTTTCAAGATATTGGAATATTAAGTTATTTCTCAATGATATTTCACACAAAATTGAAAATAAATATAAATTAAAATTCATGTAAAATTCCAATTTCAAAAGATTTTAATAATTTTATAGAATGAACAATTTCAGGGAGATTTTCGAGCACGGTAGAAAGCAAAGAAAACAACTTTTAGCATAATTAAACCTCTCATTTTGCCTGCCAATTCGAAAAGGATTGAAATTGGGGGAAGTATTGAATTTTAATTGCAAACTACACAGATAAAATGAAATTAAGAATACCCTCTTTTCTGGCAAGAGTTGCGTGGTCGGGAATTTTTCTGTTTCTACATATTCAATTCACACTTGTTTTACAAAATTATGAAATTATATGACTTTTCACAATAGGAAAAAAATAGAATATAAAACTTCTTAAAAAAGGGATTAAAAAAGTAAAATAATTTAGTGGGAGTTCACTCAAACTTTTTGTCAGCTTATTTTCTTGATTACCTGATTATTGCGTTTTATTACTATCTTGCCGTTAAGCATACCACGCTTTCTTTTACGATTGGTATTGGCGATTCTTGCCAAAATGATACTCACCAATGACTGTATCAGAATGACCATAGCCACGTTTCCAAGGCTCCAGGTGACGTTGGGACTTGCGCGAGAAACAGCGCTAATGCAGGTTATATTTTAGGAGAAACCGATTCTTATCTGTTTTGGTAGACAGGAATCGAATAAGTGTCTGTGAACTGTAATAAAGTGGGAGCGTTTAAAGTGTAATAGCTTTGGGAACATAACACATCAACCATATAAAAATCAATGAAAGAATTTGGTTGTGAAATAAAGGTTGATTTACAATGTTAATTCATGCCCGCAATATGTTTGTCATCTGTAGCAACTGATATTTTCTATTTCCTTGTGTCTAGAATACATGAAAAAAAGTGTTATTTATTTCAAACTTTGCTTATTTGGCTAGGATAATGATATTGATATAAAATTTATCTATTGCCTGGGAAAAGTAGTGGTAAATTTGAACTTTCATTAGCATTTATTCATTCTAAAATTACCTAAGTAAGATAATTAAAATATTATAAATGAGTAGTTTCCGTGATTTACGCTTATACTGTAAATAATTTTCACGAATCAGCTCCCAAATACAGTCTCCCATGAAATTTTCAATATAAGATCCTTGATAGCGGTGTTTAGAGTCCACTTAATCCTGTTGAAAGCGCTCACCATGCTCCTTTGAGTACGCTACCATGTTCTCCTTAAATTTATCAAGATGAGCGTCAAGAATAAAACTTTCAGGGACATCCTGCACTAAATTTGCCGTAGTTCCTCACCAAGATCTCAAAAAGCTCTACCTAGTTTTTGGCTTTGTGTTTCCCTAGATAGCCCAGAACCCGTGCAATAAAGCTGTCTCACGCTGCTTTTTACTTACTAGTGAGCTTCTCGGGAAACTCCTTTTACTCAATAATCATTTTTATTTGTGGCTTGACAAAGACCGCGGCTTCAACCTTTTGCGCAGGTAGCTTAGGAAAGAAATCTTGGAGATAATTCAAATCAAAGACTCCTTATTTAGAGCTCTGATGATTTGTTTCATAAGGCCCAATTTTGAGTGCAGAGTGGAAAACAATACTTTACGGGGGTCCAACAAAGACTCCCAACTAAAGATGTTTCTTCCCACACTAAACTCGGTCCGTTGTGGTCATTCCCGCTGATAGTAGTGTGCCACAGTGTCCTTGCTTTCCCAAAGGCAAAGGTAACAATGAAACTTATAAAGCCGTCTTGGAGACCCCTCAAGAAGGCCATCAGTGGAAATCTCCAATAACCCCCTAAGCGTACTTTTCATATTTCCATGCATTTAGCAAGATCTTGTCACAGATGTATTTCAATTTAAGCTGGAATGAGTGAGCGAAGAGTAGAATGGTTACATGTTCCCATTTTTAAGAATTACTGCATTGAGGCTCCTGGACCAGATATCAATGAAGATGCTCCACTCGTTGGAATTACGGGCGAGTCCGATTGCCTCAAACAAAATTCTCACATTGTAACAAAAGGAAAGCTCATCTTGACGTGTATAAAAGTTGAAAAACACTAGGGCCGCTTTCTCTGACCTGATATTTGCACACTGTCATGTAACAAATCCCACTGCTTGAGTCTTTAAGTTAAAAACTCGGCATTGGACTTTGTGAAAGTAAGATCTCTGACAAGGTCGTTGACATCTTTTTGGTTGAGCTAGTATGTGTTTCTCTACTCATTTGAGAAACCCATGATCTTCTGAACTGCTTTTTCTTTCTAAAAACTACTGCCCTCATTTTGGAGAAGTGGGAACGGATAGCTCAGAACTGAAGGCACTAGCACAATAGAAGACTAAGGGTCTGGATACATGATAACAGGCGCATTTTGCCTGCTCGACATTTGGAAGAGTTCACCATGCAGAAGAAACAAATCCTTGTTTGGTCAGTTGTATCCATTTAACTTCGTCGCTTGCGAAATTCCAGGCTCTCTTTTGTCCTCTGTACCTTCCTAGAAAAAAAAAAAATAATCATAATTATAAATATACAAATACTTTTCACTTAGTGTTATTAGGAAGGGTAAAAAAAATAAAAAATCCAGTATCTAAATAAAAACCACATTATATATATAAACATATATATATATGTATATATATATATATTTATATATATATATATATATATATATATATATATATATATATATATATATATATATATATATATGTATGTACATATGTCGTAGAATTGCTCATAGTCTGGTCCAATAATTATTCTAGTCCTAGATCTTGACACACCGCTTTTGTTTAAGTCGGTGGTGTTGACCCTATGACTCAATCCTACGATCATATATATATATATATATATATATATATATAGGTAGGCTTTAATCTCTACTACAACGTGCGAAAGCTGGTTAGATGCGTGTTGTGCCGTAGCCAGGATTCTCACTATAAAAGTCCCACTCGTTACTGGAGGGAGGTTTGTGATTGTTGAAATCTAAGAGTGCATAATACAGGTTGTATAAATTAGCCGAAGGGATGCTTAATTAAAGTCTTGCCAAGGGTACGTCAAAAGGGAGGAGGGATAAGAGACGGGTTCGGGGCTGCTGGCTGCAGTTCCGGGTAGTTCACTCCTAACTGGATGTGACAGTAACAAATAGTAACTTCCATTAACTATTTGGATGTTCCTTTTCTTACTCAAGTTACGTTGAGCAACAGAGCGTACTCTTCTCGTCACAGACTCTGCGGGGCGGGATTTACTTCCAGGAACACTTTGAGACAGCGACCAAGTTGACTCGACGGCGTGTTGGTAGTCGATACGTTACGGCAACGACTCTCGTTTAACGTGACGATTACGCGAGTAGATTTGGGACACTGCTGTAGAGGGGTAAACGGCGATGTTATTTATATCGTGGATTGTGGAAAATAGAGAGAGAGAGATTCCATTCACGACAATTTGCTTATCGCAGCGCCTTCTTGACAATCTCCATGGTATCATAAAGAAAGCAAATAAGATTTAAGCTTCTTTGTGAGATAGGCGTTTTTTCGTCCGACTTCCTGTCGCCAGTTGGGGAAAGGGTGGGGGGAGAGAGAGAGGAGACGAAGGTCAACTCAAACGACAAATTTCTTTCGTTCCCACGATTGTCTGGCGGCATATGAGTATGTACGTTCCATACCCTCACAATATATATATATATATATATATATATATATATATATATATATATATATATATATATTACCTTCCATAGTTCTTTTGCAGAGCTCGCAGGTAAAATGAGTTGCCCAGAGTTTGTCTTTATCTCTGACTGGCATGCTAAATTCTGGCTTGTAAGCCTTACACATTTTAGCTGAGTTCTGTACATAGTACTTTTTCGCTCTTGCTTTAATAAATTCGCTGTAGACATACCAAAATGCTTCTGTAATATGCTTACAAACTCTTGATGCCATGTGTGACGAATGCTCCTATCAATGACGAGTTACGATTTCTGCACTGTGATGGCTTGTGTTAAACTGATCAGTTGAATAGTCAATCTTCGCATGTATATTCATCTACCTTGCCAAAATCTTTTAGAAAATCTTCCAACATATAAAAAATTCTCGAAAGTTCTAGAAGTCGCTACAGTTTATTTTTCACCAAATTAGTGCTGAATCTATATTGAATGTAAGAGAACTGCCATTGCCGTCCAGGTCGCAAATAACAGAATTTAATGGAAATAATAGTTATTACTACTGTATTACTTTTTTTTAACATTATAAATGCAGTATATCATATTTATACCATAACTGTATAAAAAAGATAGCCCTTGAAACTTTATATATATTTTTACTATTTGCATCAAAACAATGTTATTTACCATAAATGGGGTAATTTAAAAATTCCATGTCCAGGCCACAAAAGCAAAGCTTTGTGATTTAAATTGAATTTTTTATTTAATACACACACAAACAATTGGTACATAACATTTTTAATCCAAGGATAAGATAAAAGTGAAATTTTGTTACACAGTACATTAAAAAACATTCTAATGAGTAATATACCTTTTACGAGTATTTAATCCTATTGGATTACATCCATAACTTTATGAGTCTTCATAAATATACCTCGACAAACATTGGTACATTACTCGTATGTGCGGACTCATCTTCTTTCTAATAACTCCCTCTCTCACACCTTTAACCTTTGTCTCTATTCACCTTTGAACTCAACTAAATCAAACAATCTTCTCTGCCCCTTGTTCACAACTATACTTACATATATTAAATTACTTCTCGTTTGTCATTATGTCACCCACCTTGTTTCTTGTTACAATGCTATTGTAAAATGACTTTCCTCAAAATATTAAAGCTACACTGCAGGAGGATGAAGGTAATGGTCTAGGTACTGCTTTTACTATTGTGTTTTCCTATAATTGTTTCCTCATTGAAACTCTGTACCTATTCTCTCTTTGATTCCGTGAGTTATCCAAGAGGTTTAGTTGCTGATTTGATAGATATATTTAATGCAGCATCATTTAAAATTACTATATGTCTTCTTTGACCTCCTTGGAAAACTTTCGGATACTTACCACTATAGTGTTCCCACCTAAATTATCAATGCTTTTGCAAAGGTAACTCTAGATCAGTTGATATTTGCCTGATACATGATACTATTTGCTATACACTTGCTTATATGCTGCTACCTATTCCTTTTCTGTAGGCTGGCAGTGCGTAAACCTCATTTTGCTTAATTGTTCCTACAATAATTTACGATACCTTACACCATTTTCTCTCTCTTCAAGTCTATCCAAAATCACCAGACTTTCTCTAACTTACATCGTACTACTGCCTTTTAACACTTTTCGCCCAGTTCATTTTTTATATGGTCCCATAAATTGCGCATGCTCTCATCGGCACTGAAATTTTTAATGTCCGGATAAATGGAAGCAAATTTGAGTAACCGAGTTCAATATTTATTCACTAACAAAGAAGAAGGAATAGAGCAGATTAAAAACAATATAAGAAGCGTTATGCATTCTGAATATAACCCAAAATAAATGTTTTAACAATTATACCATCAATTACTTGATGTCAAATTATGCTTCAAGAAAGGGTTGTGTAGACGTTAGCATAATATCTAATAAGTCGCCAGTTACTCATCTAACTATGGCTGCCATCCAAAGAAGAAACTTTAGTCAGTAAATATTCATTACAATATTTCTTTACAAGCCAGTGAAATATTTTAAAGCTGTTTGGCTCAAACGTGCCCAAATGTTTAAAATTTCAGCCAATTCAGAAAAATGGTAGCAAGCCAGTCTCTCACTCATATCATATATAAGTGCCAAAAATTATTAATTAATAGGCGGAAATAAGTAGAAATTGAAATTTTGAGTAAATTTCATTGACTGGTATTTGCAGGGAACTCTTGAATTTTCCTTATAGCAACAGTGGAGGAGGGTGGGATAATGCTGGTCTTTGTTTTCAGCCAGTTATATATCTAAATGGACTTAGGTGGTCTTTTACAATAGAACAAGGATTAAAAATGAATGATACTGATTAAATAGTGCTTTTCAGATATAAAATTTGGAATGCTGTAAGAAGAAATGTATGGACTCTTAAAAATAGGTAGTTTTATACATAATAACGTATTATTCCATTCTGCATGTGTGAGGAAGGAACATTTGAAAAATAAAAATGTATAAGAGGTATACCTAGGTGTCTATAGTGTTTAATGAGAAAGGAAATAATTTTTTCTGATATAATAATGGATTCGTTAATTCTTTAAGTTTATTTCAACCATATAATTCTATCAAAGAAAGATAAAAGATTAAGCCCACAACTTAAACTTAAATATATAGGCTTGTTCAAAGTTACATATAATTGTTATAGCAACATTTTTATGGTATTAATGCCTTTTATTCACCACTTTGTTTATAAACTTTATGGTTATCTATCCTTTACAACTAAAATTAAAGTCTTATATATTACGAGAATAAATTTTCAGGTATAACTTAAATTATTATATGCAGATACCTAAAATATACAAGAGGTTCATAAAAAGACGCCAAACCTCGGATTTAAATATAATTATGGCCAGCAGTTTACAAAAATGCCTTCGAGTGAGTAAGCAACGATTCTCTCTAAGATCAATACACAATCAAAGAACTTTCTTGAACTACATCATTATAATTTAAGATGCTCTTTCATTAAAAAATACAAATATAAAAGGAAGTTAAATTGAAGACCATATCAACTCAATTCGTTTACAATCTTATTCAAATATATTTTCGTATATTTTAATAAACAGAAAAGGAAATTTGATTTCACGGAAGAAATTAGGGTAACTTCTGCCTTTTCTGAGAAGAGAGTAATATATCACTTAATTTCAGAAACATTACAGTTATTTATAATATAACTTTGAGAAGACAGTATCGCATTCAGTTTCTAAAGATCTTTTCAAGAATTATAATAATGAATAATATACTTACTTGTGATAAGCTATCACTCTTATGTTAGCATATAAAATATTTTTGACAGAAGAGGTTTAATAAATGTTTCTAAGTAACATGCATCTATGCTTAAAACTTTTTTTTATTTAACATAAGGAAATGAAACTTAGAGACTGAACAGAAAAGGCAAGCAGAAACCTTTTACAACTCGACCAAAATTGGAAAAGTTTATTTTAAAAATAACTGGCAGTGACCAGGACATATTTCTTTGGAGCGTATGAGCAACCACATATTGCCCGGAGTAATATTAAAAATACCTCTACAACGTAAGGCACAAAACCTCATGACAAAATTAAAACAGTACATAATTTTATATTCTAAGCAAAATGAATATTGTCACATTTACTTTAATATATATATATATATATATATATATATATATATATATATATATATATATATATATATATATATATATATATATATATATATATATATATCATTTCATGCAAATGCCTGAAATGATATATACACATATAAGTATTAGCTAATACCCTCATGAAACGGCTAAATAAGATTAACTCAAACTTTTTGACTTTTATTTGTCAAAGACGCTTTGGGAAAAAAACATCTGTTTTACAGAGGTTTTCTATAAACTTGAAAAATACGGCCATACCAAAAGTACATAAAAGAATTTGAATACTTCCTGATCTTATAAAACGATCGGGGAAGAAATATAGTCAAAATACATATAAAATTGTTTCTCGAATGAATATCTACTTTACCATCATATCTATTAACATGATAAGTAGATCAGGTCATAGGCACAAAAAAATATCTTTATCACAAAAATATGCATTAATGTTATTCTTTTTTGATCATTAATATTTTTTATAGGATAGCTATTACAAATTGTTTGTTTTTTTAAATAATACCAATTTTGTTTTCGGTTATGTTTTGATTAATTATTCAATCTTGTGTTTAATTTCTAAAATATAGCAGTCTAAAAGGGGAGGATACATTTCTGTTCTTATTTCAGATTTATTTTTTGTGTGCGTGTGCGTGTGTGTGTAGGTGTATGAGGGAGGATTTCAAGCTCAATAACATTTCATGGCTCGCTTTAATGATATTCCAATAAATTTTAATAATGTTTATAACTCAAACCAATATTGCGATTGCTGTAAATTTTTCATATTCAAATATTTCGGAAAAAGCGCCGATTTTTAGAGCATCGAAAAACATTGAATATTACTATTATGAGGAGAGGAACAAACATCAATAAACTATTAGTTACAGTCACATTACACCCAACCACAAATTCAAAACGTTAAAGATGCAATCTTATTAGGATTAAAATGACAAAGGAAAAATATGTCATTCATATAATTAAAGAAAGTTAAAAAAATGATTGTAAATTATGTTACCTATATATATATATATATATATATAAATTATATTACTTTTATCTAATCGAATTCACTCAATCGACAGTAGCTGAAGTCCCTTCCTTTCCTTATGTTTTCGGGTGCTTCGAGCATTTACGGAAAACTTGACAAAACTAATTATTTCTATTCCTAAAGTGCATAGCTTTTTCAAAAAGGCAATTGATGGCTCGTTTCCCTATCAAAAAGAACTCCTTTTCCCCCCTAGCCTGAACCCACTAGTGAACAGATCATAAAGGAGGGAATTCCAACAGTACATAATATAGGAAAACAATTTTTTTTGCTTTTCAAAGATACAAGAAATATGTCTCTCTCATAGAGGTTAAATAAATGACTTATAGTCGCGTGCGCTCAGTCGGTGCGACTCTAGATCTCACTCTTTGGGTCGGTTGGTTGGTCCCTTGCGTTTTGTTTGGTTTTGTGTTGGTAATAACATTGTAACTATTGAGCTGATTCTAATGAAATTTGAAACCCTTGTGGTGTTTCACATTTCATTTCAAATGATTTACTTGCCAAGGCCCTCCTAGGTTAGCCGGGAAGTTATTTGGTTTTGGCAAGAACATCATAACTATTTGGCCGATTCTAACGAAATATGAAACTCTTATGTTGTTTTACATTCTCTTTCGAATAATATAAATGTCACGTATTCCCAAGCATAGCAGAGGAATTATTTGGCAATAACATCATAACTATTCGACTGATTATAACGATATTTGAAATCTTTCTGTTGTTTTACACGTTATTTTCGAATGATATACTTGCTAAGGTTCCCGTAATGTTAGTCCGGGAAATATTAAAAGTTTTGAACGTCATAAGATAATAAATCAGAATAAGGGAGAGCACGCGACTTTGTTCAGCAGACCTTGTTCCTACTTTGAATACCTCATTCGAAAGAGATATACATATTTACTTCTGTGAGCATTGCTTCTTTCTTTTTTTACATGCAATACGATTCCACACAAGGGAACTAAGTGAAGATATTTGTTCGAAACCCAATGTCGTATAATGCCTTGTGGTCGTGATATATACTTCTTTGATAAAGTAGGCTTTGATCTAAGAGTGCAAATTTTGTTGTTTTAAGGAAGCTCCGCTTCAACACCTAAGGATATAAGGAAACACACAGGAATTATCGCAAGATAAACATATATTTTAAATTTAACACTTAACTATGAAAAACAAACAGTAATCACATATATATCTTCGTCCTAAGGTAACTTAGACTATCACGGTTGGCAATTAGGCCTATTACAGTATCTTCAATGACAAAAATAAACAAATAGGCTCCCGGTAAACACACCAATTGCCGATTAGTATTTTTATTGTGAGCCTTTATGAATAGCGTTAAACAAAAAATTAAAGTACTATCTTTTACCTACAAATATGACCGGGGTTCACGCACAATTTTCTTTACTTTTATTTTATCGTGAAACGTACTAACCTCATACTATCGCAATATGAATATAAATGTTCTTGCTAACTCACATAACAGACGGGATCAGGGATTTCCGGAGGTCGTTGGAGGGCTTATCTCGCCTTCGGGGATTTAGATGCCGATGATAGAATTTCGCCGAGATGTGATGGAGAGAGAGTGAGGTAGGGCACTATCAACTTCTTATTGCAACCTTGCCTCTGGTTAAGTTAAGAAGACGGAGAGAGTTATGGTGCTCTTCGCTCCAAGAGTCCTCTTCTAGATAATCTTGAAGCCTCTTGGTGTCTTATTCTCCAACGTAGAGTGCAACTAGATTTTAGGGTATTCGGGGGGAATTTTACCGTAATTAAAGAACGGAGCCTCGTTGGGGCTGGGTTCTTCTCCTCTCACTCTTACGGAGCTTGAGATGTCAGAATTACTCGAGTGTGAGTGGGTTTACATTTCTCTAGTCAGAATTCTTCTAAGTCTGTAAAGGATTCTTCGGTATGGCACCGATACCAAACTTGACGTTTTATGTTAATTCGGCCCAGGGAGGGGGAATCGATCTTTTCAATCTGATCCTATCGTTTCTCGCGAAAATCATCTTGTCTGGCTGAAGGATCGATCTTCACGAACTGAACCTACGTCTTTCTTACCAAATTCTAATCCCTTCTCTTTCTTTCCAGGCTTATTTATAGGCGCGCCACCGCCCCATCTAAGGGGAAAGGGGCGAGGCCACAGAGGGGAGGGAAAATGGTGAGTTCGCATCTGGCGAGAGCGAGAAGTGCAGAGGTTAACACTGATGTGCCCAAGTCGGCTCGTTAATTAGTGAGACCCTCAGCCGCCACACTCCTTGGCGTACCTTTTGACTAGCAGCGCTTTAACACAGATAGTCGCTCCAACTACCCCAGTTGTCAGGGAGATCAAACATAGTAGGCAGTTACTGTTACTCGACGGCTACCGTTCTCACGAGTCTGCTCATGGGGCTCGCTTCTCCGGCTTTCTCCACAAAGGGAGGGGGACTTTAAGTTACATGTTTGCCTGGCCCTTAGGGAGGATTTATGTAGCCATTTCTCTACACCCAATATTATCGGCGATCATTCATGCCTTTCTCGAATGAGAAGAACGAGGATTGTTGACCAGCCTCCGCTTTACGAGTTTTGCTGTATGGAAGGAGTGCTTTAAAATTTATTCTTCCTGTATATAAATAAATGAGCTGTTGTCCTCTCAATCCCACTTTGAATTCTACACTATGAATTATACGATCATACTCCAACTTT
Organism: Ceratothoa steindachneri; assembly: GCA_963969495.1. Lineage (NCBI taxonomy): Eukaryota > Metazoa > Arthropoda > Malacostraca > Isopoda > Cymothoidae > Ceratothoa > Ceratothoa steindachneri. Next base: position 144,232,550 of record OZ018326.1, on the reverse strand, counting down.
CTAAGTTCATCTACACCTATTTCTGTACATACATTATAAGAAATACAATGAAAGAATGTATTTTCCTTAACTTTTAGACTAATTAAGGTTTACTAGGTTATCCTAGACCGATTCTTGTTTATATTATTCTCTAAACAGATTCTTTAATTGTTCTTTGCTCTTTCTCTCATTCCATTTCCAAATTGGACATTTTTCGTTCCAAGACGCAAAGCAATTATGGCTCCCACGTTTTATCCTGAGAATGGATAAAGAATATATGCAAACAAAACGATTGGGCTCTTCCTTTGAGCCTAGTTGAGAAGAGTCCGAGTGGCGTATTATAAAGTCTCATTTTGGCTAAATTGCTGGATCAGCACACATAAATTCCCAAGATATTAAGATTAATGGGAGATGTTATGTTTTAATTAGTTTCTTTAACGAAAGGTCTCTAAGTCTTATTTATAACATTCGTTTGCTGAGATGGTTTAGTTTCTTTAGGGAAAGTTTAGGAAAAATTATGAAAATGTTCCGGAATACCTTTTGAAGAAAGGGCAGGCTCGAGGTTTGTTATGAGTTTTGGAATTGAAAAAAGAGCCTTGGGCAAAACAGTTCAAAAGTAGATGAGAACATGGGTGAGAAAGATTCATAATTATATTCTATTATGACATGTTATGGGGTCTTAGAATTCTGTATTCACATTCAGCGAAAAGAGGGGAGAATAATCGCAGTAGCCCTTAGTATTCGGAAGAAATATTTGTTCCGAAGCAAAAGTCGGGTGCTACCATTTACACTGATTTATGACCTTACGTCCTTCAAAACTTGTAATAATACCTGGCCTAACCTTTGAACGACCTTGGCAATTATATCATTGAAAAGGAAATATAAAACAACATGAGGGTTTCAAATTTTGTTACAATCGGCCGAATAGTTATAAAGTTATTGCTAGATAATTCCCCGGCTATCCTTGTGAGGATCCTGGCAGTTTTATCATTTGAAAGAGAATGTAAAACAACATGAGAGTTGAAATTTCTTTCGAATCGGCCGAATAGTTACAATGTTATTACCCCCCCCCCCCCCCCCCCCCAAAAAAAAAGCAAAACAAAGAGCGATTGACTGACATAGTGAGATAGTCTCTCAAGACGAAAAATAGGATGCGTCAAATATTAATAATAAGTTTGAATTTGAGTAAAACTACAGATATTTAATAAAGAAAGAATATTTGCATGGAACTAGTACATATGCTTTTACATAAGTTTGGTAGCAGGTTCTGGCAAATAAAACCGCTTTTAGTCTCTAGAACGTTTTTGAAAACGAATGTATCCACGGATCAGGTAGGCTTTAATTATGTTGGCCATAACAGTTCGGTTGGCAGCTTTCAACTAGTCATTGGTATGTTAGTCTGCTATTTGTTCTCAAGTTAAAGACGCGCGAGACTTAGTAATTTTACTCAAAATAAGGAGACCTAGGAGGACAAATATTAATGGTTAATATGGGTGTGGAAATTTTAGACTGGATATTTGAAGTCGTGTGAGCTTATGGGAGGGATAAGAGTTCTAACCGCGTACAACGATTTCTAATGGCCATCAAGAACTCACCATCGACTTGGTTAGTTCGTTGATGATGTTTTGCTACAACTATTTAATCAACTTGACCATCCTGACGACTTATGGCCACTAAGTATGAATATTTATACTAGCTTCAGCTGACACATAAACCTCAGATGCCATTAGGTGATTTCTCACAATGTTAATGAAGACTTTACTCGCGTTCAAGATGATGACTATCTAAAAATCACCGAATTTAGGGGTTAAGGTGATGAAATAAATTTAATCCTCCTGTTGCCTTGTTTGTGCCAAGATATAGAGAATAAAAATGGGAATATATATGGCTTGCTAAAATTAGAATAAAAATATTAGCAAACCCAAAGGCACCGGTGGACGTCGCTAATAAGGGAGGAAGGAGGTGTTTTGCATTCAACCATATCACAGGATAAATTTTGCCCTCTCTTAATGGCTCCTCGTTCCTAAGTATGATAGTGCGGATATATGGGTATATTAAACCCTTGCAATGATAGCAGAAAGAATAGTAACTTAGTGCTTGTGTGAAGAGAGCAGATTTGCTATTGGCTATGGTATGAAAACAGTTGGAGTTTGAGGTACTTAAGCAATAGGAAAGTAGTTCATTACTAATGAAAAATTTAATGCCCAGTCAGGCACACTGAATTAATTACTTAGGTAACTCCACAAATCATTCTCCTTCGAAATATTGTGAGTTGGAGTATTCCTAGTCGAAGGATTAATTTTGAAAAGTTGATCTAAGAATATTGGTATATTTAATTGTTTTTCTAAGTCAATAAATGTCATTGACTGATGTCCTATATTACACAGCTCATCACACTTTTCCATTATCTCTTGTTCATGTTCTACACGTTTCTTATGTCTCATTACGTAAACATTTTAATTATTATACTTCAACTACCTTATTTTGACTCTTACTTATTTTTTGTCCGTGATATTTACGCATTTTATAATAAACATTGTTGACTCAGTTTATGTGATACTAGAGCATGTAACTAGAGCTACCAAGTTTGTGTTACTCTCTCGGTTTATTTGGTATGAGGACCAAGAATCAAGGAATGAACCACTAGTATATTACTCTTCAGGCATTAACGAAAATGAAGGGAACATGACGATAATAACCAGATTAACATAGCTTTGCTCTTCAAAATAAAAGAGCACGACTAATTATAATTCAAGTATTTGAAAAATTCTTACACTATGTAAAAGATATTGTAAGTTCATGAGCCATTACAGTAAATCTATTTATTCTCAGGGTATTAAAACTAATTTCATATAAAGCTAACTAAAGATAAATCTTGAAATAACACGGTAGGTTATTATAGACCAATTCTTGTTTATATCATTGATTAAAAGTTTCTCTCTTCATTTTTCTATCTAAACTACGCTCGTGGAATAAAGCTTTTTTATCCATAACAATGATCCCACTGATTATATTCTTCCTGTTAACGTTTCACAGTAAATTTTATGCCTAGGAAGCTCACATCCTAGATTATGTTTATTTTTCACTAGGTATAAAAATCCCAAGTTTCAAAATTAGGACAGCAAGAAACAAATTTTTAATCGTACAAATGTAAGAGCAAAGATTAATCTACATCCACTTATAACATTCTCGGATTATATTTATGTTGCAAGCGGTAAAAAGTTTGAAACGGCTAGAGTTAATGATGCTCTTAGAAATGAAAGTTTATAAAGATTTGATAATCTAACATACAAATAATATCGGACATTGTATCTCCCTCGGATCAAGTAATAATTCTTCATCCTGCTCTTGAATAGAGTCTTAAATATTTCCTATATTTCTTAAATTGAGCAACAGAGTGGATCATTAGAACAAGCACCCGCGACAGAATCAAACACACACTGGCATAATTTTATCACCCACTGGGTCTAATATACATACTGAACAGGAGCGTAAAAGTTTTTGAACGAACAAGGTAAAATTCGCTATGTTTAAGCCCTAGAAGAGGTGAATAGTTAACATTGTGTTATTTTAATATAATATAAAATATTGCAGAAGACTAACACTTATGATGAAAAGAACTAAACGTGAATAAAATATATACACATCAACACAACTGCAAATTCACAACGGCATTGTCATTAAACCTTGTTCAATCATGAAATATATTCCAGACGAAGCCAAAACGAAAGCTTTTGAGAGTAGTGACCATCGATTTTAAACTTTTAAAATATTATCATTTATCACTTTCCCACAATATTCCACTAGGGGGTGTGATGTATACAAATGGTGCTTTTAGTTCTGTATTTGCAGACCAAAAGCATGGTTAGATAGTCGTAACTGACGCAAGAATATCGGTTTGTAATTTTGGAAGATTGTGGTGGATTTACGCCCAAATCCAAATATGTAGATGTATATATGCGTATGAAAGTATTGCTGAACCTATTGTATGTACATAAAAATGTAGGCTCAGATGAGATAAAAAATTATCATATTAGGTCTAATTTGAATTTTTCTCCTTGACCTATATTAATAAAGGTTATAATTTATGTGATTTAAACACGGGCATGTGTGTGACTAAACTTACTCACATCTGGGAGCAATTTGAATTTTAATTTCAGTATCAGAACGGATAGAATCATTGGAACTATCTGAATCCAGGCGTCTCCTGTGTCTAGATAGGTAAAATGATTGAATCAGAATTCAGACTAAATGAGAAATTTTCATAAATATGTTTTGACTATGCATTACTCTACTGCATCTTGGTAGATATAACCCCTAAAAGTATATATTTCAATCGCAGAGATCCGAGACATAATGTTAGACTAGATCAAAATGCGGAATTTTGTAAAATGGTGACCGTCCACATCATTTTTTATGAATTTGACAATGATCTCAGCATATGCCCGAATTCGCAGGGTCAAAGATACAGACTAAGTGTTACCTAAATCCGGACTTACCTGCAAAATATATTCAACTCCACGTTAGTCCAAGGTCCACTCTTTTCTAAATTCATATCAAAATCTTTTAATATGTAGACTTTTAAGATATTCACAATAATAGAAACAGACCCGTGTAACCAATAATCTCCACTCAACTGAGATGGGGAGGTAATAAACTCGATAATGGTAGTTACATGAATGGGATACATAATAAAGTTAAATAGATGAAGAATTTATGAGAATCTATCCAATTGCACGGGCAAACGAAGAAAGAAAAAACTATTAATGATAAATTCTATAATACACAAATCGCTGAATATTTAATTAGCAGGTAACAGGAATTGCCATAATATCAAGAACAATTTTTCTAACTTTATGAATCGAAAGGCAGCGATAATATAATATATTGTCAAGAATGTCGCAGGTACAGAATTTTGACAGATCGATAACCGAGGTATGAATTTAAGAACTAAAAAAAATTAATAATCAAAACAATAAATTTTATGTATCCATAAAACAAAGAAAATCAAGGAAAAGATTTTAAGTTTAGATTGATTAAAACCTTCTCTAACTGGAGACCGAATCGGCTCATAATAGTTTGCAAGGAACCATGTGATTATTTATAATTGGTCATTTAAAATCACTTACTCTGCATTTTATAATTGAGAGGTTTCTCACAGAGGTACACAATGTAAGCCTTGTCTCACACGGCTGGATGATTCGATTTAAACATATACGAGTGGTCTGAAGTTTTGATTACATGAGTAAAAATTCTATACAACATATCCTTTAAGGAAATTCGAAATCGTAACTTGTAAAAATAAATTATTCTTTCAGTAAGCAAACGCTTATATGTTTCTCTAAAAAAATTTATAATTGGATTTTATTTTTTACAATAGTTGCGACTAAGCTTACAGGTGTATTCGCTGTCACATTTTAAATTGAAAACTCTCATTTCGAAACTGATCAAGCAAAGGTGAATAATGATTAACTTTGGTCTATTGAGTTTAAAGTTGATTGGAATCCTTGATCTTTCACCATAATGCAGAATGATAAAGAATTTTAATAAGAGCAATAAAAATATATGCATGTTTTACATATCAGATTTGGTTTCAATTGTGAGCGTATTTTCTTCTACCTTTTTTAAGTAATATTTAATTGGATGATTATTAAGAAAATGTTGATGATTTTCAATTGTTTTCTTAGAATAAAAAATAAATTTATAGCCGATTATTTTGCCTCACACGAAGTTAATCAGTTAATTTGCTTCTTTGAAATGCTTCTGTTCAAAACTACTGCCTTCTATAATTGCAGCTTAAATATCGTTTCTGTATTTTAAATAAAACTATCAGTCAGGCTCATCTAGAGTAAAATGTCTCGAAAAAAAATGAACGACTTCGTTTTTGACTCAATTTCATGTGACTAGTAATTAATGTATGTACATTTTTTACGAATTTATGAAACTATGTTTTTGTGTTTCATTTAATTTTGCATCTCTAACCATTTCATTCTTCTGTAATATACAAAGCTCACAACTATAATCTTTCACGTGAGCAGAGTAGTTTTACTATTGTTAATTTTGCTGTTCTTATTTTCAAAAATTTAAGGAAAATATGACCGTTTATAGGTTGAAATTTCGCCTGAGATCAATGAATAATATTCAAGAGAATGACAAAGTAATCAGGGTATAACAGGAAGACAGAAAAGGAGTGAGGGAAATTGGAAAAAGAGGACATAGAAAAGGAAAAATGGAGTAGGTAAGAACAGTTGAAATAGACCCTAATCGTTCGGAGATCAGTCAATGCGAAGCGAAATCTTCCTCTCTTAATAGGCTATCTGGGATTCACTTTAATTGTAGAACGAAAAATTTCAAGTCACATATTAATTCTTCTTCTATTGTTCTTTTGCTTTGTGCTCATATTGTGTTAAAGGTACCTAGTAGTCTAAATAGTCTATGATATATATGCTTTTTTAAATAAATCTATTATATTCTGTTATCTGATTGAAGTTATACCTAATGAGTTTCCAAAATCGTATTGATTTAGGGGACCAATTATCCTGTGGCAAATTTGAATATCTGTGTCTGATACTACTGCATGCTGTTTTTTTACTGAATATGACTTACTTAAAGGCGTCTGATTTTCTTTTTCTAGATAATTATCTCTTTTGTTTGCGTTGTAGGCGATATGTTTGCTTGGTTAGATATGGTATTCAAATTCATTTTACTGTTTGTACATATCTTTCAATAATATTCCTTTCTCGCTTTGGATAATATGTGTTTAAGTTATATTTAGTTAAATTGTAAATGTAGTTGATCGTTGGTGCATTTGATTATGCGTATAATTGATGTTTATCCAGTCTCTTTGTGTATATTGTTTATTTGGAAACATCCTTTGTTATTGTTTTCCTTCATTGTATGTTTTGTGCAATAATAGTTCAGTGGTGCGCACACAAAACACTGCAGACAGAAATAACAAGTGTTGCTGGCAATTTAGCGTATCTGCTTTTACATGCAAATGTTAGTTGGACTGTTTTAAAAGTTCAGAAATAAAATTAATAATAATCGAAAATAAATAATAATAGAACCTTAGACTCTCTGCGTAGTTAAAGTTTATATATTTGCATGTAATAATAAATATTCAGTTAACAAACCCTTAAGTAAGTATTTCTCTCTCGAGAGAGAGAATTTGTGGTCGAAAACGCTAGGCTTTGGGTCCATGTGTTAAGCTCATGCAGTTATTGAGCTTTTGCAGCATGAAAGCTTTAATCGAACCCATCATTATAACTAGTAGAACACTTACACCATGATGCACTCGTTACTTAAAAACGGAGCTCTTGATACTCGAAAGATAATATTTTACGGGTTAACACACAACCTGCTTCGAAGGACTTCTGATAAATTAACCATATATATATATGAACCGACAAATGTAATGAACACCGTTCATTTAGGGAAAAATAGGTTAATATCGGTCAAGTTTACTTAATGTTTGAAAAAATATAATATTTTAAAATTATCTAAATGTTTATAGATTTTTTTTCTGTTATGTATCAATAAATAAATACACTTGGAGTGGAAGTAATTCAAAGAAAATTAATCAATTTTAGCAAGCGTAGAGATAGTATGTAAAAGAACGAAATATTATATGATAAAGACACCATAGCGACATGCGCCCTTCTGTATGGTTGTTGTAAAAATGAACTTAGTCACAATAATTAGCATCGTATAAGCCGCATGTAATAATAAAAATATATCCATGCGGAGTTATTACATATTAATTAAATATAAATTTATTTATTGGTTTATTCTAACTAATCATGTGGAGCTAAGTTTAAGGTAAATAATATTATTCTAGCACAAAAGTAGAATTCAGACACACAAGGATGGGACCGCCTTAATTATTGAGAACAAATATTTTGCATTAATAATTTACACATATTTAATGAAAATATATTTGTCTGGAGTTGGTGTACAGATAATATTTTAAATACACAATAGTTTAAATAGACATAGTCAGATGGTTATTTGAACTATCATTAGAATAACTATAATGGGTTGGATGATGGAAATACACCAATATTGATAAGGTATGGAATGATAAGTATGAACTTAAATGCTGATTTGGTGTAGTATAACTGGATATGTTGTAAAATAATTAAAATATATATGTTGTATTAATATAATGAACTTAACAAGGTGGAAAAACTATATTTTAGTTGTGTATAAAACTATATTATGTTCAAATTTATATATATATATATATATATATATATATATATATATATATTATTTATATATATATATATATATATATATATATATATATATATATATATATATATATATATATATATATGTGTGTGTGTGTGTGTGTGTGCGTGTAAATATAAGAAAAAAAATTGGATGTGAATTAACACATGAAACATGAACCAGGACGCTTTAAATCTAAAAACATAGAACATGGGAAGACAAAGACCAAGGAAAGCAAAATATGACTCATTGATGGCAATTTATATTGAGAACACCAGAATAACATCAAGGGGAAAAATTCATATATCCTGGCCGCAAGGGAAAACCAACAATCGAGTGACTAGGATATTTTCGCAGATTCTACACCTTCCTGATTTTATTTCGATAGTTTACACTAGTACATGTATGTTGGAATTTATTTATAGAAGTACTAGGGAACTCAATTGGACATTTCCAAGTATATGAAGAACCAAAGGGAGAATCACTCCAAAGCTCCTCAGCAGTTTTTGATATAATCTTTCTGACTAATGGCTGATTTGCAATACCCTTTTTTATATTAGCCAACTCTGTATATAAGCTAGATCCAAAATATTGGAAAAAACTTACATTGGTCATGGCTTGCCTCATGCTTTATGCTGCTAATTCCTTGCCATTTTTCTTTTTTTTTGTTATACATACTCGTAACTATATTATCTGGTTTAATTTGGTGTTTGTTTAAGAAAGATTTTCTACATCTTAATGTAATTTGCTCAACATAACTATAGAGTTTGAACTTTTGCAGTGGTGTAAGTAAGTAAAATAATTATCTCAGATATCATTGTAGCTTTTTTTCTTAATAGAGGCGCCATTAGCTTTAAAACTGCATTAGTAGTCAAACTAGCATTCCTACTGTTTACACCCTATTTTCAGGAATATGGATTTCCTATGAGCAAATATTTGTTTGTCTGGCTTATGTGGCATATACACTATATGAATTTGCAACGTAGCTTACAGAAAATTGTATAGCAAATATCATATTTGCTGCAAGATTAAATTATTTCTGACAATTTTATCTAAATGTATTTCATAAAATCTATTCTTTTCATATTTATTTATCAAAAGGATATATCTTATCTTTTTAAAAAATCGATTTGCACTGCAATAAATAAGAGCATTAGTTTTCTCTAATTCTTCTAAAGTAACAGGTGAGTTTTTATTGCCAGAAAGCATTTGACCTTCAACAATTCTACATTTTTTTGATAATTCTAAGAATTTTCTCACTAAACACAATTTTAAAGGAAGGAAGAGGACTCTTTCTGATTACTTGAGTTGTAGGTTATATAATCGCGCCTCAGTGACATTTGAGAACATTATGCTGCGGGAACGACCACATATACGATAGGATGTGATAGCAAACTGTCAAGAAGAACCATCCTTACCTTGAAAGAGTAGAGTAGCATTTGTTATGATATCTTTTTTTATTGTTGAGTCATACAGTTCATATGTCAGTTAATCTTCATCCCCAGAAAGAGATGAGGAAGAAAATTTATGACTGTGTTCTATCAACATTATTATATTAATTTTGGTACAAATCGCCATCAGTATCAGAAAGATTAACATTTTGATTTATTAGATTCTATGTATGATTTTAACTTGTTTTAACATTTTTTTCAACACTACGTTGTTTTCCAATTGAAATAATAAGGGGGCTTTCAAAGTTCAGTAAGACATTATTATATGTAATTACGAAAGCTAAAAAATAGAACAATAAATATGAGTTATCTGTATGGATGAATGAGGAATTGTAACAATCAAACCTTTCATTACTAACTTCTTTTGCAATGCTAATGTTTTGGACGGAGAGTGCTGGTCGTCATATTATTTATAGGGCCTAAAATAGCCTTTAAACTTTTACTTGCATAGACTATACTTACTGTACGACTACTCACTCTGTTTCACTATGTTGCTGAAAATTCAGTGTTGTCCAACCCATAATAGATGCAAAAGTTATGATCAGAACCACACTAGTCATTTTCGATATTGTACAAAATAAAAAAAATCCATCTCGCGCGCGTTTAGGTCTGATAAATTAAGGAAATCGTCATAGTCCTTTTAACAAAAAGACGGGCCTTTTAACTGTACATTATGCATAGAAATGCTTGTAGTTTATCTCAAATTGTATCTAAACGAGTGTAAGTGCACTCTTCTTCGCGTATTTCACTTCAATTGCCTTACCAAATTTAATATCGATACAAATCTGTATATACTCATGATTGATGGACATACAAATAAAATAGACTCCAGGCTGAGATAGTAATCTAGTCCTGTGTAAATTTTTATCCCTGAATTTAGAGAGGCTTGTAAAATAAAATAACACAATAAATATATAAATATCATCACTGCTTAGATTTTTCCACTTTAGTTTATTTAATACTCTTTGTTTATCATGATTCTATTCAAAGATATGTTTTACCTTTTCTTTTAGGTACTTTATTAAATAAGTGATAACATAATCAGCAATAACATTTGCAATAGCCTAAAATAATAATATTATCATTTGAACTGGATTGAGTCCATTAAATTTACGTATAAATTAGGAAGATGATTTAGCCTAATATCATTAAAAATCCCGGCAATTCTTTTCTAAAAATCAGAATCTACGATACTTTTAATTTCAATCTCAGATAAATCAGAAGCATTACTCTCCTAACTATAGATTCCTTCATTAACGATACCCATGGCTAAATATATATATATATATATATATATATATATATATATATATATATATATATATATATATATATTAAAATCACTAGCATCTACTTTAATTAAAAATAAGGCGCCAATAACGTAATGGACAAATTTCACTTAGTATCACTAATAACAACGATTGAAATAATGGAGTTGACAGATTACTTGAGGCAACGTCTTAGAGCATTACTAACTCCACCCAAAACGAACTTTTTAGCTTATTAACAAAGACGTAAAAATGACCCGTATTTATCAGTGACACACTCAATAGTCCCAATCAACGAGATTTATTCCATACTAGTTTGAGGCAACGGAACATATAATAGTACATCATAGTTTGAGCAGAGTGATTATATTTAGAACATGTGTTTAGTAAGCGAGTTATTATAAGCATAGAAGGTAAGATACGAGTTTATTCAAGTTGAATTTAATCGAACGGAATATTAAAAAGACACCAGATACGTATTACAAAGACCAACCCCCTATGGTTGGCCTTCTTCACTGATGACCTCTGCACAAACCTCGGACAGAGGTATGGGGAGGAGATCATCACAGACCTGTACTTTAATCGTACTAAACACTGGGCAGTGATCACACTGTCCGACCAAAACAACCAAACACTGCTGCTCCACGAGGGTATCAATGTCTGCGGCACACTAACATACACACATAACATGGAGTCACAACATAACATAAGACCAACACAATGCCACCGGTGTTACAAAACCAGACACGTAACACGTACATGTCAAGTAGACCTAGTCTGCTCAAAGTGCAGCGTAGTGGGGCACCACTACACCACCTGCACAGCCACCACACCCCTCCCTCCCAATTGTGGCGGCGACCATGTCGCCGTCAATCCAAAATGCCCTTACTTAAGTTAGGCCTGCCTTGACGCTATACGGCGTCCAGAACCTATTCACACAACACCCTCCCTCCCCCCTCTCCCATTACAAGCACATTCGCCGCAGCTGCCAGCGCAACTGTGTCCGCACCTCCCCCTGTTCCACCCCAGACAAACCCAACCCCAGTAGCACCCCCACCTTACCCACATATCCCGTTATCCGCCCCACTAGAGCACCTTACACCCAGAAAACCCCACTACTCCTGACACCCACCCAACCCCTTCACACCCCCACCCCCACTCCACATCAGCCTACTAACGAGACCACAAACCCGAAGCTGCACCTGGCCGCCTTGCTCTCAACAGTGGCAGAAGACATGTCGAAGGGTGACTTCTGTCTATAAGCATTCATCCTAAACACACTATTCGCCTCACACGGACTAGAACAGATCACCTTTTCCGAGCAGGTGTTCGCTTTAATCGACGAGACGACAAATAGAAAACCTGCACTCCTCCCCACTCCGGTGTGCACGCACAACTCTATACCTTGATCCACCGGCCCCCACGTTCACCAAGGTTCTGCCTCTTCTCGCCCTTCAGCCCTTCCACCTCTGGCTACTAGACCTGCCCTACCTATCCATCTGCCTACTGCTCCCATGTCTCTACCAACTCCCTCTAATGATCCCACTCCTTCCACCTCTTTATAAAAACTCCCTCCTACCTCCAAAACTCCCCCCTCGGCTACCGCCACTCCTCCAACTACTACCACCAACCCCCCTCCAACCGTCCTCGGCCTCCCTTCCATAGCCTGCAACCCCACTCACACATACACCACAACCTCCACCTCCCCTCAGCCCCCGACACGCCCCACAACACCCCTTACAAAACAAAAAAACGCTACCACTAAAACTCCCCCCACACACAACCACGAGGTAAAGCCGACCACCCCTTCTCCTGCTGTTCCTACTCCTTCCCCTTTACCCCTCCTTCGACCCAACCTCCTCTCTCCCCCACACCTCACCTCTTATAATCTGCATCTCTCCTACTATCTCTAGCCCCTCATCTCCTAGCTCTACTCCCTTTACCTCTGCTACTAACTCCCTCCTCCTAGACTCTACCCTCTCCAACCCTATTTCCAAGCCTGCTACCTCGATACCTCCTTCCACAGAACACACATTTTCCTCCACCACGGCCTGCCCACCCAACTGCACTGCTGACAATCCCCACAAACAACAACCGACACTAGTAAAGGTACTGGCTCCTCACGCCTCATGGGCAATAACTAAGGAGAGAGGAACGGTACCGGGAAAATCAGCCTCCCACGCACTCCAATCACGACAATGTCGCCTCAACGTGACACAGCTAAACGTACGCAGTTCGCACGGTACTCATACGGTTGTCAACTGGGTGCTAAACACGCAAAGACCGGACATAGTACTCCTGAACTCAACCAGCCTACATCCTCCCAACAACAGACTCCGCATCGCAGGATACCACACTTACCTATCTCCAAAGGCACAGCACCTAAGATCAGCGATCCTAGTAAAGCGCTCCATATACCACTCCTTCATTCAAACCCAAAACGACTATTTTAAAGCCTGCAAGATAGAGACAAGCTCCGGCCACATTCTAGTGGCCACACACTACAGACCACCACGCCTACAGTCAAACATAAAAGTCCCACTCCGGAATCTATCTAACCATAACTTCCCTATCTTCTTCGCGGGGGACCTCAACACCTTTCACCCAACACTCCTTTCCAACAGCAGGAATAAGGCATGAAGCTACCTGACCGTTGCCTTCCGGCGCTATTGCTACGAGCAAATAGCCCTGCCTTCCCCACATTCTTCGGTTTTCACGCAGGCACCACGTCTCCGGACGTGGTCTTCCGCAACGAACGCACTACACGTTTCTAAACACACATATCACCGGATCCCCACGTACTCTCTGAACACATACTGATATGCCTCATCATATCCACATCTCCCATACTTATACCTACAACACCTCTCTACGATTACAAAAAGACAAACTTGGAAGAGTACAGGAGACACATAAGGAAAAACACGCCACAAACCTCGGCCTGGATTATACCAATCTAGACCTGTTAGACGACCACTAGTGCTCAATTTTAAACACTATAACCACAGCACGCAACCTATACTCACCACAAAAAAATTACACTTGCATAAACATTTCACATTTTTCATACACACTCAGAGACTCATCACACAGTACAATAATCACTACACTATAGGCCCACGACAACACAACATAAATCACTTACGTGCCCGCATGCTACAGTGCGTGCAGCTAGATAGGAACCGGCAGTGGTGAGAAGTCGTCCGTATCGCGGACGATACCCGTTGCACGGACCCTTCCTTCTTCTGGCGGCACGTGAAAAGGATGTTAGGCACTGATCAACGCAAACCCATTACCTTCCAAATAAACAACCAAGCACTCACAGACACTAACGTCATCCTTGACGCATTTAGAACCCACTGGGACACAGTACACACACACACAACCCACCCAAACCACACTCGCGGGAGTGGTGTCCGGTCCACGCTCACGAGCTAAGGCCCGTCCCCATGATACGAATGGAGCTGCTCGAATACACATACACACTTACCATTCATATCACCCTCGGGGAAACAAAACACTACATAAAAAAGACACCAAAACGTGCCCCCGGCTCCTCCGGGCTACCAGCTACACTAATACCTAACCTCCCGCAAACATATATCCCATACTTACACACCTATTCAACGCCTCACTAGCCTTAGGCCATTTCCGTAAAATATTCAAAGTCTCTAACAGCATACTTCTACAAAAACCGAACAAAGACCCAAAACATGCAAACAACTACAGGCCTATTGCTCTATTAGAGCACCTAGGAAAAATACTCGAACGAATGATCAACTGCCGCCTACGGGGGTACCTGGAAGAGAGGGACTGGTTCTCCCCGCCCCCCAATATGGGATTAGAAAATGCCAATCCACTCAGGGGGCCGTGACTATCATTCAGACAGAATACAGAAAAACGCCAGGTACATCAGAAGACACTCTCCATCAGCAAGGACGTGGAGAAGGCCTTCGATAAAGTGTGGCACGAGGGACTCCGTTGAAAACTCGTCAAAAATACGGAGTTACCTTTCTGCATTAGAAGGCTCCTCTCACACTACCTCACTGAACGGAGATGCCACATAAAATACAATAATACCCTCTCACGACCCTTTACACCACGCTCAGGTGTTTCTCAAGGAAGCGTACTGGCACCCACACTATACATTATGTTCACAATCAACACCCTACGCCCACCCGAAAAGTGCTGTCACACATACATAGTGGCCTACGAGGATGACGAGATCATTCTCGTCAGCGGCCGTGGTCCATAAGAAATCGCGCTCCACGCACAAACAATACTAGACGATAAGACAGATTACGAGGATAAATTGCTGATTGCCACAAATTCTCAGAAGACACAGATGCATAACCTACAAATCTGATCACACACACCAGACATGAACCATCTAAACCCAACAAGGCTCGAATACACACAATGTACAAAATTCCTTGGGCTAACTTTCGACAAGATCCTCATGTTTAATATACACCAGAACATAACACAAGCAAGAGCGTCACGAACAAACACATCGCTGAGCAGCTTCTACCCTGCTGGTAAAAAACTAAAGTTACACATTTACAAAGCACTCTTGCGACCTATTATCACGTAAGCCCCACTGTCACTCATAACTGCGAGTGACACGTGGAAGCGGAAGGCTCAGCGCATTCAGAACTCTGCTCTGAAGCGCGCTTGCGTTTCTCCTTTGTACTCGAGAATGGCTGCACTACATGACAACAACAAATTAGTACCCGTCAACACATATGCTCACACCAGACTTACAAAACAACTCTGGAAACTCGCCAGAGACCCATTGTACACGACACTACATGTAAGAAGCGTAGACATCGTCACTCTTCATTGATAGAAGCATTCGTCACGCATGGCATCAGGATGCAAGCATCCGACAGACGCATTTATCTATGTCAGCGCGAATTTATTAAGACAGAAGTGAAAAGGTATTCTGTAGAGAGATGTTCTAAAATGTGTGAGGCCTATAAGGCATACTTTGGCATGCCAGTCAGAGATCAAGACAAACCTTGAACACCTCATTTCACCTGCGAGCTGTGCAAAAGTAAACTTTTGAAGGTAAAATTTACCATTAAAGGAAAAGTTACAGTTTTTAGTACACATTGAGATGAGTTTAATGAAAATATTAATAGGCAAGGAAATATCAAAGTTAAGGAATTTATCACTAAGGAATGGGAAAAGCTCGCTTACCGGCACTTTAGTAAAAATCGAACATCCTTCACCCTTGTTAGTTTCGATGTATCTTCTCTTTTTATTAAAGTGCCGGTAAACGAGTTTTTCCCCTTCCTTAGTTATAAATTGTGTAACTTTGATATTGCCTTGCCTCTTAAAATTTCCATTGAACTCAACTCAATGTGTACTAAGAACCGTAATTTTTCTATTAATGGTAAATTATACCATCAAAACTTTGGTTTTGCTATGGTAAACTGCTTATCCCCTGTCCTCGCTAATATATATATATGGAGTTTTTTGAAACTACTTAACTCCCCGTCATTTTCGATTTTCCCCTTGTTTGGTTCCGATATATAGATGATATTATTTTTCTGTGGCTTAATTCTAAGGATGTCAATGGTTTTCTTACTGAAATAAATTCTCTGGTTCCCTCTATTAAATTTACCGTTGAACTCTAACATAATGGCTTTCTCCCGTTCATATATCTACTTATCCATATGACTCCATCTGGATTAAAATTTTTCCGTCTATCGTAAGCCTACCAACGCCGTTTCTTATATTTACTTTTACTCAGAGGTCATAATGATAAAGTCAAAGGGTCTGTCTTTATTTCAATGTTTCTTCGGGGGTTGCAGGTCCCCAGCCCTGAATTCTTGGATCTTGAGATTTCTAAAATCTTTCAAATATTTAACAATCTTTGCTACACTCTAAAATCTCTTGCATGTTGCCTAGATTTGCTCCCAAAATCGTTTAAGAGAACTCAAATTCGTCCTGCATACAATTTTAAGAACTCCGTTGTTTTACCGTTATCTGAGTCCTTTTGCTTGCTTACCCGACTCTTGAAAAGTTTAAATGTTTCAGTCATATTCAAGTATGGGCCTATCTTGTACGAAATGTCGATTCGTAATAATAATAATAATAGTATAAGGAGGGTTTATTCTATCGGAAGTGCCGTTTGCCCGAAGCAATACTTTGGGCAAACCAGTAAATCATTAAGTGTACGCCTAGCCCAACATAAATACAATATTAGAAGATCGGAAAGTAATAGTGCTTTCTTTGTCCATTTATCTGAAAATAGTCACCCTATCAATTGGAATTTGGCTAAATTTATTTACAAATCTGATGAATATGTAAAATGAAATATTGTTGAATGCTTATTCATTAATTCCTCGTGTAATTTTAATATATCCCCCGGTCTCTTTAAACTGGACCCTGTAATTAAAAGGCTAATCAGTAACGAAATTTTACATTTTAAAATTAGCCCTTTGATTTACTAAATTAGTTATAATTCTTTTGTTTATTTCAATGTATTTATAATTGCATGTATATGTATATACTCATTTCTTTGTGACCTAAATGTTTACATACTTTTCTCATAGTTAAAACTTCCGGAAGTAGAACTTATCTATATGCCTTTATCCACCACATCCAATATTTAATCCCGTCTTTGATATTTCTCTAATCTATGTATTTCCTCTGTACATAGGTGTGGCAACACCCTGTTGTCTCTTTTATATACTACCTCAGTTAAGTATTTTGTTATTCCTTAAGAAGTAACTGTACAAGTTCGCTTTCATTTTCCTGTGGTATATTTTTCATATATATATATATATATATATATATATATATATATATATATATATATATATATATATATACATATCGAGACAAATTGTTGCAGTTAATGTATCACAAAATTTGACAACTGACACTGTTTCAGGTCCAGGTCCTAAATCCCGATCATCGTCCTCATCAAGGAGACAACACTCAAGGAACCCCTAAAATGCATCTAAAATGGAGCATTTGAATATATCCCCTTTATTTTAGACTAGATTACCATGTCAGTTGTCAAATCTTATGATATATTAACCCCACCAATTTGTATCGTAATATTTTCCATCTTTAAATTCTATTTACTGAAGACAACGCGTGTTGAGAGGCCCATTGCACTAATGGGAGCATTTATTCTTCATGGCATGATTGCTACGAAAGTATGTCAATTTTCAGTTAAATTTGTTAAACGAGTTATTTTTTAATTCAATTATATATATATATATATATATATATATATATATTAGGAATATGAAGACCCAGAAGATTACACTAATCATTTATTCGCCGGACGTTTGGAAACATCTTCACTATGACCATCTTCAGCGAATGTATAATGAATGGTATAATGCCCCAAAAAATTGGGGAAGGCAAAGTAAATCAGTAAAATTGACAAATATTTAGATGAAAGTAAATACACAAATAACAATATATAGAATTAGTTGATACTATCCAGTGTATTTTTGAAAAATAGTAGGAAAAAGTCAGGCTTTAAAATAAACTTTTTGTGGTCCATTATTGATAAATTTTCTTTAGCTTCCATCTTCAAACTATATCTAGCCTAAATCACTCTTTTTCCTCTTTATGTAATATTTGCTGACGAAAGCATTCCTGTTAAATATCGGATGACCTTCAGGATCATGCGCATGCAGCGTCGAAAGCGAGAAATAAAACCATACTTATTTTGCATTGAACTTCCAATAGGCAGCCGATGTTATATATAAATCCTTAGCCTCTTTTTCTCTTCATTAAATAATAATGCTATCGATAACGCTAATATGGCTGTTGTAATACAATAGCATTATCAGTTTATCAAAACTTATTTATACTCATGTGTCCTATACCACTTATAGAGTGTAAGTCTAGTCATATTATCAGAGGGATACTATTCCTACTTCATCCAGTGTATCTTTCGGGGGGGATTTTGGTTTGTTTGGATGATGAAAGGATCTCTTCGTTGGTCACCAGATATATTTATATTCTAACTCGTTATGTGATCCTCTTTGCTATTGCGCTCCCCATAAGAATGTTGCGAAACGTTGTTCGTTATACCGGATTTGGGTGATACGATAACGTTCAGATAAATTATCACCTGACTCCGAAAGGTAATGGATGAATATTTCTGGCCGGGTGATGAGTAAAAAATGTGATATGATTTTGCCTTCGGGCAAAATGATGATGAAAACAAGAAGACGGCAATTCTATTTTATTTAGTGTCGTTGGGTAACAAATGGAGGAGGAGTTCGAATTAGATTGATTATCGATTTCACAGGCTCATCTTTTTTACGTTGAATAAATAAGACTCGTCTTGATGTAAGATCAGTTGTGGCAATGTTATCTCCTAATGCTGAGTAAATGATGTGATTGGTATGAGCGAAGCGATATGTGAAACTGCTGCTCGAAATTATTTCTCTCGAATGATGTCTCTCCTTCACGATTTGCTCGTTTTAAACTTGGACACATTTGCAAACATACAGGTATATATACATATAGAATACTTTTGAAAACCTTTTCTCTCGTAAGAAAATATACTGTAACGGTTAAATTTGGTCAAACGCTTTTTTTTTTACTTTCTTAACAAAATATAAATATAATATTGTTGTTGTATATTGTATATGCTGTTCATCGAGTGCCGTTGCTTTTGTGCTAACCCATTTTAAGATTACCTTTTGTAACCACATAATAATTAGTTTTATTCCTAGTTTACCTTTTTACCGCGTCTTTGGTCTTTTCAAGAAATCAATATTGGGAATGGTTCTAAAATATCCTTTACATGTTACAATGTTTAATTTGAGTTTCTTTTTGTTTCTTTTCCCACACATAAATTTATTTACATTGGCTGAGTGTACACATTACTACTTCATGGGTTTGTGTGTGCACATATTGTGTGCACCACATATCCTTGTTATTAGCTGTAGGGCATTATTTCCAATTTAACCATTATTCCATATGCATAACTCAGCAGAATTAAAGCCATGTTTTTAACTTAGTGACTGAGATTGGCTGGACACATAAAACTGATGCCAGAAAATGAATTACCACTCAAGAATCGTCAGTATGTAGAGCAGCATGACGATATCAGCTCTGTGGAGGGAACATAACTAAAAATGACCACTTTAACACGACAAGTTATATAGACTTTCTCCTCAGAATCCACAGCTTCAAATAACCAGCACGGCGCTTAGAGGCACAATCTTCAAGCCAGCAGCCACCACTTCCCCGGTATGGTATCTGCCGTCCTTTGTAAGGAAAACATTATTCTTTGTGGTAATGATTCAAGGATCCCAGACCATGTTTTTATTGTAATCTCCCTTTTCTACAGCGAAGATACATCAAACGGCTCAGTTTCAGCTTTTTTATAAATAATAAACACATTTGCTATTCAATCTAGGTTAAACCATCTGAATTTTCACTTTTTCACATGACCCAATCGTCCTTTCTTTCCGACCTTAAAATCAGTATACCTGTACACTTTCTTACCTACATAAATGTCCATGTTAGTATATTCCTATTTGCCCTATCCTAATATTCTACCTCTGCTGATTCCCATTCCCAATATGAGTCTTTCTATTCCAAAAACTATTCTAGAGGATGGAAATCCTAAACGCGACGTTGTTATTTATCCTCAAGGGACATTGAAAGAAGACAAGTATCAGAGAGCAAAGGACGGCACAATGTATGCAATAAATACATAAAGAGATGACAGAAACAACGCCAGAGAAAAAAGTTTGAATAATCCTGGCCGGAAGTTAAAAGCGGGTCTGCTGATTGCCGGTTAGAGGCTCTACCATTACACTAACAGGTACAGTCATTCAAAGCCACCAAAGTCAGATCTGGTCAAACTCTAATTCCCCTAGGATAGGACTCTCCAAGGGATTTTTATACAATTTCTTCTTACCCCCTCACAATTTAAATGCTCATTATCCATGTTTCTTGTCTCATTTCTCATTTACGTAAAATTTATCTTTCTCTTTTGCTGTATTGTTATATAGTCTGCAATCTTACTTTCTTCATTTTACTTTCTGTCTGGAAAAGTTTTTTGAAAGTCAGAAATGGAATATAGCGAAAGATTTATCGTGGTTGTTACCACCCGTAGAACTTGTATTTTCTCTTTCTCTGTGTGTGACATGAAGTAAAGGATTTGATAGATAGAAAACTAGAGATAGGGAAAGCATTTAAGAAAAATCCTTTTATTTCATGAATCATTTACGATCTTGTTTCTCTCTCTCTCTCTCTCTCACTCTCTCTCTCTCTCTATCTCTCTTTCTCTCTCTATAGCCCAAGAGAGTAAACAGCGTTTTAATAATAACCGAATTATAATTACTAGTCACATAAGTTATATCAATTCTTTCGAAATTTTATTATATTCTAAATATCAGTTATATTTCTCATATCATTATGATATTGTTAAATGTCTTTACCTTTCTACTGAATTAACATGATCCATCTAACTTAGTATAGGAAATTCTTGTGAGATGTCAAGCGTTTATTTTGTACAAACACGCTTTAATTATTTATTATATTTATTTAGAAGGTTGGGTATAACTTTTCCTTGTTCTTCAAGTTATGTGTCTGTTGCTTACGAGAATGGAAAGCTTAGAGTTTGGATAACTTTTGACGTCGATCGAGCGTCTCAGTTGATCAAAACGCGAAGCGATGACACTAAACTAAGACACGAATTACTTCTTAGTGCCATTAAATATTCTCAAAAGGAGTGAGATTGTTAGGGGTCACCATCTTGGGTGTTCAGCGATCGCTGGCTGTACCAGATAGAAAAGCAAATGGTTTATAAAAACTGAAATATAGCTAATATTTTTTGCATTTTAATACCTAACTTTTAATTTCTGTATTTTTAGTCCCCAAAAGGTAAAAAAATTTAGCTTTCGCTTTTTCTTCTGTTCTATTATAAATTTAATCGATGACTTTGTTTGGGATTAAATATTTTTCTCTATATGTTTAATGGCTCCATTAATGAGAGGGGTTTACAAAAATGCGGAAATTACAAATTGAACAATTAATAATGTTTCTATTGTAACAAAATTGAATAAAATTAGTTAATGGAGAAAACTTTTTAAAAGACGTAGCTTAATTTAGACAGATGTAAAGGTATAATAAGTGGAATTATTATAAAAGCGGTAAATTATTACTAACTGCTCCGAAACTTCTTGGTAAATTTAGGAGCTTCATTTTATAAATAACTACACTACTTCTAGCATCCTTCTCCTAGCATCATGGTATTTTAGCAAATTATGTAGACACGATGGTTTCAAGGATTATTAGCATTAAACAAATTTTCTATATATATTATTCTAAAATTGGAATTGTATCCATACTATACTATATTGTAGTATCTGAGCAGAATGAAACAGTAGTTGATGTGATTGTAGCAGAATGAGGTCAAAAGGCGACCACGTGTCCTTCTGTACCTACGTGGTCCTGGAACATCGCATGGAGTAGTGAAAGCAAACTGAATAGTGTAAGCATGCAACCTACGACGTTATCACATGCCCCAGCTGTATTAGCCTAGAGACCAATTTCATCGTCTCCCCCGTCCACCTTTCAGCAAACATTCTTGAATTCCGTCCGAAGATCAAAGTCAGTTGAGCATTCCAAGCCAAAGTTATCACAATTCTCCCTTTTTTCGAAGGAGACGCCAACACGCGTGTGTGGAGTGCCATCACAGCCACCTCATTAGGCGTCTATAAATACTTCGACGGAGTTGAGTAAGCAGCACTTATAGACTTCCCACCTACTACGGCTAACGAGTGGAAGGCGCTCGACTCCCACCCCCACGGCGATTTCAATTCGAGTCGAATGCTAAATAGATCCGTGAACTCTGCCATAGTCAATCGGAAAGTATCAACATCCGTGAATTCTGCAATAGTCAATCGGCAAGTATCTGATAAGTATTCACATCTCCGAAAGCTCTAGCAGTGCTCCCTCATCTGATGCAAGAGGTAACTCGACTTCCCCTGTCGGATTTATCATATCCCAACTGGCCCCTTTTCTGCAACGAACACGTAAGCTAGTGTAACCGTTGCCGCCGGCAGATTGATCTAGAATCTGGCTTACCACATTGAACCATAATTTGTGTGAACGCCCCAATTTTAAATCCCCCTTTAAATCTTTACCTGAATCTAACCTACTGTACTTAATACTCTAATTAACCCACCTATATCTTGCGTAGACGTTTAACTCCGTCTTTGCGAGCATTCCCTTTCAACCCAATAATTGTGTAAACATAAATATAATTTTGTTGTTAGTACAGATATATTTTCGTCATTGTCTTTCTTTTACAACTCCAAGGCGTGCCAGCTACCAGTTAATATTTGGCCAACTTGCACTCTGAAATATTTGTTATAAAAAGGACCCCGCAAAGTTAATAATAAACCATCCACATTAGACTCATAACAATTTCCCTATTCACTAACGGTTTTCAACCAACTTTGGCCCAAAGCCCCAAAGTACCTACGATATATATATATATATATATATATATATATATATATATATATATATATATATATATATATATATATATATATATATATATATATATATATATATAAAGAGAGAGAGAGAGAGGGTTTCCAATTCCACGACAGTGATATCAAAGTAAATTTATTATGCAATCTAGGCAGAAGATTTCACAGAGTTGGCTACATTATATTTTCTCGATTTGATAAAAAGTTCATATAGAGACAATCGTAGAATTTTATTTTAAATTCAGAAATATTCCGAACGTCGAAGTTGCTTTACCTATGTAATTAAAATAGCGAAACTTCCTCCAAATCTGACTTTGATTATGTCACTTATATCTCTAACAGTTTTAAAGGTTAAGTGAGTGGGAAAATGGATGATGAGAAATCGCGAAGCAGCAATTATCGTAATAATTCTTGTGAAGTACATTTAGGAGATAAATAGAAAGTACATTAGAAAAAATTACATTATTTAATAAAGGACAGTTTAGATGCTTTTAGTAGAGAGAATATTAAATATCATGCGTTAAAAACTTTCCGGCGTATTTTATTACTTAATGTAGCATTTGTAAATGTATTAAACTTTTGGGATGTCAATGTCTTTAATCATTTTCTGCTACTTGAGACCATTATTGTCTCAAGATTACTGTGACAATAACATCCAATATTTCACTATTGTCCCTATTTGCGCTTAATTCCAGAACTAAACATTAGGTGACTAACTGGATTTTTCTAGTCATTTGATATTTTTTCACTAAAACATTAGTGTTATAGATAGTAATCCGATAAATGCTTTGAGCTGTAAAAAAGGCGAGGAAAACAAACTTAAATATTCCAAAACATGTACTATGATTAGCTTTAAGTCTAGTACTAATAACTCATTATAATATTGATTATGATAGTGTTTCATCTGAAATAGTTAGTTTTTAAAACTATGGATAATTAGTTAGTCTATACAAGAAAGTTAATTCGAAAATTTGTCATGATGCATTTTACTTATCACTGAAATTTGATATTTTATGAAAATGATTTGAAATTTTAAAGTTTAAACTTAATTGCTAAATGAACAAATGAAGTAAGAACAGCTGCTGCAGTTGTAACATTGCGAAAGCTAGATTTCTTATTTATCAGTATTAAAGCGGTTCCTCTTCTTAACCAAGTTGTCGAATGACCATTGCAGTCGTGTTGCTCAATGTTATGAGCAAAAAAACTTGAAGCTCGCTGCTATCTCGGTTTTATTAATTAATCTCATAAGTAAAGTGGCGTTTTTTCATGTATATTATTATCATTTGGCTAAAAATTTGACAATAATTTAAAGGTAATTATAGTTAAATAAGTATTTATTATTTATTTAAAGAGTAATTTAATTTTGCGTTTATAAATTTATTTTCCATTTTTCTCCTAACTCAAAAATGGTATGTTTGTAAAGATCTTTTGACTAAAATTTTAAACGGTTGTTACATTCTCATCTGTCATTGACATTTTTGTTCTCCTCAGGTGTTTTTCTTCCCTCATAAAATGATAGTAAGCTAATGAAGCTAAGGTCCGCTGAGTATGGAGAATGACCCTTTACTTCCCAAGAAAATTATTCACGCTGTCGTGGTATAGCTCTATATGCCATACATACATCTATTATATTTGATTTTAGAGTGCGCGAGTTTTCCTTTAATAACTTTGGGTAGACCGAGGTCCAGTTACGAGGTCAGATCCTCGTAAGGGAGGGCTAGTTCAATAGATGCTACTTTAACTCTTGGTATTGGCTGAGAGTTCCCAATCTCACTTAGTTACAAGCTGTTACACGGCTATGATGAGCTCAAGGGTCTGGAAAGTAAAGGATTCGGCAAAAATAGACTTTAATAAATATTAATAATTAAAGTTAAATGGTACAACAATAAACAGACATATAAGACGAATAGTTACAGTGGTCAACGGGCTATTAAGAAGACTAGGTATTCTAAAATGCAATAAAATGGGGTAGGCTGGATGGAATTAAGATTTGAGCTTTACACGGGGACATGGTAAGCACACAAATGATAATGAGGGAACGGTAGACGGCAATTATAAATTTGGGGAAGCTAAAATATTCGTTGCAATACCTTGTACAAAAATGTAGGGGTTTGGGGGAGACGAGGTTCGTTTCCGGCGTAGAGGTGAGATGATGGTTGGGTGACTTCGACGGAGTCTAGGGTCAACTTGCTTGTAGTTTTAGTATTCTTTGAGATGACGGGGGGAATGGAAGCAGAGCCTTCGAGAAGGGAGGCTTGTAATTATTCCGGTGTGAATTTCTTTGAAAAAAACGAAAAGTGAG
Organism: Ceratothoa steindachneri; assembly: GCA_963969495.1. NCBI lineage: Eukaryota > Metazoa > Arthropoda > Malacostraca > Isopoda > Cymothoidae > Ceratothoa > Ceratothoa steindachneri. The sequence goes on along the minus strand of OZ018326.1, from coordinate 144,206,818 downwards.
TTTCTCCGAGACGTCAAACGATTTGTTTGGTTTACGCTAAAAGAATCTTCACTGAAGTGTTTTGGGATAAGACTTTTAGTTCTTTTCTGGAGATGGCTTCGTTGAGCGGAGTCAGACGGGTATTTTTAAATAGAGAAGAGTTCTTAACTACTTCTAGGGTGGATATTTGTTTTATCCAAGGACTAATCCTCCGTTTTATCCTACAACGTTTCCTTGCCTTTGGTGTAAGACAACCCGAATCGAGGAGTAGTAAGATCATCTGCTCTCCTGAGCTTCTCTCGCACTAAATCTCTCTCGAACCCTCATCACTCGGGTACATATGGACTCCCGCCAGTGAGGGAGCTTACCCCATAGAAGTGGGGGATTATCATCGCCCGTCGTGTGGCTGGAATGGGAGGGGGGGGGGTGAGAGAGTTTTTGTCCTGTTTAAATACTAGGATTAATAAGGACTGCATTCCATGAGCCCGCTCCTATACTTTTTCACGCTTTTGAGCTTTGAAAATTGCTTGTAAACGACAACGACGCCCACACGTGGAGGCAATTCTTAAAAGCGACGTTATTTCTCCCATCACGTGCTTGCTCCGTCACACGCCTGCCATTTAGAAAGTTGGACCTTTTCTCTTTCACCAAAAAGAAAATAAGGGAAGAAAGGGACAACCCGATATTCTTTTAAGTTGATTGGAGGGAGGGGCGACTCAGTTTTGACTCGTTTTCTACGGAAACATAAAGGAATTATGCACAATATACTCACGCTGTTACCAAGCTATACACTACAAACAGAAAATTGATCAGCTTATTCAAAGTTTGTCATGTGACCACACAGAATACTATATATACTAATAAGAAAAAAGAATACTTAGTAAAAGACATAGGTATATAAAATAAAATCTAAAACCACACGACATATGTTTTCTACTTGGATAGTTTAAACCAAAAAGAAAAAATGAAGATAACGGGGACATTCCCAAATCATATCGCGAGGACAGTTATTCTCAATTCATAAATACATAAAAACTACAAAGAAATAGGCGTACACAAAACAATCAATTATCCTAAAAAAATATAATTTTATAGTAACTTAAATTCCCACGGATATAAATATATACAACTACCAAACATTTGTTTAGGGCCATTTATCACGGAACTAATCGGGATTAGCGGGTAACGCATTTCTGTTGAGGGAATCGGCAATCTAATGATCTGTCTCTTTACTGTAATTGATTTTAAGCTGGTACTCACAAATGAGGGGACTCCAGCGCACTAATCTGCCGTTTGTGTGTTTCACGTTCTGGAGATACGCCAGGGGGCAGTGATCAGTTTCCCACGAAACTCTTTCCCTACTAAGTACATTTTGAATTTCTGAATTACCCGGATTATTTATTCATAATACTTTTCTTTCAATAACTGAATAGTTCTTTTCATGGGGTAATTATTTGCGACTAGCGCAGGCCACAGGATGACTTTAGACTCCGTCCTCATATTGAAGTAGCACACAACCATGGCCTTTGTTGCTGGCGTCAGTTCGAATCCTGAACGACTTTTCAGGATTGGGCAACTTCAAAATGGGGGCTGAAACTTACTTCATTTTCAATGAGTTAAAATTTACGGTGACCTTCAGGTTCCAGATTATTGAGTCGGGGGAGTTCTTTTTTAAAAGGTCGAAGGGAGGGGGGCGACCAAGGACGCAAACTTTGGGACAAAGCGTCGGTAGAATGAAGCGGAGCTGCTTCATTTTGCAGGCAAGAGACATATCGCCGATGGCCTTTATCTCCTCCTTAGTGGGACAAAGTTAGTTTTTCCCAAAATTAAACCCTAAATATTTACTGGTTTCAAAGGCGAAGTGGCAGTTACTGGGGCCAAAGGTAAGACCGTTTACTCGCCCAGGGTCAGCAAACTTCGAAGAGATACTAAATGTTGGTCCCAGTCGAGAGTATCAATATAAATATTGTCAAAATAGAAAGACGTATTTGGTAAACTATCTAAAATACCTCGCATTAAGCGATTATAATTGCTACAAGGGGTTATGAGCCCGAAGGGAATCCTCCGAAACTGCATAAGACCTTTGTCACTGGAAAACGCCGTAAATTTTCTCATTTCTTTCTTGAGCAAGACTTGGTAATAGGCTTTACACAGGTCGAGTTCAGTAATGAATTTTGCTTCATCAAACAGATGGAGGTTTTGATCTATCAGAGGAATGGGTTCGGCGTCGAAAACGGTGCCGGAATTTAATTTCGGAAAGTCGACACACATCGGGATTTTAACCATAACTATCCGTGAGCAATAATCAGAAGTAGAGGGGTCAATTATGCTTAATTGGAACAAATTCTCCTTTTCTAAATTAAAGTCTCTCCTCAAGTGAATGGGTAAGATCTAACAGTTCATATGTCGTGAGCTTGATGTCGTGCTCGAACTCAGTGGCGCATCCAGGTTTATCAAAAAGAACGTCACTAAACCGACTAAGGAGGAGCTGGAGCTGATTTCGTTGTTGTGGTGTCAGCCGCTCGTTGAATTTCAGACCATCAGTGGATAATTCGGTCTCTCCTGGTAGGGACGCTAAAGGATAGTCTTCGTCCTGCTCAACACATACAGTTTGCACAATATCAAGAGATTCAGCGTGGTAATCCGATTCCATGGCAGATCTTTCATCGAGGGACACAATATTATTAATGTGGGCACGGCGGTGGTACCTCTTCAGCATATTGATGTGGAGTAATTTTTCTGCCAAAAGTGTTCGGATAAGATAGTCCACAGGTCATCGTGCCTCCAAAACCGAAGAGGGGCCCTTCCATTGGCTTAGAAGTTTATTGCTCTCAGTGGGCATCAATAAGAAAACTTCGTCTCCTGCATTGAGACGGCGGTCTTTAGATTTAACTTCGAAGTATGTCTTATATTTTTCTAAATTTACTTCGGCGTTCTGGGACGCGATGCTGGCGCATTGTGCTAACCTCTCGCGGAGTTCCAGCACATACGTATAGAAAGATAAAACTTCCTGATCAAAATGTGGTTGTGAGAACAACAACTATAACATACTAAGGGGCCCTCTAACTTTTCGAACGTAAAACAATTCGAACGGAGCAAAGCCAAGCGTACTTTGAGGGATTTCCTTGTAGGCCAAAAGTGTCACAGGAAGATAGTGGTGCCATTCACGTGGTTGTTTGGCAAAAAATCTTACGGAGGATGAACTTGAGAGTACCATTTAATTTCTCACACATTCCATTGGTCTCTTGGTGAAAAGGGGTGGTAAACAGGGGCTTTACCATCAGTAATTTTTCTACATGCTCCATTAATTCTGAAGTAAACTGTCTTCCTCTGTCGGACAATACCTACTTCGGAACGCCTACTCTCGAACAAATGGATATGAGGGCTTCGGCACAGGTGATGTTATCTATTCTCTTTAGTGGGACAGCCTCAGGGAAACGCGTGGAAAAATCTACTAGAGTTAATATATAGCTGTGCCCTTCACTAGATGGGTGGTGAATGGAGCCGACAAGGTCTCTGTCCACAGGGGAGAAGGGTTCAGAAATGATGGGGCCTCTTTTAAGGGGGGTAGGTTTTAAGCGGCCTTTAGCAGATGTCTTCTGACAAACGTCACACGACAGGCAATGTTTTGAGATGTCAGCTGTTGCGCTGGGGCAAAAGAAATGCTTGAAAATTCTCTGACCTCTCTTGTTATGACTGAAGTGGCCATAAAAGACACTATCATGCGTGTCCTTGAGCATCATTCGGACATAAAATTAGTGAATTCAAAGAGAGAGGTTTACTGGGCCAACGACATCCGTAGTCACTCTGTAAAGGAGGCCATCCCTTTCGACGTAGAATGCGGTCTTGTTCCCACCAACCGAGTCTTCCTATTTATTTTGCCACCTTTTTCACAAGGGGAGGAGAATTCCACACTCGATCTGTGCCTTGGCGAATTCTGGGTTTAGAATTGGCTTAAAGTCTGAGCTAGCTGGAACTTCAAAGGGGGCAGGATGCTGGGATTCTTTTCTCGCTCCTGCGCAAGGTGGTGACCGGCTGGGCGACTGTGTTAGGGGAGATTTTAGGACTCTTCAATTAGTACCGAACAGAATTTAATTGGGGCCGAAACTGCTTCGGCCCAGCCTTTAAAGTACTGACAGTCGATGTAGCGCCTTACAATTGGGAAACAGTTGGAATGTCCTAATTAGTCGTGGACTACTGCAAATTTATCGTGGTCAGTGGACACAGGGGGGAGAAGTTTCTCATACAATGATGCAAGTACACCCTGTATCATGGACGATAGTGGACGTATGACAGCCATTTACATTGCCTTTCTCAAATTTTAAGGGTCCTGGTGAGCTCTTATTAAAAATAAAATTCACTTGGCGATCCGGCGGGCCTTGGGGAGATAAAGGAATGGGGGGTCAACGGGAAGAAGAGGGGAAGCGGCAGCGGCTTTTACTTGGTAAACCTGTTGAGGGGGGTGCTCCGAAAGTTAGAGTTCTGGGGACAGTTTGAACTTATCTGGTTCGCTACTCCGCACGTATAGCATACAATTTTTCTCTTTGGAAAGGATGCTGAAGGAAAAGTCTGGAAAAGGGGCTTTACGCCTCGAGGTTCAGTGGAGGGAAAACTTCTTGGTTTGAATGGGCCTGCAATTTTCACGAACTTCGACTGAAATTTTGATTAAATCGGGGATTTCCGGTTTTCGATTTAGGGGAGAAGGGGGCTTCTTGGAGTCCTTAGGGTACAAATTATGACTTGCCACGAAGACGTCTGCTTCTTCAATGCATTCCTCCTCAAAGCATCGACAACGCTGGTCCTTTACGGCTGCGCGGATTTCTGAGGACAGCGAAGACAGTAACTTCTCCCTTAAAACAAAATATAATAATGACTCTTAATCGGATGAAATCTTTGATGACTTGAGCCAAAACCTAAGGTTTCTTTGGAAGGTATACCCAAAATGTCAGAACGTTTGACCGGGTAGGATCACGGCGCCACTGACCTCATGGTGGTAGTAATCAGGGGTCATATTATGTGCTACGAGTAATTCAGCCTTAAAGGTAAAATTATTAATTGTGCATTCTTGGGGCAATGAGATGAAGATATCTCTCAAGTTCGAGGTGAGCAAGGGGAGCAATTTCGCTACTGCTTCCTTTTCTAAATCAATGTGATTGATTTCAAGAATTTTCCCAAAATGCGTTAGGAATGAGGAATATTCGTCGCCCTCTTTAAATATGGGGAGTTAAAGGGGACACTTTGCGGGACTACCGAACTACCACTTAGAGATTGTGTTTCTGCCTGTGCTTGCATCATTTCCCCTTCGTGCTGGCGTATTTGTTGTATTTCTTCCTGGTCTCGTTGTCTTTCTTCTTGTTCTCGTTGTCTTTCTTCTTGTTCTAGTTTACGTTGTCTTTCTTTTTGTGCACGTTTTCTTTCTTTTTTTTCTTGTTTTAGTTTCTCTTTACTTCTCCTTTATCCCTAACATGTCTTTCTTCATTTTGAATGTATTCTACCAAATCTCTTCCATACAGGCCAAGGTATTCAACTTGAGCTTTAAAAACTTCAACTGAAGGCATGTTTTGTTCAAAATTTTCTTAGCTTTGTTTGTCTGCTTCTTCAACGCATTCCTCCTTGAAGGATTGACCACGCTGGTTCTACAGCGTGTGCGCAAACTTTTACCTACAATAACAAAATATTCGAGTTCCTATCTCTGGGACAATCTTAAAGCACGAAAAAAAATAATGGTCACTTTACTTGATCCGCCTCGGAAATTCTACGCTCGATTCTGTTGAGATCTAGTTACACACGTACACAATTTAAATACTGGAACTTTAAAATTTCAATGGGAGATTATTCTTCTTAAACCTTTGAGCACATCTTTAGCATTTTCACTTAACGCAAAAATTAATTAAAGGGGACTTAAAAAGATCTAAAAAATACCTTTTAAATCCACCTAGCACAATTTACACCAGATTTTATAATATATATATATATATATATATTTATATATATATATATATTACTATATATAGTGGTATAGCTCTATATATCATACATACATCCCTTATATTTGATTTTAGAGTGCGCGGGGGTTTCCTTTAATAACTTTGGGTAGGCCGAGGTCCGGTTACGAGGTCAGATCCTCGTGAGGGAGGGCTAGTCCATGAGATGCTACTTTAACTCTTGGTATTGGCTGAGAGTTCCCAATCTCACTTAGTTACAGGCTGTTACAAGGCGATGATGAGCTCAAGGGTCAGAAAGTAAAGGAGTCGGCAAAAATAGACTTAAATAAATATTAATAATTAAAGTTAAATGGTACAACAATAAACAGACATATAAGACAAATAATTACATTGGTCAACGGGCTATTAAGAAGACTAGGTTTTCTATAATTCAATAAAATTGGGTGGGCTGAATGGAATTAAGATTTGAGCTTTACACGGGGACATGGTAATCATACAAATGATAATAAGGAACAGTAGACGGCAATTATAAAATGGGAAAGCTAAAATATTCGTTACAATAACTTGTACAAAAATGAAGGGGTGGGGGGACACGATGCTCATCTCAGGCGAAGTGGTAAGATTATATATAAAATGTAAGATAAATAAATAAAAAAAAGGAAAAGTAGCTTAACGCTACAGGAAGGTCAGCTGACGCTGTTCCAACCAAATGGAGGAAACCATTGTAAACCGAAAAAGAGTAGTATGCCTGTGATGCCCTTTGCTCCAGGGCAAAACTACAATCTCCTTCAACACTATCATTAACTACTACACTTTTCATCTCTTTCTACATCAAATCAAATCAAATCAAAGATGATGGTTGGGTGACTTCGATGGGGTCCAAGGTCAACTTTCTTGTAGCTGAAGTATTTTTTGGAGAAGACGGGGGGGGGGAGATGAAGCAGAGCCTTAGAGAAGGGAGCCTGGGAATTCTTCCGTCGTAAATTCCTTGGAAGAAAAAAGACAACGGTTGTTTGGTTTGTCCTTCCATGTGGTGCAAGCTTTTACCCACTGCACCGCATGGAAGAAAACACAAAACGAACATAAGAGAGCCACTTAGCTACTTGTAAATAACGGATTATCCAATAAACAATTATCAACAGCCATAAGAAGGGTTTATAACTGATGTTCTGCCTGAACTATGTGAATCTTCGAGGCATTCTCAGTACTTGAGCCTCTCCATGACTATGAGGACTGGCTCCAGCCGACGATGATCTGCTTGTCGTTGTTGGAGTTTTTGTGGCCGCACGCAAGAGGGAAGTTATCTTGATCCTCTTTACTTCCATCTCGACACACCTGCACACAATGGAAATGGCGTTTTGATGACGCGTCCTGGCAAAGTAGAATTTAATTTAGTTTGATCGAACCTTTACTTCTCAACAACGTAAACCTCTCAAAAGATCCTAAAATCTATTTAATACTACTTTTGCAAAACCTGGTATCTCAAAATTAAAGATATATTTTGTTCAGGGAGCTTGATTTCGTAGGTTGGAATAATCACACTAACTTCAATCATTAAATTTTTTTTCAATATATTGAATGTTGGCTTTTATGCCAATAGTTCGCTAAACTACCGACATGAAGTGAAAATGGCAGCCACATCTTGAATAAACAATCTGTTTACTTGGTGACAAAAGAAATAAATTATTCCTCTGAGACTTATTCTCAGTCGAAATGAAAAGCGGGACCTCATCCAATCTCGTCCCGATTTCTCACCATCTTTCAATAACAGCTCTTTTTACTACAATACGTGACACCTCGGTCCCCCGCATATTATACTCATACAAATTTGACTGTTGTATTTTCCATAACTATTGTTTTGTGAATTTTTAATCCAGAGTTTTATTCTCTGAAAGTAGAAATATGTAGTACATTTAGTTTTTATACTATTATTCATCTATTGTGCAAGCTATTCTTTTTTAGGGTATAAGCAAAAGAAAATGTCCGACGCTATTTGAATGAAATGTCTTAGAAACTCGAAAATATATTGAATATTCCCCCATTCGCTTACATAGAGACGCCTCAGTAAATATCTAAGAAGCATTTTCTAGCCATTTCTAGCATCTTTTATTTCTTTTACTTGCCGAATTGACTTAATATTTTGCTTTCTCTACTTTTTGCGTTTTAATTAACCTGTTTTCTTTCGAAGGAGATTACTTTGTCTTTTTTTAGCTTCCAATTCCCAAATCTTAAAGCCTGGGACCACGACATTTGTTGTATTGACATTAATCATGAATCTCTTCCACATCGACCTTTCTAGTACTTCCTGGAAACGATATACCCTTAAAAGGCAAGAATTATATTGACAGGAAAAGGATAAAAATTTAAAGTACAATTTATTGCAAAGAACCTGCTTTAGGGCCCAGCAAAAGAGAGAATTTAAATTGCCTCGAAGTAGAGTGTAAGAGTACAAACGTACAAGATTTAGGGCAATTATACAGTTTAATTGTCAAGAAGAAAAAAGAAAAGGAGGCATAGCCGATCGTAAATGATATTTTGACATGAATAAAATGGTATGGAATTGCAAGACTCTGCCCGAAAGTCGAAGAATCGTCACGCATCAAGTAGTGCGTTCGACTACAGCAACCATATCTAATTAACTTGATAAAGTTTTCAGTATGAAACAAGGTTAATTTCTCCATGCTGCAAGGGGTAAAAATAATTAGAGCGATTGGTTTAATTTTCCGCTCACTGCTTCAGACATGACATGCGTGCAAACAATTCTTTTCTCAAATTATTCAGCTTAGCTTCATCTTTCAAGATTGATGTTATTGGTTGCAGTATGGTAAATGAAAATGCACGATTTTAATGTTCAGATGTAGAAAAGAGTTGACTAATAATCATTTTCTACTTTAAATTTGCATTAAAGTGAAAAGAATTAAAGGAAATATAGGATGATTTAGAATATGATATTTGATCCTCATGTTTTAAAGTATAATCCAACCTGAAAGTGTCAGAACCGCAGTGTTTATACAGGATTGTGTCGAAAAATTCTTCCTGTGAATAAAAGTGGGTTTTCTTGTAATTATAATATCTATGTCATATGCTCTTTCTAGAAGATCGCCATAATTTCTATCAGTTTCTCTGGCTAATTTCTCAGCATTCTTTTTTAAGATATTAGTCAATGTAGATTCTTGATTAAACTTTACTCGTGAGTTCTTTTGTTTTTTACTCCGTCCATATATCTATCCCTAAATCACTCCTCTTGTACTAATGTGCCAAAATTAAAAGTTTAATTACACCTTTTATCTTCAAAATCATATATTGTATAAGTAAACTGCTTTCACATACTCTGCTGCCAGTTCAGAATTTTTCAGCTCCCCTTATTGCTAAATTTAAAACTTCTCTTTTTCCTCTCGTAGTACCATCCGAAATCAAAATGCTCTGATTATTTTTGCCTTCCCTAACGAATCCTAGCCTTTGCCCAATCAGCTCTGTGAGTTATCTTAGAATGGGTATATTTCAAATGTTGTCGAACGGCAGTTATGAGCTTGAATTATTTGCCTCTTAGGCTTCTAGGATAATAATTTTTTGATTCTTAGATTAAGGCTAATCGCAATTCTTAATATGCACTCAGATACAAAATTGAACATCGGTGTTGCACTTTTGACGCTAGAAATTTTTTAAGTCTGTTTATCTATGATATTTCTCAGATTTAAATACTGTCAATCATACTACCCTCGTCTTTACTTTCCCTGAATTATTAAAGCTTTTGTGGGACCCTTTAATTAGTTCTTTTCTTACTCTTCACACTGCTACTAAACTTCCATATTAAAACTAAATCATTTGAACTAATTGAATTCTTCTCTCGTATTTCACCTTTCTTTTATTCATTCTGGTATTATTATGCGAATCTTAGGTCTATTATTTCCTTTTTCTCCTGATCGTACGCGAATAGAACCTGGTTTTTGGCTAACCGTTTACTGTTTAACTTAAATTGCATATTTCTTCAGAGATCGACTCAGAATAGCTTTCGTACAATATGTGGAAACTTATCTATGATTAAATTGACATGAATTTATTAGTTAATATTTAATCTGATCCTTTGGTGGTTGTCATTTCCCTTTTTCACTCTTAAAATCTAGGCCTTCAGATTCTGCAATGAGCATGGTCAAAATTTGATAAAAAATATCGTAATACTGCCATCCATGCTTTCAATTACCACCTTGACTAATTTCTTTCATTTTGGAAACCTGTACTTTTAGAAAACTATGTAGTTTCATATTGTTTTTTAACATAGTCGTTTTGCTTGTGCAAGGCTGTTGTTTTTAAAAATTGTAATGCCTGACCAAGTGGTTCTATACCGTAGGCAAAATACCAAAAGGAACCGAAGTTGTAATTTTGAACTTACGCCATTCAGCAAAAAACACTAGTTCATGGATACCTTAAATAATATTTTACTCTATAATTTTGGATTTTAACGAGATAAAGTAACAGGTTAGGTGTCAAATGAAAGAAAATAAAATTCCTTAATTAAAATAATAATAAATAAATAATAATATTGAGCGATCATTTTTCAAAGAATATCCGAAACTCAATTAAAATCTCGAAAACCATCTACAATCACAGCTTTACAATAAAATTAATCAAGGAGATGAAGAAACTCACTGAGCTCACAGACAGGTGCCAACAGTCCCATGTATCAGATGTTAACTAAAATATTCCTTGTTGGAAAGTTTTTAGATTTTATCTGTGTTCCCAAACTTCCCACTAAACAGCCAAGCGTACTAGTGTTTCCTTAGTCTTCAGAAATTACTGAAAATTAGCAAAGGCATATGAAAAAAGTAATTCTATCATCCCGTTGCACCACATGGATGGGAAAAATAAAATAACCAAGTAAAACTTAATGAAGCTCTTGATGTAAACTACATCAGAAATATGTGGACTGGTGAAAATTAAAGTAAGATCAAGAAACATTGAATGAAAGAGAGGATTATTTGCGCTGATATTAGATATTTTGGTGGATATATAAACTTGAGAGGCAATTCATGAAATACAGAGCAAGGGACTGTTATCCAGAGCGAATAAATACATAAGTGGAAATCAGATTCCATGGTAATGATAATATTTTTTAACAACAGTTCCCTAAGACAAGGAATGAAAAATGAAATATTACATAATAGACAAGAGCAATGTAAAACTAATTACTTTTTTTTACTAGATTGCGATATTTAGCATATACTTAACCATTACTCTCTTCATATGTTGTACTATTAAACAGATGTAACAAAACAGGTATCATTTGTTCATGTGAATACACACTGACCCAGGTGTGTTAGGTCAAGTCGACGATAACACAAAGAACACGGATAACCATCAATATCGTAGGGGATGTTATGACAATCAAGACAATGTGACTAGAGTGACTTTGAGTTGTCTAAGGAGAGTCATGAAATGTGATCCCATTAAAATATAGCGTATTAACTATGTTAAGAATCATACCGCAGAATTGACATGGGTGAGAGTGCTATCTAGTTGAGAAACGACTTTGAAAATGTTTTGACAACACATGCCAACCAAAAGGATTTTCTCATTCATGCTCTCTAGTTCAACATGGAATGCTTTGAGAGATTCAAGAAACAAATAATCTACAGTGATAATCTTGTTAGGAAGTTAATCATTTCTAATGTTTTCACTTATAGATCAAAGAGTCTTTTGAGAAAATATTAATCCAAAATTTGTCTCGCGAATAAAATACTTTTTTTTCAGCAAGCAACGAGAAATGAAATTTAAGACATAGAAAAGAACAATGCCAAACTAATTAATCTGTCCCATGAAAAGATACCTTTCCTTCCCTGCGTTTTAGAAAAGGAATTTTATAATTTTTCTAAAAACTTTATATGTAGTAATTTTTCATTTATTGTTCTGAGACTATGCTTGTTGTATACGTTCTTTAGAAGTTTATAATAACTTTAAATTGGAGCGTATTTTTGTTATTCTATCATATATAGATAAAAGACATCAAACAAAACTGATTCAAGAGACTCCGAAACTGGTGATTTGGGCCGATATTAAGGCAAGAATTTTAAAGCTCCATTCAGTAACGCTTATCAAACTTCTTGGTCAAAATAGTTGTTATATCCGCCTTTCAAGATCAACAGACATCGAAAGATTTTCAGAAAAGTTGAAAATACGAAAAAGTTGTTTTGTTAACAAACTAACTGCGACCTAGCTTCAAATAAAAGTGATACTAATACCTTTCTTATACTTATTTATCAACTTTGATACATAAATTCTGAAATGTTCCTTTTCTTAACAAAATCAAACATTTTTCAATTTCTCTTTACCTTAATACTTCAAATGATACCTTTTCTCAATATGTGATTTAGTTTCCCACAAATATAATTACCTCATTATGAAAAGAAGTCTTTTAAGATAATCCTCTTCCATTTGACTCTTCTCTTCTTCTTATATGAATGCCTTCCAAAACCAAAGAGTCTTATATTCCCCGTGCTGTCGCTTCTCCTCCCTTATCTCATATCGACTTTTGCTTTAAGGGTGCCCGTGCTATTAGCATATGCGTCACTATGAAGTGGAATAATTTACCTGTATCTTTACACACTTCTCTCTATTGGAGAATTAAAGACTCATATCTCATTTGAAACCGTGTATTACTGCTAGTAAACAGGCATTCTGTAATGTTCCAGCTAAGAAGAACATGAAAGCAAACATAGTCATATTTATTTGACTATTATCTCATATATGAATTCAATTTATCGTCTCTTGCAAGGATACGCTTTTAATACACTAAATGTTCATTGTTATTCTTTCGTTGTGTAGTCTTTCCTTTTTTTCTTCTAAATAAATACGACGACGATGAAGAACTAATTAGTATTCAATATTTTATTGTTTCAAATAAATATACTTGATTGCAGAATTTGCCCCGAATAAAATAAAATCTCTGTTCTTTCTCGATGAATCTATTTTTAGTTAAACTATTTCGAATCGTTTTTCCATATTAAAAGGCTACATTGATGTTGTTTACACGTGCTACTTTTTAAGATTAATTAATTGTAGCAAGTATGGGAATGTAATATAATAATCACATACACTTTCCTTAAGATTAGTTGGTGAGTAAAAGATGGTTCTGGCTTTAATATGATATTTTTCTATGAACCAAAGGGGATACTCCACGGCTTCCTTTTGGGAAGTAGGGTTGAAGGAGAACCCATTAAATCCAGCTGCAACACGAAGGACGAGCTAAGGGCCGGGATTAGCAGGCATTCAGTGGCGTAAAACATGATAGAGTATGAAAAGCCTATGGGCGCTTGCCTAAGTCACCTGGACTCTGTCCTCGAGGCCAAAGGCGGGTTCAGCCAATGAGATCAACAGAACATGTCACGAAGAAAAATTGACTAAAATATTAATCATATTGCGACATAATACCCTCCTTACCTTATATATATATATATATATATATATATATATATATATATATATATATATATATATATATATATATATATATATATATATATATATATATATATATATCTATATATATATATCTATATATATATATATATATATATATATATATATATATATATATATATATATATATATATATATATATATATAAATAAATATATATATATATATATATATATATATATATATATATATATCACCGGTGATAAAATTATGGGTCAGGTATAGAGAGGTGAAAAAGGGAAGAATATGATTTATACTAAATTATTTCATATTTGATATAATACAAATAAACATTTTTGCGTATATTCTATAAATAATAAATATTTGATGTGTCATCTTTTTGTTTTATAACTAGTTTCATGCGTTTTTGCATATTATGCACAAGTAGTTAGGCCAATCTTCCCCCCTTCAATGTGTGATACTAACGTTTATTCCTATTTTTTCCGGGATTATTTTTTTTAACTTATAAATGGTAATTATTTGTTAAAAATCTTTTCGAAGAAACAGATTCCTGAAGCTCAAATAAATCATATGAATGCCATGTCAAGAGATAGATTATCTCATGTAAAATTTGCAAGAAAATTCAAATGCTTGAAAAACGGTGTCTAAATAACCATTAAATCGTAAAATTCCTTCTCGCTTTCAATTTTCCTTATGATCCAAATATGTAAAGTAATGTTCAGTTTCTTTCTTCAATATTTACTATATTGTATATGGATTCATTTCTAAATTTTTTATCCATTTCAAATGCTAATTTTCGCACTGCTACGTTTATTTTGTTTACGTTTAAATGATATAATTCCTTCTTGATTACTTATTTGCTACTGTACTGTACATCAATAGATTGTGGGTTTTTTTTTCCTTTAACATAGGGTTCAATTTAGTATTTACCATCGTTTTTGCTATTTTATTGGGTTTGTATTATTAAACTATTTAATTTGTGCTGTAATATAGCTTTTTAAGTCTCGATTATTCCATTTACTGAATTCTAATTTATTCATAGTTCCTGAAAATGGATTCTGTAATAATCCGAAACTCTGAAGTTAAAGATGTGATCTGCTTCTTCGTTTTGTCCTTCTTAATAAACATTAAACTAGAGCATTGAAGTGGAAATCATGGTTAATGTATATATATATTAGGGTGATGCAAAAATGTCGACCATCTCAGATTTTTCTGGGCACCCCCTGATTTGATTATTTATGGCATAAAAACAGTGTGAGTAAATTTCTTTGTCAATGAAAAAATATTTAGAGGTTGCTACCATGATTCAAAGTTTTATGATTTTTCTTTTTCTGTGATTTCTGTGAAATGCATTTATTATATAAAACTGGACTACTAATTTAAGTATATTATTTATATTCTTTATTACTGAAGAATTTTGCCTCTGTAATTGGAAGCACATCCTGTTCCACCACCCCTATCCTCCACATACTGTTACACCCCCCTATTCCCATCCGTCTTCGGCCCAATAGCATTGCAGTTGGTCAGTGCTCCAATGCTCAGTAACCCCACAGCTATCACCGGTAGAGGTTATAATTTCGCGTCTCTTTTATCTCAAAAATACTGAACAATGGCTCATTTAGATCATCACGCTAGAAGTCCTACAGGTATATGGTCAATTGGTATGCCAATGGAAGCATTAAAAACATCTGTTACTCCATCAAAAAAAGAAGCAATGGCATTATAAAATAAATAGTAAACAAACCGTGCATGAAGCTCTAACATCTACTGCCAAAGGTGTCTGCAAGTCTGGGAAGAAATCACGTATTCCAACATCGCTTAAAAAACATGTAATAAAGAAAAATTCGAAGTAATGTATGATGAATGGTTAAAATTAAAGAAAGCAAAGAAAACAAGAAAAGACAATCTCAAAATTTATTGAATAAACAAATGGAATGGAAACAGAATTTGGATAATTTATTTGATATATCACATGCTGATGCGCACAATTTGATAGACATTGATGAAGATGAAGAATTCCTAGATTTTGTAATATAAAAAGGGTGATCCTTTGATGTATGATCATTCTCAAGTTCAAAATACTTACCTCTTTTTATAAAACCACTCAAGCATATTAAAAACCTGGATCATATCCCTTAAACGCCTTCTTTTAAATAAAAACATATTAAGTGCCCACAACCTATCCATATAAACAAGGTCTCAGGGAAGCTAGCATTTTGATGATCTTCTCTCTACTGCCTCTAGAAGTTTGATATCCTGTTTCTAATGAAGGGACCATAGTTGAATAAAATATTCCAGCTGTGGTTTAACTTACGAAGTCTATAGCTTAAGAATAACTTCTTTACTTTTATAAGTAGTATTTCCATTAATCAACTCTCAATCCCTATATGCTTTATATCTAGCCCGTAAACACTTCTTAGAGTCATACATCATACATTTATCCAGCTCATTCCAACCAGCAAACTTCCATTTCCTACTAAATTTCCTATGATAAAAACCAAAAAGTACAACTTTGTATTTTGGAAGTTGTATCATCATTACACTAATCTATTTAAATCAGTTTGAAATGTAGAATTTTCCTGTTTTTTTCCCACATTGGCTGCTACCATGTATCATCAGAAAACATTACTACTTTGCATTTACCATCTACCTCTAGGTTGTTAATATAAAATAAAAATATCGATTGGCCCAAAACAAATTCTTGAGGTACCCCCAAGTAAAATCATATCCATTGCGATGTCTCTCCGTTGATTAGGGCCCGCTTTCTTACATTTTTATCTTTCTTATATTTTTATTTTATATTTTTACCACAAAATAAAATAATATACATTGCGATGTCTCTCCGTTTAATAGTGTCCAATTTCTTCTATTTTATATACACTCTTCTACAGAAATTAAAACAACCAGAAACGCCCTAAATTCTCATTTTAAAAAAATAGTTTTATTTGAAGGCCCTTAGCAAAAGCCTTACTAAATTCGAAGTATATCATTTTCTTTATTCAAATGTCTTTAGACTCACTTTCGAAATTCTAGCTGATTTGTCAGGCAAGATTTTTCTCACCTAAATCCATGGTACTTATCCACAAACTAACATAAAGTTTCTAAATACTCTGCTATGCCTTTTTAAATACCCATTCCATTAATTTACGTACTATTGAAGTGCGACTTACTGGCCTGAATTTATTAGAAACATACTTCCTTCACTTTTTGATGATTGGAACTAGAGTACCTTTTTATTTAGAGTCATCAGATATCTCCTTAAATCTATGTGATCTAACGAATATCTTCTCAAGTGAAAGCGAAACTCCTTCTTCTCTCTCATTAAGAATCTTAGAATAATATAATCATAAGGCATAGATTTATTAACATATAATCTATTTATAAGGACCACAATAAACTCCGTATTAAAATTAAAACTATTTAAAACATTTTGCTGTGTCATATTATTATTAAGATTAAACTGCATGCAAAACTCTGACTCTTACCGCCGGAACGGGAAAATAAAAGGAAGAAGGAATTTCAGTTCGTGTTAGATCTCGCGATCTTCAGATCTTCCGAGAACAAATTGTCCAACGCGCTTCACATGATACCCTTAAAGACTGGAGACTGGCAACCTTGTGGAGACTTTTAGACGCTCAATGCCATTACCATTCCCGATAGTTATCCCATTCCTCACATGCATCACTTTACGGCCAATCTACATGTATGCACAATCGAGTCAATGATTTATCTGGTGAAAGCTTTACACCAGATTCCTGTCAAGCCGCCTGACTTTTGCAAAATTGCCACCATCATTCGAGACAATTGAGTGGCTGTATATGCCTTACAGGCTCCGCAATGCTGCCCAAACCTTCCAACGCTTCATTGACTAAGTCAATAGTGAATTAGCTCTCTGTTTTGTGTATATAGATGACCTTCTAATTGCCAGCTTATCGGTCAATGAACACCAGGTCCCTGTGAAACTGTGCTTTTCTATCTTCAAGAATAAGGCCTTCACATAGTTCTAAACAAATGTCTGTTTAGTGTACCGGAAATTAACTCAATTGGACACCCTATTACTGCGACTGGCGTTAGTCTTACTCAGAGAAGACAGAATCCATTACTGACACTCAATTCAAGCTCTATCAGTTCCGTAGTATGATCAACTTTTAGTAACAGGTTTATCAAGGACTTTGAAGATATTCTAAAGCCCATCAGCGACCTCCTGCAACCAGCGAAGTAAAGCATCGAAGCCTTCGTCATGTGGATTGGTTTGGCAACTAACGCCTTCTAGAAAGCAAAAAAAGAAGGAAGCAACCCGTCTTCATTATACTGTTCCTGATGCTGAAACTTGAATAATAACGGATGCATCAGATTTGGCCGTCGGGACAGTCTGGCAAAAGAGAATCTCTGGTGATCGGATTATCTAATACGTAGGCTCCCTGTAGTCTTATTAAACCCGAGCATACTACACTCATATAAAGTGATATGTCTAAAATTGGAATAAGGAAATGGGAATGTATAGGTTAATTTTCATCTATGAATTTGAATACAAAAATCAGGAATGTAAACATATATGTTAATGTTTATATAATATATATATAAGGCAAGGTGCCGTTGGAATTGGGCGCGGGACACACTAATGTACGAACGCGCGAAATATCAGAGACACCTGTATCAATAAGAAAACGCATTAGCAAACAATTCGCGTCTCATAATAGATTTATGAAAAGACGAGTCTACAAAGGACCTGGATAAATACACCCGTTGAGCAAAAGGAATTGTATCACAAAGCTGCGATGGGCGTATCCTGTTATATAGAAAAAACTTTGGATTTTTTAAGCAATTCGACATACACAGCTTTCCTCCCCCTCAGGGGTAGACGACAATGAAATCAACAACTAAAGCTCATCTCAAGGACGATTCTAGGCCGCGCCCTCTAGAAAATAAGCATATATATAGTCAGAGCAGCTCAGTTAGAATAATCACTTGTATTATTAACATTATTAGATTACTATCGTTAAGAACATTATCTCGTTCACGTTCCGCCTTTTAAATTGACTAAGTATTGTCGTTCCAGAATTTAATACTTAGCGTTGAATATATATAGACAGGTAGTCATCCGCAAAGTAACTTCTTGACGTGCTACTTGCCCTGTAAATAGGCCAATATTTAAATTAACTATATTTTGGCAAAGTCCTTTTTTACCTCGATTACCCTGTAACCTTCGGTAAGACCAGCCAAAATAACATCAAAGTGAAGAAATCATCTTTGGAGGCAGATTCTTAATTTATCTTGATATAAGTTGGGTACCCCCATAAATTGGTAAGCAAAACGCAAAACACCCTCTCTATAAGTCAACAACAATTGGATCACCTTAACTTTCTTCTTGAAGAAACTTCAACCTGCTGAGACTTGGTACAGTCCGTTTGGCAGAGAACTTCTCGCCATTTATCTTAGCATCTGCCATTCTCTTCATTTCGTTGAAGGAAGGGAATTTCAAATCCTAACGGATCATAAACCTTTGATATTTATGTTCCGCTAGAATTCTACTAAGCATCCTCCTTGTGCTCTTCATCACATGGAATTCGTTTCTCAGTTATCCTTTGACATTCGCCACATCCACGGCACTGACAACGTAGCAGCCGATTTCCTTCCAGAGTGGTGAGTGCTTAAGTTGACCGTTTTCACCTCGATCGGACGCTTCTTCATAAAGGAAAACACAGTGACGCAAAACTGTGTTCACTCATTAATAACCCGTCTCAGCACCCACTTTTCTTAAAAACGGTGACTTATCCCGTGTTCAGAGTTCCCCTGTGGTGTAATGTTTCGACCGACAGGGTTCGAAATTATGTGCCTCCCGCTCTCCATCGGAACGTTCGGGCTAATTTTCATGGACTCTTCCGTCCAGGAATAAGTTCGACTCTCCGAATGCTCTCTCGGTCTTACATTTGGCTCTCGATGAACAAGACCATCCGTCAGTTGACTTTCTGTTGTCCTCAGTATCATCATATTAAATATAAAACTCGTTCGTAATACTTCCTCACCAGGAGGGGGTATTATAGAAGCATCCCATCCTCTATTTTCCTTCAAACTTCTATCCACATCATCATTCAAACTATAATCTAAATCATCTTTGAATTAGTTTCAGTCACTTCCTCGCTCAAAGCACTAAATCTATTCGCCACGTAATAGTTAATGCGTACCTTCATTTTATGAAGCAAAGCTGTCCTGACCTATCTATTCTAAAATTCATCTACATTTAACTTCAATTAGATTCTTTAACTTCCTCTTGCAAAGCAACCTTAGGTTTATTCCGACTTGCACAACCATTATCTAGTTGTCATATACCCTTAAATTTCTAACTAATTTAAGATTCATTTTCCCTTTCCACTCTCTATCACTCTGGCCCTCATAATCCTCACTACTATCTAAATTATAGCTAATATCCTGACCTGCCTCTCTTTGATTCATTCTTTAAATCAAACTTGCATGTTCACTAAATTCTATCCCCTATTTCCACTCACTTATTACCGAATACAAAACATAACACCTCACAAATTTTACACATTTACTCTAGTTCCGCTTTCTACTCAAATGCAATTTAAATGCCAAACAGTCATAAGGAATCAAAAGCAAACTAGGCCTAGTCTCAACGGAAACAGTCGTTTCAGAAAATAATATTAATAATATTTACTTTAGCGTTTCATCGAAGATTTTAACTTTGCAACACTAATGTCTTATAATTATCACTTAAGATAGCTCCAAACAATTATGTCACTACTACAGTTACTTTCTCATTTAATTTTGTTTATTTTAGGTTAAAGTCTACTCAAAACAGTTCAATACAAGCTAGGTTCGACTGGCACTGGCAAACAAAACCTGTGAAGTAGGCCTCACAGAACTGAACATATCCAAATACCACGTGAAGTAATAAAATGGAAGTTTATCATTATTTTCCTCTACTCAAAATATACATCAAAATTCTTTTTGTTGAAAGAGATAAGTTTTGCCTTAACACAAAATTCCCCGCTTTGATCAACAAAGTAAAAATATATGTGGTGAGCTCAAAATAAACAACTATGAACACCACTCTATCTCTTCATACCAACAAGGCACTCGATCTAAAGCGTAGTTCTTCTTAGAATAAATAAAGTAATAAATAACTCCTCAAGTAAATCTTTGGTTTACCTCCAACATGCTTTCCAACTTTTACTCATTAAAACTTAACCAAGTTTCTTATATTCGAAAAGTTACGCTAACTACTTAAACTTGTAAGAGTAGTAAGAGATCTTTTGTTCCCTGATCCGAATATAAAATCGCTAGATCTCAAGACTAATGAGAATGGCCATAAGATCTCAATTCTAAATGTCAATTCTTCTGTTATTTCCATATAGGTGATGTAATGATATAAATAAAGGTTATAAAGTGGACAAGCTGAGGTGAATATGGATGAAGAAAGAAAAATTCCTAGGTGAAATTAATAATTTTTTCCTTGCTCAAACCTCCGATGTGTAGGCTTGCATGATCATGAAGTTGGAAGGACCGAATGTGGTTGTCAAGTAAAGGAGGTTTTTGTTTAAGAGTTTCATTAAAATGTCGCAACTTTCACAAATAGTTTTTCTAAATATTGAAACCTCTGCCTATAGACAGTTTATGTAGCATCGTAAACACTGCTTGTGCAAATTAAAATAGGTATATTTACTAGTAGCTTAAAAATTACCTAGACATTGCTATATTCAAAAGCGCAATCATTTTTTCAATATTATCTTCAAACAGCTTCCAGTCATTAGCTTATACATATTATTAACTCTAAGTCACCTAGTTTTTCTTTTAAAAACGAAAATATTTTCTTTCAAAGTTTATTTTTAATAATTTACATTAAAATTTTGATGCAGTATTTGATTTTGAAAGTTTCTAACTCTTTCAGTGATGTTAGTGTAATCTTGAAGCCGGTTTATATTACCATTTGCTTGGAAATTTTGACTGCCAAATTTACCTCAAGTATCAGTGTTTTATGATTAAATTTTGACTGCTTGTTTTCTCTGTGTTTGTTTTTGAATATTAATGCGTTCTGCAAAGGTTTAAGACCACCCCTGACACTTCATTTAAAAGGTAAAACCAAGAAGATATTCCAGAAATAAAACAAAAGATGACGGTTTATTTGTTTATTGTGTTTCTTAAACATGACTCTATGTTAGTAGTGAGAATATTTTAGTATTTTGTATGTCCTCTTTTGTTATCAATTACCGCCTGAATTCTTCTCGGCATGCTATTGATGAGTTCCTGGCAGTAGTCTTTTGAGAATTTTGTGACCCATATTTCCTTCATTGCTTTCTCTAACAACTTTAAGCATAATGGTTGCTTTTTTGAGACCTTCTGCTTCATAACTGACCACAAGTTCTCAAACAGGTTTAAATCCGGGCTGTTCCCGGACCATTCATGCACCTGAATATTCTTTGCCGCCAGATAATCTGTCACCACTTGTGACCTACGACAGGGAGCTCCATCGTCCATGAAAATTTCATACGTTTGGATTGTCATGTGAATATCCAACTTCTCCGTAAGCAGTCTCAAGTACCATTCACCATCCATTGTAATCTTTAGGGGTAAAAAAGACACCCACGCTGTTCCAGGAAAACTAAAAGCCCTTATACCATCTGGCTGGGAGGATGTTTCATTGTAGGCACCACGTATCTCAGATTAATTCTTTTGCCTACTGGCCTCCGTGCATGTTGGTGACGTGGTGTAAACTGCTCAAATTTACATTTATCCAAAAACATAAAATTGCGACAATCAGTGGCCGTATAATGTCGATACCTTCGAGCCAAATAAAAATCTGTTCTTTCTCATGGCTGCAGTAAGTTTGGGTTTTTTGGCTGGTTCGTGACTATTTAACTTAAATTTATTACACAACTGCCGTAAAACTGTGCTAACACTTACCTTTCACCCTTTTGTAGCATATTAGCATAAATCCTTTTGCAGAACTACAGGGAGATCTTTAAACAATCAATTTCATCAGGGGGTCATCTCTCCTAGACGTTTTCTTTGGCCACCCAGTTTTCTTCTTATCTGAATAACTGCCATTATTTTCAAATTTGGTGATATTTGTATGCACAGCAGTCTTGCTGCAGCACAGGCTTTCACTAATCTTGCGTTCACTATAACCTTTTTTATGTAAAGTTACGATTGAGCTCGACTGACATCAGAAAATGAAGCATTTTGGCCCATTTTTGAGAAAACCCTTGAGAGATATTAACGCACGCAGAACCTCACCATACAATCGTCAGTGGTCATAAACCTTTAAAAATGACTGTACTTAATATATATCTCTCATTTCTAATAAATATATAATATCGATCTAACCCTTTGATAAAGAAATATAGCATATCCTAATGTTAAACTAGGTAACATTTCCCATCGTCTGTTCCATATCATTAAATGAAGAAGGTAATTAGTTTAATTATTACTATAAACATAGAGGAATTAAAATCAAGCCCGTTCCTAGATTTATAGAAGATTTTAGAAGGCTCGACTCACCTTTAGGAAACATGACCCCAATATGAGGTATCGAACCATATGTTAATTTTGTATCACCTGCTCATTAGTTGCACGAAAGAATCCTCCTAAAATCATTCCTTTTCTCTCTCACTCATAATAGCAATTTTTTGGCGTGATTTACCGTAGTATGTAGGTGGAGGAGTTATTGAAATTAAATTTGAAAGTTAACATAGGTATAGGTATATTTATCTAATTTGCAATGTATTTCCCATTAAAATTACTAAACAATAAAATATCTATGCAATGAATATGTATAAAATCCATATTCTAATTATATGCACAATCTTTAATTCAAATTTAAAATAAAGTAACTATTCTTTAGTTCTGAAAAAATTCCATTCTCTCAAGTAAAAACGTGGAAATATGCTTTTTCAAATCTGAAAATATTTACGTAGTGTCTACTCGTCCATAATTTTCTAAGCCTATGAAAAAGACTTCGACTTCCTATTATTAGAGTTTATTGAAAGAATGTGTTTATGGCTTTTAACAATTTTATCAATTGTTTCTGTCGGTATTTTTGTTCTTTCAGTAAGCTTACTTGTTCCAGTCTCCATTCATTTTCTCTTACAATCAAAGTGTCCTTAGCACGCAATTCAATTCCCTTCTATTTTAATTAAAAGTTAAATTACTCTTTCATAATATGAACATTTAAATCAGTCCAGAGTATTTTTTATCCCATTGTCGTTTTAGAATATTAATGAATCAAAATGAACTTAGAAGTTAGTTGCCAAGCGTTTATTTCCGGAAAACATTTTAAAAATCAACTCCCAAGAAATCTTAACAAAATTCATACTCTTTCGGAAGAAAAGAAACATTGCTATACCTTGGTAGCAGCAGTTAACAATTATATAATCTTAACTTTTAGCTCTATCCACTATCCTACAAAGTTGGATCGACAAACATCAACGCCACTAGCAAAACACATTTCCCCCACTTTATGACGTTTTAAGCACAAGGACACTCATGTTTTCCAAACCCATTGCAAAGATAGGGTTCTTTGTGCTAGAACTCTCTTATTGTTATCCTCCATTTGTATCTTTGGCCTACCTTCACTTATAAAGAGATCCTTCTTAAGGATCAGGAAAAGAATGCGCGTTTTCTTTGGTTGAATGATCCAATGGATCTAAATAATACCCTCGCGACAGGTAGAAAAGACTGGCACTGATCTATTCAAAAGCTTGGTATTTTTTAGTAAATGACTAATTCCATCAAATAATCAAGGAAAAGGAATGTCAATCTGTTCTACCGTCAAAAGGCTTTTTATTTGACAACTTAGTTTGTTCCTTTTCGACATAGAAAGAAAACAATCCAATTTTATGAGTCATCAATGGAAACCTATTCCATTTAGGAATTAATGTTAGAAACTGGTATGCCAATCATTTTCTATCAAAGACCTTTTCAAGAAAGATTAAAATCTACCTAAATAACCTATACTATACTAATCCGTATATTAATCTTGTTGTTTAGACCAAAAGCTGGGTTTTAAGTTTTATTTCTTTTAGGATTCTTTAGGACATTTGCTACCGGTAACTAATCAAACACGATAAATAATGGATAGATTATGACAGAAAATACTAAAATTGGACAAAATTATAAACGAAGGCATCCAATATAAATGCAAACAATTAATATAAAAATTAAAACAAACTAATTTTTTCTACACTTCTTAGGCTGGTTTTACCCTAATATAAGTTTATGTTACATTGCTTTAGTGATTCCAACTATAAGTCATTTGGAGTTTTTGTTTAGTCTATATTTAATTCCAAGGTGTGCCTTTTTATTTTAAATTAAACTAAGATCTTTCGTAAACAAATGATAGTGACTACACTTGATACAGAGATCAACAAGAAGAATGACTCCGAGCTAAGCGAGGGGCAGCCAGGACGTCTCAGAGGTTTACTGGATGTCCAAGACCAAGCACCTGACCTTTATTCTTTTGCTCGGCATTGTTGCTTCTCAAAAGAGACGAGAAGGACAATACTAAAAGACAGGGCAATCACTCTCTATCAGCAATATATAATTTAAAATAACAGTCATAGTGAACTAATTATCACAACGAGTCACCGGATCTGTCTGATTTCTGAAGTAAATATCGTACTTAATATCATGTGCATCATATCACTCACCTGCATTTTCAATGATTTAGAATTTAAGAATATAGTTAGTTTGTTTGATCAGGTGTGGTTTCTAAGATATTCTTGATTTATATTAGAGCCTATCTTCTAAAATAGCGCTACCATCCAATTGTTTATTTCTGGTTTGTCATATCTAGTTATGAGTAACCATACATAACCTATTTTATTCATCTTTTCAGGTCTTGATTTGCATTACAATAGATCGTAAGTGTAAAAAACATCCGAATAGGTTTTGCTATATCTGCAGACATGTTCTCTTACACAACATCAAGTAAAAAAGGCATATCATGTTACTTTGGAGTGAAACTAGGGGACCAAGATTAGCCATTTTCTCTCCATATTTGCTGTAAAACATATGTGGAAAATGTGAGAGATTGGAGTAATAATAAAAAGAAGAGTATGCTATTTAGTGTCAAAATGGTGTGGAAGGAAATCAAAAATCACGTCACTGAGTGATACTTCTGCATGACAAATTTTAAAGGCACCAATCGCAAGAACAAGCAGCATTTTTCAACACCAAAATGTTTCGATCTTCCTTTTCCCGACCCTAATTTCATCATTGGTTCTAGTTCTGATTCCGAGGTTAGTATCACTACCAATACAACTGAGTTTGATGCTTACAAGCCGGAAGAGGGTGACCAACTGGTGCCATTTTTGCAAGCCGAACTCAACGACCTGACACGAAACATGAACTTTTCTAAAGAATCTGCCCAACTATTGGTTTCACGTCTTCAAGAGAAATATATCCTACTACCAGGGACAACATTCTATTTGTAACGAGACCGCAAGAAAGAATTTAGAGAAATTATTCATGTTTGATGAAGCCTCCTTACTTGATTACTGCAACAACATTGTTGACTCGGTCAACTTAATGGACTTGAACTATGATAATACGGAATAGAGAGATTTCATTAACTCATCTAACAGAAGTCCAAAGGCACTTCTTCCTACTAACGGCAATTAGTTTTCATCGATCCCTGTTGGACACTCAGCTTGAATGAAAGAAACCTGCAATAGCAAAGGTTTCCACAAGTAAGCAGGGAAAAACTGAAGGCACGTGTATTTGGTGGTTCTCAAATAAGGAAGCTCATCAAGGACACCAGTTTTTATGAAGTACTTATTCTTGCTGAACGTTCTGCCTGTTTTTCGCTTAAGTCAGTAATTGCAAACTTGGTGAATGTATGTCATTGAAAGTGCAGTTCTTTCGGTCCCACCTGGACTATTTTCCCAAGAATTGTGGAGAATTCACTGAAAAACAGGGCGACTGCTTTCACCAACATATCCGTGTGATGGGGAAACGCTACCAAGGGAGTAGGGATGTCACTGTTTATGACTAACCTCTGGTGGTGACTGAGAAAAGGGCTGCTAGGCAGAACCAGAAGTCCCTGAAGAGACTTGTCTTCCATAACTAGCCTTTTTGTATGTTCTACTCTTGTTGGTATCAATTAGAATATTCTGTAAACCTTCTGTGTATAAATCAGTTGAAAGGTTACTATTGTGTGCGCATTCGCCTACAAATAAATCGAAATATAGGAATTTCTAGCATGTTTATATCCCCAAAACATGATCTAATTACATAAAACGAGCATGATTTACGGATTCAGTCCGACAAACTGGCCTAAAATCGAGTATTATATGTTAGTTCTTGAAGACGGCGCAGACCAGTGTAATCAACTATTATAGTAAATGACAGCTACATATATATGTACGAAATGCCTCGAAATATGGCAGTTGTAGGTTACGTATATGCAAGTGAAACTCTAAACACTGATTCAGTTCTATTTCAGAGGACGAGAGGAACATAGAAAAAATCTAAACTACCCTGTTATACTCTTCTATATTCCCAGTCATCCAACATAGATAGCAGGTTCAACCTTTCCCAAAACTGTTTCCAGCAGTGTTCTAAGAGTTTCAAGTCTCTATGTTGATAACATTGTATTTTCTAACCTCAAATCATAAAATAATTACTATAATTATAATACAATTATCACAGGCCAGTCTCACATGGACTAAAAGAGAGATAAGAAATTAAGAGACATATATGTATTGAATGTTGATACGGTATATCGACTTAAATTTTTCTTCGTAATATAACTTTAATAATTTGTTAAAATAAATATTCTATTTTTCAAGTATAGGAAGTTTAATCAATATTTGAGACTCTATGATCAAAGTTACGTCTCCAGTATACCAAAAGTGAAATCTTGATATATTAATTTAGAATGACAGACTAAAATTTCTCGAATCTTCCCAAAATACAATTATACGAAGCTTTAATAAATATTTTATCAAATAATATATTTTTGACTAGATGGAACTATAATAAAATGGTAAAATATTTATATTATAAAGAAGCTCGTACTTATGTACGTAGGTCCTTTATAGAAATCAAATCTACTAAATCAATCTAAGCAGTAGGTATGGTGACCGACTACGAGCAGAAAATGGGGTATCTCTGTAGATAAATTGTTTACATTGACTTACGAGTATTTTTTAAAAAATCATTAAAGAAATTTTTAGGGAATCATAAAGCATTTGAGGGAGGGATATAAATTTCCCCAAGCGGCATAGAATAGATTATGTAATACTCAATTGGAGTTAACAATTTCAAACTTGCATCTGACTTGACTTCTATATTGCTCAATTTACCGTCAACATTTTTTAAAACTGATTCTTTTGTATTTTAATAAGCTTCATCCAAATCTGGCATTGTTTTTTTCAATCAGCTCATGTTTTTTGGCAAAAAGCATTTTTTACATATCAATATATCTTATATTTATAAGGATATTTTTAAAGGTAAAATTCAAATAAAATTCTGAAATCGAACACCTTTAGGGATACAATTGCTATAATTTGTGTTAACTTACAACGTAAAATGAGAAAATAAAAAGAGTATCGTTTCGAAAAAAAAATTATATAGTCAAAATTAGTAATTTCATTATTAGTGGCTATGACATTAAGCTAAATTTGATGAATATATTTCGGAAAATATCATAAAAACAACTAAAAGTTCTTTTCTTAGAGAAAATAAGCAAGAAAAATACCTACCTAAATTAAAAAGATCAATGCCAGATTTGAATTCAGCCCATTCAAATGTATAAGAATCAGTTGAAAAAACTTGTCAGCAAAAATGTCGCAGACCTGTCTAATAATATATAAATATATTAGCACACTTAAGTTCTTGCATTACTTATACTTAATACTTTAGGTGCAAAATAGGTTATAAATTAATGAAATAATTTTATACTGCAATTAATACAACAAATTAGGTGAGGGATGAGCTAATATGCCTTGCAAAAGAGGGGAAGAGATTATTGGAAACAGAAGAACAAAGGCAATTGAAGCTTTTATGTAAAAATCAGAATTGAAAAGATAAGAAAAAAATCAACTTTATGAGCAGAAAAAGAGAAAGAGCTTGAAGAAACAATAATTGGAAGATACAAAAAGAATATCCCACAGGGTAATAGATGAGCGCTAGATATTAACAAGAAAAACCAAATGAAACTGAAGAGGAAACATCTGACATACTAAAGCAGACGACAGTAAAAATTCAACAGAGAAGACAAAAAAATGAATCTTAAGTACAGAGATCTCATAGGTTGAAAGAGATAGAGCAAGAAATCAAATGGAAAAAAAACAAATCTGAAGAGCAAAGATCTAAATGACTCACTAGATAGGTCAATAGTTTTCCAAACATGCAACAGACAATTTTTCCAATAGTACTCTAATGCTATGAATTATGATCCATGGAGTGATTATGCATCTCATCTCAAAGTATAGATTGGTGCATTGACAAATCTTTGTAACTAATGTAAAGCAAAATGTCTGAAAATGAACTAAATGAAATTTGCTGCACAGGTGGTATGGTAAGGTTGAAGCTTCTACAAGATCTCTTAGAAACCTTGAGATAACGTTTCACTGGTGCTATTAATGATTCAAATGACTTTCTTAAAAGCATTCAAAACTAAATTAGTTCATTAAAAATTACCTGTATTTGTACAAAGATTATCCCTAAGAGAAGATTCATGATTAGATTTAAAGTCCAATTGCAAGTGTATCGCTGTATTGGATCTTTATTGCTCTACCAAATCATGAGCGTTAATTACTAATTTGGTTCAACAGGATCTAAAGAGCTTTTATACTACTAAAGTTACAAAAACCTACCCAATTACAAAGGTGCAAGATCTGATTCATGAAAGAAAGAGTAATGTGATATGTTTTATATTTTCTCTAGGATCTTCACCATCTCTGGAATGCAAGATTATTATAGATGCTGACAAAATGCCCTCAAGGGGGCAGTCTCGAAGTTTAAATATACCTAAATTCAATGGATTATCAGCAATAATCACAGGAGAAGAGTTTGTAAAACGTCACATTGTTCTTCAAGGTCGTGATAATAAGCTAAAAGGAATATGTGAGACTCATGCTCACATGATGATTTCAATCCACACTGCTTTTGGTCCATGTTGAAGATAGATATCATTTTGAAAGAAATTACAAAAAGAATGTTGCAGGTATAGACATTTATGCTTTCTTCTTATGATTAAATAATTATTTGAATAACATTGTCAATAAAGAAATCAGGAGATCAAACACTGTCAGTGGGTGTATTACACTTAAAAAATCCGTGTTTTTTACATAATCAACTGCATGTTGAATGATCCAGAGTTAGAAGCAAATGAAATCTTTACATTTATGCACACACTCAAAAATTAAGAATATTGTTTACGGAAATTCGTTTTGTAAATGTAAAATCATTAAAAATATGCTGTTATTTTCATTTCTATGTTATTCTAGATGTTTTTTAATTTTTATAAGATATTTATATTCCTGGAATATATTATTTATAAACTAAGTTAGGAATCATTTCAATTAATTTGTACCAGGCAACGCCGTTTGTTTTGCTAGCATTATATAATCAAAAATGAGTTAACTATATAGAAAAATTTCCTAAAACATTTGATAGTATTCTATTAAATAGAGGGAAAAGATGACCAGTGCGAAAATAGGAAAGGTTTCTTCCTAACAAGCACGACGCTATTTTTTTGCAAAAATCTTATATAGAAAAATAGTAAGAAACTCATGACATACTTTATGATCAATTCATAGGAAATATAACAAAGCTAATTTGTAAATATTATAATTTTCGTTCATGAAGGTTAGTCCTATACTACAGGACTTTACACAAAGTACTTAATAGTAAAATTAAGAGTTTATTCTGTTAGTTTGTCTTTCTAAATGACGTCTTTTAGGTGTGAATCATCTAATATATCGAGCAACTCAATGATTTGATATTAAGACCAATCAAAAATATTAAATTTACCTCTTTTCAGACTTAATCGCCTTTACATGATTTATCACTTCCCCAAAAAATTGAATACCTATATATTGGAAATAAAATTAGAAATAGCAATAAATTTCTATAAAAATACACAGTTATGATTTGGTACATCAGTATGTGTAAAAAGAAAGTCGATACCTACTCATTACACTGTAGTCACTATTTTTTTATACTCCGCGCATATCTCCTGCGGACGGGGTGGCGCATAGCCAGAGACACTTTCACTCCACCATTCACGCACATTATCCACTGCTTAACCAAGGTGAACCCCCCAACTACATTTTCCAATCAATCATAAGAGACCAGCTATCCGAATTCCCCTGATAACTTCATTACTTGCATTTGTGCGTCACCTTACATAGCTCATCCTCCCCTAACCATTTGTCTCCATTCATTTCTATCCCTACGACGCCTTTCTGCCGCCCGGATGCTCAGGCCCCTCCAGCAACGACATCTCTCGTACACTTCATCCACCCACTTCTCGGACGCGCACGCTGTCTCCTTCTTCTCACTCGAGGTATATGCACGTTCTTTACCAGCCCTTAATTCTTCATTCTCTCTATCAGCTGTTTTAGCAAACTCACTTTAATTCCACATCTCTCTCGCACTCTTTCGTTTCTCACGCTGTCAATCAACCTCACAACACAAATACTTTTCAAACATTTCATTTCCATAACTTCAACCTTCCTCTGCACTCAACGCGCATGTTGTCAATTATCTGCTGCATGACGTCTATCGAAACCTTTAGAAGATAGAGCAAGCTAAGGTAGAATGACATCGTTGTCTTTTGAAATTCATGTTAGTAAAGGAAAAGAAACGAATTTAAGTGACATTGCAATTCATGTAAGATATACCTCTATGTTGGGTTAGATATATACTCATATTTATTTACAATTTTCTAAAAGCATAGCGTGTAACTTGACATAAGATTCCAAATACTAACTAAAACAAATAGTTCAGATGATATAATATATTATTATGCATCAATTATAATAAATGCTTCCAAATCTTTTTTATTGAGATGTTGGTGAATGAGGTAATGCTGCATTCTGAAAGATATGAAAAAGGTCAATTTATTCTAGAATTTCGTACTTTTTTATTCATAGGTACGTCACTGTAGAGACAAAATTAATAAAAAAAGAAGAAATATCAGAGCTCCATAGAGTTATTCAATGTTTTACGTATTTCATTGACCATTCACACATAAGGCGCCACTATCTGGATGCTGCCTCTATTTTACATGTATGTTTGATAGCTATGTTTATATTTTGTGGGGCGTTTACACCCCTTCATAAAGCATGCTGAAGAACTCGCGGGTAAACTACCTCATTAATTAGATGCTAAAATAAAGGCTGGAGACTTAGATATTCCTTAAATTCAAAACTTGATCAAGGCTATCCAGTTCGATAAAACAATGACTCCACACTAGAAGAATGCCTGGTTGTCATTTAGAAAATTGTCTGTGAATTTCTTGTTAACCATAGAAGTACAGAATGCCAGAATGTTGTCAAAAATTTGAAGGAGGTTTTCACTGCACATGTTGTGTAGCAAATGCATATAAAAGGGCACCTTTGTGTTCTGACTTGGACTATTTTCCTAAAAATTGCAGAGATTATAGTAAAGAACGGGTTGAACAATTTTACCAAATTTCAAAATAATGGAAGAGAGGTAACAAGGATATTGATATACTGATGTGTTTTTGCTGTTGCTTGAAATGAGTTCCCCGAAGAAAAACAAGCAAAATCGTTTTGGTAATTTTTGTCATTTTTTACAAGTTCTTATAATATTATAATGTGTAAATAAATTTTTGGTGAAATTGGACAATAAAGATCGCACACAGAATACAAAATACAAGATATCAGTAACTTTACATTTTGTTGGTAATTGTGTTGATTTTAGGAGAGAACCTGTCCAACTTTGCTTGTTTACACCTATTTTTTATACCTTGTCTAAAGATATAAATAACGTTTCGATTAAAAATTTTAAAATTTCAACTAATTCCAAATAATAGAAAAGTGGTCCGTATAAAATCCTTCTAATCGCCACCTAACACAATCTTCTATTTCCACTTCCACTTTCAGCTCCATGATATGTCCTCTGAGTTCCCGAATGTTCATTTATTTCCTTTGTATCTTTACTTATTTCACTTCATCATCTGTGCCCTCTCCCATACCCTGAACTGGCCTAAGGAGACATTTTTCTCTTCGTTGTTGAATTGAATACCTATTATGTTTTAGTGTGTAGATTTGGGAAGAATTTTAGTGGTTGATTCTTGTTGACGAGAAGGCGAGATTTTTTTTAACCGTTGATTGTATTCAGCCCAGTTATTGGTCCCATTCGAGGGGATGCTTTTTGGAGCACTCGGGGCATTGATTTTTTTGTTAGTTTTGCTAAACATGTTTATGCATTGAGGTGTAAAACTTATGGATGTATTGTCGTTATCGATTTAGATTGAAGTGTGTATATTGGAAGAAATAAATTCCGTTGATTTTGCTGGGAGAATGTTATTCGTTTGTTCTAAAACCATTATTATAATTGAGTGATATATGTTGTATGTTTCTCGTAGGCGTATATGTTTTAATCTGCTTTGGGGAGGTGATCTGCATATCTTTCTATTTTCCAGAGATGGCTATTTTCACAAAAAATATCTACCGTCGTAACATTTGTTAGGCTGTCTATTTTAAAATAGCGGAAAGTAATATCTCTTAGGTCTCTGAAGTTCTCAGGGTTAATGGAATCAATTCCGGGGCTAAATTCTTTATCTTTTTTTATAATTGTTTCCTTGATGTCGTTTGCACCTCTAATTGGAATATTTTGTTTAGGTTATTATCACATCTGTTTTATTTATTGTTAATATTATTGTTTTTGTTGATATTACGTTGTTCTTCTCCTGCTTAGGAAAAAACGGCTTCTGACTGCCCCTGCAGAGGGGATACGTCTTTCTTTAACTGGTCTCCTTCCCCAAAAAAGTCCTGGGCCGGTCCCGACGTAGGGTTACTGGATTCAGCTTCAGGGGTCACATAGTCGATGGGTGGGAGAAGTGACTTCTATTTGGGGAGGGGGGAGAGCCAAGTCGACCACTCTACGAGCTACTAATTCTTGCGCGGATTGTTCGAAAAAGTTGGATAAGGGAGAGAGTGTGTCATCCTGGCTGATACTGGAAAGTAATAGCAGTAGGCAGATGCCGACTCCTGCGTCCTTTGGTTAGGTCATTAAAAGTATCCCTATTTTGTAGGTTTGCATAAAAGAAAAACATTAAATATCTCAATCAAATTAAAATTATTTATGAAATTTTTAAAATATCAAATAGATTTTGGCTGAGAAATAACAGCTCACTCAAATTAGCCACTCTGAGCTTCATTGTAGTTCTCTTTAAACTCAGTTAAGAGTTCTTTAATTTTAGCAATAATAGCACTATGTTGCAATAAGAGAGTCTGAAGTTAAATGTGGTTATGCTAAAAAACTATTTAATCTATTGTTATAACTTGTCGAATCATTCCCTTTTTTTGAAGTTGAAATATAATTAAGAGAACCATGACATCAAAAATCAGATGCACTCTTCTAATTGATTGATATACATCGTTTTCGAAGGCTAGCTTCAGGGTACTAATTAAAACAGAAAGACAGCTAATTTATGACAAAACATTATGTCAACATTATTGAATCAAAGGTCTCAAATATTGTAAATACAAAAGGAACATGATATTTGGTGATTAAGGGAGTGGGGAGACTTTAAAAATGTATAAGTATTCAAGAATGACTGTTTTTTTAGGAATGAACTTTGCCAAACATCAGAGACACAACTTTTTCTTATTTATTCTTTGCCAATTTTGAATGGCAGAGTTGGATTAAAGATATAAGACCCTGTATTTTTTTTATATCAGCTTAGAACGTGTATTACATACTCGGTTTTGACTTTGGAGACTTAATCTCGTCTTATACAAGGGACTAAATCAAAGAATGCTGAATATTCTCAACTTCGTCAGATTCCCAAATCACAAATCAAATTTCTTTATTCGCAATATTTTTGGTTTTAAATCAGACTATCTAAAGAGATGCACCATCGAAAAAAGATATACAGAGTTTGGTCCACCCAATTTAACCTTCTATTTCTTTTTATTAGGTGAAGTTTCCAAAATATCTTTGGCTCTTTAAGATAAGAAGATGCCCGAATATGGGGCTTTATCTTGCCCCATAAAGTTAATGAGTCATAATAAAATGAGTGGTTTCCGTATCTCGAATGTAGTTATTTCTCTTTCACCAATGCAGGAAAATTACATGATGGCCGGAAAACTATTCGGGTTGGCAGAAAAGCTCAATTTAAGGGAAAAGAAGATACTATTAATTTTTCCAAAATGAGTTGGTTCCTAAATGATTATATAATAGCTATGGGATTTTTTTCTTTATCATTATTTTTTTAATTACCACTAGCTTATAGTAATGATTATAAATGTTTAATACGTAGAGCATATTATGATGAAAATTAGGATGAAATCAGGAGCACGAAAAGTGATTGTATGAGGTCGGTACACATTAAGCAACGAGTCATTACTTGTAAATTACCTTAGGGTTTTAGATACTCTGCTGAGCATCATACTTTTCCATAAGGTTCTCTAATTAAGAAAATATACCGTACCAATTAAAAGAAATCGGTATATGATCACTTATAAAAAGAAAACGCATTGGTGTAACGGAATATCAAAAGGATTATGATTACGTTATGATTTATATATCGATGTAGGAATTTAATGCCCTGTACTAAATCTCTCTTCACCTATTTCTCCTCTATATCATCAGCGAGGAGGGAAATGGTCTAGAAGTGGTTAAGCCAATGCTGCTCATGAAATCAGAAAGAAAGATATGCCTTATTGGCGGAAGTATATAATGTGCAATGGGTTATCCGCTGTATCATTGGCCAGCTTGACGTACCTAAAATCTGGATGATTGCTTAGAGCTAATATTCTGAGGGTATATATCAATAGCTAAAAAAACCAGGGTCGCGACCCAAATGATGGTTGCAAGGGAGCTCTTAAGGGTTGCGGGATGGCGACAAAAATTGAAAATAAATAAAAGAGAGAGAGAGAAATATTACGAGTAATTATAGTTATAACATAATTATTAACATCATAATTGTGGAATATAAATTGTCATTCATACTGTGACAGAAAAATAGTTGGGAATAATCAAATTCTATAAATAAAGGTAGAACAAAACATAACCGAGTATGATCATGTCAAATAATTGTACTGTACGCCAAGGAGGCTGGAACTTGTCTCGATCTGTTTCTTCAAAATCTTTAGTTCAGATGTGCTTATCGCGTGAGTTTATTTGTATGTTTCTTTTTTATTTACTGCGATTGACAAACTAATTCAGCAGTAGAATATTAAATAAGCTAGTATAGAGGAAACAGCATAAGCTTGTAAATTTTTACTAATTAAAGAAACTTCCTAAAAGTAAAGTTATTGTTATGACTGGGGAGATAATGTTCACAATTTATACATGTATGTTATATATCTGAAGTAATTTACATTGAGTATGTGGTAAGCGTCGATGACATATTATGAATATGTTAGAAGAGTGTATAGTGAATATATATATTTGTATATATAAATATATATATATATATAATATATATTATATATATATATATATATATATATATATATATATATATATATATATATATATATATATATATATATATATTATACTCATTTCAGGTATGAATTCCAGGGGGAGCGATGTTCCAGCGCAAACAACAATTGGCGTATAAACATTATTTTCTGATATACGGCTTTAGAAATCTTGGAGCGAAAACATAGGGAATGCTTGCGCTGATAGTGTTCAATGTATGCAAGTCCTTGCTATTGAATAAATGAGGAAAAACAAACTGAAACGTCATTATTGTTCAGTTCCTCAAAACTTTATTGAAAATCCACTAGGTTACTTGAAGGATAAGTAATAACAGGTACAACGAAGTAGGAATAATGCTCGTTGAGGCTAAACCTTTTCTTTGGAGAAAGCTTTCTTGCCATCCTTTGAACTGGCATGGTATATTTCACGATCCACTAAGTCTCCCAAAATTAGGGAGAAGCTGGTGAAACAAACAGCATTTCCTATGGTGAAAAATACTTGTGGAGCAGATCTAACTATAAAAATTGAGTCTGTACCACTTTCTAAAACACAATCAAACGTCAAATTGAACTCATGTCATTAGATATTTTGTATCAATTAATTTTGTCAATAAACAAGCAGGTAAATTTTCATTGCATATAGATAAATGTGTGGACATTGCTGGCGAAACACAATGCATGGTTTTTGTGAGGTCTTGAGGAGTTGAAAGAATTCTGGAAGAATTTCTGTTCTATAATGCCGTATTGCCAACTACCACAAGGGAAGATATCTTTGTTATGGTGGACAGGTTTTTCAAGAAACATAACATAGACTGGTAGTACTGTTTGGTTGTGTGTACTGATAGATCGCCATCGATGGTTGGAAGGCGATTAGGTTTTGTCACCCGGGTTAAGGGAGAAAATCCTGATGTTATAATAATTTATTGTTTTTTACATCTGGAAATTTCACCTCTTAACGTCTTCAACCAGAACTATCTGTTGTACATATTAAATGATGTTTTTCAAATTTGGAATTTTATAAAGCTTTGAACCCACGCATTTTCCGTAGAATATGTGAAGATATGGTATCACATCACCAGGACTTTCTTTTTCACTCTAATGCCCATTAGCTGTTTCGAGGCCGCTTCCTTGGACGGGTTATAGAACTTAAAAATAAAATTAAAAGTTTTCTCCAAGAGAAGAAGCATAAGCTTCTCGACTTTACAAAGATGCTGCTTAAGGGGCAAAGCTAGCATATTTAGGTGACACCTTCCAGCACTTGAATGAATTCAATTCAAACACTAAGGTAGAAGTAAAAGTAGTAGACATCAGTGAAGTAAAATAGATCATTCAAGAAGAAAATTGCACTTAGGAAATTATAATTAGCCATCGAAAGAGCGATTGCTTTTCCACCGCTGAGTGCAGTGCTAGATGATTCATGATGATTCATCAGGAATAGAGCTTGATGCCTTAAATTCTATTTCCACGATCATTTAAAGAAGCTTCAGGAGGCCATGAACATATATTTGCCAGAAAAGGTTGATGTATTTAGACACAACTGGGTCAGAAATGTGTTCGGTGCTAACGTCAGTGATGTTGGAGAAGATATCCCAGGATTTCAAGAAGAACTTTTATAGCTCCAGGAAAATCGGCTTAAGAAGCAATGTTTGTAAAGTTTCTTATACTCTTAATTCTAGATACAAATGAAGGATAAACCTATTCTGATTCATGAGGCGAAAAAAGCTCCTACTTCATTAACCACCCCTTACTTCTTTAAGCAAGAATTTTCAGTTCTTGTGACGATGAAGACTAAAGCAAGGAACCGTCTGGATCCTCACATGATCTTAGCTGTTCTCTCTATATTAACAT
This sequence comes from Ceratothoa steindachneri, assembly GCA_963969495.1. Taxonomy (NCBI): domain Eukaryota; kingdom Metazoa; phylum Arthropoda; class Malacostraca; order Isopoda; family Cymothoidae; genus Ceratothoa; species Ceratothoa steindachneri. Next base: position 144,168,963 of record OZ018326.1, on the reverse strand, counting down.
CAAATCTAATCTGCAGAAACTTGCCAATAGTATGAAGAAGATCACGGTAGTCCCTAGAATACTTTTATTCAAATTTCCAATAAAGTCTACTCGAAAAAGAAAAGAAATTGCCAGCCAAATGTTATTTTTTTTGCATGCCTTTAGTTTCAATAAATTACATTATTATGAAAATGTGCTTTTAATATCCTTCAATCAGGGAAAAAATATAAAAATATATGGTTCAATAAATATCAGTGAATAACCGTAAATATATTGGATAAAACTAAATGTAGAAATACGGAAGAAATTATTATATTTATCAGCAGTCAATGCAGTTGAATAGTCAGAAGGGATACTTCAGGAAACAGTATTATAGTTGACAGTCAAAAGTTTGCCTATCTTTGCTTGAGTATAAAGGTTTGCCCCAATTATCTTCAATCAATATTATATTATATTTATTAATAAATAACTTATAAGTAAAATTCATTCAACTTTCTTCAATTCAATAAAACTAAAACAATACTGAAATTATTTCATCCTTGATATTCGCCAAGCCAAAGTCTATTTTTGTTCAGGATCACGACAAAAAATGTTTGGGAAACACTGCTATATATCATTTATGCATTTATGCTTCCGTATTTTCAGGATTTCTCCTTACAAAAGGTCTGATTTGATTTCGCTTTAGTTATTTTTTTAAATCACATCTTTATTAACAGATCACCTCATAATTCCTAATCAAGTGATCAATTACTCAAGTGAAATCACTCGTTATTATCACATTTTAAATTAAGTTAAGCCAAATTGGGTTTGAATAGGCGTTAGATCTTGATCCCAATTTTTGTTGACAGTGCAAATTTTACGACTAAGTTCGATATCATTGATCACTATTTTTCAGCATTTCAGCGATGATATTATCTAACTCAAGACCTATTTCATTTTTTTGAGCTTTCACAGCTTTCTCAACTTCTTCAAGATTATTTCTGCGATACAGCGATACAACAAATTGATTACAACATTTGACCTTATCATTGTTCCCAAGTACCCTGCAATTCTTGTCCTTGATGGTATTCTTCTACTGGTTACTCAGCCTTCTGACTTCTTTTTTAGAATATCTTTCAGTTCCCATAGACATACCTATTCATCTTCTGTTAAAACGCTTCCTTTTTTGCTTTCATATTCGCTTTAATCACTTGTTTCACTTTTATTTCCAGCTTTTTGTATGCATTCAACTGTATCACGCTGTATATTGTATATATAGCATCGATAATCTGCATTTACGGCTACCTTTATGTGTTCCACTCCATGCCTCATCTCGTCATTCAATCAGTTAGCAATTTGTTTTTTCTTTCCCATTCCGGTGCAACCAAACCACCAACGCCATTTTCACATCCAACTACAACTTTTATAAATTTACGCAACATCTTTCCTATCTCCTCGTTCGGGCAAACTTTCTCTTCTATTCTCCCTCGTTTTCGCATTTCCCAATTCTCTTTGATTCATTATCCTATAAATTAAGATATCCCTTTCTTTCGACTCTACTTAGTTATTTTCATCCATGCACCAAACAGTCGAACTTTTCACAGACCAATCATGAGTTCAAATAGTTCCATACTCATAACTCTTAAAATCTTTCCCGTCAAATAGGTCTCGCAACTTATTATTTTTGAATAGATAGATCAATAATTCACTTAAGATTTCCCTCTCCCTTTTTTCAAGCAGTGTGTATTTATGCACATCATTTTACGGAAATAATGTGTTTGAAATTCATAAACTTCCTTTACTCTTGCAAATCTCACTTTCTCTAAGATTATTTTCGATCTGCAACATTCTTAGCAAATCACCAAACTAGTTAGCAGTCAAAAACACACGGACAACCTATTTACTCTTACCGCCCTGACCTATTACAGATGCCATTATATTCACTCTATTCAACACAAATAATTCATTCCCTTTCTTGTTGATCTAACATAGAGCAAGCACCTGCAATTTGCCTATTTTAAAGACATTGACTACCATTCTCCTTTATCTCGCATTGCATATAACCCTCACATTACATACATCCACTTAATTCCCAAAAATTAGATTACCCTGCCTGAAAGGGTGTGGTTCACGACCGCCTCAAGCATTATTAGTATCATTGCTCAGAAAGTTCCTTGACTAAAGCCATAAAGTGCGAGGCTGACAATCCTCGCGGCCCATATACAAGGGGCTGCTAGCAGGAAAACCATACAGGAAATATTCCTGTCTCAAATATTGGCAAAATAGAATTGTTTGTCAGAAATGTAATGTTTCTCCCCACTTTGGGTAGATATTAAAGCAGCGTATATGTATATATGGAGAGATGGGTGGATGATATATATAAATATATATATATATATACTCTGGTTGATGGGAATGTTAAGCCTAGATTTTCACTAACCATTGCTTTATAAGAATGAGGAATGAGAATAGAGGAGTCATGTGTTAGATTCTAATAGTGTAAAAATGAGAATAGGCCACCTAAGAGATGTATATTTCCATATTTATTTATAAATTAACGAGAAAGATATAGAATTCAAACAAAGAGCAAGGATAAGATGGCAAAGACAGAATGAGAATAATGAATTTGATCGAATATAAATATAGGTTTAGAGTAATTATATATTCAAATAAATATTTATATAAATTTGAGTTACAAATTATGGAATGATATATTGGATATCTTAAATATAAGAATTGGTTGATATCATTTACAGGATATGATATATTTAATGTATGGAGGGATGGACTTGGTAATATTTTTGGACACAAAATAATTGCTCGAATTATAATCTCAAGGGGACTGGAAATGAAGAGAAAAGAGGGAATTACATTTTGAATAGTTAAGATATTCGATTGAGTTGAATAATGGTTACGTTAATTTACTGACCTTTGTCTGGTGATAACGACGGCACGAGTGAACTAAAATTGTCAGCGGAACATTGGGAGCGAGAAAGGTTGATGGTAATTGGTTGGTTTAAAATACGTCAGATGTATAGGATAATTATTATCGAACGATACGTAGGGGAAATTTTGTTGGAAATCGTATGAGTTATATATGATTGGAATTGTCGTACATGGATGTGAATTAATGGAAGTGAGATGAGTAATTTCTCAGACAGGGAATTATACTTTTGTAGGAGGTAGCAATGATGTTAGCTGCTACACTATAACGTTGAGTTGTTAGAAAACAAATGTGCATGTAGAACTATGATAATCTATTTAGGGGAGTTATAGGTAATTAATGCAAAGACCAATAAAGCGTTGTGATATTAGATTAAATTTGAATCCATTCCAATTCTTTTTATTATTGTTATACAATCCATTTTATGAATCTTTATTAATAACATTGGTCCTTGGTCTATTTTGATATATTATAACTACAAGAGTAACTAAATATTTTCGGATCTGTCCCTAGCTTTCTATGTACATACGGCATTAAATTTAGACCATATAGGCAGAAGCTGAATCCCATGGGTTCGCATATTCGGTGAATAAGCTGATACTTACCTCCACGGGGAGAAGTTACTCCACTCGAATGACCATACACATAGCTAACTACAATATCTCTATCATTCAAAGCACAGGATATGCTCAACATAACCCTTTTCTTTCCTTGAATCCTGTCTTTTGAGTCTTAGGGTCCTTATAGGACAACTCATATGCATATACCCCTCACTTGGACCGGATGCCCACACCCGAGGGGTCACAAAGGGTTGCCCGATCTGGTTAGTATCAAAACACACATAATACCACTCAGCCCCCTTCCATACCATGATGCCTTCGATCTCACCAGGGATTGTCATTATGATTTTTATGTGCATGTCATTATCCAGTTGAAGGATCTCGTCCACTATAATTTATTTTGAATATACATACATTAAAAACTTAGGGGATCGCAGTTTACATGAATTGGTTAAAGTCTGTTGGTAGTTTCATATAGAAGGAATTCGTCCTCCCTAAAATTAAAATAAAAACTATAGTTAGAAATAAAGATAAATCAACCTCCAGAAATTTTTTAATTTCTCATGCGATAAAATCAATATAGAAAATAGAAAGACCTCAGCATATAATAGACTGAAAGTCACCAAAGTCCCTAAATTGTGCTCTGGTATTTAATGACGTTGCCCCTGTCTCTCTTTGCTGCTATATCAACAGCACTTTGTTTGCCTTCTGAGTTAATCATGCGACAGCTAGGAAACACTCGCATTTGTCCGCGATGGAAATGAAGCTTCTGAGAATGCCCTTAATTCGGATCTGACAGCCCCGAAGAGCGCATGATAAATACCTATTGTTATTATTATTATTATTATTATTATTATTATTATTATTATTATTATTATATATTGCTATGCTTTCTTTATTTGTTGATTTAGATAAATATTTTCAGATATTATGTGTTGCAATTGAAAACGGTAAGTCACTACCTACTGTAACAGATAGACACGTGATAGAATTTATTTTAAGTTAAGATGATTATCTAAGGGTGAAGAGAAGATAGAAAGGTTTAATAAAGGGATAGAGTGGAGAACAAAGATTTTGCTGGAACTTGGATAAATGTGTAAGAGCAGAAAAAAGAAAATAAAAGCTTGAAAGGAGAAAGGGTGCAAAAAGAAGATGACGATTACAATCCGACTTTTTACTAACTAACGCGGTATGGCATGTAATAATATAGTTCAGCAGAATTATCTAATGCTTATATTTACCAAGAAATGAACTGAGCACCAGTATACAATATGGGTAGACACAGAACATGCATGTGAAGACAAATTCTTCCTGATCGTCAAAACAGAGAAATAAAACAAAGTTTAGTTGGTCCCCCTCGCAATTTTCTTGATATTAAGTCCAAAAAAATATGTGGCAAAATTTATTGTTCAAAGCAAATTCGAAATCACGTCTGGTTAAGGAAAAAAATAGCAGAAGTGGCGGGAAAGATGAGTAATAAAGTCAAGAAACGGCAAGGTATTATGTGTCCTCTACATTTTAGATGCAATAAGCGCAGACAATAATTGAGAAATTTTTTATTGGATCTTTATAATTGTGAGTATTTATGAAAATAACATTATATTTATATTGAAATAAGTGAGATCCTAGGTATAGACAATTTATATTTTTCAATATTTACCTGGATATATTTATTTCGTAACCATATGGAAATAAACATAGGACCTCTAAAGATAGCAGCAATCACGGAATTTTAAAGCCCATAGAAAGTACCTGGTTAAATTAGGTATTAAACATGGTATAACCAAAGACGGACGAACTATAATTATCATAAACAAACTGATTTCATATTTTGTTTCAGTGTTGATATTTCTACGTAATGTGAAATGTAAGAAAAATTCGAACAGATAAAAAGATCTTTGGGGTTAGATAAGGTGGAGAGGTAATAAAGCGGTTACTTCAATATTTAAAATTTATTTAGCGTTGAAGAAGAAAGTTTAAGTATCGTAATTTTTTTTATCAAAACCTTTTATATTGTAGTTTCTTTAAGTGATTAACATAAGGATACTCATTTATGGTTCTCATTAAAGTACATGAATACAATTAGCTGCGATATCTTTAATTTACATTGTAGCAGAATGAGGTCCAATGGCGGTCACGTGTCTTTCCGTACCTACGTGAATCCGGAGATCACCTCTTTGAGCTGGGGAAAGCATGGGAAACTAGGCGGGGAGGCGGCTGGCGCTGTTATCGCCCGTTCCAGCTGTATTTGCCTAGGGAACAATGTTATCTCACCCCCCCCCCCCTCTCCTCTCACGTGGCCACCTCTCCGCGAGCATGCGCACCTCTGCCCAAAGATTGGAATCCGTTGGACAATCTAGCGAGAGTTATCAAGATTCTACATTTACCCGAAGGAGTCGCTGACTTCTCACTCAAGATCGCGCGCGCCTCCTCTCCAGGCGCCTATATAATGCATCAGCTGAGTTTTTAGAGGAGCACTGTCACCCTTCTACCGTCTCTGATGAACGAGCTAAAGGACCCCGCCCCCCTCTCCCAGCGGCAATTTAATTCAAGTGAAGGCTAAATCGATCCGTGAACTCTGCCTTAGTCAAGCGGCAAGCTTGGACATAAGTGGACTCCGCCCTAGTCATTTGGCAAGGACTGACAAGGACTCCCAAATCCGGAGACGACTAGTGCTCCCTCGTCTTACCTCAACTGCCCCCTTTTTGGCAACGAGCTCATGAGGGAATCGTAACAATGCCGCCTGCAGGTTGATCTTAAATCTGGCTTTTCCCAATTGCTCCATTATTTGTGTGCACACCCCAGTTAAAATCCCCCTTTAAATCACTAACTGTATCTGACGTCTTTCATCCCTTAATCAACCTACCTGATCGCGTGTAGATCTTTAACCCCGTCTGGAAGACCAGTCCATTTAAATCCAATTTCTATGTAAATATATATATATAATTTTTTTGTTGTTAGTAAAGTTATATTTTCGTCATTGTCTTTCTTTTGCAACCTAAACGCGTACCAGCTACCCTTTTAATCTTTTGCCAACTTGCACTCTGAAATATTTGTTAAAAGAACCCCACAGGGTAAGAATAAACCATCCTCCCCGTGATTCCAAACAATTTACCCTTTCCCTCGTGGTCTTCAACCCACTTTAGGCTAATCCCCAAAAGGCACCCAAGTATATATAAATATATCGTCTGGCTATTCCACGTCAGACATGCTTCGTTTTATTTTTTATCTTATTACAGCATTCCACACAATTTAGCATCACTGTGATAGAACGGGTTGAGGCCGCGTTAATTTCAACTCCTATCCTATGTTATTTAAAACCACGATGCTTCCCACGTGCATCTCGCTTTGAAGCTTGGCGCCTTATCGCAGCCACCTGAGTCAATGTTTAAACAAGGAGGTTTATCCTCCCCCGTTCGCCCCCACATGCCGACCTCGCCAGATTGAGTTAGGCTTATGGGCAGATAAGGCATTGTTCCCAGGCTCTGCTGTGCATTCCCTCGAAGCTCCCACTCCATTGTCCCCCACGCTAAGGGAGTGTCTCGACTATTTAGATGGAAACTTTACGACTAAGAGCAGATTGGGATCAGATTTTCGTCGCGAAACATCACCCCAACCCTCTCTCACTTTGTGCGCCAAGGGACCTCAACCTCGAGATTCACCATCACTTGTCTAGAAGGAGCACAATATCCCTTGAGTGCCAAGGTTCGAGCCTTTCGTGACGCCAAGTCCACAGAGCTTTCCCCTCGTTGTTCAAAAAGAGAACAACGTTAGAACAGCTATTGTTCGTTCGAGCCCGTTGACCAGAAACGGTTCTCACCCCTTCCCCTGTTGTTCAGAAGAGAACAATGTAGAACAGCCATTGTTCTTTTGAGCCCGTTCGCCAAGAAGCAGTTCTCACCCTTCCCCCTTGTTGTTCAGAAGAGAACAACATTAGAAAAACCATTGTTCTTGAGCCCGTAGACAAGAGACGGTTCTCAGCCCCCTTGTTGTTCAGAAGAGAACAACGTAGAACAGCCATTGTTCTTCAAGCCGTTCGTCGAGAAACGGTTCTCATTCCCAAGACGCCACGTCAGGATCATTTTACCCCCCCCCCTCCTTCGGCTGTAACTCGCCAGCGGACCGAAAATTCCTTCACGTCGACTTCCTCTGCACCACTACTATAAGTTACGTAAGCCGAACGTTACCTTTGAGTATTTAACCCTTTTGTCAATTCTATCCTGTGCTTTAAATGGTTTAGCGAACCATACCATCTCTTTAACTTATATTTGTTTTACCTTGTTAAATCTTTTAATCCTCGGATTAGCCCGAGCCCCCACGACCCTTTCCATTCTCTGTTTATGTCAATATTTTCCGTTTTGTGTATTGTTGATAATTATTATTAATAAAACTCTATTCTATTAATGATAGCAATATTATTACCCTTGAGCACAGTTCCACTTCTTAAGCATATCGAAGATACATAATATCTGCCCGCCAGACAACCACGCACTCTAAAGATAATTAAAGAAGTTCCCTCAACGAATAGTTATATAGGGTATATCGGCGAAGGTCCATTCTACGACATATATATATATATACTATTTAAATTTGGTATCAGGTGTGTAAGGTCTAACGCTATATCTTTGCAAACACTGGTCTAAGTCAAGTAAAGCATAGTGTTATTCGTTATAATAATAAAGTATTATAGTTCCCTTTTGTTTTAACGATTGCTATCCCCTTTTTTGAAACTTAAGAAGCTGGAGTAGCTCAAGGAACTGTTATAATAATTTGTTTGTGTTTTTTTTGTGATTTTAGTCACCAGTCACTGTTCAATTCTTGCTTCTTCTAAAGAGCTCTAAAGCTGTTGTAGACCACCCTCATATATGTTTTACACACGGCGATATTCGCTTACAAAAATATCAACCACGGACGCGCCCTCTTACAAGACGTCACAATTTATTCCTTAAAATCGAGGAAAAAGTTGAAATGAAGACGGATCTCAGCAAACTATCCAAAGTACTCAAGGCAGCTATTAATTCACACAGGGTTGTTTTCTTCATTTTCTCCGTTCCTGCTCTAATCCTACCATTTCATTACAAATCTTTTATTTCAAGTATATATAAATTCATTTTGAAATCAAATTTAGGATGTAAGAGAAGAGGAAGCTTTGACAAAAAATAGATACCTCTATTTCCCCATATGTATCGAGAATACAAACTAGCCTTTGCCATCTCTTCCAGACTGAGATACTAAGACGTTAGCAAGAAAAGTGGAGAGGATAAATAAGATGAAAATGATATGAATTGCTTAGGCAAATTAGTATTTAAAAGATTAAATCGGTTTATCGTACATGTATTTTTGATTTAGGCACATAAAACGTCAAACACAGGTGAATAAGTTGAGGATTTTTATGCAGTGCTACAGAATGCAGCATACACTATGAACATATTCTTCCAAGCAAGTTAGGCCTTATTTTTAATATTCTACTAAAAGATAACTATTAGGAAATTTGGGGAAGGGTGGTATGTGTGTAGCATTTTGGGCCTTAACTCAGTCCATATTTATTATCTCGAACAGTCGTGGATATCGAAGAGAGTAAATCAGTCAGTTTATGGTACCATATGAATGGTATTTGAGAATGAATCGATTACTTTTCTTGGAAGAATGGATCCAAATGCTAAAGTTATATTTTATTTGAGCAAAACGAATGTTGATGTAAAGACTGCTTTGCTGGAGAAGCTCAAGTAAAATATGTAGAAAAGGGAAAGCTTAGCGCAGAAATGTGATAAGTCTGTGAACTAAATAGGGTTATGCTAGATGTCTCGAAGGAGGAAAGGTTTAATATTTTGTATCAGCTGAAAAAATGTGACATGATGATATACTATCAAACCAAGGAATCAAAGTAAAATACTAAAAGGTTAAGCTAAAACATACTTAGGTAATAATAGGTTATAGATTTGTTATTTAACTAACTCATAAAAACAAGAGAGGTATCTGATAAAATGGGCTGTACCGTGCAGTCTTTATTAGTGGGCTTAATTTTGTAAAAAAATTACTTCTTTCCTAATAGGCCTACTTGTTACTTACACTCAGATTGAGAAGATTAATGGATACGTGATCGAGGTAATTATTCGAGAAATATAAACAAGAGCATTTTTCGTGGAGAATTAATTTAATCGGTTTGATAATATAAATTCAGGCAGCAGAATTTGAATGAAGTTTATTGAATTATTTGAGGATAATATATGCGAATATATATTGTAATATATTATATAGTTCTTATTATTTAATTAGTATAGTTCTGCATATATATACTGTTATAGAATTACTTGAATTATTACCACTTCAACTGCCACTACTATTATATTTATATACTCAGTATTTTCCTCTCAATTCGAGATGGGGATTTTTCGGTACTACGAATTTGGGTGCAGTCCCGCTAAGTTCATTAAGAATATCAGAGAGATGTCAAATAAGTTATTTGTACCATTTCCTACACTCCTAACTGTCGTGGTATGACATTATATTACATCAATACCATATTATATCTATGGGGGAGGAACCGATAACTTACAGGTGAAGTGACGAAGGGACGAAACACCGCTAGTTTAGACGGGCTGAAATGCGAGATGAGAGTGCACCGAGGTCAGGTAACAAATGGGCAATATCAAAGCTCAAGGTTGTTCAAAGAGGCATGTACAAAAATAGAATTTTATTAACATAAAAATAATGAGAGAATTGATGGGTAAAAGTACCTCAGAGAATTAACGGACAAAATCACATCAGTAAACGAATTGTAGTTATAAATCAGACTGTGAAGTTAGAACTTAAGGTATTACAGGAGGAGACTATTCAAATGTTTGGGGGTTAACTCAATTGGGTTACTGGAGGGGGGAGAGGGGTTGGCTTACGGATGTCTTCCGCACGTGAGGTGAGGCCGCTCGGAACTTCTGAGCGGAAACTTGAAGTGATGACGGTTCTCCAAAAACAGGATGGGGGGGAACTTCGAGTCCAGGGGAGAGTATTTGGGCCCCTCGAAATCAGAGGCGAATGAAGGAGGGCTCTGGCAGAAGTTGATGAGAGAAGTCCAGAAAAGCGCTTGGTGGCGATCGTTAAGTGGAATTACCTCACCGGCTGGGGCTAATTCCAAATACACAAAATAGTTTAGCTGTCACTTTGCTTTGTTGTTAGCACCTGACTTGGAACTATGGGGAATCTTCTGGGGTCGGGACGAGACTTCTCAACTCTCTGTCTCTTCATGGGAGTCGAGCGCTATTTATGTCCGAGGCTGTCTCCGGGGTTGGGGGGTGGTAAGCGGAAAACAGCTCTACTCTCGAATGGCCTCGAATCTTCTTGCAAAGGCTATTCTGCCCGTGTAAAAGCGAATCTTGGGAGACACGAATCGCGGCTAATGCTTTTGGAAGGGAGGGGGGGGGGATGTAGGCTTACCAAGTTAGGCCTTACCATGCCTTTGGCAGCGCATGGAAGTCCCGTTCTGCTCAAGAGAATCCACGTGGGGTTTCTTCACACTAACCCGTACTCCTTATCCTTGCGCATACAATCCTTACTCTGCACTCCTTATCTAATCTTAATTACATTTCAGGCAATCAAAAGGAGAGAATTTGTATATTTTGTAATTCTTATAATTCATATTTAAAATACATATTATAATGGGAACGAGAATGGCGTCATCTGCGGGTTAGTGGAGAACCGATTTTATATTTGATTTCTTGAGATTGATCCAATTTTTATTTCATTTTCAGTTCTTCAATTACTGGTATTTTCTATAGTTATTTTCTATGGGTATTTCTATGGTTATTCGTAGTGTGGTTAATTTGGTCTGATTTCTTTATTCCATATACCATTCGTCGTCTGCTTTCTTAAGTTAGACAACAGTTAATATTTTTATTGTGTGTTGTTTATTTAATTATTTCTGTCCGCCTACGAATAATTATGTCAGTTACAGCATCTTTTTAAAATGCCATAGGTACTTTTAATGCTGAAAAAGAGTCATTTGAGTCGTATGCCAAGAGAATAACCTTATATTTCAAAGTAAATAAATTAGATGACCAGACAAAGTTCCCTTAGTTTTGACGCTTATTGGACTTGATTTATTTTCTTTAATTACGTATCTATTTTCTCCGACTGATCCTGAAACTTGTAAATTGCAAGAACTATTATATAAACTAAATTTACATTTTACGCCAATTACTAATGAGATTTATGAACGCTATTTATTTCATGAACGCGTTCAGAGTAGTTCCGCAAACAATTTCAGAGTTTGAAGCTGTTTTATGGAAGGAGGCTACTAAGTTACATTTCGGTCAATTTTTAAGTGATAGCCTTAGGGACCAGTTCGGCCGAGGCCTACATGATAAGGCAGCCCACCAGTATTTATTTACTGTCAATGACTTAACATTAGAGACGGCAATTAAATATGCCAGTTCAAGGGAATTAGCTAGTAAGGAGGCTAGGGCCTTAGAACTGGTACCTATAACTTCAGATAGGTCTAATTATATTTCATCTGTGGACTTAGTAGGCCTATGTCTAAGCCTGAACCTCAGCTGCCTATAACTGCTGCTAGGATTAATTCAATTGCCAAGCCTAGTTGATGTATAAGTTGTGGAAAATTACACTGGCGATCAAATTACCCATTTCGTACAGCTAAGTGTCATACATGTGGTCTACTAGATCATTAGAAATATGTGTGTAGACAGAAACCTTAAAAATGCAAAGCCTTCTTCTTTAAATACAGTATGTTCAAGCGGGCCAGTTGATTCATTTCATTCCACTTTCTGAACCTGCTAGTTCAAATGGGCTTATTGTTAATTCTTAATTTTTCGATTTTGAATCCATTTTGGCCACAGAAGGGCTTAACTCACCTTTTTTGAGGACATTGCTAATAAATGACAAGCTTATTAATTTTGAAGTTCATACTGGGGAAAATAAGACAATTATGCCGTTTAGTTTATTTCAATTTAAAATCCCTTATTTCAAGCTTGTTAAGTTGAAAGCTTATGGAGGTAGACCTATTTAGGTGGCCGGTGAACTTTCAGTTCAAGTAAAGTTCCCAAATTCAAATACTTGATTTCAATTACATTTAACTGTGGTAAAGGCAAAAGGTAAAGCATTATTAGGTAGGAATTGGGGATCATGCTATAGATGTTCCATTTTCTTCTCACATTTCAAATATTTCAAATTCTAATCGAACTTTTGAAGAAGTTTTTTCTTGTCATCATTTCCTGGATTCCTATTACTATGAGACAAAATTTCCTCAATTATTTCAAGATCAAGTAGGGTGCTTATCAAAAGTTAAAGTAGATATTGTTCAAAATCCAGAAGGTTCCCCAAAATTCTGTAAAGCTCGAACGATTCCTTACTTCAGGAAAAAGTTGATAGGGCTTTAGATAAATTGCTTTCTCAGGTCATTATTGAGAATGTGAGAAATTCTAGATGGGCTGCCCCTATGCTACCAATTCTAAAACAAGACAATACTGTAAGCATATTTGGATATTACTGCTTAAAAACAAATTAGGCTGCTTTGTAGGACACTTACCCTCTTTCAAAACCAGATGAGATGCTTAGTTCCTTGGCAGGTGGCAAATTATTTACCAAACTAGACATGTCTCAAGCATAAGCCCAATTAATGCTGGATGATAAATCTAAAGACATCACAACCATAAATACACATAGCGGTCTATTCCGGTAAAACAGGTTGTGTTATGGTATTTCTGCAGCAACTGGTTTATTTCAAAGTAGCATGCATGAACTTCTAAAAGGTATTCCGGATCTCTTAGTGTTGTTGGATAATATTCATATTTCTGGTGTGAGTACACTTTAATTACAATCCAGTACCGAGGAGGTTCTATTGATACTTCAAGATATTGGTCTCCGTCTAAGAGGTGATAAGTGCAATTGAGATTTGACTTCTTTCACATATTTGGGTTTTTACATTGACAAAGAGGGAATTCATCCTGTTCAGGATTTTAATGTAGGCTATTTCAAAAACACCTGTTCCTCACAATATACCTACTTTACAAGCATTTATGTGATTACTTAATTTCTACAGGCACAAGATTCAGAGGAAAGAACCAGCTAAATGCCATGAAGAAGGAGCGATCCTAGAGTGTTTACCCGATCCCAGTGGCCCCCGTCGGACAAAATGGCTCAAAATGGGACCACCTGAGTCCCACGGCAAACCATTAGTGGTCACAGTAGACCGAGCAGGGAGAAGATATTTGAAGTTTTCTTTGGGCGGCTAAAGATTGCCATGATCAGGCTACTCGAGTTTCCCAACGGTTAAGTCGCGATATGCTAAAAGGAAAAGGCTGGCGACGCCCTGACCATAGAAGAGGCAGTCGAAATGCTACGTGAGATCGGCCTGCAGCCCACCATCCCTAAGCAGATCCAGACGCTTAGGAGTGTTATCTGCCTGAGGTTGGACCCTTGGATCGGTGAACTTTCCCTAGAGCACAGAATAGAGGCAATAAAAGAAAGGGAGGCTGCTGCCAAAATGGTAAATCCCCCCCCCAAAAAAATAAGAAAATACAACGAGTAAAAGTTTGTTGTGAAAGATTAGTAAAACTCAAAGTTAAATGACACCTCATCAGGAAACAGAACCAAAGGGCTTATGGCCCTTTCCTCCACATATAACACTTAAGCCCAAGAAAGGTCTTATAGGAACCGATTAGCTTTCGTGACCTGGAATTTTATTAAGGATATAGTCTTCCTACTTTGCACGTGCTTGGAATTCATAACAACCTTTCCTTCTTGCGATTATTAGTAAATTTTTAGACGCATTTCAAGAGATCGCCATATAATCTTCTAATTAACAGTCATAGAAAATGGATAACTCAAGATTATTTTCCAACATTTTTAAAGATGTGAAAATGTCGAGAAATCTCGAGAAAACTTGGCACGGTTAGTGGATAGTGAAAGTTGATAATAGACACTGCATCAGATCGTGGATGCTGGGAATCGTTCCTTCCAAGGTAAATGACCTTTAGGGGATAGATATTATGCATCTAAGAAAAAGGATTTCAAAACAACCCCTTATAATCTCCTAGTTTACTGTGACAGAAAGGTGAAACTGAAGAAAAGTTTGCAACGTTATCTTTTCAGAATAATTTTTTAGAGATAGTAAACTTTCGAGAAATCTCAAGACAAATTGGTGTGGCTAGTAGAAAGGAAGAATTGATAACCGATACTGTGTGAGTTTCTGGAGGCAAGGCATTGTTCTTGGCCCAGTAGTTCACCTTTCGGGGAGCGATCTAATGCACCTAAGTAGATGTATTTTAAGACATCGCCATATATAATAAAATTCCGGTTGAACAGCATACATATTTTAGCACACAGAAGCGAGCTTCTGTAAATGAGTAGGCGGGATGAACATCATCGATCCACAATCCACCTCACATCTTTTTGGGGAAAATGGGGTAAAAATCAATTAACATATTTACTTGGACAGTGCACGGAAGAAAATGATCAACTAGTTAGATACCATCAGAGGACATGACAGTTTAACCGTTCAAAGGTGGGATCAATGTCAAAAACATCAAGAATTTCAAGACTCGTTCTGAATATAAGTAAATAAATGTCAGTCTATATTTGTAGGCAGAAAATATATTCAGCGAAAAGCCCTGTAGTGGTTGTTACCACCCGCAGAACTTGTATTTTCTCTCTCTCTCTCTCTCTCTCTCTCTCTATATATATATATATATATATATATATATATATATATATATATATATATAAATTAAACAATAACCACAGTATTAAATTGAATTAAAAACCTACAAAGGAATAAAACTAACAAGGAAGCTTGGAGTACTGTAACCAACGTTTTTCCTTCATGCAATTCTGAACTCAACTAAAGGAATGAAGAAATTGATGTACTAAATAACAACGGAAACCAAAGGAACTCACTTCACTAATGATATCCCCCGTAAGTCTAACACTTATTAATCCCGTTGGTCAGAGATAAGCCAGGTCCACAAATAAGCAAAAGAGAAAAAGTCATTCATCTTTGATCAAATAATTTTGGAAGCCAAATGTATTGATATAGAGTGCTTATAAATGTTTACCAATATCTTTCTTGAACTATTTAAATAATTTTAATCAGATGAATATCAATTTAATGATCCATTTTGAATATGTGATTGGCAACAAAACTACATTCTCACTATGGTCTATCATCATATTTATGCTAGTAAATATAACGTTATAAATCCATGATTTTACCCATATATGAATTTGGTCACATATAGCTGGCCTATGTGTAAATACAGCAACCGAATTTAAAGACGAAGTAGCAAAATATTGAGTTAATTTCGGAATAAAATTAGAGAAAGAAGTAAGAATCTGTATGATATGAGGGATTAATTTTAATCCCGTCCTAAAAGAGGGATAGGGAGGGACCTACACAATTACGCTTATTCTCGCCTTTCTTAATTTCACTATAAAATATCCTATTAGTTTATTTAACAGCATTAGGAATTAATTGCCGTATAGCCAAATTGGGCAAATCATTGTGTAATATGTTCAATCTCCTTGTTAATAATTTGAAGTTTACCATTACATAGTGCTTATATATAGAAATAAATGAAAAGTCTTGGATGTATGAATCCGTATGCGAATACGGTACCTTTCAAATAAAATTAACCTTATTCTGACTCCGACCTAAAGAAACACCAAAGAACAAAAACAAACTTCATTCTTTGTTCCACACGACCACCAAACAAATACCTTGCCGCTAAATGAGGCAACATGGATTTACACCTTTATATCGATGCCACTTCAACAAAAATGAAGAATTCCCTCTAAATATTGTAAAAAAAAGCGGAAAGTTCACTGCAAAATTTTGGATTAAGTTTTAAAAACGAAAAAATAAAATTCATCTCTCTCAGCTTACTTTTAATCACCAGCGTGATACCCAAGTATGCATTCACCAGTTGGAACGTTCCAAAATAAAAATCCTGAGGCAAAATCCAACCTACTATTTAACTAAATACTTATAGAAGAGCATATGCTCGCATCATACACCGATATATATATATATATATATATATATATATATATATATATATATATATGTGCAAATAATTATTAAATCTAATAAAATAGGAGTTAATTTATTAACATACGAGGGGTGGTCAATAAGTTTTGCAATTCGGATATAAGGAAACGAGATATGAGGAAAAGTGTTTTATTATTTTTCAATATAACTACTCTCGACTTCAATGCACTTGCACCACTTGTCCCTGAGGCTTCGAATTCTCGACAACCAGAAATCTCCCGACTGCTGTTGAATCCACTTCTGGACGGTGAGCAGGACATCTTCATCGTCCCCAACCAGCGTCCACGCAGTGCAGCCTTGATCTGACGGAATAAAAAGTAGTCACTAGGGGCAAGATCTAGACTATAGGGGGGATGGTTAAGCTCCTTGAATCCGCAGTTGCACAGGGCAGCTTGTGAAACTTTGGCCTTGTGGACAGGGGCATTGTCGTAGAGAAACAGGACACCGCGTGTTAACTTGCCCCTCCGCTTCAGACGGATGCACTTCTTCAACCCAGCCAGTTCCTCGGCATAATATATATATTGACCTGCTTTCGAGCTTGGTCTCGGGATCCCAGTGATGGACCCACGTTTCATCACCTGTCACTATGCGTGACTCGAATCCCGCCGGGTCTTGGTTGTACAGGAGCACCAGCTCCTCGGAACTTTGATGCGTTGAAGTCGATCATGGGGCGTGAAGTTTCTATGGACCTAATGGGCAGAGACCTTGGCCATGGCCAAATTGTCATAGATGATGTTAA
Organism: Ceratothoa steindachneri; assembly: GCA_963969495.1. Taxonomy (NCBI): domain Eukaryota; kingdom Metazoa; phylum Arthropoda; class Malacostraca; order Isopoda; family Cymothoidae; genus Ceratothoa; species Ceratothoa steindachneri. The sequence continues at coordinate 144,151,705 of OZ018326.1, read as the reverse complement.
TATCACTTCCATGTGATATTCCAAGTTCTTGCTCGTTTTCTTCGACCTTCACCCATTGATTTTCGAGGATCATCCTCTTCACAAGGGCCACATTGTTCCCGTTGGTCACGTCTGACTTGCGTCCTAGACGGGGGTCATCTTCTAGTGACTCACGACCATGGTGGAACTATCTATTCCAGCGAGCAATGGTTGCATAGGAAAAAGCGGTGTCGCTGTACACTGCAACCATGCGTTCATGGATCTCTTTTGCATTCTTGCCTTCCTTAGTAAAAAGGTTTGATCACTGCGACGTGCTCAACCTTCTCCATTGTTGAAAAATTTGTGTCTGACGATCTGCGATCAGCTATTGCTTCTTAAATAGATGAGGCAGAAGCGTGCGGCTGCAGGTCCTGACTTGTCATAACTTGCCCACACCCCCCCAAAAACAGCCATCCCCCTTTCTCTGCTTTGTCCTACCGATTTGCAAAACTTATTGACCGCCCCTCGTAAATGCCATTCATTTCTTAGCTTAGCATTTAAATTAAATAGAATCATTTTATAGAACAATTGGGAGAATTCCAAGTAAAATAGTAAAAGAATGAAAATTGTAAGAAAATTAAGTTTAATTTTAATTAATGCTCCTTCGCCGGCAACGGTTCAAACTGCCTTCTTTTATCAATGTTACATAGTCATTAAGTTGAAGAATTTAGTTATATTCGTCGTTAAAATATTTGAGAGCGAATAAAAACTACATCATAAGATATTAAATGGCTATATGTAACTAACTTGATTAAGGCTATGAAAATTAATTTGTATGGCAATATGATTTAAATGGAAAATGGCCCATTAAAAAATTATTATTCTTCAAAGATCCTAAATCTTCTTATAAGCTAGAACACGTTTATTAACATTTGAGTAATTCTGTTCAGGCAAACAAAATGTTTAATGAATCATTTATTCAATTCAATATTTTCTAATGTAAATATTACATCATCACAACTCTCGAAACCAAATTTACTCAGAGCTGTGAATTTTTGCTCACGTTGGAGTTTTAAACTATCTAAGTATTTTCGAATGTTGAGGATTTAAGTGAATTATTTTAGCTTTTTGGTCAATCTAGTCACTTTAAATGCACTATTTGGTAAATCAGAAATTTTACTATGCAGCAGTAGTGCCGTTTCAAATCCACATCTGCTTGACATGCAGTGGGTGGCTCTTCTTTGAACGAAAAAGGTTCCTAACTTTTGCTGGCTGCATCAAGAATAGAGTGCCAGAGTTCTTACTATCCCTTCCCTTCTTCATAATCTATAATGAAGCCAGGTGCCTGGTCCCTATAGCCTTAAATGCGATTGTCATTTTTAAGTTTTGCTTGAAATATTCAATAAAATCAAATACTATAAAAGTGCAATAAAGAATATATCAGAAAATATTATAAACCCTCAACTCATCTCTCAGTCCTAATCAATGAAACCATTTTTAATTCTTAATCCAAATATAAGTACAATTCAATTTATAAATATCCTGTTCTAATACAATTTCAGTCCAGTATAAGTTTACTGAAGTCAAATAGTTTATTCTTACATAACCAAGTTCTCTATTATTTTGCCACCCGAGAAACATTTCTCATATATAAACAACCAATCTATGAAGCTATCTTTTTCGCTCTAAGAGAAACAAATTGAAATTCAGAACTGGAGAACGAAATCCAACTCATCTTATAAAATAATAACTAAATTCGTCGTGATAAAAAAATAGGCTATGTTGGTGTAGAATATGAAAATAGTGAAAATGAAAGTGAAATATTTGTGATATCTGAATAACTTTTGTAATCTGAAAATTTGTAGAACTGAATAAAATGTAGATGAGGTCAGAATAATAGTAATAGATACTAAATTTCAAAGATAGAATCAGTATCGTAAGTCAATCAATAGAAGGGTTAAATCTATATTTGGCTGGAATATCTAGGAACTAATGTATTTTCTTTTTTTAAATCTAAGAATGAAAATAATCATTATCTGCAAGGTTTAACTTACTCATTCCTGTAAGTATTTGAGTGGGGACCTCTCTTTTTTTTTAAATTAGTTATTTCATTTGTTTCTCTCGAGGCTTCTCATTCCTTTTCACCCTTTTCTCTTGTCACATATCCTACGATATTTTGTCTTTCCTTTAGCTATAAAGCATAAAATGTCTTCCTCCTATTTAAAATCTCTTACCCAGCAGGTTGTATTTTTTCGATTGTATTTCTCTCGGTAATAATTTTACTTTAATTTTATCCATAGATTTTTCTCTATATATTTCCATTATATGAATAGCTTTCATATTTAGTACCATTTTGACACCATCAATATTAAGTGCCTTTGCCGTGTTATTTGTGTTACTCGTTCTCAGAGCATTCTTATAGCTTTATTTTTCTCTTTCTACAGCTAAATAAGGCGTGGTTGTATGATAAGGTGTAGTTGATTTAGAGTATACAGAAGCAGTGATCAAACGAGAGTCAGATAAAATGTTCTTTATACAGAACCGGTTGACCATGACAGTAAAGTCTTTCTTATTTCTCATCACGAAACAACTACCCTTTTAATGATAACAGAAATTGCAGAATTCTTAATTTTGTGGCGTGTTAATATCGTTTGACTTTCCTATTAACTATTTTTTCAAATGAGATATAAGTATTATTAAAACCTTATTTAAATAAGTTCTATCATACCTTTTTTGTGAATTGGTAAGCTTGATAGGCTAATAATTATTTGTGTTACTTCATCAACTGACCAGATATTCAAGGGATGCTGATATTTGTGTATATATATATATACATTGGATCAACAGAAGATATACATCACCCACAACTCATAGTACTTATAGTTCAACCAAGTCTGAGGCAAATGAAATCACTGCGCATTATTTTGATTGAACTGAAAATATTTCACACTTTATTAACATAGGTGGGTTTTTGATAATTTAGGAAAGTTAAAGATTATAATTAATTTTAAAACAAAGTAAAGAATACAATGAAAATAAAACTATTGATAAGAGGATAGTCTAATCGCATTAGTTCCTGGAGTTTTCGAAGATTCTATTAAGAAATTTTACTGCCATTTATCTACCTATCTTCGTAACCTAACTTTCGAGTAAGTGACCTTTTCACACTAGCGCGTTTAGAAAGGTTTAAGAATATAATTAACTTTAAAACAAAGTAAAGAATACAATGAAAAGATAACTATTTATAAGAGGATATTCTAGTCACATTAGTCTCTAGAGTTTTCGAATATTATATTCCGAAAGATTACTGCCATTTATCTACCTATCTTCGTAACATGACTTTCGAGGAAGTCGCGTTTTTGCTGTAACATTGATTTTCTTTTAATATTATGTTTGTTGCGGTATTACTCTATTGTTTGGGTCTATAAAAGGAAGCGACTGGTTAAGGCTTGTTTAACTCTCAGAGACTGCTCAATGATCTTTTATGGTTAAGTGAGAATAACCTAAACCTACCCAGCCTGAACCTAATTGAGAAATTTGGGCTCAATTTATATACTTTACCAAAAAATCATTTGATTTAATAATCCAGTTTAACGAAGCTATTGTATAAAGGATAGAAAACAATCGCATAATATTGGAATATATTATTAATCAATTTATTTTTTTTTAATCCTAGCCACAATCACATAACACGGAGGTATGTTTCTACATCACATGTCAAAGATGTTCTACCTCAGTTTGATGCAGCTGACGATACTCTAGCTCTGAGGTAGATAGAGCTTTAGTTGTTAGTGCACAATAGAACACTATTATTTTTCTTTGTTTCCTATGATATGCAGTCTTTTCTCTCACGTATGACATTGTTGACGGATCTCACTAGTTTTTTATCGATTATAAGAACGTTACATTGAATCTGTAGTCTATCACGTCATAATTTAGAAATGCCAGTTTCATGTTATTTGCTAGCATTACTGAAAATAAACATGTAAGAAAAGGCCTTGAAGCAAATTGCAGGAGCAAACGAGCAAATATTAGCTATGAACATTAAATCAATTGCTCCCTCAAAAACAGCAAAAAATAAAAGCAAATTCTTTTAAAAATGAAAGATTTGAACAAATAAAAGCTAATAGCTCCAATTAAGAATGCCACAGTAAAAATTCAAATGATCAATATTAAATGCCAAATCTAATTTCCAGCCCCGTATTTATTTATATAGAATATTTACAGTACCTATATTCAAAATAAGTGGAAAGTAAATATTTGTTTCTATTCAGTGTCGAAGTATAGCCAAGTGTAAGGGAATATGCGCACACGGGATCTAAGGTAGGCCAAGTAAGGCGACAGCTGTTAGGGGCGATTTGAATAGATAGCTGCGGCTGCGTGACCAAGGCAAATTTCCAACACGACGACAAAAATAGATTTTAATACAGACTAAATAAAAGGCACAGCAATAAATATGGATATATAGGTACAGTAATAAGAAGGAGTTAGGTTCCGAATACTAATTAGATCACCAGGGTTATTAAATGGTTATAATGGGAGATTTAGGGTAATGAGTGATTGAGACGGTGGAAAGGTAGCCTTAAATTTTAGTGTCATGCTTTTGCGGTGACCTAGCGGCAACTCCAATAAAGGTAATTTCGAAAGAGGGGGAGGGGAGTAATGGCTCGCTTTCTCTCCCTAAGTAATATCTTAGGAGGTGGGTAAATAATATTATTCTAGGGGATCCCTCTGCATTGAGTGATAAGTTATCTACCATATAATATAATTATATAAAAAAATATTAGTAAATAAATTCATAGAACCTCCCATATATAATAATATTTACTTATATATTTATTTATAATTAAATTATGCAACCAAACGGAACATTAGTTCAATGTACTACAATTTTGAAAGACAGACTCTTATGTACAGAATTCCATCCAGTTAATAGCTGACAAGAATATCAAATTTAAATATCACTTTTTTTTAGGATATTACTGACGCTCCTTAAACTCCCTTCTTTGATCAGTTCGTAATATTATAGTACAATAGAACCGTTTGAAAGTCTTAGATTAGCATATTCAAAATATTTTTGATTTACTGAAATTCTCCTATTATGGAAAAACAACCCCATTTTAATCCCTATGAAAAATCGACATTGAACAAAGGGTGCGGGGAACTTTGCACTCTCGCTCTGTAGCAGTGCTGTTGATAAAAAAGGACCGATTCTCGAGAACATATATGAACCTTCGATATTAAATACAAAGATTTAACAGACAGTAAGTTTCATATTAGTTTTAATTGTGTTAAATTAAACACATAAGTTTCATCTTAAATTACCAGTATTTTTACTCACTAAGTATACTTTAGGTGTCAGATATGAGTGACTCAAGCTAAGGAGGGTAAAATTCAATAAGATTAAACGGGAAATTAATATTATTACAAAAGTAATGGCGTGAAATGTAAAGAATTTCAAATGATTTACAAACATGTCACGAATAATAGAATTGATTTATATATAACTTAGAGAAATAAATGAATTGATCTTTACCATGGTTTACATTGCAAGAGTTCCGCTTATAAACTGTAAAACGTATATTATAAGTGAGTTAATTATTTGAAAAAATAAGTAAAACGATCACTTGAGGGAGTTATAAAGGTTGAGGCAAAATATTTAGGTATTAGATGGATTCCAAAGGGTAAAACAGTGCCAACTTGAATTGAGCTACCCTCAGTTTGTCATGGCAATACAGTGTCATCAATATTAGGATACCTTTTGGTTTATTCCAGCCCTTACAGAAATTTACAGTCATTTAACCATAACCACTTTTTCAATAAATCATTTTAACAATTTAGCCACTTAAAGTTTCTCGTATCTTTTCATCCTTTTTAAATATATTAAGAAAATTGAGAACAAAAAATCAATAGAAAATCGAAAGTAATTCCATTGTTCTGATTTAGTAAACCAAAACTTGTTAATGAGGTGAGGTTAAGGGTTGCATTATTGTATGAAATCTCTATTACCCTTACTTCTACATTGCTGAATTACTTCATCATTCTTGAGCCAAAAAAATCCGGTTCTGATATGAAAATCAGCATTAAAATATCAGCGTAAATCAATATCAGCGTAAATCAATGCCACGTAAGATGCGCATATATTTAATCGTGAATGTAATTTGGTAAATATTTTTGGATCATTCATTGGTTACTATTGGAATAACTTATGGCCTTTAAACAAATTATTTTATACTTTTTGCATAAAGTATCGCACACTTTATTTAGTAGTATGTACGAACTAACTTAAAATAATGGTTTAATGCCAATTTTATTTTTAATGTCTTATATAGGTAAGAAAGATATGAAGATGAAATCAATTGCAACAAGGGGACAATAACGCAACGCTCTGCTCGTATCAATTGAAACAATACCAGCAGGTCGATTGTAAAAACCTTTTATCACATCTTGGAATCAAAATGCCTAATTTGTCTAGTTAATAGCATGAAAAATATAATAAGCAATGTTTCAAAATAGAGCTTATTAAGTATTGATTAAGAAATGATCTTATAAAGTGGAAAATATATAAGTTTCAACGCATTGTACCTAAATAAACCCTCATATACTTTATGTTTAGGAATTTAGATTGCTTTATAAATCACCTGATATAAATAAATAATTTCGTGCGTCACATATTTGAAACATATATTTTATAAATAGTCCCAATTTGTGCCTCAACTATGCTAATGTAATTCCTTACCCATCAGTAATTGTGCCTCTAATTTTATGCATAAATGTATATATGATTGTAAACATAGAAAATTAACCAATCCATTATTCTGCCTCTTTTTACTTCAGAATATATTAACACGATTTGTTCTTTCGAAATGAATTTATATGAATATTATTTCAGGTACTATCTCTTATATAGATTAAGAATGCAGTTAAATATAATCTTAATTGCCCATTTTCCGAGTTCATGTTTTCACAAACTATTGTTAACATTAGTGCTGGGAAATCGGGTCGAATTCAAATCGATAAACCTTTAAAATCTATATATTTTCAAACTCGAATCGAAAAAAATAATTCAAATTGAATGATTTTTGAAAATTCGAATAGAAAGTTTAAACTCGAACCGAAAAGAATTAAAGACTTGATTTCGAAATTGAATCGATTATAAATATAAGTTTGAAGCGAAACCGTCGAGTATCATTAATAAAATAATTTAGAAATTCCAAGAAATAAAAGTGATTTAAATTGTGAATAGTAGGTAAACTTGTTTTGCTAATCACAGAATGACCCAAAGCTAAACCTTTATTCTGTTCCAAGTTTTTAAATCCCTAAGAGATTTGGAATTTAAATTTATGTCAAATATATTCACCATTAGGCTCTCAGGGTTGTTTTTCAAAGAGATTAAATTGTTCTTATAAGATATTATTTTCATTTTGTATGGCTATTGCATAATATTTGAATATAATATTGAAAATTTCTAATATATGCTTTACCATTTTTTTGGCACAATGTTTTAATGTACCATGTTTAAACATGCTTCTTGGGTTTCGTATTTTTATTTTGTATTTTTATTGCATAATATTTCAATATAGAAGAAAATTTATTATGTAGTATCCCATTAAAAACTTCCATTTGACTGCGTTTTTTTCATCCTTACATACGGTTCCCTTGCATTGGGAATTTGCGAATATTTTACCCATTAAATTCAATAGAAAATTGCACAGTGAATTTGAGCATCTGGTAGATATGAATAGCTATAGTAAGCAAGAAATAACACAGTAAATAATGAATTTCCCTTAACTCAAGGAAAATGTGTAATACGAGTGGAAAAGGTTTTATAAGTTACTTTGTTAGAAATTATATTTTACGAGGCAAAAGCATATAGAACTCTGAAATAATGTGTTTAAGCGATTGAAATGCAGGCTAAACTCGAATATGAATCAAATTCGAATCAAAATCCATATTAAAAGATCGAAAAGCTGAAAATTTTGAATCGAAAATAAAATATAGAGAACTCGAATCGAAATCCGAATTGATATTTTAAAAAATGCCAGACTCAAATCAAAACTCGAATGGATATTCATTTCAGTTCCCAGCCCTTTGTAACATATAAAAAATACTAAACAATTTCATTCTGTTGTGTTTATAAATTTAAGAATTAGCTACATATAATGAAAAATTAACGTGAACTTTTTTATTCAGCATCTATAAAACATAATTGATATGTCTGCTGTTTTTGCTAACAAAGAAGTCACAACATATTCTTCTATGACATTATGAACTTTATAATTTTATGTCAATTGATTTTATCCTAACAGTTAGGTATTGTTGATTTTAATTCATTTTCTAATAGGTCTTACGTTAGAACTTTAAAAAACACTTTGTTTAAGAGTGTTCCATATCCAATTCCTGATAGTTTGCACTCTAGCAAATGAGGGCGGGGGGGAAAGACAGTCACTTCTACCAATAACGGTGTTTGAAGACTTTTGTGTTGAAGTAAGAAATATGTTTAGGGCGAGTTTTGGGGTTTTATTTTTAAATCAGATCTTTTTCACGCGTTGTTATGATACTTTATTATTCATAAAATATAAATAATTAATTAAAGTTGATGAAATTTTTATAACGATCAAATTAATTCACAAGAGAGCAGGAAAATTTGTGTGACACTTTAATTTATATATGGGTATATTTATCTTTTAATATCGGGGCGTTTTTTGCTTTCTATACCCACTATATGAACAATAATGGCATTTCATAACCGGTCCTTATTCTTTTATTTTTACTTTCATATTTTAGGTGATGTTAAATAGAGGTTATGTATAACTGCTATGTTCACACTCTGCAAACGGGTTTTGAAAGCAGAAATCATACTCACATTGCCTTTCCATTTTTCGCCAATATATTTATAGAGAAAAGTCTTTGGGAGTTTGGAACACCATACCTCCTTTAATTTCCAAAGCATTGAATGGTTAAAAAATGTGAAAAATCCTACTTTCTCATACCCACTCATATCTAAACTTAATAAAAATTAATAGTGCAGAAATGGTGCTTTCCTAGGAGCTTTAAACCCCTAATAAAAAACAGTTTCGTTAAAATCTTATGGACAATCCATTACCATAACTTATACTGCCAAAAGAGAATCTCTTCTTGAAACTCGAAGATTGAAAAATTGGAAGAGTACTCTCTTTTTTAAAAATTATTTACTCCTTATCTTATTCTCAGTTTCATTTACTTATTCTGACATCAAGGATTTTTTCGTCTCTGAGAGTAAACTTTTTCCTGATATTTGCAATACTTTCTTCGCTAGAGTAATTTTGTAATAAAGACTTTAGTTACCACTGCAGGTATACCCTTATTGATAATATTTACTACTCATTTTTCTCCTCATTAATTCTTTTTATATTTCGCAATTCTTCCTATTATTTTTTGAAAATTTATAGATTTGGAAGTTTAATTAAGCAAAAGGAAAAAATATAAGAAATCGAATCTTGAGCGATAACGTACTTTTGTTTCTTTTGTAGCATTCCTATACTAGAAGAGCATATAGTAACATTGAGCATAATTCTTTCTATAATGTTTCTGATAAACAAATTTTGCATTATTGCTCACGGATATTTGGCCTCCTCTTAATTTTACATTATAAATACATAGCCATTACCTGCAATATTTTGAGCGAAAATATTTTAATTCCAAAATTGATTTTTCTCCTTAAACTTTATTTATCACGAAGAAATTGAAACGCTTTTTTTAAAGATCATAAAAGTCACGCTACGCAAAGTAATTTTTATTCAATATGGGCGCTCTTTACTAATAATTTAGGCGTCGCCTAACTCTGGTTAAGACGGGAAAAGAATCTTTTCTTTGCCTCTATATATATTTGCGTTTTAATTAAGATTTCTAATAAATTCATCGGTAATAAACAAAACACGTGTACAAAATTGTAGAACAAATAACAAAAAAAATATAATGATTTTTTTTAATATTCTGTGGGGAAATCATTAAACCCTGAAGCTTGTTGCAAAGGTTTACCAGGTTTGGTTTAAATTTGGTCTCTCTTTCATCGGAACTCCTTCATTATTTTCGATGTAAAAGTTTGCAACCAAACTTAAGCTTTCAATAAACAATGGTAAACAAGATACTTAGCTCAATTGTCTTGATTAGTACTAAAAAACAAATACCCATGTTAATAATGATCTTAAGCTAACTTGCTGAAAACTCTTCAGGAGTTATTAAATAAATTCAAAATGTGAATCCGATTAGCTATCATTAAGCCGGGGTAAAAATATTTTTTATTTTGGGATTTTAATTTTATTTTTATTTGAAAAAAGAAATGAAAATATCAAAAAAGACAAGAATACTTCAATTATTCAAGAAAAAATAAGAAATCAGAAACTAATTAACGAGGAATTTGATGAGAGAAAGAACAGAAGGATTGAAACAAATGTTGATGATAACTGTAATAGCCACTCGTTCTCACCCCACCAGCATGAAAATGTTTAAACGGAGAGAAGATGCCGTTGGTTAACCATAATCACATTTATAATTCCATTGCAGTGTTTAGCTTGATTATTAAATATGATTTCGAACACGTACATTTGCATAATTATTTTTTACAAATTGACTATATTTAATTGAGTTAGACGTACTTGATCTAAATCTATTATATCAATTTATTTGTTGCCACTCCTAAATTAGTTCCATTATTCACATAAAAATTCCAACTGAATCTTATTAAATACAATTCTTTTCCCACAGTTTCGAATTCATCTGTTGACAGCATTTCTTTACTACTACTTGTTATGATGATGATATTTAAATGAAATAACTCTTCTGTTTTAATCTTTTTATTACCTTTCCTGATTTTATTAAGCTGAATTTACTATTCTTTCAATTTTTCTAGAAGACAAAATAGTTAGTAAATTGTCATTCCTATCTCTCTTAGCATTATTAGGAGCTAGAATGACCACCATTGTTAGATTACTATTCCTTGATGTGCATTAATTATTCCTGCTCCCTTCATCATCCGGTCAATTAAATGTTACATTAATTACCTCTAGGTCTTTTTGTACATATTAGTTATCCGCTGCCTAATCTCATTACTGTGATTAATTATTTAGGCAAATAATTTTTCTAGGAAACCCTCTATGAATGCGGATAAATGGCTCAATATTTAATTTATATGATTAGATTCATTAAATATCACCCTATACAAGGAAAAATATAGTGTTGCTACACACATATTTTATTGCTAAGGAATTTTCAAGCAAGGAATGTCATTTTTGTCCTAGTTTCAATTTTGTTACAGCAATAGGTCAAAATATAAAGCTATGCTGCCTGTGATAGAACGGGTTAAGGCCACGTTAATTTCAACCACAATCACATGTTTTTTAAAACTACGATGCTACCCACGTGCATCTTCGCTTTGAAGCCTGGGTCCTTATCGCAGCCACCTGAGTCAATGTTTAAACAAAGAGTTTTATCTTCCCCCGTTCGCCCCATGCGCCGACCTTGCCAGATTAAGTTAGGCTTATGGGCAGATAAGGCATTGTTTCCAGGCTCGGCTGTGCATTCCCTCGAAACTCCCACTCCATTGTGCCCCACGCCAAGGGGATGTCCTGACTATTTATTTGAAAACTTTACCACTAAGATCAGATTGGAGATCCAGATTTTTGTCGCGAAACATCACTACGACCCACTCTCACCTTGTGCGCCAAGGGCCCTCGACCTCGAAATTCACCATCACTTGTCCGGAAGGAGGACAATATCCCTTGAGTGACAAGGTTCGAGCCTTTCGTGACGCCAGTCCACAAGGCTTCCCCTGGTTGTTCAGAAAGAGAACAACTTTAGAACAGCAATTGTTCTTTTGAGCCCGTTGACAAGAAACGGTTCTCACCCCCTTTATTGTTGTTCAGAAGAGAACAACGTAGAACAGCCATTGTTCTTTTGAGCCCGTTCGCCAAGGAATGGTTCTCACCCTTCCCCTGTTGTTCAGAAAGAGAACAACGTTAGAACAGCCATTGTTCTCGAGCCCGTAGACAAGAGACGGTTCTCACCCCCCCCCCCTGTTGTTCAGAAGAGAACAACGTATAACAGCCATATTTCTTCAAGCCGTTCGTCAAGAAACAGTTCTCATTCCCAAGACGCCACGTCAGGATCATTTAATTCTTCCCCCTTCGGCTGGAACTCGCCAGCGGACCGAAAATTCCTTCACGTCGCTTTCCTCTGCACAACAAGTATAATTACGTATGTCAAACGTTACCTTTGAGTATTTAACCGTTTTGTCAACTCTATCATGTTCCTAAAATGGTTTAGCAAACCATCCCCTCCCTTTAACTCTATATTTGTTTTACCTTTTTAAATCTTTTAATCTTTGGATTAGCTCGATTCCCCACGACCCTTTCCATTCTCTGTTTATGTCAATATTTTCCGTTTTGTGTGTTGTTGATAGTTATTATGAATAAAACTCTATTTTATTAATGATAGCAATATTATTATCCTTGAGCTCAGTTCCACTTCTTAAGCATATCGAAGATACATAATATCGGCCAGCCTAGACATCCACGCACTCTAAAGATAATTAAATAAGTTCCCTCAACAAATAGTTATATATGGTATATCGTCGAGAGTCCATTCTACGACACTGCCTCTGCACGATCTTTTCCTCTTTGAATTAAGTGACTAGCCCTATGAACTTTTAGCTTTAAGATGGTGTTAATGTGCACCCTACACTCTGCAAGACTAAAAATAACATTTCTTTAAGCAGAAACACAAGCTGAAGTTTACTCATTGCAAAACTCTACAATAGCTTTTCTCCAATTATAGTTTAGGTTCTTTTTGTCGTTCTGTGGTATGTAAAATTTAATATGGCATCTGATACCACTAGGCATCAACAACGTGCATCTAGCCGGAAATTAGTTTGGGCATTATCACTGAAAGCCGTCTAGTATACACTTATGCCACGTATGTTAGGTACTTCCCTGCAAAGGCTATACCACCTTAAACATTACTCTTTAATACTGGATCTACTGCAGTCAGTAGCATGTATTTCGCAGCCTATCTTCAGAGGATGTCTTAATGGTCGCATTCCTATCTTAAGAATCTCAATTTAGAGAAAGGAGTAGAAAAGGTGGCTTATAAATCGGGTGTTGTCATCAATTTTGTCTGGATTAATGCGTTTAGCGGCATATCTTTCAATGCATTTGGAAGTACCAAAGTACAAAAAGAATTTACTCTTGATAATTATATACAAGACTTAGAAAAGAATGCCTTATGGCGGAGTTTGGTGTCGGATATACCTTTTCTGAACTAATCTACCTGGCAAAGGAATACAAATACGTTATTGTTTATTGAATAAAAACAAAGCTAGTTAATAAACATAAAATGACACTCGAATGTGTTAATGTTTGTCTTATGAGTCTTGGAGTAACAATAAACAAAAGTAAATTACTCTTATATCAAACTATGCTCAACCTTTCTTTGAGATAAACAGCATAAAAGTAAATGATAGCATTATTAGAAAATTTATTGCAGCAGTACCTCAAGGCGATAAGCACAAGCTTATAGATGACATCAATGTTCAAGTTGGTAGAAATCAAGAGATTTTGAGGACAATATTGGACAAAGAAAGTACTCGTATATGCTAGTCAAATATCTCATAGGTGCAAGAATTTTAAGCAAAACAATCTCTCATCATAACCACTAACATATATTGAAAGTTTGTGTGACATTAAACAACTTCTAAGAATTAGAGGAGCAGAAAATGACATGCTTAATGACATCATGAAGAGAAATAAATTTAATTCAGATTTTAAGATAAACATCGGAGTTAAATAGGTTGATGACAGTGGGAAAGCTAATATTCTAGTTATCTTCAAACTAAAATAGAAAATGAAGCATATCTCCAGCTACAAAAGGAAGTAGACAAAAATAAAGCAGATAATAAAGTTGATGAGATTATATGTAAATTAGATTAGCATGATATTATATGTAAATTAGATTAACATGTGATTATATGTAAATTAAATTAGCATGAAGCTTCCTTGTGCGCCACCAAAAAAGTAATAAGAGGAGCAGTGGTAATGGCTGCAATATTTCAACTTATTCATAATATTCGAGTTTCTTACTTTAAAGATAGTTTCCTCCGAAATATTATATTCGCCAAGAGTAAAAGCAGGATTAATGTTTAAGGCTCCTTCTCCTCTTTGCACATAGAGACCGACGTTCCAATTAACATTGTAATACCTTTGGTTTAAGCTTCTGTTGCGATAAGAGAGAGCGAAAGTTAGAAGAACGTTCAAGTAAATATGAAATAGACTCCAAATTTTAGTCCAATAATTTAATGAAAGAATTACCAGAACAAGACTAATATCTTCACATATGTATAAGAAGTGAAAACGAAGAGGCTATCTCTAATAAAACGATGGTCTTACCGAGAGTAAAAACGATAGTTTGTGGAAGATTGGAAGCTCAAGTACTTAAAGTATTTTTGTTATTTGCACCATTCAATGTCTATCACGCTGATGATGTAAAACCTTGCGTCAAATCCCAACCTTGCTCACTGCCAAATTCAGAGAGCACCTGATGCAAAATGATCAGAATTGGGATTAATTCCGGAGACTTACCACAAAACCAGAGTTTAGTCACAGCTAGACTGTATCAAAATAACCAAAAGAAAGGACTCCATATTTGTTTCTATCGAAAAACTACCTCTCTCTTACTATACCAAATGCGCAAAAAAAAGGCACGGCTACCGATATTTTCGCAAGCGTTAAATCACACTCTTTGATACAAGCAAAAATCAAGACTGGTTGGAAAAATTCTTATGCTTCAAAAATTCGGACTTTTATTTCCTTCAATCATCCCATTGAATCCTCTCTTAGCAGAATTTCCATTACATTGGGAATCCTCTTTTTTTTAGATCCGTAATAACTAACTTTTCATCGATTGTTGTTTTAATTGATTTTTTGAAACATACACTGCATTGTAGTTTATTGACGAAGGAAACTTGTTTCAATCACACACACTCCGTTATCATCCTTCATTTACTAAGTATAAAATGAGCTAACGTGGATTGCGATAATCATTTTAATTTATATACATATTTCCATGCTTCACGTGAAATATTTATTCATTTTACAAAATAAATTTCTATTTTCAGATTAATTGATGACTCCGTTGGCAGTTGAACAAGTCGACATCAAAATAAACAAGAGTATTTATTTTTCCATAATAATCTAATACTTACTCAGAATTTTGTGGTGTTATAATTTAACCAAAAAAAGGTGAGGTAAAGTAAAGAAAGGAACAAAAGGCAAACGAAGTGCTTGAAATGCAAGAATTTCTATGAGTTTAACAAGAAAAACCATTGATATCCTCTGTCAAATATAAATGTTATGGGTGTGAGTTAAAGGCAAAGCTCCAGTGGTAACCTGATAAGAAAAGCAATATCACTGAGTTGTAAAATTTAAAAACAATTACTGTAGAGCTCATTGATACGAATTGGGACTTATCTTTGTTGTGTATAATAGAATTCGGCGACTTTTTTATCTCTCGCGCTCTAGTATTCTGAATATAGTAGCTGTCTTCTCAAAATTTCCACTTTTAATAAATTCGCACTAACTTTACGAATCCTCTTTCAATATCTTTTGACTCTCAAATGCTCTCCCGAAGTTATCACGATTACGGGTTATTTACACTTAATTGGAGAATAATTTAATATAAAGTCAAAGATAAAGATACGTAAATAAAGAAAAATAAATGTTAAAATTCTCTGCCCTTTTAAATGGGAATAGCAAACCTGTTACGAAATTACACTTAGATTTGGAGAGCTGGATATGAATTAAACAAGTTTTTACAAAGTATCTACGCACTCCCACATCAAACCTTTACCTGTTTGAGTGCTAGTTGCATCTAAAGAAGACAAAGTGTGTTTATAAATGTGGCAAGGTTTTAATGGTACAAACATTTAAGAGAAGTAATGAATTACACACACCTAAGGCACGCTTAACTTATACAAGAAATAAACTATCCATTTTTTACTTGTTTGCATGAGTACAATTTCTAATATATATTCATAATTTACCTCCATAATCTATAACAACACAAAAAATATATATTCAATTTTTCTATGGTATTGGACAAACAGAGGGGTTTCTAGCATAACACATCTAGGTTTTAGAATTCAATTGAATCATTTTTGAAAATCATATCAGTGAATTTCCTTCTATTTATTTAATGTAAACTGGCAACTCACTGGACTATACTCACTTCTTTTACCACAAAAACTTTACTAATTCCTCTCAAGTTTACATAACACATCCAGACAGAATTTACAGCTAATATTGCACAATAAATTTTATAAATATTCTAGTTTTCTTGTCCCACAGTAGATGGAAGAGGAGGAAGGAGGATGGGGCTTTGAATTAAAATTAAAAAGACTCGTGATGTTTGAGGAGTATTTAAAAAATTGAGCCTTGGTAATTTTGTATGCGTGGTATGACTTTTCTTTCAGGATATTATGGAAGCACGGAGAGGCTTATCGAGCCATTGTAGTTGAGATTAAAATGAATAGTAGATATTCTATTATTTCCGTGCTAAAAGGGAAAGTGAGTGCTAAACTTTCAATGCATATTTTAAAAAATGGAAGGTGGTAAACTTATTATGGGTTTAAAATTTTCTTAAAATAATTAGCGAAATACTCAAATTTTTAGAAGCGTGAGAGATTTATGGGGATTGAGAAAACGGTGCAAACTTGAAAATAGGAAGCATGAATTAAGATAACGCGAGTGTTTACTAATTTATGTTCATACAAACCAACCTAACACTACGAGAGTTATGTATCGGTAGAATTAAAATAAAAAAATATTTGTATGAGTGCACTGTCATGGAGTTAAGAGGATTAACCGGGACACTATTTCTGAGGGAGAAGTCTTTCATAAGCTGTATCCAACTTGTTCTATTTTCTCAAACTAAACAAAAGTATTGTATGAGCAATTTATCAATAAATAATTTGAATTTAGATGATTAAAACCTATTCTAAGGAGGATAAGATGGGAAGTCAAGATGTAACGTAAAAGGAAAATGCATACATACTGCATAGCCCCAAAACATAGAGGAAAGAATAGCTCAGTGAGAAAGAATAAGGATGGCATATATAATTATCTTAAATCTGCAGCCGTTTTGTATTCAGTAACTTATCCCTACGGGGATAGAGCTAGCAAAGAGATATATGTTATTCAGAAGTGAGGGATATGTGTGGATGATTAAGTAAGTCAAGGCAGTGAATTATAAGTTATAGTCACACTGTCGTTTCAGGTTTCTCTATGTTTCTGGCTTCTTTTGTTAACCCAAGATGGGTTTTTTGCCCAAAACTAAGAATAGTATGTCGTTCAATATATATATTATTTAATCTCATTTCGCGTTCTTTTGGCATTTCTCATTATATTGTGGGGCTAATGCTTACGACAGAAGCTTGGAAATTTGTTTTTCTATTAGAGAAGGGGAGAAGCTGTTAGTAAAATTGATGTTCTTTAGGAACAAAGCTCTCTATGCATATTTTCAGAGGATGAGGAGAAATAGAATCATCTGTAAAGTAGCGTGGTAATAGCACTTATTTTAGACGGAAAATCAGAGAAGATGAAATTGAATCCCACTTGAATGACGTTTTGTTTGTGATAAATTGATTTGGAAATCCCTTCCCATGTTTTCTTAATTTTTATGCCTTAAAGCGGAAGGGATGAATTTGTTTTGACTTCCATAGTGAATATTATATTTAGGTGGAATTAATTTATTTACTGGTGGAATCTCGCACCAGCAGTTTGTAAAGTCTAATATCTGAAAGAATATCAAGCGCACCTCGCAGAAAAGAATTGTGACTCATAACTCCATTATTTTTTTATTAGTCTTCCACAATGATGTATGGCATTAAATATATTCAATGAATTCGAATCTAAATTAAAGAATGAATCATATTTTTTCTCAGTGGAAATTTTATACATTAAGTCTCAAATGATTTTAAGAGTGAGTACAACAGACTAATATTTTTTATTCGTCTTTTTGTCATCTACCTCGAATCTATTTCCTCAGCAAACTTGCCAATTAATAAAACAACTTTACTTTAATTGTATAACATTTTGTGTTAGTGCATTATGTTTTTGCCATAAAAATGGGTATCAGAAAACCCATGTTTTATTTCCTCCTGTGTGATTAGCCAGTTCACGTTTCTTTGAAGAAGTTTCGACGCGGACGAATATTTTTAATTTTTTAATTTTGTAGACTGCAGGGTCAAGGGCAAATATTTTCCTTTCCTTTTTTTTCACCTCTTTGCCCAGTCAAACCACTCATATATTTGTACTAGTCACATTTAAATTTCTGAAAAATTCAGTGATATTATTCCATTCATTCTGTCTGGTGAAATTAAGACACAAGCATCTTAGTAAGTAGATTTCAAGTGTAATCCCCACGACATTATATAGACTTACCAATTCAGTACGAAAATTAATCATATTCTATACATATATATGATATTTCATATTTCCAATTTGGGTATAATAAAGTTTATTTTTGTTTCTGCGTGTTTTAACTATTTTGGACGATCCTTTGGCAATTGATAAGCAATCCACTCTGCTCAATTTCAATATTACATAAGTACACCCATGACTGGGTTTTACTTAGTGAAAACACACTCAGGGGATCATTATCTCAATTTTGATCAGAGTGGAAGCACCGGGGTTATTCTCATTCACCAGAAGTGGCGAGGGTAGTTGTATTGACTACATTTCACCCCAATTTACCTTGGTCCGGAATTAAAATAGATGCCAAGGAAGTAGGACTGGGATTACCCACTCACTAACCCTCGACAATTTTCTTTCTTTTGATTTGATATCCAAATTTTTATTCATTTTGGTAAAAATGATCTTTGCCGAATGCCATAGACACAAATTTTTCTATTTTATCTCTGCCAGGTTTTTATGGCAGAGTATGATTAATGATAAATATCCCTGTATTTCTCGGATATGGGCTTGGAAATTTTATTAATCAGTCGTTGTTTCCCTTTCTGACATAATTCCTTCTCCTACATGGTACAACATCAAAGAATTTCTGAATATTCTCAACTTCGTCCAAATTCCAAATAGTTCTTTTTTATTTGCAATATGTTTTGTATATTTTATTAGAAGATCTAACAAATTGTAATTTCGAGAGAGTATATAGTGTAGTTTTTTTCCAATCATATCAAAACTTCTTTTATTTTCAATAGTTAAAAGCTTCATAAATCTTTGGCTCACTGATATAAGAAGATGCCCGAATATGTGATATAATCTTGTCCCATAAAGTTAATGAGGCATTACAAAATGAGTTCTTTCTGTATTTCGAAAGTACTATTTCTCCTTTGCCAATGCAGAAAAAATAAATGACTGGGCTGGAAAAATGTTCCGGTTGGCGGACAAGTATAATTTCAGTGAAAGGAAAAGATTATTTAGTTCTCCTAAATGCATTTGTTCTTAAATGATCATGTAATAAGTAGATGATAATTGTTTCCTTATAATTATTGCGGGGTTTTTTTAATTACTTTTTTAGAATTTGATGAAAAGTGATATGAAAGCTGGGGCAGGAAAAGTGAGAGGATGAGGTCGGTACAAATTATTCTTCTACTTAGCATGATCTTTTTTCATAAGGGTTTATAATTAAAAAAAACTACCATACCAATTGAAGAAACTGGTCACTTATACCTATGAAGAGAACATGCATTGGTGTTACGGGATAACAAAAGATTGCACGTGGCGTACTTAGGTAATGACTTATATAAAGATATGCGAATTTAATGCCCTGTCAAAAATCTCTTTTCATCGATATTTATATCTCTTCTACATTGTCAGCAAATGGGGAGATGGTGTATCAGTGTTTAACCCCTATTGAAGCTGAAATCTGGAAAAAAAACAAGAACTCTTGGCCGAAGTAAATAATTAATCTGCATGGGGTTATCGGCTGTTTCATTGCTCAGCTTGCCGTCGCTGAGATCTGAATGATTGTGTACCGCGGATATTCTGATGCTATTCTGATGCTATCATCTATCTATGCATTTCCTCTTCCCGTATTTTTACCACTTTCTCTAAAGATATCTCCTTACGAGGCTCTCCTTTGTTTTTGCCTCATTAATTTTTTAAATCACCTCGAAATTGGGTGATCATCTCACCATTCCTAATCGATTAATCACTTTATTGAGTGAGATCACTAGATCTAATCCCATGTTAAATTAAGTTAAACCGCCTTGGATATGCGCTAGTATGTAATCACAATAGTGTTGACAGTGCAACTTTCACGCTTGACATAGATATCCTTGATCATCATTTTTTATCATATCAGCACCAATAATATTTGCTCAAAAGGCCGTCTCATTTTTCAGATTTTTTCCAGCTTTCTTAATTTCTTTATGTTTATCCCTTTAATAAAACCCGCAATTACACCCATAAACTAAATAATATTTACATTGCTATCTCTTTTCAAGTTATTTTCGCAATATACATTTGACCTTATCATTGATTACAAATGCCGTGCCGTTCTTTTCCTTGATATTAACACAGCTACTCATTTACTGGTTTCATAACTTTTTGTTCTCATCGTAATAACCATGTATTTTTGGTGCAAACGTGTCATTTTCTGCTTTCCTATTCGATTTAATCATTTGTTTCAATTTCCTATTCAGCTTTTAGTATGGATTAAACTGCATTACGCTGTAAATCGTACATGGCTAATTAAACATCTGCATGCAAGGCTACTTTTATGTTTCACATTTCATGCTTCCCATCGTCATTAAATCATTCCGGTTTTGCTTCTTCTTTTCAGTTTAGGCACAACCACCTACACCATTTTACCATGCAACTAAAACTTCTATGTAGTTGCCTAATATCTTCTCTTTCTGCATGCTCGTACATATTTTCTCTCCTTTACTTCCCTCGTTCTTGCATACTCCCCCCCGTTACCTCTGATATATTATCCCTTTAATTAAGATTTGCCTTCCTTTCCACTTTCTTTACATTTTTCATAGATACACGTTCAGTAGGGATTAAAGCCTATATATATATATATATATATATATATATATATATATATATATATATATATATATATATATATATATAATGATCGTAGATTGAGTCATAGGGTCTCAATACCATCCACTTAAACAAAAGCGGTGTGTCCAGTTCAAGGACTAGAATATTTATTGGACCCGACTATGAGCAATTCTACAACATTTTAAAAGTGGTGTCAGCTTTAAGGGGTCAAATTTTTGAGAAAGCGAACTCATATAGCCTAAAACTTGCCAACGTCCAAGGAATCCCAAATAAACTAACGTAAATTTGAATAATGAGAGGCTATTCCCCGAAGGAATTCAAATGCTAACCATTAATAAGCATTTCCAGGTAGAAAAAAAAGCTAGGAAAATATTCGTTATTTTGGGGGTTAGTTATTTGATTGTATCGGTTAGGAACCATCGCCTGCTTCTGGTAATCTTTGCATAAACTTTAATGTATGTTTTCCTTATTTAGTGAGCGACTTCACATTTATATTTAACAAGTTCATAACGCTCAAAATATTTGTTAATGTATTGTAAATAAAGGCGCAGTGATATGCACCTTTTGATAAGCTTCTCTGACAATTAACTTATATTATTACCAGCGTCTTACACCTAGGGTAAGTCCTATGATCTTTAGTTGTTAGGCCCAGGGGTACCTTAAAGTTCTTTATTTACGTAAAAAGTAAACTACAGGACTCTGGTCACTAAGACTACCTTTCTTCAAAGCCCCCAAAAGGACCCCTAACAAGAGGACACCCTCTAAGGGTGCGACTAACCGTGCGAGGACAGTCTCTCAGGCCTCTGCACGAGACCCCTCCCCACGTCCTAGCACCGCTGCCCTTCCGGAACAGGAGAGTGTAGCTTCCCAGTCCGCTGAGGACCTGGACACCCTTAGGCGTCAGGCACTCGACTCTATCGGCACTCGGGAGGTCCCACTTCATCCTAAGAGTTCAACCCCGTGGGACCCTAACCCCGCCGACGCACGCAGAGTGCTAGGTTTTGAGGAGCCAGTCCTGGGCTTCCAGCCCAACCAGAAAGTCCCCCAGATCGTTGAGGCCCACCGGGTCTACCCGGATTGGGCCCTCGTCGTGACCCATCTTAGGGCGAGGGTTGCGACCCCTTCCACCCCCCCTGTGTTTAGAACTGTGGACGTTGAAGAGGTCCAGCCCCTGTTCATAGTGTATCGGTTTAGAGACATACTTCTCGAGGAGGAGACCGCTCACCTACGCACTAGGCTGCGCCTCTACTACCTCGTCTCCTACGTGGGGTGGGGTACGACTTGGAGGACCACCGCCTCCAGGCTACACAGGGGGCCTGCATCCCCATTGACCCGGTGATATACAACCGCACCGTCTTACGGGAGTCTTAGGCGCGTCCCGCCCCTGCCCGTCCCCAACCGGCCGCCCCGGCTGCCCGCCCACGCCGTCGTCCGCGTGCACGTTACAAGGCCAAGGATGGCCGAAAATAGGTCTCCTGTGGACTCTTGGGAGGACGAGGTGTGGGCCGTCCGGGTTATCTTTGATTTTGCCCCTAGCCCCCCTTTGTCCCTTCCCCCCTGGGTTCTTGACTCTCCTAGGGATGGGGCAGACCTCCCCTACCCTGGGGTCAGGCGTCGGCGGAGAAGAGCCTTTCGGGTAAAATCTAGAAAACCTCCCAGAATTTGGAGCCGAATTTTTTCCCGACGACCTTCGGGATTTGGAGGACTTTTAATTAAGCTCTCAGGAGCGCCTCCTGGCGGCCGACCCGGGCTTAGCCGCCACCGTCGATGTCATTAATATGGTGGTGCCCCTGGACGATCACACCCAGGAGCTCATCGATAATGACCCCCAACTGCGCGACGTAATCGACTTCGTAGAAAACGTCCCGGTCCCGGTGCCGATCGACCTCCCTGCTTCACCGGAGGTGGAGGCTCCTGTTAAGGGTGCGCCCCTGGCAGCCAGGGTTGAGTCTGGTGAAGACCAGGGTGACGGCGACGACAACGAGGAAGCCAACGACGACAACGAGGGCGAAGCTGGGAGCGTTTTGGACCCGCTCGCGCGGGCCCGCAACGATCCCCTCCAACATCACATTTGTGACTTTCTCCCCGAAAATGTGTGTCACCACGTGCCCCTTCCCTCTAATGTGGCGAAAGCTACGGGAGGTAAAGGTGTGCGGGTGTTCCTCGGTTAATATCGTCACGTTCGCCCCCAGCAGTAAGCTGATGCTCTCGGTGCTGCAGACCCTTCTGCGCGCTGGCGTTTTAGAACGCTCGTAGCAGATCAGGTGCGCCCATCAGATGTTCCAGGTCCCCCAAAATGAGCGCGAGGATCGCCACATTTACGACATGTCCCCTTTGGGCGTGTCGGGATTGTATACCCCTCTCCTTTCCAGCTCCCATCCCTTGAAAAGGTTTTGCGTAATGCAGGAGAGGCCACGTGGGCTGTAAAAATCGATCTTCAGCACGGTTTTTACCATATCAAGCTCCATAAAAATGCCCGGCTTTGGTTCGACATGCTGTGTGGGACCGAACGTTTTCGTTTTAAACGTTTGCCCATGGGGTTCGCGGGATCTCCCTACATCATGCAGGCTTGCATGGCGCTGATCTTGGCTTAATTCGCTCGACAGGCGGGTATCCCGGTGTACACCTACATCGACCAAATCCTGGGCCTAAGCTGCCCCTCCGCCCTCCTTAGATTTATTCAGCTTGTCCGCGATTCCTCGATCAAAATTAACGAGAGAAAGTCGGTCCTCACCCCCACGCGCCACCTAGTTTATTCAAGCGTGAATATTGACCTGCGCTCCAGCCTCAGCCGCCTCACCACGAAGATGAGAAAGGAGACCTGCACAGCCTTGGATTGGGCCCCACGTGTTCTTGGATTTTCCCCTTTCTTGGCTAGGCTGGGTGGCCTACTTAATTTTGTGGGCCTGGCCGTTGGCCTTCCACGTATTTGGGCCAAGCTGGCCTACGCTCGGTGTTCCCGGGTCTCCCTTCTGCCGGTCCTCCTCGCTTCAGGTTGGGTCCCCTGGGTCGAAGCATGACCCAGAGGCGTAAGTTCTTTCGTGAGTCACCAGTTGCGTTAGCAAGAGCAGCAATGGCTTTACAATCGTTTGAAGTTTTGGTCAAGCAAGGACAAGCTCTCGGTCTCACAGAACAGGAACTAAAGGAATTCGTCCAAATCGAACAGCGACAGAAAAGAGCACGTGAAATGGAAGTAAGAAAAGAAGGGTTAGAATTGGAAGAAAGGAAAAGAAAAGAAGAGTTAGAATTTGAAGAAAGAGAAAGGATTCGACAACATGAACGAGAATTAAGCAGAGACCTAGTTGAATTCAGTTCTGTTGGATCCCGTGATCATTAACCCCAGGCCCTCGCTATGAAACTTCATAAATATAAAGATGAAGAAGATTTGTGCTCATACTTAATTCATTTTGAAAAGATCTTCGAGGTAAACAGACTGGTCATATAAGCCGAAGGAGTCAGTAGATTGCTTCCATTGCTTAGTCCGCGCTTAAGGGAAATTTTCATCTCTCTACCACATAAAGCCACAATAGACTACAGCACCTTGAAGGCCGAATTGCTATACGCCTTCAACTTGACCCTTAGTTCTACCACGCTAAGTTTAGATCGGCTAAAATCCAGCCCGGTCAAACTTACCCACATTTTGGATATATCCTGAAGCGAAACCTCGAGTTCTGGCTAGAATCCTCCAAAGTCGAATCGGAGTATGAGACCCTGATTGACTTTATGTTAAAAGAACAGCTATTGTCCACCCTTCCCCAGGAGATCCGAGCATTTGTGCAAGCCCCCTGAGCGTCTACTTTTCAAGAATGCTTCGAGGAAGCTGATCTCCATGTGACAAATCATCGTCTATACCCACAGGATACCCGGAAGAATAGTCCCCTCTCCCCGAAGAATAAATTTAGTCAATGGAAGTTCCAACAAAGGAAACCCTCTCCATTGATAAAGACCACAGCCCCGCTCAGGCCAAAGAATAAGCCCTTTGTAGCCCGCGAAGACAGAAAACCCCCAGTCTTCAATACCACCTACAATAACCAGCACCAGAATAAGCAGGTTATATGCTACTCCTGCGGTTTCCCTGGCAATTATATGTCCCAATGTGTACAGAATTCCAGCCTACGTCCCACCTAGAGCCACCAAGTCCACCACGTAACCACTACCCTTCCCCCAGAACAGCCGGCCGCGCTTACGTCATGCCTCTTGTCCTTATCCCCACAGGAATTTCAAGTAAACTTCCTGTTCAACAAGAGTTCCCCCGGAGGACTAAATTTCGAAACCGGCTTGATCAATGGCTGTAAAGTGTCCACCCTCGCGAGAGACACAGGGTGCACATGCATTGTCGTGTCAGACAAATTGCTCCCCCCTGTCGACCCCCAACATAAGAAGTACGCAATTGTACTCGACTTCTTGGGTCGAGAAAATAGATTTCTGGTAATCCGTTGCCATGTACAGTGTAAATATTTCACTGGTTAGGCCGACGTAGTGGCAGCCCCCATCAAATTTTGCTCGGTACTCATTGGCCAGAGCGCACTACTCTCCCCGAGGTAAGTGCCTTAAGCTGTCGTCACTCGAGCGCAAGCTAGCCGCGAGGCCTCTCCCCCAACGCGCCTTCTAACCCCAGAAGCCCCTTTAGAGGTTCCAACATGTTATGCAAAATTCCTCAAAGCTCAGCAGAGCTGCCCTTTACTTCAATCCCTTGGGGAAAAGGCCGAAAGAACGAAGTGGTGATCGTTTGAGGGAACCGTCCCATAAGGTACGTCATTAACGACTCCCTTCTGGATGGCACCTCCAAGATGAGTCTGACCCACCTTCCAAGGTCATATGTATTCCGCGGACACATGTAGGCCAAATCCTGCGAGTAGCACACGAAAGTCCCATGGCCGGTCATTTCGGTCATAACAAGACTTTTCAGTGAGTATTTAAATACTTTTTTGGGCCCGGTGCAGCTAAAGATATTGCAGAATTCTGCAAAACGTGCGATTTGTGCCATAAAAACACTGCAAAAGGTCGAATAGCCCCTGCTCCCTTGCAAAGAACCCCAGTCATTTCATAGCCCTTCTCAAGAGTCGCCATCGACCTCATCGGACCAATTCACCCCCCTTCCGCCGAAGGTCATACGCATGTACTAACATTGATAGGATGCGCTACCCGATTTCCAGACGCTGTTGCTCAAAAAATTATCGATAGTATCTCTTGCTCTGAAGCCCTTATTTCCACTTTTCATAAAGGAGGATTGTCCAAAGAAATCTTGTCAGATAGAGGCCGCCAGTTTACTTATGAGCTGATGGAACACGTGAACACCCTGCTCCAAATCAAACCTATTTTTACCACGCCCTTCCATCAGGGCGCGAACGGCATGTGCGAAAAGTTTAATGCGCCCTTAAAAAGCGTCCTCAAGAAGCTTTACTTGGAACAACCCCAAGAATGGCACTGATATCTGCCAATTGCGTTATTCGCATGCCACGAAATTCCCCATAGGACCATCGGATTTTCCCCGTTTGAGCTCCTGCACGGAAGAAACGTGCGGGGAACCCTCAATATTTTGAAGGAGTTTTGGTCAAATTCCCGTATGTGTCCAGAATTAAGGAACACTTATTCTTTCGTTCATGAACTAAGAAAAAGATGAAAAAGGGGTTTTGACATAGCAGTCAGGAAGTCCGAAATTAATCTGGAAATTGATCGGACATACTTCGATCAAAAGACCAAGCACAGAAAACTGAAGCCCGGAGATGAAGTTCTGCTCTTACTTCCCACGGAAAGGCCACTACCCCATTCAGAAAACACACGGATCGGTCGATTACGTATCACAGACCCCCACTGGTGATAAGTTATATCACATAAACATGCTAAAAAAGTATCAT
Organism: Ceratothoa steindachneri; assembly: GCA_963969495.1. NCBI lineage: Eukaryota > Metazoa > Arthropoda > Malacostraca > Isopoda > Cymothoidae > Ceratothoa > Ceratothoa steindachneri. The sequence goes on along the minus strand of OZ018326.1, from coordinate 144,124,827 downwards.
AGACGGGCCTGTATAAACAATACGAGGGGGAGTCAAAAAGTTCTCAGATAAATGGCATAAAATTTTTATTTGTAATAATACTGTAATCATTTTTCTACATAAGCTCCATTAACATCTATACACTTTCTTAATCTATGAATCCAACGGTAAAGACCATCTTTGTAGAATTCACGGGGTTGTCTCTGGCACCAAGTAATGACCTGCTTTTTTGCTTCATCTAATGATTGAAACCGGGTTCCTTTTAGGTGTCCCTTTAAATTTGCAAACAGAAAAAAGTCAGAGGGTGCTAAATCAGGGCTATAAGGGGGATGAGCAAGAGTTTCCCATCGAAATTCCCGTAGCTGAGATCTCACAGCTTTGGACGAATGTGCAGGGGCATTGTCATGGTGGAACAAGATTTGCTTGTGGAGCTTTCCTCGTCGTTTTTTGGCTATTGAAGTTTTCAGCTTCCTTAAAACTCCTTCGTAATAGCTGGATGTAACAGTTTTTTGTCCTTCTAAGAAGTCTATTAAAATAATTCCCTCCGAATCCCAAAAAACTGTAGCCATTATCTTCTTAACGGACCTCTCTGTCTTGAACTTGATAGGCCCTGCTTCCCCCCTTGGGTGCCACTCTTTTGATTGATTTTTACTTTCAGGATCAAACTGATACACCCAAGTTTCATCTCCCGTTACGAGGCGCTCAAAAAAACTATCCTCGTTTGCTTCAATCTTGGTCAAAATAGCCAAAGAAAGGTTGGCCCTATGATTCAGCTGGTCTTCTCGCAACGCTTTTGGGACCCAACGTGCTGAAAGCTTGCTCAGGCCAAGATTTTCAGTTAGAATTCCAAATGCTGAGACAAGAGAGATTTCACATGCATTGGCAACTTCATCAATAGTAATACGGTGATCTTTATCCACTAGATTCCTCACAAGCTCGACATTTTCTGGGTTAATGGAGGTGGAGGGTCTCCCTTCACGTGGATCATCTTCAACTTCTTCTCTGCCCCCCTTGAAGCGCTTAATCCAGTCGTAAACTACCGCTCTACATGGCGAAGAGTCACCATAAACCTGTTGTAGAGCGTCAATAATCTTAACAGGCTTCCAATCAAGTTTAGTCAGGAATTTAATGTTCGCTCTTATCTCAAAATTTGCCATTTTATGGGTTCAAAAAAGTAACCTTTTTGAAGTACATCTAATACAAAGAGTCTCGACAAATTGAATGACGAATTTTGTAGGAATTGTTCAGAAAACATGAAAGTCGTGTTTGACCCTGTATTTACTTGTACAAAATCGAACATTTCAATAATCTGCCATTTGTCTGAGAACTTTTTGACTCACCTACGTATAGCCGCCTTCGACGAAGAAAGGGTAATTGACGGCGTCCAGCCAAACAACCCCCTAAATAGTGTTAATTCGATTTGCGTGGACTCAAGCGATGATTGTCCCCTCCCCGTCCTCCTGTCCAAGCTGCCACCCGCTTCTCCCAAAGAACCTTTCTTCGAGTTGGATGTAATCTCCGAACTCACCAAGGAACCAAATGATGGCGCTTTTGGAGGAATTTTGTGTCGTCATTTCCGAGTCACCAAGATGCTCGACTCAGTTCTAACATGATATTGCCCTCACTACGCTCGAACACGTGCGATGTAAGCCCTATCCCGTACCGGTGCACCTAAGAGACGCTTTCAATTAGGAAGTCGATAATCTTTTGCAATTAGGGATTATCGAGCCATCTACGTCTGACTACTGTTCCCCAATAGTCATGGTCCGCAAGCCAGACCAGTCCTTTAGGATGTGCGTCGATTTTCGGAAGCTGAACACCTTCACCCTGTTTGACGACGCGCCTCTTCCCCTGATTAACCAAAATTTACATCTCTTTGAAGGAGCCGCCTACATCACTGAGATAGACCTATGTAAGGCCTATTATCAGATCCCCCTAAAGGCATCAGGGAGGAAACTAACAGCCTTTCCTACAGACAAAGGTTGAATGGAATTCACTCGTCTTCCTTTTGGCCTAGTCACTGCCTGCAGTAGCTACAACCGCATAATGCGCCCTGTAATAGACGGTTTAAAAAACGTTTCTTTTTATTTTGATAACGTGTATGTGGCTACACGTTCATGGAACGAAAATATCTTGTCCCTCCGCCCGCTTTTAGAACGCTTAAAGCATCATAGCTTAGCGATTAAACCCTCAAAATGCCATTTTTCTTATAAATCTATAGAATACGTTGGATTTAAAATAGGCGAAAGTCACCTGGCCCCACATAAAGAGAAGGTAAAAGCTATTGTAAAAATGCCCCTACTGCGCACCAAGAAGCAATTACGGTCTTTCCTCGGTGCTGCTGCGTTTTACCGCCGCTTCCTACCCCAATTCACTTCTGTAGCAGCTCCCCTAAACGATCTGCTAAAAAGAAACTCCCGGACCCCCTCAAGTGGTACCCCGACGCCAAAGCGCTCTTTGAAGAGCTCAAAGAGAAGCTAGTCTCCACCCCGATCTTAAAACTGCCGAACCTTCAGAAAAAAATTGGCATACGGACAGATGCCTTCCAACTGGATTTTGGCTGCGTATTACTCCAATACGACGAGGACCAGGAACCCGCTCCTTTAAGCCTTGCGAGTCGCCGACTGACAGCGAAAGGGCGTACGCTACGGTAGAACTGGAAGCTCTAGTGATTGTTTTGGGGATAAAAAAAATTTAGAATGTATCTGGTAGGTCGTTCATTCCTCATAAAGACTGATCATAGACCGTTAGCCTACTTAAAAACTTGTAAAAACCAAAACGGCAGGCTAATGCGTTGGTCTCTATTGCTAGCTGAGTACCGTGATTAAATCAGGTATCTAAAAGGGTCTGGGAATGTAATCGCAGATAGCCTTTCGAGAAACCCGATTTCAGATAGCAATTAATAGTAAATTAATTTTTTGGAGTGCGTGTATCTCTTTGTATAAATAATTATTTCTTGCCTGTACTCTGTATGTGTTTTGTGTTGTTTTGTATGGTTTTAAAATATGTAAATTAGAGAAACTGACGTAGCAGTAGTACTTTGTAGCCATTAGATACTAAGATAAAGTCCTAACGGTTCTTCCTTATTTCATGGCAGAATAATGTTCCTCGAAATAGGTAGGCGTTTGAGGGTATAGAACGTACACACCCACATGCCGCCAGGCGATCGTGGGAACAAAAGAGATTGGTCGTCTGAGTTGACCTTCGTCCCCCCCCCCTCCACCCCACATTCTACTGCTCTTCTCCGCCTTTCCCCAGACCCAACGCCCTTAGCAGGCGACAGGAAGTCTGACGGAAGAAGGCCTATCTCACAGAAAAGACTAAGTTCTATTTGTCTTCTTTATGATACCAAGGAGATTGTCCAGAAGGCGCCGCGAAAAGCCAATTGTCGTATGGAGAATCTCTCTCTCAATTTCACACAGTCCGCGGTATAAATGGCAATGCCGTTCATCCCTCAGCAGAAGTGTTCCAGATCTACTCGCGTAATCCTCACGTTGAGTGAGTGTCATTGCCGTAACGTATCGACTGCCAACGCGCGCCCGCTGACTCAACCTGGTCGCTGTCTCAAAGAGTTCCTGAGGCAAATCTCGCCCCGCAGAGTCTGTGACTAGAATAATACGCTCTGTTGCTCAAAGTAACTCGAAAAAGAAAAAGTAACATCCAAATAGTTACTGGAAGTTACTATTTGTTAGTGTCACATCCAGTTAGGAGTAAGCTAACCGGAACTGCAGTCAGCAGCCCCGAACCCGTCGTCTTATTCCCCCTCTCCCCGAGAACTCGTGTTAAGGCCACATAAACCACCTCGTCTTGACCTGAGTAGTTGTCTCTCCAATCCATTACAATTAATGGTGATCTGTGAACCCAGTGTCTCTTTTATTCTTAAATTACCTATTTATTTAACAATGATTGATACTCCCATTGAGTCATTATAAATTTAGACGCTTAACGTTAGTGTTATCCTCCTTTTTTGAAGGAGATTCAAGTGAATCATTCCCTGATATTATTATTCATAATTGCTGTCAACCCAGACTAGTCCGTGTTTAATATTTAATCCTTATTTACCGAAATGCCTATTACTACTAATTATTATTTTGTTGGAAATTAAAGTTTATTTTTGAACGTGTGTTTATTTGGTGGCTCCTCCTTTTTTAAGTACCCTTGGCAAGACTTTAATTAAGCAGCCCTTCGGCTAATTTATTCAACCTGTATTTTGCACTCTTAGAATTCAACAATCACACACCTCCTCTCAGTAACAGGTGGGACTTTTATAGTAAGAATTTTGGACGTGGCACAACCTGCTTCTAACCAGCCTTCGCACGTTCATTAGGAATTAAAGCCTATATGTATATAATGATCGTAGGTGAGTCATAGGGTCTCAATACCATCGACTTAAACAAAAGCGGTGTGTCCAGATCAAGGACTACAATAATAATTGGACCACACTATGAGCAATTCTACGACACTTACCACCATGAACTTCATCAGATCACACTGTATTCTCTCTATCCAACACATACATACAAATCATTACTTTTAATGTTATCTTACTTTGAACAAGCATCTATAATCTCGTTTATTTAAAGATATCTAATACCAATTTCCTCTCTTCCACGTAAACTATTCTTTCTCCTTCATGTCTGACTTAAATTGCGCAAGCATCAGCAATCTCCCTTTTTTAAAAAATATTGACACTCATTCTCCTCTATCTCACATAGCATACAACCCTCTCATTCCGTAAATTAGCGAGAACACAAAATAATATAGGTTAACAGGCTTGACATGGACGTGTTTCCGATGGCCACAACCATATGTGTCATTTCTTTCTGGCTCCTGATCTCAAGCCATCGAAGCAGCTTACAAAGATAAAGGCAGCCGTATCCAGGTTTAGTCTCTCTGAAGGACACGCGCAGGCGGAGGGTAAGGAAATCGTTCTGCTCCAAATACAGGCAAAATATAATTGTTTGTTAGGAATCTTAGATTCCGTTCAACTTCGGTTAAGTTTATTTTTGATATGTCAGAAAATAAATGTGCTGGTAGTATTCTGACAATCAAATTTGGGTGGAATTAGGAAATTGAGACAAGGATCAATGGAAAGTTGTGATATTAAATTAAATTTAAATCCATTGCTATGGTAATTATTGTTTTTATTGAACTTATTTTAGGAATGCTATTTATAACAATTGTTGTAGGCCGATTTCGATAAATTATGACTACATGAGTAACTAAATTATTTAGGAGTGTTAGCTATTCTTCTACACACGGCATTATATTTCTAGCATGGAGGAAGGGATTGAATCCCCCGGATCACGGTTACAAAACTTTCAGCCTCGTCATGAGATAGAAGCCCATTGGCCAAATACATGGATCCTTATCCTTTCGGGGGTGTGTTGCTCCAATGAATCAACCTTCTGATAGCTACATACAACAAAGCTATCATTGGCACCACCCTACAGCTCAAGATAACCAAACTCTTCTCTCTTCCAGAACCCTACCAATTAAGTAATAGTGTCCTCTATGGGACTAATCATATCCACATATCCCTAACTCAGGACGAATGCTGACACCTAAGGTTTCCGAAAGGTTTCCCGATATGGAGAATGTCAAGAAACACATAATACCACTCGGCTACAACCTTCCGTCCTCTCATGTCTTCGTTATCAACAGGGAAGGTCTCTTTGATTTTTAGCTGCTTGTCATTATTCGGTTGAAAGATCTCTTTCAAAATAAATTAATTTTAATATCCTTTCAAAACTTATGGGATCGCAGCTTTCATAACTTGGTTTCGTGTCTGTTTGCTGTTTAAAATAGTGAGAAATAGTTCTCCCTAAATTTAAATTCCAAATAGTTAAAAATGAAGAAAGAATCAACTTTCGTAACAGAATAAATGAACTTGAGAACACATATCCTAAGAACAAGTGCAAGAGGTTGGCACTATAGTGTATATCACAGATCTACCCTATATAGCACCTTCCCTAGTTTTTTGTAAAATAAATATTTCTAAAAATGTGCCTTGTAGAGTGTTGGAGATGTTTATCTTTAGAGTTGTCAATTTCATTTAGTAATGAATTATTCAACTGAAGAGAATTATTAACAAATCCCTAAATTCACATAAATGTCCCCTTTGGTCTCACCCACAATAAACATCTTTTACACTGAATACAAAAAACAACCCTAACTAAGGTGAGAAGTCACGAAAGGAATTCACTGAAATTAAACAACTTATAGTGTAAACAACGAGCGTATTTTTACTATTGGATAGTGTACATAGAAGGAGACGAGAAAAAATGAAGGTTAAATACAAAAAAGATGATACAATCCATATACTATCATAGATTATGCAAGACGAAAATAGTGGGGCATGGAGTATTATATGACTAAGTTCCCCACAAGAGTACAAGGATTCTCTGGCGGTTTTTCTTGCTGAGAAAGCATCATATCCCATCCCTAAGGCGTAGTTGTCTTAGCTGAAATAGGGGGAATAGGGTAATAGTAGTAATGCCCCGCTAGAACAGAAACTTGGAGTAAAATTTTAACATAGTACTTTAGCACTGTTCTGAGCTCAATGCCTGCAGAAGAACTTGCGCCTGTATATCTACTACTCTTTTTACTGTCTTCGTTCACCGCTTTCTTTAAAGATGTCTCCCTCTAACTTTCTGAGTGATACAGCCGCCCTTACCATTGAACTTTATATTTGAGTGAATAAAATGCTATTGTCTCTTACTCTCTAATCGACTTTAGCTGGAGGAATAAAGTGAATGAGGCCGTTCCAGACCATTCAACACGACATTCCGCAATATTACTTATGTTCTCTGTATTTTTATAGTACTTCCGCTCTTATTGTGTTTATATCCAGTGAAGAATAAAATGTATTTTAGGAATTTGTAAGAAAGTAGCAATTACTAGGTGAAATAAAATGCTAAGTAACTTACTTATATAATGAGTATATCCAAAGGAAAAGACTGCTTGGCTCGTTACCCTGAGATTAATCCATTTTTAGCCGTTACGGTCTTGTAATTGCAATAAAACAACATGATAGACAATAATGCGCTGCATTGATACGAGATAAAATGCTTAGGTTACAATTCAAGAATTTTCCTGATAATTCTCTATTGAAAATCGTTCCTTTGTATCTTGGGGCGATCCATTTAGTGTCATTACAGTAATTCTGAATTGACGATGTTAAATGAGGTTTACTACTAAAACTATTTTTCATTTACTCCTTTCAAGTCATTTTTAACCTGAGAACGATACCACGCTTTCAAACCTTCACATCTTCACTCTATTGACTTTCATATTATTATCTTGCCTAATTTAATATTGATACAATATCATTCGCCTTTCCTGTCTACTATCGCCCCTAATGTCATAAAACCTATCTTCTCCTTAGCAGTTCATATCTGTGGATCAATTAAAAGTGAATCTTTGTCTTACGATATCCATAAAAAAATTGTTATCAAAGTTTATTAAAACTCACAATATAATGACACATTTCGAGGAAACTAAAGCAATGGGATTATAGCCCATTACTGCCATATATGACACTTAAGCAATAGAAATATCTTACTGGAACCAATTAGCTTTCATGCTATAGAATCATAATAGAGATATAATCTTTCCCCTCTTCACGTGCTTGGAATTCAGAACGAACTTTCCGGCTTGCAAAAATTAGTGCATTTACATATCTTCGCATTTCAAGAGATTGCCTTATAATCTCCTAATTTACCGTCACAGAAAATGGATAACTGAATATTATTTTACTCCAACATCTTTGCTAAACACATTTTTAAAGATGGGTAAATTTCGATAAATCTCTGCGACAAATTTGTACGTTTAGTAAATAGCAATGTTGATAACCGACACTCCATCATGTCCCTGGAGCGCGGCATCGTTCCTCGCAATTAGGTGACCTGTACGGGACCATTAAAATGTATCCTAATAGAGGGATTTTAAGATATCTCATTTTAATTTTCTACGTTACCATGATAGAAAATGAAAACTAAAGAATATTTTCCATCGTTTTTATTTATCAATACATTATTAAAGATAGGAAAATTTCGAGAAATCTTGAGACAAAGGTTGATAGCAAGATTTTATAACGTACACTGCATCAGGTCCTGGTTGCCGGGCATCGTTCTTCGCTCGGTAGTTGACCTATCTTGTACAGATCTAATGTATCTAAGAAGATGTTCATATTTCAAGATAGCTGCTTATTACTTTTGGTCGCTAAATATAAATGAAATTCCGGTTGAACAGCGGAAATATTTCAGCAGGCAGAAGCACGTCTCCTTAATATCATCGAACCAAAAACCCCCTCAGATCTTTTCATAAAGATAGGTAAAAATCAATAAACATATTTATTTAGACAGTTTGAGGAATAAAGTGATCCACTATGTAGATGCTACCATATGAATGAGAGACTAACCCTTCAAAACTTGGGATCATTGTCACACAGAATAGGAATTTCAAGAGTCGTTCTGAAAATAATTTTAGAAATGTCAGTCTAAAATTTTATTACCTATATAAACATATTCATATAATAAAATTAAACAATAACTACAGTATTAAAATGAATTCAAAAACTTATACTTGAATAAATCATACAACGAGGATTCGAGTACTATAGCCAACGTCTAATCTTCATGCAAACTTCACTCAACCGAATGAATGGAGAAGAAGATGAACTTAATAACAAAGAAAACTGAATGACTTAAATTCACCAAAGATATTTCCCATTAATCTAATAATCTATAATTCCGTTAGTCACTGATAAGCCAGTTACACAGCTAAGCGAAAGAGACACAGGCATTCATCTTTGATCAAATAATTTTTGAAGTCTCATAAAAATAATGGTATAGAACTCAGGATTACGTTTTTATTCATTTAGGGAGTCCAATGTATTGATATAGAATACTTATAAATGTTTAGCAGTGCCTCTCTTGAACTTTTTAAATAATTTTAATCAGATTAATATCAATTTAATGACCCATTTCGAATGAAATTGGCAACAAAACTATCGTCTCTCTATGTCCTCACAACATATTTATGCTATTAAATATAGCATTATAGATCCATGGTTTCACCTTTATATGTTTAAAGGCGCACATACCCAGCCAATGCGTAAATTTAGGAATCAACTCATCAGGAAGAAGTAATATTATAATCAATGGATATTATTTAAGTTTGAGCGGGAAGTGAATTCAAAAGGGAATGCAGGTGATGATTAGCGAGAGGTGTAATCAGGTGTTTGGAGGGTAAAACAAAAGCACAGGTATTCGAGGAGATACTTCTCTGGTCCCTAATGAGGAGGAGCCAAAATGGGGGTTTTGACAACTTTTTGTTGAAGAATGAGATTTTCTCTGCTGCAGAGAGATGAAATGTCAAACACGAGACGGTTCTGCGGCTCGGCAGGGAGACTCAGACGAAGGAAACGGGGGCCTTGAAAGGGGATGCGGGATGAAGGGGGTCGAACAGTTCTCCTGGGAAGAAGATTACTCGATAAGCTTTCCTCTGAACAGGGGCCAAAGCTTCACGAAGGGCGATCTGCTGGTCAGATATTAACGATAGGTACGACTCGAACAGGAGTTGCGAGATCTCTTGGGGAAACAGACAAAACTGTCTAAACGGAGAGAATGGCAGACTCTCAATTTTCTCGAGAAATTGCGGCCGCAGGGTTAAATACTCAGTTGGCTGGTCGGTAGATAGCCCCAGAGCATCGCCGTCTCCAGAGCATTCTCGACATCAGTCTATACAAAATTACTTCGAAATAACGAGTCCGACCAGACAAAGAAGTTTGGCTCAGGATTTGGAGTTGAGTTTGCACGTCCACGCTCGCGGGATAAGGACATGCCTGTCAGGCATGGTTGCCAAAATTCGGCATTATCGCAGGGAAGCGCGAGCGAGGTGCGTCCCGCATAAGCAAATACAGGCGGGTCGAGCGACTCAGCGCGGGACTGCTTCCTTCTCAATGATTCTAAATTTCTAACACCAAGGAGCACGTTGAGAAGTTGATATTGTTAAGTTGTTCATTTAAGTATTTCAAAAATAAGAGCGCCTGATCTTTGTGTTTAAAAATCACAAAGCAATCATCTATAAATCTTTAGTAAAATATAGCTTTGGACTCAGAGGGGCAGTCATCAATCCAGGACTTTAAGTGGAAGCATAAACAATTTGCAAATGACGGTGCTAAGGGGGACATTTCATTCCAAATCCAAATGAAATTACAAGGCAGTTTATGAATATACCCCTCGAATAAAATTTCAGTCGAATGGAGGATTAATGAAGTCGAATAGTTTGAACTTAATATCCAGGGTCTTTATTATTTTGCCACAGGACCAAACTTTCTCATATAAAGGCAATCAAACTCTGAAACTATCTGTTTGGAATTAATAGAAACACATTTAAATTCAGAAGTATAGGAGGGCGAAATTCAATTCAGCAAATAGAGTACTGACTAATTTGGTCATGAAATTCGATTAAGTTGTGGTGCTGTAAATTACGTAAATATGAAAATCTAAGTGAAACGATTATGATAATAGAATAACGTTTGTAAAGTAAAAATTTATAAATTATAATCATCGATGAATATAATTCAGATGGATTGAGAAAATTAGCAATAAATACTAAATGTCGAAGAGAAAATCAACATCCTAATTCTGTAGGATGGGTGAAAGGTAAAGTTGGCTGGAATATCTGTGACCTTTACTTACTCAGTCCTTCAATTATACAGGTAAGCACTTTTCTTCTTTTACACAAAAGATTTTTGCCTGCTTATCACTTGAATCTTCAGTTCTGAGGAGCTTAAATTCTTTCGTGGTTGTTGCCTTTTTCTCTCACTTCTCGCTTGTCACTTATAGCCTACGATTTTTAGTCTTTCTTTGAGCTATAGTGCATATAATTTTTTTCTCTTATTTCAAGTCTTTTACGCAGCTGGGATTCATTTTTCGTTTTTATCTCTCTGTTTAGTAATTTTCCTCGAAGTTTATCGCTAGATTCTGCTGTAATTATTGCCTTTACTTAGATTGATTATATACTCCCACCTTCATGCCGCCTTATTTATGCTACTCATTCTCGAGAATTTTTTCAGTTAAATTTATCCGTTAACAGCTGAACAAAGCGTGATTTTATAAAAAGGTTTAGTTCCCTTGTAGGATACGTAATAAATGGTCTGAAGAGTGTCTAATCAAACGGTTTTTATACAGAAGCTTTTGATCACTGCCATACACTCTTTCTTCTTTGCAGAATTTTTAATTTTGTGTCAGGGTAATATGGGTTTACTTTCATATTAACAATTTTAGATGCGATAAAATTACTATGAAAGCATTGTTGAAATTAGTTATTATTATCTATTTTTATGTGATTAAGACAATCAAGACTGTCAATTTATCGGTAACTAAGTTTTATAGGCTAATACATAGCTATTGAATTAAAATCTAAACTAACTAGATATTCAATGTGTGCTGATATCTGTGTATATGCACATTGAATCACCAGGAGACATGCCCCTCCCAAAAAGCCTGCTACTGATTATTTCAATCAGGTTTGAAGCTAAGAAAAACATATTGCTTCATTTTCAGTCGACTGAAAATATTCCACATTTTATTAACTTAGGATGGTTTTTAAAATTTATTAGGTTAAGTAAAACAAGGAAAGATAATTATTTCTAAGTGGATAGTCTTGTCACAATAGGATTATATTTGCAATGCTTTCTTGCCTTATATATATTTATATATATATATATATATATATATATATTATATATATATACATTTGTAATCTGACCTTCGAGGGAGTTCCGTTTTCGCCCTACAATTGCTTTTTGTAAATTTTAATCTTAGGTTTTTTGCAGTATAACTTTATGTATTTGTTCTACAAAATGAAGCCACTGGGTATATAAAGGCTTTAATGTTTATTTCTCAGATACTGGTGAATTGTCTTTTATGGTTGTATTAGAACAACTTCTAATTACTCGGCCTGACGATACTTTTGGAATTTTGGCTTTAGTTCACATACTTAAACATAGAGCCATTTTCTTCAAAATTCCAATTCGCTTAAGCTATTGTATAAATGCTAAAGAATATAAGCATAAAGATGGCAAAATAATTAGGTTAAAATAGTTCCCAATTTAATTTCTCGTTAGAATTAATGAAAATACACATGTAAATATAGGAATGTGAAGCAAATAGCAAGAGTGAACGAGCAAATTTATGTAATAAAAATTAAATTATTTTCTCCCACAACATACGGCAAAATTAAAAAGAAAATTTTATAAAAATGAAAAAAGAAGAGTCTTCTGCTAATTTGAGTAAATAAATTGTAATAGCTCCAATTAAAACTGCCTAATTAGAAAATGTAAATTATCTATATTAAATGCCAAATCTAATACAAGCCCCATATTTATCTATGTATAATAAAATACAGAACGGAGTCAAACTACGTGTAGAGGTATAATAAAAGTTTAGTATATATATATATATCTTGTCTAAGAAAATAATAACTAAAGACATCTGGGTTTAGCTTTGCCCCTTCGATGTTAACCAGTAACATAGGAGAACGGGCAAAATGGTAAAGGATACGAGACTGATTCCTGACTTCAGCTCAAAAAGGCAGTCCCTTCGAGGGTGCACTTATAACAACCCATTTAAAAGTGTAAACTTCCGATCTCGTATTACCCCCTCTCTGAGCCACAAGACGCAAAAGTGCGGGAGAACAACCTGAGGTCCCACCTTGCGAGCCCCCTCCCCCATCCACCTCCACACCCACCTCAGCGGGAGTAATTTGGGTATATAACAGGATGACCCGTGTAAACCAGGCTTTTTGTAGCCTCAAAAATCACAAGTACAAAGTTATTGCAAGTTAAGGAGAATTTGCAGTCCTTGTACAATACCAGATTGTACCAAGGAAGCTCGGCGCCGTTCGAGCCCCAAGATTAGTGAGTATCAACCTACACAGATTGAGGACTCCAAATCTTATTCTATCTGAGTTTGACAACTCCAAACTAGATAGATTTCTTATCCAAAATCGAAATTATATAAGCGAGACCCAAATCGCTATAAAAGAATATAAACATATCCCAACCTTTTCTAAAGGAAATCTTTTCAAGGTCATTAACGTACGAGAACCAACCCGCCTCATCGGCGTCTTCGTTTTGATTCTCTTACGCCAACGTTAAATTCCGTGTGACGTCACTTATCCACCTTTAGGCTGGAGTAACGCCATCTTGAGGACCAAACTGCAAACTACTCGAGCTACGCCTCTCAGGAACAAAAATCTCCGAAGATATTCTAACTGGAATCGGGTATTAATGCCAATTACCTTATTTAAGTAAAGAATAATCCTGTTATTTATGTCCCCGTGCATAAAAATTAGTTTATTGGATGTCTGACTAAGGACAAAGATATTTACTTAAAATTGTTCCGCCGTAAAATTTTATCTCTTGTCGAGCCTCGAGAGCTCGCCCTGTAATCCCATTTTCTTTTTATACGTGTATTAGATCTGTGTGTTTTAATGTTATTTAGTGAAAGGGTTTCTGTTTGTTAAAGTCTATTTTTAGAGAAAAAGCTCTGTTTTAATTATCCTCAAACGAGTTGAAGTTACAATATTTAATAAAGTCAAGAAAGAAACGCCTTTTACATATGTATTCACTAGAATTAAAATAAAGATTAACACTTTTAGAGCCCGATCCTCAAGCGATCACCGAGGCACAAACCTACGCCTCAATTTAAAGTTAGTTGGTTTATTGAAAATTAATAAAACAAATAATATATATATATATATATATATATATATATATATATATATATATATATATATATATATATATATATATATATATATATATATATATAAGCTCGGCTAAACTACTACTCTACGTATAACGTAAAAATTAATCTCTATTCAATGCTAAATTTTCGTGTGTAAAATGTATAACGCTTATAATAGGTGAGTTAATATATGAAAAAAAAGAGAAGTGGAAGGATCTCTATAGAGTGTTAAAAATGGTTGAGGCCATAATTAGATACTCGATAATTTTCATAGTGTGAAACAGACCCAACAGTGAGTTGATTTGCGTTTGGTTTGTCAATTGCAAAAACTGTATAATCAATATTAAGTTTGCTTTCGGTTTGTTCTCGCTATTTCTTACATTAACACTAATTAAAACTTTACCAATTATCCAGAATACCCTTTTCAACAATTTATTCGTTTAAGGCTTATCGTATCTTTTTGTCTCTTGTAGAATATATCGAGAAGAGGGAACTTGAACATCGAGAGTAATTGTAGTGTACTGAAATGGTAAAACCAAACTTATTAATTTCAGGAGGTTAATTAAGTTATGCATTATTGGAGAAAAATTCATTTACATTTACTCCAACATTGCACGAATTACTACATCATTTTTCATCTAAACAAATTCGGTTTGTGATATGAAAATCAACATTAAACTATTTTATTTGAAGGGCACCTAAGATGCGCATAGATTTACTCGTTCATGTAATTTAGGAAAATTGGGTAATCATTTGGTTATTAATCGAATTAATCTATTGTTATTTTATTATTATTTACAAAATAACTTGTAAAAAGGTTTAACGCAAATCTTGTATTAATGTTTTATTAAAAATTATAGAAGATTCTTAATTTTGGAATTAATTGCAGTCAAAGAACATTAATACAATGCTCCGTTTTTCCTATAAACTAAATTACAACCAGTACATGGATTAGAAAAACGTGTTCTCACAATTTTTATTTATAATGGCTAAATTTATCCGCTTAATAGAATGAAAAAGATAGAAAAAGCTTGATTTCACAAAGGAGCTTGTTAGGAATTTATTACGAAAAGATCTTATAGAGTGGAGAATATATACGTTTAAACATGTTGTACTTCCGTGAACCTTAATTATAATTTAGGTTTAGCAATTTTCTTTCCTCTATCAATCACCTGATATAAATTATTGTTTTTTAACGTCATACAGTTGAAACTTATATTTTATAAATAATCAAAATTGTGACTCATCCATGCAAATTTAATTCCTAAGCGACCATTCTTTGTCCATCAAATTTTATGCATAAATGTATATAAGACTTTAAACATAGGAAATTATCCATCCGTTATTCTGCTTCTTCTTTTTTATAATTTGTTAATAAGCTTTGTTATTTTACAAGTAGTTTCTTATGAATATTACTTAAAGCACTATCTTATATAATGTTTAAGAATGTAAGGGGTATGGAACGTACATACAAGCATGTCGCCAGAAAATCGTGGGAACGAAAGAAATTTGTCATTTGAGTTGACCTTTGTCTCCTCTTTCTCCACCCCACCCTTCCCCCAACTGGCGACAGGAAGTCTGACGAAAGAAGGCCTATCTCACAGAGAAGCCTAAATTCTATTTGCCTTCTTTATGATACCATGGAGATTGTTTAGAAGGCGCTGCGATTGGCGAATTGTCGTGAATGGAATCTCTCTCTCGATTTCCCACAATCCTTGGTATAAATAATAACGCCGTTAATCTCTCTACCGTAGTGTCCCAAACCTACTCACGTAACCTCACGTTGAACGAGAGTCATAGCCGTAACCTACCTACTGTCAACGCGCCGCCGAGATAACTTGGTCGCTGTCTCAAAGTGTTCCAGAAGTAAATCCTGCTCTGTTGCTCAACTTAACTTGAGAAAGGAAAGGAACATCCAAATAGTTACTGAAAGTTACTATTTGTTAGTGTCAAATCCAGTTAGGAGTGAACTAACCGGAACTGCAGCCAGCAGCCCCGAACCCGTCGTCTTATCCACCCTCTCCCTGAGAACTCATGTTAACGCCACCCAAACCACCGTGTCTGGAATTGCGTAGTCGTCTCTCCAATCCATCACAATTAATGGTAATCTGTAAACCCAGTGTCCCTATTCTTAAATTACCTATTTAATTAACAGTGATTGATACTCCCATTGAGTCATTATATATCTAGACGCTTAACGTCAGTGTTTATTATTTAATCCTTAATTTTTCCCTTTTAACTATTGATAATTATTATATTTGTGTGAAGTAAAGTTTATTTTTTGTACGTGTGTTTATTTGTGGCTCTTCATTTTTGACGTACCATTAGCAAGACTTTAATTAAGAATCCCTTCGGCTAATTTATTCAACCTGTATTATGCACTCTTAGAATTCAACAATCACAAACCTTCCCCCAGTAACAAGTGGGACTTTTATAGTGAGAATCCTGGCTACGGCACAACCCGCCTCTAACCAGCTTTCGCACGTTCAGTAGGAATTAAATCCTACCTATATATATATATATATATATATATATATATATATATATATATATATATGATCGTAGATTGAGTAATAGGGTCAATACCATCGACTTAAACAAAAGCGGTGTGTCCAGATCAAGGACTAGAATAATTATTGGACCAGACTATGAGCAATTCTACGACAAAGAATACAGTTAATTATACTCTTATGAGTCCATTCTTCGATCACCAAATTTTATTTCATCTTTACACAATTTATTGCACCATACTAAAAAAATTCCCATCATATTCATTATGCAATAGTTATCAATTTAAGAATAACGTATATTGGAAAAATAGCGTCTTAATTTTTAATTCAGCATTCAATAATCTTTATTGATATGTCTGCAGTTTTGCAAACAAAGAGGTAGAAACCTAATCTTCCATAAGATGATAAACTTTACAATGGTTTTCAAAGAATTTTATTCCTACACTTAAGTATTATTTCACTTAATTCATTTTTCACATACTTTTATGTTCGACCCTTATAATCCATCACTTTAAGGTCTTCTATATCCAATGCCTGGAGGTTTGCATTCTTGCCATTGACGGGGTGGAGGCAGTCAATTTTATCAATGAAGATTATCGCAGTAATTTTCAGATAGGTGTGTGTAGACAACTTTAGGTTGAGTAAGAAATATGATTAGGACGTGTTTTGGGTATTATTTTTACAATTCTTTTTTTACGCGATTTTTACGATACTTTATTACTCAGAAAAATATAAATAATCAATTAAATTTGATAAAAATTTTATGGTAAGCTTCAAATAAATTAAAATTAATTTGCCATATCCGATAAATCAACTATTATAGCATTTCCCAACTGGCACCTTCTCTTATGTATATACTTTCATAATATCAGATGTAAAAGCCAAGTATAACTACTATGTACACACTCCGCATTCATGAAGTACTCTCTTTTCCATTTGGGCAAACTGGGTTGGTAGCAATAAACACATCAAAGTTGCCTTTACAGAGCCCCCCGACCCCGCTGTATTTATAAAGAAAAGTGTTTCAGAATTTTGAACACCATATTAGCTTTATACTTATCCTTAGATTAGGTATCGTTTAATATAGGTCAAATTGAATGCTTTTTGCTTAAGTGGTTAAAAAATGTGTAAAATCCTACTTTTTCATGCCCACTCTTATCTAAATTTAATAAAAATTAATACTGGTAAGCGCTTATTGAGATTTCTGCAACTTTACTTTTCATTCTTGGTCTATAGTTTTACTTTGTCCGCTTATTCTTCATATTCTTTGTGGAAATTTTAGATTTAGAGCTTCATTTGTAAAATTTGTCTACATATAGTCACATCAGCAGTATTATTAACCCAGTTATGCCTAACATCCTATATATAGGACACTTGACAAGTGTTTATAAATGTCGCCGCCGAAAGTGACATCTGGCAACTGTTTCCTTTATTTTTTCCCACATAGCTTTCTTAAAGAGTCAGTTAAGCATATAAATCCATCGTATCGTGATATACGAGTATGTCTTTCAATTCGATTTTGCGACGAAAAAAATTTCACCCAAAATTTACAATGAACAAACGTACGTTAGCTAAAACAAAAACGTAAGTATATAAATGTGAGTTTCTTTCAGTATAATTTTGTTATTACTTATTTTATTCTGTTTAGAATCAAAGTGAACTGTGATAGCAAGAGAATATTCTCATCTTTGTTTTGTCTAATTCTACCTTTAGTTGAATGTAACCGTTCGAGATATAGGACATTAGGCAACTAGGCACTCCTTTTCCTTAGATTTTTGAGTTTAATTTTCATGGCCTAGCTGTTTTTTATTTTTTTATCACAATTATGTTCACGCACATATCTTAGGCTTATACATTTGCATATTTATCCATATGCATATTTCTATGTTATACATAATTAATTATACATAATAATATATAAAATTACATAGATAAATGTATTTTTGTCAGTACTCTAACTACGAATGAAATAGCAACACTTATTGAGGTAGACGCTGGGCCTTTCCTTTACGGTGATATTGCTATTTTAATACGTTCGCAATTGAATTGTTGCGATGATCTAGTCCATTAAAATTCAGGTACTGAACGTTAGGTGTGTATTGACAATTTTTCCTGGTAGTCAAATGCCGAGATCAGTAATTTAGAGGCCTCAGTAGATGATGAAATGTCGGGGCTATCGGGTAAAGGTCCTAAAGTAAAATTAAGCTATTCTAAAAGGAAAGTTACAACTGGAGTAAAACAGACGTAATTGCAACATGTTTTGATGAATGTTAACCAATGATGAGAGTTCACGATTAGAAAACTCAGGTAGGGCTTTACTAGCGTTTTTTTGATGATAACATCCTAAATATGCTCGTGACTTTTTACAATACATATGCTACCCAACTGAACCGCATCGACAAAAAGGGCATCATGTCCAGTGAAATATATTATTTTCTTGGGATTATGATTCTAAGTGGTTATGTTCCTCTTCCACGCAGAAGTATGTTTTGGAAAAATAAATTTCAATTTATTTGGGTAATTTACACGCTTGTAATAACCTCAAAATTAATAAAAAGGTTATATTTTCTAAAGTGCGTCCTTTGCTTTAACAAAGAAAGGATCGATTTCTAGATCATGCCTCTCATGAGGAGTGGCATAGTAACTATGATGGAATGGTTCCATACTATGGGAAACATGGGTGTACACAATTCATCCGCTGAAAACGCATAAGAAATAGGTATAAAATGTGGGTAGGAGCTACCAAACATGCACCCATATTAGAGAGCAGGACGTACACCAAAACCAAAAAGACACAACAAAAGATTTTCTTTGTCAAAAGGGCAGATTGGCAGATTTCCGTATTTAGTCTACTTTGACAACTTTTTCACTGAGTTCCCCCCTACTTCAAGAGTTGGCCAGTCTTGGGCATTAGGGTAACTAGGACTATTCAAGAAAATCGATCTGAACGTGCATCGTACTCGATACAACAGATGTACGATTTCAGATGTACGGCAGATGAAATAACTATTGTCAAATGGAATGACATTAGTGTAATTTTAGTTGCATCAAACAGACTGTCTGTTCAACCAACTCACTCCGCAAAACGATATTCTCGAGATCAGAAAAAAAGAAGTGTTATTGAGTAGTCCAATATGATTACCTGTATAATCAGAATATGGGGAGCGTTCACCGTGCCGATCAAAACATGAGTCTATACAGAGTTGCAATAAGAGGAAACAAGTAGTATATTCAACTCATAACACACTGTATAGACATCGCCGACAAAAAGAGGTGGAAGATTCCTAAGAGCAGAGGTGGACAACTTGACCAACTGGCTTTTCTTCGCCATGTACTAGAAATATGTAGTCAAAATAAAAGAACAGCAACAGGAATAAGTGATTACCGTATGTGATTTACAAGTGATCTTTCAAATGCTAATACTATAAAGACCAGGAAAAGAGAAAAGGTTTTTAGATATCAATAAAAGAATTTGAATAAAAACTCTTTTAAAATATAATTCATTGCATAAATAAAGACCAAAGAAGACTCGGTAAGCCATAATCTCATTTATAATTCCTTTGCCGTGTTTAACTTAAGCAACTTTAAATTGCATTATTTTTTCCCCAAATTACTACATTTAAATAATTTAGACATAGTTGATATAAAGCTATTGAATGAATCTACATTCAGCACTCCTAAATTAGCTCCGTTATTCATATAAGTAATCAAACTGAAGCTCATTTTGGAAAATAATTTTTTTCGCAGTTTCGGGTGCTGGAAGCATTTCTTTTCTGCTGCTTTTTATGATAGTGATATGTAAATGAAAAACTCTTCTGTTTTGACATTTTAAGCTGAATTTACCTTGAATTTCATTTTCATGAACGAATAAGTAGATATTAATTTGTTAGTACTATTCAAATTATAATTATTAGGAACTAAGATGACCAAGATAACTATTCCATTCTGTGCATTAATTATTCCCGCTTGCTTCTTCATCCTTTTAATTAACTGATAGCGCAATTATCTCTTAGTCTTGTTTCACTAATTAGATAGCCGCTGCCTTTACTCATAACCATGATTATTTATTTATACAAGCAATATTCCCATTAAATTGTCTTTAAAAGCTAAGAATTGTTTTTAATATTTAATTTATATGTTTCAATTACAGTAAATGTCACAATTCCTTTCGAGCCGATATTTAAAGACGCCTCGATTAAAGGAAAGCATGTTTATTAGCATAACTGTATTAAGAAAGCATAAAAAGGATACAATCTAGAATTTCTAATTAGGTATTTAAAGTAATTTACTCGACATTTTTCGATTACTTAATGCAGTATTTTCAAATCACTGTAATGCACCATATACAGGCAAACATATTAGTGTTGTTACAAAAATAACTTCGATACTCAAAAAAGAATCTACATTATTTAAAAGATATTTTTCTTAGCCAATCCTTCTTGATAAACCAATCGTTAAGCATATAAAACTATGCTACCCTCTGTCATTTCATCGTTGAATAAAGTAACTAACACTTGAACTTCCCGCATGATGTGGATGTTATTGTGCACCCTATACCATACGTAACTAAACAGAACATCTATTTCAGCAGCAACACAAGCTGAAGTTTTTTCCCTGGTCAATTCTACTACCGCTCTTCTCCGATTGTACTTTAGGTGCTTTATTTCATTGCCTGGTAGGTGAACATTGAATGTTTCATCCGATACTCCTGGGCATCAGCAACTCGCAGCTACCCCAAAATTGTATTGGACACTACCACTGAAAGCAGTCTCGTACTCAATTGGACCAAGTGTATACGGTACTTCCCGAGAAAGAGTACATCACCTCAAAAGAGTGGCTTTAAGGTGGGACATAATATACCTTGTATCATCTACATAGTGGAAACTTGCGGGTGATGTGTTGCTCGTCGCTTTGCTACAATTTGACAGAGTCAATTTTTGTATATTGTTGGCTTATTTTAAAAGAAATTCTTCTATACTCGAATGGAGAGAAGGGCAGAAAATGTAGGTGAAATATCTGTCGCTGTCATAGATATTGACTAAAATAATGCAGAAGAAACTCATGTTGATTGAGATCACTTTGAAAATTCGGTTTGGGAATATTCGTAACCAGCCCGATATTACCGATTCAAACCGCTCGGAAAGATGCACTGCATCCATTAGATAATAATTAAATAAATTTGATATTGTACTATTATGACATACAACACTTACACAAGAGTAGCGTATACAGAGTTAGATGGCGGATATATCTTTCTCTAGAATAGTTTACCTGCCAAAGAATTAGATGGCGGATTTATCTTTCTCTAGAATAGTCTACCTGCCAAAGAAAGAAAAATACATATTAGTTTTTGAAATAAAACCAAATATTTTAATTAACATCAAATGAAACTAAAATCAGGTAATGGTGGTCTTATAACACTTGGAAGATAATGACCAAAAGTAAATCACTAACTATCATATCTGCGTATGCTCCAAACTGGATTCAGAGAACCAGAAAAGGAGAAATTCCCATGATAATAGGCAAGATCATTGCACCTGTACCTCAAAGCGATAAGCACATGCTTAATGGTGATCTCAGTGAAAAGTTTGTAGAGATCATAAGATTTGGTAGGGAAAATGGTTAAGGTAGTTGTGTTATATGCAATTAAAATATCTCCAAGTTGCTCGAATTATAGCAAGACACGCTGAGATCATAAAAACTAGTATCCATAGAATGGCTTTGCGACGTTAAACAACTTGAAAGATTTCAGGTGGAATAAAATGGCATATCTTAATTTACATCATCGAAAGAAATGAAAGTAATTAAGATTTCCCGATAATTAGGAGATTTATCTAAGGAAATGACAGTTGGATCTCTAATATTTTCGTTTTCTCCTAACTAAAATAAAAAAAATGAAGCACATCTTTAACTACTGAACAAAGGTTCAAGAGCCAAATTCAGAATAATAGAGTTAAAATGGTATGAGATTATATGCAAATTAAATTAACATGAAGCTACCTTGTGCGCCACCAAGAAGAGAAGAGAGGAGGAGTGGTAATTGTGGCAATATGATGAAAATAGCCTGTGAAAAATCTTTAGAATTCTTTGATCGAAAACTCCAAGACAAGTTCGAGAAAAACAATGAAGAATTTATAAACATAATGAAAAGAAAGCACCTGGTTAAACTAGGCTCGATAAAATATCGTAGTAATAAAGAACAGAATAAACAGACTCAAAGGTAAACTACAACAAAAACTATCATCTCTTAAAATTGAGCTTGGTGAAAATATCGTCGCAGATGCAATCGTATTCAGAGTTTTGCAACAAAAAGCTATTTCTGGTTCTTATAGATATCGAGTAACTCCGTAGATTCTAAAGATAACACTACTAATTTAACAGGTCAAGAGTATATAATGAGTTGATATAAGTCGCACATTCAGGCACTGCTGAATTGCTAATCTATGGCAGCATCCGATATACTCTCAAACATTTGAGACTAACTAGTGAATCACTGAATGATTATACCACATTCACATACCAAACCTGATAAATCTGCGACCAGGAATTGAACGGATAATGGCATTTTTCATTTATTAATACATATTTTGATCTTGAACCCGCAAAAGCCACTCTGTAATGAATGAAATTTATGCCAATCCAATGGAAGCAATTGCACCGACAATAGAGTGCATGCATCGTTCTGCAGCCTTATTTTTCAAGTGTATACAAGATATACCATTGCATTTCTTGCAGAAAAAAGTTAACCCGCCTGCTCAATCCTTGTCAAGGGCGTCAATAAACAATCCAGCTCATAACATCAGAGACCAAGTGTTAGAGAATTCTAACATTTCACTGATCTATGTAGCATATTATCGGCAAATGTAAAATCTTGATATGATATTGTACGTAAAATGATAGTTGTGCATGTATCGTATGAAGAATTGTTCATACTGATACATAAAAGAAAAGAACTAATACGAATCTGCAAGTTTAAGGTTTACAAAGTTGAGCTCGTTTCAACTCTTCTCTATGTATGTAATGCCTTGGCTATCTTTAAAGACCTAAATGAATTCATATGATTTCGCATTGCAAAGTAATGATCGATCCTTAAAATCTTGCGGCGCGATAAGGTAAGTAACCTTAGAGTACCTTAGTGAGAAGAAGCAACAATTCTAAGATCTACAATCATAAAACACTACGCGTCTAGAATGCGCCCAAATTACCTTTTGATACGGAAAACTACAATAAGTAAAAAATAATTAGAGAAAGCAAAACAAAATATTTATGAATCTGTTAAAACAATCACTCTATGTAAACTAAATAGATAATAGGATTCAGGAAGAACAAACTTACAATCAAACGGCTATTAGAATTATCATCACCAGGTTTTACAACCTGTTGGAACAACAGTGAAAATGCATTTTACGAAAAAAAGAGAAGATAAAACGAATTTATTTTAGCTTTGTCGCATAATTTGACTTTGTAAACATGGACTTTCAAGCCAATTACAAGCTTACAATCGAAAAGGTTGGTAAAAATCATGAGATTTAGAAGGAAAGGGAAAAAAACATTTATTCTAGCTTTATCGTACAATTTGCCATTATAAATATAGACTTCAGAGCCACTTACAAGCCCACAATCGAAATAGAAAAGAAACATAGTTTCCATGTAATCCTCTCTGGTGATTTAAAGGCTGATGAGAATGATTGTTTTTTGTAGGGGTAGGAAATGTGAAAAAACCAATGAGATTTATCCTATTATTAATAAAAACTGGACAGAGTTATGCAATTGTAGGCAAAATTGTGTTCGTTAGTATCATTGGTAGTAAAACTACAAAACACGGCCATTTAGGGTCTATGGTATTATAATTATAAATACGTTTAGAGAATCAAAATAAAGAGTAGACACAATTAATACTTCTATTCAACATTAAAGTGAATGGATTCTTATGAGGACACAAACTCGCTCTCAGTGAACTGCCAACTAGGTGCTTGTTTTAAAGGGTGGAAACAATAAATCTCTGAGTTTCTCTTTAACTACCATCCTCTAATGACGATATTTATATCCCCTATATCCACTAGTTAACTATCTTTCTTTCTTTCTCTCTCTCTCTCTCACACACACCAAAAAAATTTATTCAGAATATTCGAGTTCTTTCTTTGAAGTTTGGTTTCTGCGAAATATTATATTCGCCAACAAGGAAAGGGGCATTAAATTTTAAGCTTCTTTCCTTCCCTTGTACATGGAAATTCGGCTTTTAGTGTACGCTTTTAGTGTGACTAGAGAAAGATGGAAGAACACTTAGTTAAAAAATGAATAAAGACTCCAAACTTTAGTGCAACAAAGCAATGTGGAAATTTACAGAACGATACAAATTTCCGAGGATTTATTAGAATACTTTACATATGCATAAGAAATAAAAACGTACGAGGCTCGCTGTGGTAAAAAGATGCTGTTACAAATAGTTGAAAGCGAAATTTTGTGTAAGATTGAAAGCTCGAGGACCAGAAAGAACCTTTTTTATACAATCCACTATCTTTTACACTGATGCCGTAAAATTTGCCATCTTTCCCAATCATTGATCAGTGCAGAAGCTATAAAGCAGCTGATTCAAAGTGACCAGAATCGAGAGTAATTGAGGTGCCTTATGATAAAACTTAATAAACCTTCTCTTATCATCAATGTGTTGTTTACTAATGGCTCGGTTGTATCCAATTAGCCAAATGAAGGGACTCCATCTTTGTTTCTATCGGTAAGCTGCATCTCTGTTACTCATTCGTAATGCGCAGCAAATAAAGATTTTAGCCAGTATTAACTCAAAGGGGCAAATGTTTGATTAATTTAGAAATATTCCGTGAATATTTAATGGTGATCATTTAGAAAGGACTAACTGTACCAAGAATAAAATTAATTAAGAGGCTATTCATCCACTACCTTCCTCTTTCATGAAATGTAACTTGTAATTACATCTCTTATGAACCTACAAAGGTCAATCATTTCACTTGTAAAATTTTTTTCACATACATTAGAATTATATCTGATCAGTCCCAAAATTTCAGGTAAGTAAAGTTTGAATAACAGTTTCCTCCATCGTTAAAATTTCACTATTTTATTTTAGAAATATATTACTTTTTTATTTCACCTTCTCTCCTATAGCCATTCATCCATACTCATGGATGAAAGAAGGGTTTAGACCAGTTCCTATAAGAAAATTTATTTAACTGCTGTTCAACTTATTTTCTCTAATCTTATTCAATATGATATCAAGATTCATTTGTTTACTCTTTGACACAAGCGAAAATCTGGAAGGGTTGGAAAAATTATGGCTCAAATAGTAGGACTTATATTTCTTTCACTCATCCCATTCATATCTCTCTTAGCACAATTTCTATTACTCCTTCCAATTATAGGGATATCCTCGCCACAAACTTCCTGCCCTGGGTGATTATGATTATGAATATGGGTGTCTACGTCGTTTAGCAGGAGGGTGCCATAGCCTAGACCGCTAAGACCATACAATAGTGGTTAGGGTCAAACTTAAACCTTAGGTACAAGGAATTTTAGCTGCTGCAGTCGCCCAACTTCAATTGCCTCGTATACAGCGTGTGAGCATATTTCGAGTGTAAGGTCTGCAAGGTCCGTCATACGAACGTTGAAGAGAGCACTTGGTCAACAACCTGTGCGCAGCCTTTAAGTCTTGCCTTTAGCGTGTGCTAGCAGCCACGGGCGTCCACACTAATAAATATTAGAACTTTAACACATGTTTATATCTTAAAACAATAAAAGTGTGTCCATCTACATCTAAACTCTCTTTGTGTCATTTGTTGCCAGCGTCGTAACAATGTAACAGTACTTTTTCAATAACCTATATATATATATATATATATATATATAGATGGAGGGATACAGTAGGTAATTTGTAACCTAATTTCAATAGATAAGAAAATAACAGTATTGAATCATTGAAATATATATAAAATGTTACATACTAAACAATTGAAGAATTGTACTATTCTTTTTATTGAATGAAATTCTTGTCAGTCGCCTCAAACACGACGGCATCGCTCTTTTGTTAGAGTTAATTGGATTCCTTTTCGACGGCGCTCGTGTTTAAAAGTTAGCCCTTTTAGACTCTCTCTCAACCACGCCCAACACATAATAATCGTCTAAGAGGTTGTAGTCAAGGAATTTAGGAGGAAAGATCTCAGGACTCTAGCCACTATGTAGCCTTTCGGAAGATAAACTAGGGCATACTAAGGACCTCGCTACTGACTACCACAAATACAATCATATGAACCTGGAACTTGGTCTTAGTGACTCTTGGTACATATATATTGGGACACAGCATGCCAGCAGTTGTTTTGAGAGTCAGAGAAGAACCAAAGAATGAGAGACTTGAGGCGATCCTTCAGGTCGTTCAAAAGGTTCCCACCATATTTCTTCTGATTGCTTTTCATCTTTTACGATGAACAAAAACTTTTTTTATCCTGTATGAGGAGTTTAGGATCTCCTCATCCACGAACTGCCAAATTAAAAATTCTCACACTAGCTTGTACCTTGCCTTTGACATCATTGTCTTGATGGGGTCCTTGTCAATGATGTCCTAAATCTTCAATAAAAATTAGCGGGGATCTTTTTCATAGCAAGATGCTTAGGGGGAACGCCTAGTTATCATCACAACTAAAATCATAAAACATCTCCTATTTTTTGGAAAACTTTTGACCAGTGTTTGTTTAACCAGGGTTCCGCAAGAGTCAACTAAGTGTGTCTCTGGAAGGACAAAGAAATCACTATTAAAATGCCTAAATTGCCCCAAAATATGTATTTTAAACATTTCAAATAAATATAATAAACTTGAACTATTTTGAAACTAGCTTATCTGCATTGTGAAACATAAAAAAAACGAAAAGTGTAAGATTGTGGAGAGTGAAGAAAGAAATGAGAGTTGCTTAGTCAATTATGCGGCAAAATTTTAAAGGTAAAATTTATTTCTTTTATTTTTTTTGTCTTATTTTGATTAAATTAGGCTAAATATCAATCATGGTAAATTGTGTAGTGCTTTTCACGTGCTTTAGTATACATATATAAGTAATTTTTTTTATATTACGGTAAAACGGCTGCTTTAGATAACAATTAGGATGACACTATCATAAACAAGTTGAAAACTACTGCTTTAGACCACCGGTGTTTATTAAGGTAAAATTAACACAGGACTAAATGACGGTTAGGTATTATTAGAAGTTATTGATAATTTACTATGAGACAGAGGTTATGAAGGTAAATGAGTCAAAACGTGTCGCAGTAAATAGGACTAACTCAAAGAAAATAGATATCCATAGCAAAGAGAGACTATTTGGGAAAAAATCCTAAAATAGAGTTTGAGAAAAAACATAGTGCAGGACAAGGCGCTCCTCACCTACCATTTAACCTGAACTTGTGTGCAAAAAAAAAAGAAAAATATAGCCCTAAATATGCTATAGAAAAGGACACTGTCAGGAATTTTGAAAGTAAAACTTTATTTATTGTAGTTCTAAAGAAAACTACTATACCATTTCTGTTTTTAAAGGGGTTTTAGGAGGTTATTGAAATTGACTAATTTTAAAGGAATTTCGTTTCATGTGTCGTATATTCTTTGGGTTAATTAGTTGATTTTAACGTTTTTTGTTTGGTGAAATTTCAAGCTCCATTGTGTCTATTAGTTATAGCCTGTAATGTTAGAGAGCGGTAGTTGTACGACTAACGAAGTAGTTTGGAACGAATTATAAATTTCCTTTTGCCAAATAATAAATACAGATCAGTCAGTTGTGAGATAAAGTTAATGTTGGAATCCCTAAAGCCATTTAACTTTATAGGCGCTTTTCACGTATATATAACTCGGTCATTTTAAGCATGAGAGCAAATTTACTTTTGAGCAGATGCGCTATGCTACCATAGTCATTTAGCAGGTTACGTGTACTAAAATGATTTTACAATCTCCATCTCGAGATCATGATCAACGATTACATTTACATCCATCTCAGTCTATTAAACACAAATATGCAAAGCTTAGAAAATTACACAGTATTCTTTTAGAATTATATATTAAAACCAATTTGAAGAATTTCATATCTCACCCATGTTGTATATCGAAAAGACCGTTTTCGCCCCATTAGTCATAAAATTGTACTAGAGTGATTAAGAATGTATTTAAAAATGAGAATGGCGAATAAAATGGAGTTATTGTATCAAAGTTTAGAGCCAGAGAACTTGTCAAGCGAAATCGATCAACCATAATTGCATTATTAATTAATCGAGAAAATGAAGAAATTACTATCCCCGATTAAAATGTAAGTTCCTTTACTTTGCTCCTGCAGCCTTACCCTAGACTTGCAAGATGTGTACTGTATATCTGAAACAACTCCCTTTAGAAAAGGTAGAGCATTAATTTCTACAGTTTATTTAATACAATTGACTCTTTTTCAGTATAGAACCTATGTTAGTTGATGTTTATATATTCATGGATTATACGCTGAATTGTGCTTGTATTGCTTCCCAGCAACCTGTTGCGTTATAGTCGCTGAATTCATGATCAGATAGTTTCTTAATCGGAAATATGGCTCTGAATATTTAGGTTTTTGCCATTTTTCTTTATTTTTTAAGGTATAGATACAATTTTCTCGACATGAAACTGCACACACCCTAGTGGAATGTACAAAATAGATAGATCATCCAAAATAGATTTCATTTTTTTTAGCCAAATGTACATTGATATAAAAATATAACAAAGCATTTATAATACTATAATATTAACGTAATCAATTATGCCTGTCATTTATCTGATTATCAATATTAAAACTCAAATTACGAGCTCCTTTCTTCGTCTAACACCCTAAACATAAACAACTTTGCGTTTTCGGACCATTGACTAGACAGTGAGTTTTTCACTGGTACAATCGTCAGGATGGGAGTCTAGTATGTCCTCACCATTTTCAAAAGCTGTCTATAAGTTGCTTAGAAATCTAAGGGCGCTTGTATTGAAATGCTTGGGCCTTCGTCCATCAAAGCTGCTTATCAAGGAAGATTAATACCCATGTGAGTTAAATATGAAAGGTTGCTCGTATTCCTGATCCTTATTGTAGCCTTGTTCTGATGCGAATGCATTCATTAAAATCTAGACCGCATAAATAACTATGTCTTTACTATTCTCGAAACATTTCATGATCGTAATAAGATTTAATAGTACGTAAAATATTGTCTTTCTTTCTTTTTTTTTCCTATTGTATACTTAATTAGTTTGTCTATGATCATTAATATTACATTTTATTATGTCCTACAGGTTGGACTTATTATTCATGTACTAAACGTTTTGTGTTTTTCATTCAAGGATTAAAATGGAATTTGTTCTTATAATTATTCCTATTTTGCAATTGCAAATATGTAGATTTATTCAAAAAAATTGATGTGGACCCTGCCGAACATGGAAAGAGGCCGTTCCTTGCGCTATGACGTCATTCTAATTTTTTCTCGGCTGTCTAATCAGAATTCTTATTTCACCTAATCCGTTCTAATCAAGACTGCATCGAAAAACTTTCAATAATTCATTGTGAATTATTATTAAGGTAATTTATGTTTCCTGATTTAAAGTAGGGATTCACAAATGGCAAATTTTAGCCGATGCCGATGCCGATGCCGATGCCGATGCCGATGACTGAAAAATAGGCCAATGTAGATTCCGATAACGATGACGATGCTGATGGCAATGGTAATTAAATTTCTCCATCACAAAGTAGGAGTAAAGGAAAGATGTTAAAGCCCCCCTGCCCCCTCAAATTGATTGCCTTCTGCACTGTGTGCTACCTTATATTGTGATGAGAAGCATTTTTTCTAATAGAAAAAAATGAATTAAATAATTTAACATTTTGCAATGTATTAACGTTTAACCTTTAATAAAGACTAACGTTTAATAATGACCCCATCATCACTCCTCATAACCATCCATACCTCCAATATTGTATTTATTAATATTAGTAATTTTTTAACATGAAATATAAGGTTATGAATTCCGATACATGGCCATTACTAAGCTTTAAACCAAAAATAAATTCAGATTGATGGCTAAACTTGAAAACAAAATAGATTTTTAGATACTTAATTAACTATATAGTATCAAAATTAACCTTACTTATAACTGAATCATATTTCTAACTAAATTTTACATGTTTTAGACAATTGGTTTTAAAGCAAACTTGCATTCCCTTTTTTAAATGCACATAATGTATTGAAAAAACAAAAAGAAATATGTTTATTTTGGCAGGCTTAGAGAGAAAGTGAAAAGAGCATGGTCATAGTTACATGTCTTTAACCCCAAAAAATCTGAACAGTAGACGTTTATAACAGTACCATAGACCATTTAATATTTAAAATCTAGTAATTGTAGATTATGGTGCAAAAACATCACCATTTCTCCAGTTGATGCATGTGTCTGTTTCTTCTTGTAGCATATACCTAACCACTGCAGTTAAATAATCGGTCACTCTCAAAAGATGAGGGAGGAGATAATAAATATTTAAGCACTAACTGCGGCAAAGTTTTAAAATGTAGCCAATGTTCCTCTGACCAATTTATGTGGCATGCTGTTGGTCCAATGATGCTCTCTTTTAAATATCTGTCTACATCTTCTTTTACTTGAGTGTTGGTTTTGTTTATTGTGATTTCGTTAGATTTAGAGCCAACCTTTCTCTTTGTTTTAGGTATCTTTTCCTTAGCTTTTTACTGAATATTGTCCTTATAGCATGATAAAAAATTTAACCTGGAAGATTTAGATTCATTTATTTCACTTTCAGACTCTTAAGAATTTGTAGAATTGCCAGTTTAAGAATCGATTTTAGTGTTTGATTCTGATTCATGTGATACTTCTTCTACCATCCATTTAATCAGCGTAGCATTGATGTCTCCTTCAAAATCTTCCTCATTGAAGAATTTGCTCATATATCTAGGATCAAGAAAAGTCGCAAGAATAGCATTTTTATTATTTAAGCATTTATGAAATCTTTCCTCTGATGAAGTTTTCGAAGCAGAAATAGTTAAACCTAATCCTGCAAATTGATGTGACTGTTCAGTTATATTGAAAATGCTATTCATTACCTTGATTGTGAGAATGACCAATGAAGTTAATACATCTCGGGAACTTAAATGTTTTGTCAAATCATGAAAAATGCCATTGGTTATTTTTCAAAGATCTTAATTTCAGAAGATCACAAAGATATGGAATTATCTCTCGCTTTTGTGCCAAAATTGGTTCTAACACGAGTAATTGACTGTTCCCTCTTGTGGATTTGTCCTGAATAAATTGTTCTTGATACTTGTGTATTTGTCAAATGCAGATGGATAATAGTTGAAATGTGCCACAATAGACCTCCGCATTATACATATGTTTGAAACATATTTTTGAACAAATGTAGCATTATTTAAAACAAGTTGTAAAGTGTAAAAAAATAATATAATTTATGATATGCAGTTAGATTAATACCTCCCAGCATGTTTGTATGATTATCCTGAAAAATTGCATGAACTTTAGAAATTTGAATTTTAGTCATCTATACTATTTGGAAGGTATTCACTTATATTTGCAGCCCTATGAGACTCATCAAATTCAGTAACTCTTAAAATGGCTGTGCTTTGATCAAATGCTTTGTCAGCCAATGGCCTGTTAAACTTATGAAGGATGAATTAGCCGTTGAAGCTATCCACCCATCTGTTGTGAGTGAAATAAATAATGCCTCATCTATTGCATCTTGTATCTTTATCCTAGTTTGATTATATATTAACAAACACAGTCTTCGTTATGTACTTTCTACTTCATAGAGGGTACTTAGGGCATATATAATTTAAAAGTTTTTAACACCCTAATTCTTTAACTATATAAAAGGCGGAATATTGTTGCGATCATTTTCCCAATCAAATAATGAACTGTGTGCTTGTAATTGCACCTGAAATTGTCTTTTTTTAATTTTCTGTGGATTGTGTGTTATTTTTAATTTCATTTTCATCTTGTTATTTCTTGAGAGTTGTTTCATAATGTGCAATTTTCTTGTATTTTATTTAAGTGTTGTAGCAGATTTGTGGTAGTGAAATTCTTTTATGCATTTGACTTTGATCCTTTGGATATTTTTTGGATACATTTACTGTAGATAGCAGAGAAGTTATCCTGGATGCTGACAGTATAATGCTTTCCCATCCAACTTCTAGAATTTGTTATAATTGCACTATCCATCATATCACATCAGTTAATTATCAATATACGAGTATGATCGATTGGCCTATTGTAGTACTGTATATAAGATTTTCTAGCTCACAACTCTCTAAGATTATAAGTAACTTCTGAAAAAAGGAATAAAAGTAATTAATAGATTATAATAGTTTGGGGAAGATATGTGTATTTGTTTGCAATTTTATTGTATTTCATCAATTTATTTCAATTTATCACGTTATTACCATACATTGTTAATTTCTCTGAATAATAATTTCAGTTGATGTTTATGAAAAGTTTGGACAAAGGGCAGATAACTCTATTTGATGAGTCACATACAACTAAAAATACAATTAGATTTCTTTAAAAGTGTATAGAACTTATCAGAGATTTAGTGTGATGTCAGAATACATAATGTTTTTTTAATATACCAAGCGCCTTCTCTTGCACTAAGTGAAGTAGCACAATGGCTATTAAGTAGCTATTTCCTGAATTAAATATGAGAAGGAAATTCCTAACCTGCTTGACCGAGACTGATTGCACTCAGATCATCACTTTCATAGAGTATGGGAAATCTTGATTCCTCTTGCGGAGGGTAGAGAATAATATATTTAATTATTACTTCTTCACAAAAGAGTCATATTTCTGGTTAGTATTATTTACCTACAATACTGAATATAGTAAATGCTAAATCATCGGACAAAGTTAGCTGATGTCGATGGCAAATAATTGGCTGATATAGCCGATACCGTTTAATCTACATTGTCCCCATGTTTGGTTTAGTAACTCTCTAAATATTGCCCTAAAGTATCTCCTTGGCTGTGTTCCTGCGATTAAGTAGGACATAGATCATTAGAAAGTTTTGTGAAGGAACAAATTCTCTTGTTGGTTTCGTTGCTTTGAGGATGATAAATTCGAGAGACCTTGGGATTATTACCCGTGCTGTGTTCTAGAGGGTACATTAGAGATATATTATTTCGAAGTTTGACCGAATGACGAATGTTCTCTTTCACTTTTAAATATTGGCGCAGATAAATTTGAAAGACGATAGTTTGAATTCATTTACTGAAGGCTATCCAGAATAACCTTAATGAAAATCAGTTTTAAAACAATTCATTGATAAATTTACGGCGTCTTCCTGTGCTGTGGTTATGAGTTTTGATTGACGTAACTATTTCACTCAATCATTTATGAGATAAAAGGATTAGGTTTAAGAATTTCATTGAGTGGAAACATATTTGCGGTATTTTGTATATGGTTATAAAGCGAGAGGGAAAACTGGACCAATGTCCTCTCAATTTCTAAATATTTCTGTAAGTCTTAATTCTATACAACTACCTTTAATAAAAATTATATTTCCAACTATTCACAGATAAATTTTCGGCAAGTTTCCTAGTATTAGCTTAAGAGATATAATTTTATTTAATCCTTTCCTTAATCACTACATTAATATCACCCCTATATTAGGTAAAGTTGATTATGCTATATATTTTCTTGAGGGCAGGCATACTTCGCAGGAGGATGGGTATTTCTTATTATATCAATTCACGTCTCTAATAGAACTTCATTTCGCCAACTTTCACTTCTGTAGGTATTGGAGGCACAATTTTTGTCCATATTTCGATGATGCAGGATTCATGGTTTCAAAGTTTATTAAGTGAGCTTAGTCTCATCCATTTTCATCTAGACCGGTAACTTGATACATTTACTTGTTTGTCTTCGTGATTCGAGGTTTAGATCAAAGTTGTCAATTCAGCCTTGATCGTCTAACTGAGAACCTCATTATATTAGAATTATCTTTAAATTAAGTGTCATACGGAGAATGCAGAAATTGTGCCATAAACAAAGATTAACAATTAATAAGACCTATATTTACCATAACTCAATATAAATTTAGCACTTTCAACTCTCCTTTGAATAAAAAGAACAAGGTCTGCTGACCAAAGTCGGGCGCTCACTTATTGCAGTCGTGAAGAACTAGCAAATTAATGGGGATTAACTAATTAATAGTATAGACTTTAGGGTAGAATTGCAATTTCGAATCCTCCAAACTCTAAAGGCTACCTTTGTACTCTTGAATTTTACACGAAGAGGCACAATTGAATATTTTAAGCTAATAATTTAGCCCGAAAAATGACATTATGCAAACAGAATAATATATGAATGGCTTCATTACCTATGGATCCATATTTACCAGTAGATAATCAATAAATAAGCTAGAGAAAAAGAATAAATGAAGTAAAAAAAAATAGAATTATGGTTGAGAGCAGAACCTTTAGAACGTGATCCCAAGTTTTAATTATGCTTGAAGACATGTCCTGGTAAATTGGGTTGAAGTAAAATAGTGTCCTAAAAGAAATTATTCACGTTGCAGTGGATTTTCTTGCATGGACAAGGGAGGTAAAGATGGGAGAGGGGAATGTGTGTTGTGGTAGGAAGTGTAAGGGCCTACTTTACCTGTTGGAAGAGCGTCCGCACGGGCATTAGCCTTCTATGGTCCCCTTATGTTTACCTCCACATGGTCACTACAGAATTTAATGAAGATGATTGAGGTGCTTTTGCATTCAGTGTCTCGTTTTGTACCAAAGAAGATACTGGTGTGATCATATGTTATGTTATTGTACTATGTTTTGTGCGTATAAGAGTGTGCCGCAGACCCTAATGCCTTGGTCCAGGAGACCAGTGTGATGACCCGGTTTCTTTGGTTAGGTTAAAGTATAAGTCTTGGATGATCTCATCGCAGTACTCATGCGTGAGGTGGGTGAAGAGGTCTTCAGCGGGGAAATTCAACCATGAATCGTTGGTTTTGCCAACGTGAAGTTAGGAGATTTTGTTATGGTTTATGGCTGTTTGGAGTAATGTTATTCCTCACCCAGTTAATATTCTTCGAAATTTTTGTAAACCTAAATATAAGAATTTATGTGACGTGTGGATATAATAAGTTTGTGAAGAGTGTGCCAAATGTGTTTGAGAGTTTCAAGGTGCATTTTATGTTGTCCTTGTGCAGTAAACGTAGGCTGGGTTCTGTGTGCGTATTCTTGAAAAGGCATTTATTTAAATTATGTATATGTTAAAAATTTCGCAACAGGTCGCTGACTGCCCCTGTGACCAAGATTCTGGATGTGATGAATAGATCAATGCAAGTATGTGCCTGGATAGGCTCCTAAGAGGGGTTTCAAACATGAAGGACTTAATAATGGATGAAGACCTATTCAAAGACCTTAACTGGAGCTCACACCCCATCGACGCGTTTTGCTTATTTAGAATTACTTTCAGCATAAAATGAGAAGGTTGTAGATGAATGAAGGGATGCACTGTTTTTCCTTATTTTCTAAATGTTGAATTTTTAACATACTTGCAAAAGTTTTAATATTGGACCTATTATTCTTATCATTTGAATTTAAAAAAAGACGGAAATAATGAAAATCTATATTAGTCTCATAAATTTAGACCATGAGTGAAGACTAGCTTAGTAATTAAAATATCATAGTAATAAAAATAAGGTTTGTTAAAATGTCAAGTATGGAAATTATCAGCAAAGTAAAATTCTTCAAATTAACAAAAAAGGCTGTAAGAGTTATTTCTGCCTTGAGCGGTTTGACTACAGGCAAGTGCCATTTAAACTTGCCTCTTTCTTAAAAACACCAATCTTCTATTCTTCCCTCGACTCTCATTCGGATGGCAAACTACTGCTAAAAATAGTTGCAAATGGACTACTCAGGCCTTTTAATGTATACGTTCTCTCAGGAAAGGATAGATATCCAATTATCTAGAACATCCATGCATCAATCAATCATCCAAGCAAATTAAATTGTTCTTTATTTGAACGCACTCATTGCCTTTTAAATATGAAATCGATTCAATCCTTTACTAAACACGATAGTTAGTTATACACCCAACCTACCTAGCCACTCCTACATTAAGGATTCTTTCATACTGTCAATACGCAAAAAGGTTATATTAGTTTTCAAGCTGAATTTTGGGTCTCGACAGGGGATTTAGTGTAGGTATCATTTACTAACTGCAAGCATCATCACCTTCAATCCTCATTTCAATAGGAATTAAAATCAAATTTAACAGAAAAGTGTAATTGGCGAAAGTTAAAAGCACTATGCTACAACATTTGTGCCTTATAAACCAATATGGTACCCCTTCATTTTTCCACGACTATGGCCCTTCAAAGTAATAGAGTGCTATGGGTTGTTCCTCCCTGCAGCGAAGGACTTTATTACTTTCATGAAAGATCGCCTTCGTGCACTTATTTTGTACTACTCGTTCTCTCTCAAACACTCATTTACCTGATGAGCCCATATATTTCGTTGTTATCTTATTCTTTTTTCCACCCTGACACTCTCCACTATTTTTTTCCCCTTATTTTGCAGCCATTCTTCTTAAAGTTTCTTAGTACATCATCGAACTCTTTCACTCGTAATCTCGTTCATATACGTCTTCAAACAATCCTTATTGAACGAAATAGAATTTGGGAAATATTTTATATCAAATAGAGCTTAGGCACTATGGATCAATTTATATTAATATTGTTATTTTCTTTACTATCATACATGCAGTTTTATGCAGGATTTTAAATACAGATCAATAGTGTAGTTCATAGTCTAGTTCATACAGTTTTCAGGAAGGTTGCTGTACCATTAACAGTAATTAACCCAATTACATTATGCTTTCTCTGCCGTTTTTTTTATTAGTTTCGTTTTGAGGTAAGCAACGCATGACCAACTCTCTGCCTAACGAGTCCAATGAAGTTTTGGCTAAGTAATTGTATATTCATTTCGGCTCTGTATGATATCTTTTTGCCAAAAAGTTTAACATAGTGAACTTACTTCTTTACTTCTATTAGTCTCGCTGAACTTTGCAAGAATATGGCAACTTTTTTGCTTGGTAGCCAAGGAGGTCATTTTTCTGGAGGAATCGCTTCATTTCTTTTTCTAATATCAACACAAGCGCAGTTAAGGCTTCAAATATTTTCAACCTTTTGGTGTGTGGGGTAAAGTCTAAACTTTTAACTATGTAAAAGAAGAATTTAAGTGATAATTTTGGTTAAATTTCACTTATTCGGTGTGTTTTCATTCATTCACTCTCGCAATACTTGCGTATGATTGTTGCAAGAGATGCTCGGGCGATGTTTATTTAATAAGAGGTTTACTAATAGGTTAATTAGACGCATCAAAATGACAGAACGAGGGTTTTATTACCTTCTTTCTGTTCCTTGCTTTTTTTCTATCTATTTTTGAGATCTGGTAAATATGAAGGATTACAATCGGATGCCGAAAGATACCAACACTAATAGAAATTAGATTTAGTAGATTATTCTAGCAATATGGAAAGAATTGAAAAGTTTGCTAAAAAGTACTTGACCTATTTACAGGTCATACAATATCATTACAACTGTGCGGTTGTGGAAATTTAACCTAGGTCTATAATACTGGCTTTATCTGATTTTAGGGTTTTTATAATGTATAAACGATTTTGAACGTATTCTTTTTATTAAAAAATGATGTAATTGGTAATTAATCTCCTTAGGCCGGCTGTAATGGTGATTTAGTACTTTGATTTAGGATGTTTATATCATGATTATATTTTGAACCTTTAATTTTTGCTGGCTACTATTGAATTTGAGTCCCTTGTCTATTGTGAAGAATAAGTATAATATCGAAGTTGAAAGTAATATCCACAGGGATATTTTTTACAATTGTATTTCTAATTTATATTTTAAAGCTATCTTAGAGCAGTGAGGAAAGATATGATGGTATATGATTGCAGTTATCTCACATCAGATGTAGATTCGTGTCGGATGAAGTTTATTCACTTCAGCCTTATAGAAGCTGGCATAAAATCAAGTGAACCCTTTTTCAGATTAGATGTTAAACAGGAGCTTCCCACCGAGAAATAAAAGGGCATTAAACGATTTAAGCTGAATAATTTTAGTAGTCCATTTTCAATAGTTATGCTACATATATATATAATTATCTGTAGCATCAATTTAGAAAAAGAAACATTTAAAATAAATAATTATCATTCGAAATTAAGTGAAAAAGATATGTGGTTATGAAGTTAAACTATCAGACAAGGAATGAGCCGACAGCAAAGAAAAGGGGCAATTAAAGATGAAGAAAGTCGACCATACAGCAACACAAAAGACCCGTTTTCTGATCAATGAGTGGAATAAATATGTTCCGGAAACATTATGTTATCACCATGTAGTAGATGTTCAGTATTCTCTACTAATCGAAAAAGGTAGGTAGAAAAAGATGGGACGATATAAGCTTCACAACCATACAACTGAAATGAAATACCAAAGATTTGCATAACAATGACATGGGGAATAAGATCAATACGAAATAGGAGCGCTTAGCAAATATAAAAGAAACAAACTTGTTTTGATTTTATTTAAAGGAATACAATTCATTGGAATTTAAAACAAACATTTTATTTAGATATATATAAAGGGAAAAAAGAGGTACAAATTTATCTTTTGAAGGTAGGTTTTGCCAGCTGTGCCTACGATTTATAGAAGTTTTGATCAAAAAATGAACTTCAAATTGAAAGTACAAAGTGAAATTGAAAAGGAAAAGAACCAAATAGCATTGATAATTTAAAATAAGCCTAAGACCAAGAGTTCTTAAATGTAAAAGTCTAAATATCCTCTCTAGTTTTAAATATAATTGAAAAAGTAAATTGTCAACCACCCATACTTGGATAGCCAGAGCAATTATTTATCTAATTTAAAATGTGACAATGTTTGAACAGCACATGGATTTCTTAACAGTTGTTTTTTTACAGCTCCCACACAGGCACTTATATCAATTAAGAGTTAAGCATGGTTCTCACCATTTTTGCGAAATTCTGGAGCAAATATGATAGGTGTCGTGAAAAATTGCGTTTTCCAGTCACAATTTTGTTTTAGACCCTCATTACAACTTTTTCTATTTCCGTTA
Organism: Ceratothoa steindachneri; assembly: GCA_963969495.1. Lineage (NCBI taxonomy): Eukaryota > Metazoa > Arthropoda > Malacostraca > Isopoda > Cymothoidae > Ceratothoa > Ceratothoa steindachneri. Next base: position 144,085,415 of record OZ018326.1, on the reverse strand, counting down.
GTACATTTTTATCCAACATGTTATAAAGTATATTTTTACAATTGATAGAGAAATTTTTCCGCACGTCACCTGTTCTCATGTCGGGATAAGCACAACAACAAATGTGGGAAGTGGTTAGGTGAGTGTGTGTGAAAAATAGTAGTGTACAAGAATGATGGGCGGGGGGGCGGGGGGAATAGTGGTGAAGTGAGAAGGAAGCAATAGAGTTGCAAGGATTGCAAAGTGGCCTGGAGATCAGCCTAATCTCTTACATTGCCTCTTTTTGTTTGTTTAATTAGTGTTATTTTTTATATATATATATATATATATATATACAAATATTACTATGTATATATATTAATAAATTACCTCTGAAGCCTTTGAACGCATATATAAATTTAGTGTTTATTGTTTCCTTGACGCGTTCTTTGGTTCATTTGTTTCATATTCTGTGTTTTTATCTCTTTACAAATTCTTACGTATGTACAATTTTGATATTGGCATATGTTTTTGTTACTTTAATCTTTAATTGTTTGTATTCGTGGTTGTGTTCCGTATTTCCTACTTACTTATTATTCTTTGTTGCAATCTACTTTGTCATTGTTGGAGAATTTGATGACTTCATCAGATTTTTGGTTATAATCAAGTTAGTTGATCATTGTCAGTTGTTTCTTCATCGTTTTTTCTTGTTAGTTTATTTTTATGCAAAACCGGGATATCTCCGTTTCTAAGCTTGCTGACGCTGCTTGGGAATCATGCGTGACATGGAGACCGTTTGTTTTCTTTAAAGAGTGATCTAATTTCCTCATTGCTATATAACGTTATCTTTTCTTTCATATCTTAAGCTCTTTCTTTAAAAACTGTATTGAGCAGCCTGATATTTGTCGCTTTTGGCTTCCTCCCACCCCCTTTGTGTGTACTGATTATATTTATGCATTTATTCTGTATTCTTTGTGCTTTCTGAGATGCTGAAAAGACTAGCGCCATATATAGTTTTATTTTATTTACTTGGCGTATGTTTCTGAAATTAAAGAGGGCTCTGACTTCTGCTTTTATTGTTTGGGTTTGTTCTGTGACTTGCTTCTTGTATCCAGTAAAAGTAACCTATCATCCAAAGTACATCGCACTACTTCATATAGTGATAATGCGTATCCCCCCAATATCACATCTAAATTTTTTGTTATTTCTAATGGGACAATCTTAAATTTGTCGCCATTTGTTCCCATATTCGATTTGAATTCATATTCGTTAATTTTCCTTTTTTCCTTGGCAGTCATTCGAGCGTGCATAGGTGCACATTCCTTTTTCCACACACAATGAGTTGGCTTATATCATCAGCGAGCTGGATGTTCAGGCTAGTGGAGGTGCTTTGTTCTGGGATGTCTGCTGTAAAGTTCGAGTAAAAGGTTGGACTGAAACACGCGCCTTGTTGCAATCCTGCCTGTAATGAAAAAGTAGTTTCGTCCATGAGCCTTATACTAACATAACCACACCTCTCCCTGACATACTTACATAAAACTTTTCAAGCTTTGCGTTTAACCCCAGTTGAAGGAGTCTGGAAGGTAGCCTACATTTAGGGACGAGCGGAGTCGTGACCGCTTCTCCATCTGACTCGGGAAAAGTTCGTGTATACAGACTTGTTTACTATATGAAGAGTCGACTGGCCGCCTCTATTTTCTTTGTCTCTCAATTGTTAGTTGAATGTTCCTGCACCAATGGAGCCAGGCATCACCTTGACGCCAGAGAGTGCTTCCTTCTTTTTCTCTCTTTTTTTCAAATTGTTTAGTATTCTGCTAGTTTTTTTACTTGGTTTTGTTTTTTTTATATTTGATATTTAGTCTTTATTTTGAATGTATTTATTAATCTAACCGAGGATTAGGTGGTAATTTGATTACGGCGATTTTTGCCGTAAGAGAAGGACGCCCGGTGGGCTGTTAAAATGACAATCAATAAAGTATTTTCTGCTAACTTGGAAAAAATATTTCAGTGTATATCATAATTCATGATTAAAGATGAAGTCTGAAAGAAATCATATGGAGATGACCATAAGAGAATGGTTGTTTAAACTTCTGGATTTCGACCAAAATCAAATATATATTGGAGTAGATTTTACCGTTATTTCTTCAATTTTTTTTTCATAAGGATGACGATTCTGCAAGATCACTTCAGGCCTTTTAAAAATTTTTCAATTAATTAGCTTCTTCTAATACAGAAGATAATTAAGAAAAAATAAAAGAAGTGCCAAAGAACAAGAATAAATCATCAAAACAAAAAACAAAATTTAGTCGTAGCTGCATAAAAAATTGAAAAATAATTTGAATTTGTCATAATAACCGAAAAATAATGCCCTTTCATGTGATGGAGAAAATTAAAGGAAACATTAGCTATTTTGAGCAAAATAGCTTTAGGATTTTTAACTCCAGCAGGTTCTTCTGTCATCAGTTAAAGACTAGTAGGGTAGGTACTATAAAGAACAGGCAATAAATAGTTTATGAGCTAAAAAAGGAAATATTTTGATATGGCTGCATTGCAATTTAAGAGAATTAAACTATAATCACTATACATAAAACTAATTTTTTATTTTTATTTTCTCTTTTTGGTATATATTAACCGGTATTTAAATTTAATTTATATGAGAAAAGTCCTTATTTGTGCCATATTTTTTATTATATTACTGACGTTTAGCTCGTCTGGAGCTTCCTTAGAGAAACAAGGAACTAAAGTCTTAGTAGTACTTGGGTTTCACTTATTCTTCCCCTCCATCACTTGTCTGAGACATCCATCAATATATCTATATATATATATATATATATATATATATATATATATATATAAATGCTTAATAACCAGTAGGAACTCAGTAAAGATGATACAGTTGCATTTCATTTTATAATAAGACAAAAAAGGATCATACATAGATTAAGACGGAAGAAAGAGTGAGAGAGAAAACCGAATAAACAAATAAAAATTATTTTACCCATTATGAAAAGTGAAATAAGATGCGCGGTTTCAACATATGCCAAAAAGCGCTTTTCTCATTTTAAGCCACTACGGTAAAGCGATTACCAAAAAGAGTAAATGGGTATATGTTATATAATGAAATTTTGCGTAACCGGATGAGAAATGAACTAAATAAAGGAAAAATATAAGAAATAAGCTAATATTTGATCTACATTCTTTTATCTTGGTTCAAGAAGCATTGGCAGCAAAGGATTTTTTAAGAAATATTCTAAACCTGTTATGAAGATCTTAGTCAATTAAGAAATCACCATTCACAAATAAGTCCAAATATCAGTAAATAGATAATTTGAATATCTTTGAATTTCCCTGAAGTATATTCAGGATATGATAGCCAAAAACTAATTTATATTAAAAGGTTTTAGAGGAAATATATGAAAGGGAAAAAAATACTATTTGGTCTACTATCTAAATACTTAGAAAGAAACTGTGAAAGAAGTAGATAAACAAACTAGAAACTCAGCTGCACGTTATCTATTTTTTTCTGCACAGTACCTTGTCTTATTAAAGGCAATCACATGCAGTTATTTGTGTGCCACTATTATCTCTACCTGTCTACTCATTTTCGCTCAATATTCCTCTCTCACACATTCGGTAGCGCATCAGCCTTCTTTCTTTCTTTGCACGTTATAATTACTGCGTTTCTCAATCGGTTACGTTCTGCCAAACATTTTCATGAAGTATCTCTCCTACATGAAATCGAAAATTCAAAAAAATAATGAGTGGTGGTTTATAACTACTCCTTGAGATGGTTTAAGTAAAACATAAGGAGAAACATTCCTGAAGTAGCCAAACAAATAAATCATTATGTCACTGGAATATGACTTGATTCGAAGACAATGACCACTTGAAAACGATGGTACTTGCGCTGACGTTGGAGCAAAATTCAGACAAACGATACAAGGCCGTAAATTGAACAACTTAGAAAAACGCAAAAGAATATTTTAATAATGAGTATAATACTTTTGCATATTAAGTATTATTGAGTAAATATATACATCTAATTAACTAAAAGTACAATAAGCCGTAAATAACATACACTTTAAATCGATACTTTGAACAGTTCTGAACTAAATTTCAAGTGTATTTTAGATTAGATACATATTCCCAAAGGAAGTCTTAAACATTTTAGGTCATTAATTTTTTCACTTGATGGTGAACAAGTTCTTTTACTCTAATGTGCTTTGCAAATACAGAGAAACGAATTATATTTCTTGCTCCAAATGAAGATTTACAGCGATTTATATAAGGAAAGAATAATATCCTAAGGGATTAAAAGAAAAGGGACAAGCTATGTATCTTGCCCTTTATGTATCCTTAATTGCTTTGAAAATTATAGATAGCTGAAAATTAAGAAAGATAAAATATTTTTAAATCGACTGTAATAATATTTTAATACTTACATTGAAATCTCATCGGAGATTATCTTACCCTATTGCATTATCTTTCCTTTATTAACATCGAAGTGCATCTGACATATTTCTGACTATTAGATATAAAAAAGCTTGAAATTATTCCCAAATTATCTAACAAATTTCTTTTTTTATCAAGAGTTTTATTGAAAATTATTTTAGGGGAGAAAAGCAGAAATAATCGAGAAACCGTTTAATTTTGGGATAAGATTTGTTGGAATTTAAGGGATTAACGTCTTAATTCATTTTTCCTCAGTTATTCGAGGGACACGAATGGGTATTGTTAATAGAGAATTTAATCTTTGCCTTAACTCTTTGAGTTCATGATTAGTGATAGGGAAGAAACCTAATAATTTTTAAAGAAACGATACATATACAAGTTAACTAATAATGGAGATTCAAACTCGCAATGTAAAACACTCAATGTTTTTAGAATCAATGACTCAAGTTCCTGAAGCCAGCATTCGGATGATGAATGCGAGGGAGTAAGGCGTAAATTAGATCAAACATAGCAGTTTACACTACAGGTCTTAATCCTCAACACTTTTCAATGGCTATAATTATTTTACTGATTTATATCACATATGATTTAGAAATTTAAGTTGTATATGTTAAAAGCCTTAAATTTACTCTCATATCATTTAAATCAAATGAATTAAAAAGTCAAACGTCTTAACGTGAATCAGTGAAATATTGCCAAACATAAATGTAATATAAAATAGTTTGTTTAATGGTTGTAAGAAATAAAATGCTTTAACTAACAAGGAAGACGTTAAGAGAGCAGGGCGCAAAATGGAGTGGATGGCTAAATAGATATTATTTAAAAAGCGAAATAATTACTTTTTACCACATATTTTCCGTATTTATTAAATTTTCTGATTTAAGGTTTCGATTAATAAAATATGGAACCGTTTATAAATATTACTGTATGTAATATGCTAAACAGTCGAGTAGCTTATAGAAATGGTCAAATGGTAGGTGATATTTCAAAATGTTGAACCCCATTGTAAGCACTGGTCCTTCAAAATTCAGACTTCTCCGCCCCGATCAGTGAGAGAATCAGCCCTAATCAAGAAGTTAAGAAAAGATCAGGCTAAATCCAATTAGGAGTGCCACCCAAATTGCTTTGTAGACCAAAAGTGAGCCATGTAACCATGCAAGAAATTACTAATGGATGATCTGAATCTTTGTCGATTAAAATAACATGTTTTCCAACCCTATTTAAAAGAAAAAAGTCTAGAGTGCGTAGCTTCTCCTTCAAAGATATCTTTTAGATTCGCGGCAGCTAGTATTTATGACAGATAATAAGGTGTTCACTTTCCAGGCCACCCAATACACAAAAGATTGTTGTTTGGGAAAAACATAAAACTGAGATTCTAGTTGAAAAGCAGAATTCTTTTAAGAAGGCATATGTAATCTATCTTGACGGTTGATGTGAGTGTTAGTTGTAACATCTATGGGCCAAAAACACCTCACATCTTCATTCAAAAGTGGATAAAGATCTATAGGGTCTCGGTAACGAATTCTCTCTCTCTTTAATTTCGTAGGCTGGGTTATATAATCAGCAAAGCTTCCTTAGGATAAAGGAAATTATATATTTAGCTGGATTCTTTATTCCTAGGTAAATAGCTGGAATTAGCCTTGAAATGGCGAACAGTAATGACAAGTTTTCTTCTTGAATAATAAAGATAAATCTTTCTGTATTACCTTTTCCATAAAAGTACACCTATATAAATAGTCATTTCATCTACTCATAATAGTACAAAATTCAACCATTCAGGATTGAGATACATTTAATGGTCATACTTATGTTAATTTTGGGAATAACAGAACTCAGCGTTAGCAAACTGACAAATCAGCTTTCATACAGAAGCAAGGCAATAATTCTCTAATCAGCGCCACGATTGATTTAAAAAGTTAATAACGCTCAACCCCTTTGCACATAAATATGGCTGAAACCCATGTTCCTGTGTGCCAGACTGTGCTACGCTCTGAAAAGGGTTACTCAAGACACACCTCGAAATCTTACGAAGTTCTACTCTACATAGCTTCAAATACAAGACCGCTAACTTTACTGTTACCCGATAATAGTGTCGCGGGCGTACACATGTCTCGCCTTGGATTTTGCTTCTTTCCATACCTCAGCAGCCCACCTCGTTCCTAATAACTTTTCTGCTAGTGGAGGCGTGTAGACACCACCGATTTCTGTCGTGTCCGAAGCCCGGAAGGAATCCCTACAGGGGGCGTGAAGAAGGAGGCTCCAGTAGGGCGCAGAGTGGACAGGACCGACAGGTGGGCCCTGCTTAGACATTTTAGTATAGGTAGTGAAGAGCAAGGCGGAACGAGCTGATAGCAACAGGAAAACTGCTTGAATAGGAGATTAGTAGGCCACGAAGGAAGAGAAGCACCTTCAGCGGGCCGTCATGGACGAGCCCAGGAGTGAAAAAAGGATTCCGCTCTGAGGCATAGAGCACCAACCCAAGCGGTCGAGGGAGAAAGTCTTCCAGACCACTTTTGCCAACATTGGGGGTGCACTATGCCGATTGGTGCACCAATCCTATGGATACCTGGCTAAATGCGATAACAACCTTGACGTCGACAAACTCCTAGGAGTAAGTTCCCGCTCTAAACTCGAAGAAATCAGCTTGTGACCATAGGTCCCATCACATGTGTCTGACCAAAGGTTGGGACGGGACACACAGTGCAGAAGAAATGAAGGCAGAAATCGATGAAAAACAAAATTGGGCAAAGGTCGACGAGATATATAAATTTAAAAGTCGTGAGGGAGGGGAGTATACTCACCTCTTCAAAGCGACCTTTCAAACAACAGAGATGGCCGCAAACGCGTCAGAGGCAAAATTAATTAGAGTTCTGTAGCAGGATCTTAGCAGCCTCGTGCATTGAGAGAGAAACTTTTGTTTCAGTGCAGGTCTGCTTCTCGCGCAACGCTTTAGAGCAACACACGACTAAAGAATGCACATTTTAGGGCAAAGTGTGTTCAGAGGGCGACGGAAACGGGCAAACGTGGAAAGAGTGTACCAATGGGGAAACAAAGAAGTGCCTAAATTGCGGAGGTCCTCACCACACACTATCCATGTCTTGCCCCATGAAAAAGACCCTAGTTAACGAGAAAAAGAAGAACCTGCAGGAAGAAAAAACCCGTAAGGCAAACACCACCTACGCCCAGGCGACGCAAAACCAGTACAAGGGCAAAATTTACTACAGCTAGATCCATCAATAAAATTGGACCTGGTTATGTGCGTGGTTTACGCCCATTTTGTTAACACAGCCGAACTGGAAAGCTACGCTCCTGAACTTAATAGGATGCTCACCAAAAACAAGATGGAACCAATTTGGTTCCCCGACAACTTCCCTCGACTGAACTATATCAAACCCAGACGGGAAGCAAGCCCAGAGCTACATCATGGAGCCGATCGAAATCCAGGGACCCCCAATTAACCGATTAAATAAGCGAGAAGATCCAGCAACACCAGAGACAATGGAGACTGATCTGCCGGCCCAAAAGGCGAGCGCCGAGCAAGGAGCGAGCTAACAAAGCAAGCCCACCAAAGAGGACAGGAAGACGGCACCTAAGAAAAAGACCACAGACATAAGCATGACAATATATGCGTCACTATCGTCTCCACTCCCAAGATTAGCAAAAGTCAAAGACATAATCGAGGGAGTGTTAAAAGGAAAATTCAAGTATGAGTATGTCAGTAACGCCACCGAGGGGGAAATGCTTTCGGCTCTCAAAGTAGGAAGCATTGAAATCTGCCCCGAGTCATGCTTTGACTTATCGCACGAGCAATTTAAAAAGAAAAGGTCAGGGAGAGTGAGGTCGACAGCACGCGAAAAGCAACACTGTGTTTATTAGCAAAATTAAGATTTTTTCGCTAAACGTCATGGTTGAGAAAATAAAAATTCGCATATAACATCATCCGCGAAGTAGGCTGGGACATAGTTTTAATCACAGAACATGGCCTCAGTACAGATGCGAACTCCTTGAGAATACACAACTTCAATGTTATTACTGCCAATAATTCAAATAAAAGATATGATGGTGTCGCAATAGCTGTACGAAAGTGCATCAAGTACATGGAAAAAGCACACCTAGAGGAGTCGTATCTTGCTATTAAAATCAGAACAATTATCTAAGATATTGTTATAGCAGTGGGCTACCAACCCCCAAGTCGATCATAGCTTTCCATCCTTAACTTCATCCGACTATTCAGGAGGAACACCTCGACCATCCTGATCGAAGACCTCAATGCCCACTGCAGAGAAGCAGGTTACACAACCGGGTTTAACGGATAGGAAACCTCCCTGAGACTACTTATTGATCGAGATCTAGTGCGAACAGTCGGCGAAGAATTTCCAATATACCTGACAAAAAGATCTTCAACGACCCCTGACACCATCCACGTAAACTCCAACTTTGCCCTGAACCAAGCGACAGTTCCTGGCCCATACACCCCATCGGACTATGTTAGTATGGTCACTACAGTGTCAACCTTTCCTATACAGGCGAAGATCCCATCCCGAAGGTGCATGCCTAAAGCGAACTGGGAAGAGTATAGAAGATTACTACAGGACTATTGACTGAACCAACTGGACGGGTCGACAATAAAAGACCTCGACAGTCACCTAGAGGACATTATTACGAGACTAAAAGAGGGGGATAGGGTAGCTATTCCCATGGTCGAATACCAGACTCTCCCAGCACCACGATGGGATAAGAATATAATAAAAAAGAAGATCAGGCTAGACGAACTGGTCTTGGAGTTAAGTCGACTTGGGAATACAGCAGACTGCTACCGGGAGCTCCGAAACATCCATTTGGAGCTGAAACTCCTGATAGCGAAGAAGTCGAAAATGATCTGGGATGGAGTGATAGAAAAGATAGACGCAGAAGGTGATCCCAGGAAGTTTGGAAGCCAAATTTAGAGATTAATTGGCACTCTTCCCGCCAAAATTAACATCACCACCATATTGGATGGGAGAAAAATCTCAGGGGGATAGGGTAGCTATTTCCATGGTCGAATTCCAGACTCTCCCAGCACCACGATGGGATAAGAATATAATAGAAATAAAGATCAGGCTAGACGAACTGATCTTGGAGTTAAGTCGACTTGGGAATACGGCAGACTGCTACCGGAAGCTCCGAAACATCCATTTGGAGCTGAAACTCTTGATAGCGAAGAAGTCAAAAATGATCTGGGATGGAATGATAGAAGGGATAGACGTAGAAGGTGATCCCAGGAAGTTTAGGAGCCAAATTAAGAGATTAATTGGCACTCTTCCCGCCAAAATTAACATCACCACCATATTGGATGGGAGAAAAATCTCAGAGACCAAGAAATAGAGCACCAATTCAGAGAACATTGGAGAAGAAAGTTCACCATCACAGATGAAGAGAACTAGGACTTCGATATAGAGTAGGAGGAGAAGAACTTGACGGACCTGGAGGCACGAAGGCCAGTCTTAACTCCCTTCCATTTCGTCGATTCTACCAGACAAACAGAGGAAGAGGGTAGAGCATTCACCCATGATGAGTTTAAGGCTGCTCTCAAAAATTTTAAGCAAAAAGCCCAAGGCATTTCAGGCATTACTAAGGCTCACTTGACAAATGCAACTGAAAACATCAACGCGGTGATTTTAAGCCAGTTCAATGCCTGCCTTAACACTGGCTATTTCTCTGATCTACTCAAGCGGGCATTAATGATTTTTCTTTTAAAGCCAGGAAAACCAAAAGGGGAAGTGAAAAGTTACAGGCCCTTATCACTCCTGGAGTTTATAAAAAAGCTCTTTGAGAAATTGGTTAATGATAGGCTGACGGACTTTTTTATAGCTAATGGTTGTTACAATGAACAACAACACGGTTTCCGGAGAGAGCCCTTGCCCTGTTGACTGAACACACTGCCGTTGCAAAGGCTGAAAATAAAAGGGTAGATATAGTAATCAGCGATGTTTTATCTGACTTAGATAAGGTATGGATCTCCGGCCTGAATAAGAAACACAGCGACCTACAGATGGGCACGAATATCACTAGACTTCTTTGTGACTAACTTGAGGACCGCGAGGCGACCATAAAAAGCAACAGCATCGAGGGACAACCATGAGGACCGAGGTGCCCCAAGAAGACTGTCTAAGTCATACTCTGTCTACGATCTATACAAGCAACCTTGCCTTTCCCGCCCATGATTACGCAGGCTACATCCAACTGTCCGACGATATTTCGCAATTGATCACCAGTGATTATCTAATCCTATCGACATCGCAAATAGAACAGCAAGGGAAATATACAACCTCAATGCCTACGAGGCTCGTAACAAGATCCGCACCAATGTGGAGAAGTTTAAAGTCCTCCCCATTGGACGAAACAAAACGGCCGACGTTCTAGTGCGAGACAAATTCTATCCATACACTCGCGAAGCTCGAGTCCTTGGATTAAATATAACATCAATGTGAAGGTCGCCCATGCAAAGCAACAACAAAATCAATTCTATAGATTTAAGAGGCCTCTCCCCACGCAAGAAGAAAAGGAAGCTGTATTTGGCCCTGGTGAGGCCAATTCTGCTATATCCCGCTATTCCGATGCACCTAGAGAGCAGTACTCAGCTGAATAAAGTGAAGGCGGTACAGAACTAGGCACTCCGTTTTATATTTGATGTATCTTGACTGGGCCTCATTCCTCCTTCCAGATTTCACGCTCTCGCATAATTGGAAACCATAAACGAAATCCCACAAAATAGGGCGAAATCGATTTGGAGAAGATCGAAGAATATCTCCCAGAGAGAATAAACCAAGAACCACGACAACCCAATATTGACAACCAACTTCGACACTATAAACGTGAATTCAACAGCAACTGCCTGCGTACGCAGGAGAATGTGATACCCTTATTTAGATAAAAATACCAGAAAAACTCCGACAAATTCACAAATAAGACAAGGAAAACTATTGTTCTTACATGTTTATATATAAAAAAGAGAGATCCGTAGTGGACAAATTATGAAAATATAATAAAATTAAAGGAACAAATTATAAATAAAATTAATCAAAAGATCCTAAGTGAACAAAAGTAAAACTAAAATAACATGTAGAACGTCTTCAAACTATGAGTAAGCTATAAATCCCAAACATCAAGTCAAAAAAATACGAAGGCTTGAATGCTTAATTTTCACATTAAAACGCTAAGAAATAAAGAAGACGACGAGAAGACTATGCCAGATAAGCTGGCACGCATTCTCTTCTACTATAACCTCTCCTACTATCTTACACCCATTCTTTCCCATCTTTTATTATCAATCAATCAATCTTTGGCGACATTCAGATCTACTCAGTCTCTACGCTTGCTCTCTCGCTGCGAACTGATAAAGGCTATTACAGGTATAGGAAGAAAAGTTTTAGGCCGGACCTAAATAAAATGCATTTCAAGAAAACTTATAAGAAGAAATATATGCGCTACTGCAGCTGATTGGAGATTCCTCCTGTGCCTCTTGAGCGGGGTAGCCCCCGCAAAGGGGTTTCTTTTGCGTATTATAAATTCCTAGCTCTTTTTTCACACGTTTTACCTCAAACTTACTTCTCACTAACACTACATAACTTGGTCACCGGCAAGGTGAGAATTGCAGTTGTTAGTAAGCGTTAGTGAACCCCTGAAGGAGACCCTCTTAGGGGGCCAGGAAAGGGGGGCCGATTCTTAGTCACGAGCCAGAACCCAACTGTGGACCGCTGTTAAGACTAGGTTCAGATAGGTAGGGTTAACTAAGGAGAGTGCAAAAATTAGAAGGTAGGCGAGATAGAACTAGGCACGATAGAGGGGCTCCTGCCACGAGTAGAGACTGGATACGACTCCACAGCTGAAGATCGACAGAAGAATCCCTTTCTGAGGAGAGGGGACGAGTGTCGGGAACATGGACCCACCAGACTTCAAAATGCTTCCCCTAAACTCATACCCAACGGAAGGAAAAGATCACCACAGGAAGTAGTGCAATGCATATTTATAGTTCTAGAGATACCACGAATCAAATCCATTGAGACACCATCTGGATTCAGGTATTTGCCCATAAGATAAAGACGTAGAGCAGCTAAATTCATCTTCTCCGAGCATTATGCGAGAGAAGTTCGACTTGGAAGCTAGGGTACCATCACAAATAACGGCTAACAAAAGTGTCATCTACCGAAAAATCGAGTCCTGAGTAGGAGAGCACTCAAGCCAAGAAATAAGAAAAGAACTTCAGGAGTGACAGAAATGACTCAAAATAGCAGAGGTTGTCAAACTTAAAGATCACATTAACGTTTTCAAGGTAATTTGTGAATCTACCGAAATGGCTTCAAGGATCATAGAACAGGGACTTCTCGCTCTCAACATGACAATCCCAACCGCCCACAAACAAAGAGACGTCTTCACAAGCATACAGGCATGCTTCAGATCTTATGCGTTGGAAGAACAGACGACGCAAATTTGCCCCCCAAAAGACCTAATCATCTGTTCTGAATGTGGAACTGAAGGCCATTCTTGGCGTTACTGAAACAACACAGTTAAAAGATGCATTAACTGCCAAGTGGGATACAGAACTATGGCCATAATCTGTCTTAAAAGAAGAGAAATTATAAAGAGAAAAGAAACAGAGTCAAACAGAAACAACATTAACGTAAATAAAAACTCATACGCATCAATAGCAGTGACCAACAAGGGCCAGCAACACAAAATAAATTTATATGGTACTCTCTAAGTAAAAATACTTACTTATATATTACATGCCCATGTGATTAACATAGCTAACCATGGAAGTTATGCAACAATAGGCAACAGCATGTTACAGGAAAACGGGTTTGAACCAATGAAATTACCCAAAGAAGTCGACTCATCGGCCATTTTCACAATCAATGTCACAGAGAAGACAAAACATGAGTTAATCGAAGAGGACACAATCAGGGAAGACTCAGAGACTGAAAATTTTTCCGACAACACAGAGCAAGATTGAACATGGGTTACTTGCAGGAAAGCTCAAAGAACTAACATATCTAAATCCGCAAGTAAAATGGGTCCATCACCCAGAGATGAACTACCAGAAGGTCCCTTGAATGCACTTAGCAGAGGGGAAACGCAGGAGAAACGAAAGAAGAACCAGAAAAAGGAGAAGAAACACAGATAACTTAACATATAGGACAAACTAAACGGAAAACAAAAAAACGAACTGAAATGAACAATTGGATTATGGATATTAAGAAAATAAAAATTCCTCAAATTAACACATGCGGATGGAAAGACAAGGAAATTATGGACGGAAATTTATTCAGAAAGATTGACTCAGATGTTATATTAATATCAGAACATAGAAGAAACACAGAAAACAAGAAACTAAAGATATGATACTACAATGTTATTAACACAAATCCTTCAGGAGAAACATACGACGGAATGGCAATAGCTGTCAAACAAGGATTACAGTACTAAACAATAGAAATATTGGAGGATGCATATTTAGCTATAGAAATTGTTGGGCTCCTGGGTAGAGAAATACAACAGAGTAGCAAGACAACTTAACACACTTATCAATAGACGTATATTGCAAAGACTGGGACACAATTTCCCTACATACTTACGAAGATATCACGCAGCAAACCAGGAGATCTGCGTGGCTAACTTCAATCTGGCCTTTAACTATTTTATGGAACCAGTGGATGTTCCTTGCAGTAACCACACTGCGACTCTAATACACATAAACAAGAATCCTATACACATCCCTTCGAAGAAATGGAAGGCATACCATAGAGCGAATTGGGATAAGTACAAAGAATTACTTCGGACGTACGTATCCAGGCCTCTCGGGGAAGCCACTCTAGAGTAAATCGACGGGGAGTTGGATAGGATCAGAGAAGAAATTAAATTGTCAGAGAAGGGGGCCGTTCCCATTAACTAATTCCGAACCATTAGACAATTTAGTTGGACACCTGAAATGGTGGCTTCTTGAGGGCCAAGGCGAGTGGGAAAAGGGTCGTCAGCGCTGTTTTTTGTCTCTCAACTCTTTTCATTTCATTTAATTTCATTTCCGACTTTTTAAGCACTCAATCAGAATTCGGATCCACTCCACGATACTGAATGTGTATTCTAGGCAAATAAGGTAAAGTCAAGCGGAAAATCATAAACGTTCCCCGAAGATGTTGTGTGAACCGTTTGAATCTTCCATTGGAATGTTTTACTTGGTTTGACCTCCACAGATCAATCAACATGTTGGTTTTGAAATTTTAATGGGAAGGTTATTGAAATAGTAGAGATTTTCATAAGAAATTCCATATTAAATATGCCACAAGATAGACTTATCTGATATACAGTTCATTATTTTATGATTGGTGCCAAGAAAAGTTTAAGAGGTTATGGGCAAAGGAACTATGTAACCTATCTACTGGGTTGTCACCTAGCTCAACTCAGTATCGGTTCCAAAGCCGAAGAAAAGAGGAGGGTTGGAGTCAGAAAGGGCATTTGTTCGTAAACTCTGTGTGTGGAGGAATAAATATAACGAGGACAAGCAGATGCTAGTTTCTTTTATACGGCGTAAACCGTTATGCTCTGCATGGGCCCAGACTTTCCCCCTTCCCCGCTTCTCCAAGACCCTTCCATTCGCACGCAAATAGCTATTTTGGTCAGCAGATTTCGTAATTTACGAGACTGCTTACGTAAGCTTTCATCTCGGAGTCAACTAACTAAGACTTAATCCAATCGTACGTTAATATAAACACAGGAGGGTGTAAAAGCCTTTATAGTAAAAATCTTGCTGCCTAAGGCCTAGTCAGCAGAAAATCTATGAACAGGCTCACTGTCCCCCCCAATTGTTTATTTCTATTTTTCGTTAAATAAATGAAGTCTCAACTTCCACGTGGGTAAACATGAAGGGGCTAAGTGTCACAGCTTTGGAAATTTATGCCCGAGAAGAGGGGCATAACGGTTGGCTATTGAGGGTTTGCCTCTTCCTAAACTCCTTCGTCTCCCCCACCCCAAGAAGATAATCGACGCATATATTTCGATCTGGAGAAATTAGAGGAGAAGACAAGTCCCTGAGTCAAACACGGTATAAAGAAGATAGTTTGAACGAAGCGGAACTTACTTTCCCGAGGCTGTTTCTTTGGTCGGTTAGAAGAGCAGACCATACTCGTCAAGAGAAAATCACGTCTGTCAGTTTGCTGAAAAAGTAGAAATACACCTCACCATTGAGGAAGAAGATCAAAGTGAATTTCCATTCGAGAAGAGATTCACATCTTGGTTAAGTCTCATCGTCGAGAAACCAGAATTGGTAACACATGGATTTGGATTACTTCGATTCATCCAAGATCCCCTCACTTACATCTTCAAGACGAGAAAGCATCGTCACTAGCCTCAACCACCCTGTTAGAAGCATCAGCTGTTTTTCCGATTCTCCTAGCCTCATCGAGTACGTCCGCAGTCAAACTCGGCCAGGCGGCTCACTTTCAAAGTCATCCAACTGTTGACACACTCGGAGTTAAAAAAATATTCATTTTGTTATTTCCCATTCCATGTGAAAGTGTATTCGTAACAAAACCATTTCAATTTGGTAGTCGTACCAAAACTATTTAAATTTTAAATAAGTGAAGAACTCGCATTAATTGAGGTTTAATGTCGTGTGTTAGAAGTGACTTTTTCGCCAACCATCTCGTATTACTCATTTGTAGTGTTAATTTTTATAAGATCATCTTACTATAGAATTAGTGTATTTAAAAATATAATATTTAATTCTTTTATGTGAATAAAAGATTATTTTGTCGGAATTGTTTGATTAGATCCTAGAACGCAGCATTGGCAATATTTATATCATAATACGAAGCCTCCCTGGTTATAGAATTAAATTAGAGTACTCTTAGAGAAAAGTAAAACGGACTAACTCATGTACGAATTAAACCTACATCAATCCTCGGCCGTAAACCACGACACTCTGCCAAGACCGTAATGGAGGAGTCTTTTTAAGAAGGAGAATAAGGCTAGGAAGTCGCCCGAAAGCGAAACACAAACACTGCGCCCTAAATATGTGGACCAAAACAATCTACCTCCTCAAGAGCGGGTGCGGCTAAAGAAGCAAGCTCAACCAAGTGATTTGAGAATTGGAACTCTTAATGTAGGAACCATGATAAATAAAGGCCGTGCTCTTGCCTACCATATAAAAAAGCAGAAAGTAGAAGTGCTATGCGTAGAGAAAACCAGATAGATATGGGAGATAAAGCCAAGAAATTAGGTGGGTGATATAAGCTTATCTATAGTGCAGCAAACAAGGAAGGAAGAAAAAGAGTTTGAATAATTGCATCCAAAGACAGGAAAAACAAGTTGACGGAAGTTCATAGAAAGAATTGCCGAATAATGAGGATAAGATTGGACTTGGAAAAATTACTGCTCTCATGTTTAGTGTGTATGAAGAACAAGTTAGTAATCAAGATGAAAAAAGGGAACAGTTTTGAATTGGTCAACAAGAAAAATGGACTAAGTTGAAATAGATGAAAGGTGCATAGTGGGAGGCGATTTAAATGACATGTGGGAGGCAGCAATAATGTAATAGGACACATCCACGGCGAAAAGGCCTTTTGGTGAGATAAATGCTAAACAAGAAAGGATAATTAACTTTGCTGTATCCTACAATAAGATGATAGCTAACACCTTTTTTAACAAGCCGGAGGAACTCATTATTACCTATGAAAGTGTCGGTCAGGCAAGTCAATTTGACTTCCTACTGTCTCGAAAAAATTATATCTCTTGGGGTACCTGATTGGGAAGTTATACCAGGAGACCATGTTGCAGCTCAACACTTTATAGCTATCATGAAGCTGTCCGCGAAAGTTGGTAAAGTACAAAAAAGAATACTAAAGGGTCCAATAAAAGTAAAGTAGTTAAAATTGAAGGATAGGAAGGTAAGTGATCGTCTCAAAAGAAGAGCATTGCAGAAAATAGAACCAGAAATATAGGATATAGATGCATGATGATGTAGGATAAGGAATGCTATTCTTGAGATTGTGAGGGGAGTGTTGGGACAGAACAGTGGTAAGATCTGGGAAAACATGGAGACTTTGTGGTTTACGAAAGAAGTACAAGCAGCAAGTAAACAGAAGAAACAAGCAAAGAAAAATTGTAAGGGAAGTCAACTTGAATAGAATAGATTAGTCTATGAAGAACGGAATAAGGAAGAAAGGAGGATTGAGGCCATTACCAAAGGTAAAGCATATGACCACTTTTACAAAGATTTTGAGAATAAGGAAGGACACAGCAAGATATTTCACTTAGGAAAATGCCTAAATAAAAGTAAAAAAAATATAACGTATATCAAACGGATAAGTAAACAGAAGGAAAAGTGAAGAGGAAGTAAGCGGACATTATTAAGAGATGGAAACTATTTTAAAAGCCTACTAAACGAGAAAAATAAAGGTTCTTAAAAAGAGATGGAGATACCACCAATGGAACTATGAAAAAAGAGGAATTGGTGAATGCTCCGAAGAGGATAAAGTGTGGAAAAGCGATAGGACCAGACGAAGTACCTATTGAAGCATAGAAAGCACTTAGAGAGGAGAGCATCGATTTATTAGGAGCTTGATGAGAAGGATCATGGATTGTGAAGAAATACCTGATGCCTGGCGAAAAAGCGTGATATTGCCAATATTTAAGGAAAAGGGGGATTAACAGTGTTTCTAAAATGATAGGGGCATTAAACTCATGTCCCACAAACTCAACTACTGGAACTTATTATAGATGGGAGATTGAGAAGAGAAGTTCGCCTACGAAGGTAAAAGTCAGGATTTATGAAAGAATGAGGCACTATTGATGGAGTATTTACGCAACTACAAACAATGGTGTAATAAATAGAGAAGCAGAAGGCATTATGCATGATCTTCCTAGATTTAGAGAATGCATACGATTGAATGCTATGACAAAAAGTGTAGATATCATTGAGAGAGAGAGAAGGGTGCCAGAAAGATATGCCAGAATGATAAAGGAGTATTACAGAAATATAACAAATAGAGTGACATCTAATCTCGGAAGAACAGGTTGCTTCCAGGTGAAAGTTGGCTTTCTTCAAAGATCCGCCCACAGCCCATTCCTTTTTATTATCGTTAACGATGTTCTGACAGAAGCCGTGAGATAGGAACAACTCTGAGGGGGTTTTCTATGCGAAGGACATAATCTTGGTCTTGGAGAGCAAACAATCTTTGCAGATAATTGTAGAGAGGTGAAGGTCAATGGTAGAAAATGGAAGGATGAAGATAAGAAGAAAGAAGAATGAATACATAGCAAGTGGTGTGTATAGAGATCGGCAGGCTTCGCTTCGAGTGGAAGTGACAAGGTTGAAAAGAGTGGGGCATTTTAAATTCCTGTGGCCTGTAGTAGAAGAAACAGGAGAAATGAGATAGAAAACTAAAACACTGTATCTAATGTGATTGGTATAACAGTAGAAGGGTCTAGGGAGTAATTTATGACAGAAGAGTCACGGTAAAACTAAAAGGCATAGACCATAAGGCAGTAGTGAGTCCTGCAATGGTTTATGCTCTAGAAAATGCCCCTCTGAAGAAAACGGAAAAAAGAAAGCTCGTTGTGGCTGAGATGAAGATTTTGAGGTGGGTGTCAAGAGTGATCTTGCGAGAAAAGTTAGAAACGATCATATTTGAGGATCGGTGAAAGCAACCGAACTATCAAGAAAAGTACAAGAAACAAGATTGAGATGGTTTGGGCAGATCACAAGAGGAGAAGATGAAGAGCAGAATGTAGCTATGGAATTAATAAATAGAGAGTTATAGGAGAGACAAAGAAGATGAAGACAAAAAATGAAATGGAAATACAGTATTTTGAGTGACATAAGAGAAAAAGGACTAAAAAGAATAGGTATGCTAAACATAAATCTTTGAAAAGAACTCATCAAGAACTGTAATCGCAGGTAGTGGAAAGCCGTAAAGAAGAAGAAAAAGAAGGTCAAACGAACTTTAGCCTCCCAGCCTCACCATATTTAAACCTCTCGTCCTTAAATATGGGGTTATTGCTTTAGAAGAAGGGATGTAACAATTCTCAACAAAAGGTCGAAACTCAGAAGTGCAAACTGAAAAAAAATACTTGGAGAAATTATCAGTCGAAAGCCTGTGTGCCAATTGTGATCAGGTCATACATAGACTTCCTCATTTCATCAAACGAAAAGGGGATCTAATTGAATATTGTATAGATCCTCTTGTAGGATATAAGTGAATTTCGTTTCAGTGTAAGCATTGAATAATTTTATATTAAATAAATATGAGTCTACAATTCGTGTTTCGACCTTGCTTATACGCAAAAATACTCAAAAACCTTAAAATATAAATAAATACCTGAAATACTTAACTCTATTTATAATCTAATGTATTTGAAAAACAACATTTGCCTTAATTCAATTTCGTAAACATTCTTACTGCCTCTTATATGAGGTTTGTCGGATAATTTATTTGAGAATTCTACCGATTACAACTAGCCATTCATTCTTTTTACTGAACTACTCATATCAATGCCAACATTTACATTTATAGCGTTGCTTAATTCTCAATAAATTGACTTCGAAAAAAAGATAATTGAAATTAAATTATCTAGTGATAACTCAATCGTTTTAAGCGATCTATGCCTCTTTTATGTCTTGGCAAGACCATAATCGATCATTAACTAAGTCTAAGTTAGCTAGAATATATGGTCGTATTTTACTTGCGCTTACAAACTTAGAAACATTTTTCAAACCTTATATTTTTATTTGCTTCTATATTGTATGCAAAAATTACTTTAGAAATTTCTATCTACCAGCAGCGTCTTTTATTTGATTTATTTCATTTTTTCTTTATATTTCCTATATCTTGAGTGACATTCATATCTCCATCAAAACCCCAGCTCCTTCTGTCTGCTCATTTTACTTCCGTTCTACAATTTGTCGGCACTCTTTCGAGTCCCCGGGAATGAGGAATAGGCAGATTGGAACGAGACTCAGGCCAGTCTAAGCCCCTCAGAAGCACGCACAAGAAAAAACAAAAAGACACCTGAAAAGGAAGATTGTCCTATCTTCAGCCAGGAAACGACCATTGAGTCCCTCTTTCTACTCAAGACTTAACCAGGCCTAGAGCGAGATCGGACAGCAGCGGCCATTGCAGTTGATATCTCCTCGTTGGTCATAGCCTGTCCAACATCTCGGCCACTCTCGTCGGCAAGGTGGCGTAAGCCCAGCATCGGGGTGTTCTGGCCCCGCCCCCCGAAGAGGTCTTTCCCGAAATTTCTCCAGGTGCGCCTCCCATTGCCTATCATCTCTCCCTGCCTACTCCGAAGTCTTTAGAGAGACGACCAGCTGCTGCCCTCTTCGAGCCACATTCTCTCAATCCTGTGTCCACGCAGGACTTTGAAGCCTACTCCTCCACTCGGTTCATTTTAAGACGCGTGACAGGGAGGAAATACAGTTACTATTATCCCTCTTTCCTTTGCGTCATAACGTCGCTCGCTGAGATATCAACCGCTTGCACCAGCCCCTGTGCCTGTACCAAGGGGTGTTCCAACATGGTTGGTCCACCGCCCTAAACGACGCCCAGGAGCAGTAGTCGATAGAACCTGCCCTGATGGTTTCCGAGCGTGCCTTCCCGCGCCCCTTTGCTCACTCTCAGCGTCGTCCGCCTCCTCTTCCTGCAAATGGATCCTGGATGGCCCCAAATGGTCCGTGGATTCGGAACAAGGAAACCTTCAACGAGGTCTTGCCAGGGCCCTCGCATCACCCGGGCGAGCTGCCGCCTTGGGCTGGATACCCGCTCCCACTCGGACACGTTGAACGAGTTTCCTTCCCTCTTCCCTGCTTCGTCGCTATACTTCCCAACCCCGTCTCTCTCTCTGGATTCTCACCAAGTCAGCATTTCTTCGGCAAGCTCGGTCTCAGGACCCCGTCCTGTCCCTTGATGAGACTTCTTCAGTGATGCCTCTCCCCCTGTGTCTAGCATCGTATCGTCTCCCAGTGTCTCCAGTGTTTCCCCTGTGCCACAGAAACTGCTCTGTCCATTAAGTGTTCGTCTCGATATTGAAATCGTGGATCCGAGTATTCAGTGCTTTTCCCTCCTGACCCGCTTTGTGCCTTCTTCCAGGACGGCGCGAGAGAACTTAGGCCGCTTAACATCTAGGATCTCCCTGCCCTTTCAGCCCAGTCCGTCACCATTCTTTCTCTTACCCGCCTGGCCATCCTAACGGGCCTCTAGGCCTTCCCTCCTCATTTCCTCTCCACCTACCCCTCGGAAATGGGGAACGTCCTCAGGGAAGCCATGAGTGGCTCCCCCGGATGTTATTGGAAGACCAAGGACCGCAACCAGGACAACGCCACCAACAATAACAAAAACGGCACCTAGGAGGGCAACCGGGACCAGGAATGGATTAGACCCGGCCTATACCCTCTTGCCCTGAAAGAAACCGCCCTCAGCCCAGACACCCGTTTGAACCTTTAGTCACCGTGCTCCTTCGACTCTATCGACCCTAACTGCCACATCCTTAAGTCAAACAAGGATAAAGGAGGGGAGATTCTCTTAAAACGGCATTACAGACACTTGAGACCATCATCCTCCGCTATTCAGCCTCTTGTGGACCAACTCCTGGAGCAAGAGATAGTCGAACCAGGAAGAATAACCAAGGTCAACCGGATCTTTGGGGTTCTCTGACCCACCGGGACCGCCCTTATTGTTTACGACATGTCTGCAGCCCGCAAGGCATATGAGTCCCCTTCATTTAAGCTCCCTTCGATCAAAAAGGTCTTCCAATCCCCCCTCCCCCGCCCACTTAGCCATAAATTTGGATTTCTTGGATAGCTTCTATCGCATTAGACTCCATCCCTCTGCCCTCCATCACTTCGATTTGATCGTAAATGGAACCCGCTACAGATTAAAGAGGCTTCCAATGGGGTTTTTGGATGCCCCATTAATAATACAGATGGCCCTTTCATCTGTTATTAACCAGTGGGCTGCCATCGCAGGCGTTTCCGTTCATATCTACTTAGACGACGTCCTGTTGGTCGGGACTAAGACCGTCCTAGGCGTTTCCTGTCCTTGACAAAGGAGAGTTCTATACACCTAAACCTCCACAAGTCTATCCTAGCCCCGAAGAAACAATTCACCTACGTTGGTATGGATATCGCCATCCGGCGTACCACGGCACTTCTCAACAAGGCGCTAAAGGAAAAGGCCGTATGAGCCCTTGAGTACGTCGCCATCAGCCCTGTCCCACAGAAGTATTGGGTGCACCTTGCGGGGCGCCTCAATTTCATCACCCCCGTCATACGCCTGCATTCATATAGATACAATTGTGCTTTTACGAGCTCTGGGAGAGGCGTGCTTACTTGTTCAGTGTCCTGCCCCGATTCATTACCCACAAATGAGTAAAGTGAAAGTTCCCCAAAATTTGGGGCCCTCGGATTACTGTCGACGCCTCTCCTTCGGGCATGGGCCTTGTCTCGCGCTCCATATCCCTATCCTGGGACCACCGAACATGGTGGCACAACATATTTGAATTGGAGCCCATTGCCCTCACCATCGCCTTTCTTATCTGGCTCAAGGGACAAATCCTTTCAGATAACATACCGGCCATCATCAACATGGCTGACTTTCCTGGTCCCTCATCTGACTTACAGTTTTCTCAACGCCCTCACTATTGCGTTCCGGATCAACTCTCGCCAGATCACCTATGTTCGAAGCAGGAAGAATCCTGCTGATGCCGCTAAACGTACCTTCCAGGAACTCCATCTTGCCGAGGGACACCTCCGATAAGTGGATACTATTTACGGAGGTTTCCTCGCCGCAAGGCGACATTGTCGTTTATCGCCTCGTTCCAGCAACTTCTATGGCTCTCCATCTTTTCATCACCTGTTTTATATAGCATTCTCTTTAAAATTATATAGATTTTCCTACAATTTTGTCTATTTGTTAAAATTTTTTTCTAATTTTCCTTTGTGTGAATTTTTTCAAGTTTTGCTAATGAACTCGGCCTTTATTTTCGTGCGCCACTGTTATTTATCTATAGTCTCATCACTTTGAGTATGAACTACATACAGTGGGCCACAAATGTTTAAAAATCACTGTTACAAATTAAAAGTTTTATAATTTTAGTTAATGCAGGTCAATGAAATTTATAATTCACATGGAACTTTATCTAATAAATATAATGTAGCGATCAGAGAAGCAAAATGAGAAACATAACAAACTTTATAAGGCCAACAGTGAAATTTTAAAAGGTATATGTTTACAAAACAATCATCAAAGTACATTATATCTGAAAAATGTTTATTTAAAAACTAATACTCCTTTGTACCAAAATAGCAAAAATATTATAAACTAAATCAAATTAAAATAAACTCATCATGTAAGGCTTCTTTGTCATTCTTTACAAGATAGTCGTAACGTCAACTTCATCAAGAGAACAAACAAACAAATCAGTCAAGAACGTTGAGGTCGCAAAATTTAGGTGATACCCTGGAGGTACGAGGGGCGGTCAATAAGTTTTGAAATTCATATATAAGGAAACGAGATATGAGGAAAAGTGTTTTATTATTTTTCAATATAACTACCCTCGACTCCAATGCACTTGTGCCACTTTTCCCTCAAGCTTCGAATTCCCGACAACCAGAAATCTCTCGACTGCTGTTCAAAACACACCTAGACGGCTGGATTTCATCGTCCCCAAACCGGCGTCCACGCAGTGCAGCCTTGAGCTGACGGAATAAAAAGTACTCGCTAGGGGCCAGATCTGGACTGTAGGGGGATGGTTGAGCTCTTCTAATACGCACTTGCGCAGGGCAGCTTGTGTAACTCTAGCCTTGTGGACTTTGACGACGTTGAAGTTGATCATGGGGCGTGAGGTTTCTAGGGAACCAACGGGCAGAGACCTTTGGTCATGGCCAAATTTTCGTGGATGATGTTTATAACACTTCCATGTGATATTCCAAGTTCTCGCTCGATTTCCTCGACCTTCACCCGTCGATCTTCGAGGATGATCCTCTCTACACGGGCCACATTGTCCTCATTGGTCACGTCTGACGGGCATCCTGGACGGGGGTCATCTTTAACGGAATCACGACCATGGCAGAACTCCCTATTACAGCGAGCAATGGTTGCATAGGAAGGTGTGGTTTTGGTGTACACTGCAACCATGCGTTCATGGATCTCTTTTGCATTCTTGCCTTCCTTGGTGAAAAAAGATGATCAGTGCGCGGTGCTCAACCTTCTCCATTGTTGAAAAATTTGTGACTGACGATCTGCGATCAGCTACTGCTTCTTAAATAGACGGGGCAGGAGCGTGCGTCTGCAGGTCCTGACTTGGCATAACTTGTCGTACACCCCCACAAACAGCTATCCCCCTTCCTCTGTTTTGCCCTACCGATTTGCAAAACTTATTGACTGCCCCTCGTAAAATCAAGAAGATAACCCAAGAGATAGACAACCTAACTTTAAAAAATCAAAAGTGTACAGTAATAGCCAATGTTGGAAGTAGTGATGTCTTTTTAAAAATAATTATGCCGGAACTAAAGAGATAGTTTAGGACTATGCTACGCTCGTCAAGAAATTCAACTCTAAACTATAAGAGGCATGGTAATTGGCTTACTACTGAGATTAAATTCAAATAGAGAAGCTTTAAGTTGAGAAATTAGCATTACCGATGGCATAAAGAAGATATGTTAAAAAGAAAATGTCGTATTCCTTGACTTTTGGCAGAAATTTATCCAAAAGAGGCATACTTCAACTAAGATGGAACGCAATTTTGCCTAAAAAGAAAAAATGAAATACGGAGAATCGCTGCATCGAAATTTGATGGAACTTCTAGAACAACCTAGTATCTCCTGAGAACCCCAAGAAAATTTGGGAAATGACTTCAGGGCAGCATTAGAATTAAACGATAACTTCACTCAAAGCCATTTTATTTTATGCAAGATCAATCAGGAATAAATTATCAGAATTCAAAGCATTACTAGCATTAAAAAAATATGATATAATAGGCATCAGCGATACGTGGATCCACATACATTTGAGGGAATATATCAATAAACTTTATTTGCAAGGCTACAAATTATTTCACAAAGATAGAATTTATAAGGAAGGAGGAGGAGTACTCTTATATATAAGTGAGAACCTTCA
Organism: Ceratothoa steindachneri; assembly: GCA_963969495.1. Taxonomy (NCBI): domain Eukaryota; kingdom Metazoa; phylum Arthropoda; class Malacostraca; order Isopoda; family Cymothoidae; genus Ceratothoa; species Ceratothoa steindachneri. The sequence continues at coordinate 144,059,856 of OZ018326.1, read as the reverse complement.
GCCTATTAATTGCGAAATAGATAGAGAATTTGAACTAATAGGAATAAAACTAAATATAAACAAATGTTTATATATATATTTGGCCTATAGAGCGTTAGTAGGGACAGATTCTCTCTCATTATTGCCGATTTTAACTGCCCCCAAATTCCTTGGTGGACAAAGAATTCAGATTCTGAAGCAGAAAAATTACTAAATTTCATAGATGAGAATCTGCTAACCCAATGGGTCATTGAGCCAACCAGAAGAGAGAATATATTGGAATTAATCTTAAATTTAGATTATGAACTTAATTCAAACGTGAGCGTAGGCGATCAACTTTGCAGCAGCGATCATAACCTAATAGAATTTGAATTAAATTTACCTCACAAAAGAATTGTAAGAAGTATTATAAAATTAGGCTTCGGCAAGGCTAAGTTCATATATTCAAAAGAAGTCTTAAAAATTATAAAATAACTGGTAGGAACATAAATGCAGCATGAAATAAATTTAAAAACAATCTTTTAATGAAACAATCCCAATTCATCCTTCTAGCAGTTAGAACAAGTGGAAAAAATCAAAATCCTTAATGGTTGACAAATGAACTCAAAAGAGACATAAATAAAAGAAACGAGGCTTATAAGATAATCAAATTAAACATCTCAGAAGCGAATCAGAATAAATATATTGATCTCAGAAGAAAGGTAAAAGTTGGAATTAAAAGATCAAAGCGTAACAAGGAAATGAGAGTAGCTTTAAATTGTAAAGAAAATCCCAAACACTTCTTTGCCTTAGTTAATAGTAGAAAACCAATAAAAAACAGTATAGGCCCAATCAATTATCGTCACAATAATTTAAAAGTTATAGATAAAGATATAGCCACTGCACTAAACGAGTATTTCGCATCAGATTTCAACCATATAATGAGTACTAATGAGTACTAGAAATTTTTAAATGCACGAGCAACGATGCAAGAATAAAAATAGATAAAATTAATAAATTCAAATCACCAGAACCCGATAAGATAGTGCCAAGAGTAAACAAAAAAGTAAAAGATGCAGTAGTGGACTAAATAACATAGATTTTTAACTTAACACTTGAAACTAGTACTGTGCATCAAGATTGGACATTAGCCAATGTAACACTAATATTTAAAAAAGGACGTAAAGATCTTGCATGCAATTATCGACACATAAGTCTAACATCAATAATTGGCAAAAGGCTCGAGAGTATTATTGCAGAAAATATAGTAAGCCATTTAGAAACCAACAAATTGCTAAGAAACATGCAATATGGATTTAGGAAACACAGATCTTGTCTTACAAACTTATTAGAGTTCTCCTATTACATTAACACAATTTATGATAATGAGAGATCTGTCAACATTCTGTATCCGGACTTTCGAATGACCTTCGACAACGTGCCACACAGGAGATTAATGCCTAAATTTAGAGCTCTAGGAATACGAGGTACTCGTAAAATAGCAAATTGGATTAAAGACTGACTTAGTAATCGTAAACAGAGGGCCGTGCTCAATGTAGAAGAGTCTGAATGGATATTGGTGAGTAGTGGTGTTCCTCAGGGATCGGTCCTGGGACCTTTGCTCTTCATTATTTATGTAAATGACATAGACGTAGGGTTGATCTCTAAAATCTCCAAATTCGCTGACGATTGTAAACTGGGTAAAAGTATAAATACCGAGCAAGATATAGTAGATTTTCAAAAGGACATTGACCACATAGCCAAATGGTCTTATAAATGGAAACTTCCACTGAATCTTGAAAAATGCAAAGTAATGCATGTTGGCCACAAAAATCTGAAGGCAGGAACAAAAAACGAAAAGGATCTCGAGATTTGTGTGTCAAATAACCTCAATTTCACATAACACTGTCTCGACGGAGAAAAAAAAGCGCGAAAGATACTCAGTTACATTAAGAGACAGATCAGCTATAAAAGCAAGACCGTATTAATTAACTTGTACAATGCCTTAGTGAGACCACAACTAGAATATTGTGCCCAGGTGTGGTTGCCCTTCCCAGAAAAGATATAGAAAGATTTGAAAGAGTGCAAGCTACGGCTACGGAAATAATACCATCATTAAGAAAATATAGTTATGATACACGGCTGGAAAAGTTAAACCTTTACAAATTAGAAACAAGACCTATACGAAGTCAACTAATTGAATTATATAAAATCTTAAATGGAATCGAAAATGTGTACTACATCTGGTTTGAATTAAACAGAAATATTACCCGTAATAAGAGCATGAAGCTCGTTCTGAAAAAGTACGGACTCAATGTATGTGGAATTTTTTTACGTATAAAATTGTAAATGTATGGAATCAGTTGTCGGAAGAGGTTGTCTCGAGTCACACCATTAACACATTTAAAAACAGATTAGATAAAATTATAAGGACTATTAACTATTATATAGTACTTGTTGATAAATATTTCAAAATCTTTACTATCAAAATTCCTGGTTGAGCTCTATATTTCAACTGAACCAGTTATCTTTTCGGTTTTCCGTATCCGCGTGGCGGGTTGGAGAGGAGACTGGGGAAAGACTTCAACTTTACTGTCCTTTTGTCTCTAACTCCTCTATTTTTTGTATTTATAATATAATCAGGAAACAAGCATCTTCTCGGCATGGATCGAAAGGTCCTTTAAGGTGCTTACTTTTATTGTAACTTTCATTTTAGTCCTGTTTATTCCTATCTCGCTACATTTTAAAGTACGTATAAATTCAGCTGTTATCGTAATGCGCAACCTGAGGATTTTGGCCATTTACAAGGACATCTTGGCACAGGATTAGTAAAGAAACCTCGCATTCATTCATTCATCTTTCACCTCATTCAAGTCACTCTCGGATGTTAACGGAACGTGCAGCTGTAAATCTCCAAAAAGAAATGAAAAAGAGGGAGTTAAAGTTAGCATAGATAAAATAAGTAAAATGATGCAATATTATGATCTCCTTTATCATACTCCAAGAAATACTCCTCTCGTTAAGAAAACTAATTGTGAGGGTCGCTTTGTGTTTACCAATAAGCATTTAAATAAACTTGCAATGTTCTAATAAGAATTGTTTTGATCAGATGAAACAAAAATAGAATATTTCAGGCGAAATTTTCTCAGTAACCTTGGAAGAAAAAGTCTACAGCTTACTCACTAAATTATACAAGCCCTACAGTCAAATTCGGTGGTAGAGCAATCATAGTGTTGGGGTGAGTTTTGGTTGTCTTAGGATCGTTACATCGTATTTAATCTTTAAATTTCATTAATATGCATTAGCGAAAGTATGTACATTTGTATTTCTATCAGTTTTGTAAACCTTCGCTTACCATTGTATGTGCGTTCTATACCAAATCATTAACATATTACATGAGTTTATTTAATTAACACAGACTAAGATGTTTTCAGGAATGAAGATAAAATTAATAAATATTAGGATGTATATTAAAATCATTTTTTTAATTTTGAAAGTGTTTCCCTAAAGTTAGAACCAACTTGTTACACTTCTTATCCAACAGAACTCTATATTTGGCTCATATAAAGTGATTAAATCTTTCTATACAAGGATATTAGAGGGTTTAGATAATTAAAGGATTCTTCCATAGCCATTTTCATAATCTCAATCAGTGAATCTGGTCGTAGCTCTCAAATTTCTGTAACCAAGGTTATTGACCGCTCCGATGGAAAATATTTTCGAAATGGCACGACTTCGCGATGCCAAAAATTTATGGCTTGTAAGCAACATTATTTAAAAATAAAGCCAATAAACCTAAATTAAACTTATAATGTATGTTTTTTTAATTTTTATATACCCAGGTGATTTAAAAACTACTCTATATTAGTTAAATATGATTACCTTTTTTGGAACTTTCGAGTTTTGTTCATCACTCCTTTCCTCCAGATATAAAACTGATAAATTCAGATTCGTATTACAAAATATATACCCGTGTTATCGTTTAATTTATTGAAAGGCATTCTGAATCAATTTAAATTTTCCTATTAATACGGCTCCGATTGTCGAGACAATCATAAAAACATTAAATATTTCAGAGCGAAAATCAGTTAGCCGATGATGTTCACTGAGATAAAAAAAAGGCTGTGAAAGCATGTCTTAGTTTCATGATTTTTATGATTTTCCTGATTTTTCTAGGAAATTCTTACGGCCAGTCTACACTCAATATATGATTTTTGACTTAACTAATCATTTGAATTTAGGAACTTTTGCAAAACAAAAAATTATATTCAATTTAATTAAAATTGTTATGCAATAAACTTTTCACAGTAACTTCTGATTCTACATCTAAACTATTTGTAATTTACTGTTATTATACAAGTGTTGAAGATGAAAATGCACTGATGTACAAATATATGGTAAGGACTTTTTTTTAACAAGGTCGAAGATGAAGAAACAATGATTGAAAAACATAATGGAAAGACTTCTCAAAAAGGTTGAATATTTTTTTTTAAGAAAATGTTTGGAGTAAATTTTTCTAGAACTATTTTGTGCTTATGTAAGGGTAATATTATTTTCGCCAACTTTACACCAAAATTTATTCTGTTCTTACAAAAAAATTGAAGAAAGATTGTAATTTATATTCTCCATATAAATACATATTTATTCATATACATATTTCTGAAATTTTGTTTGTTGTTCTAGTAAAGCATCAGCATAAATGAAGAAGGGCTGTTTATGGAGATATGAATGTGTCTCCAGATATAGAAAATATAGAGAAAAAAATAAATAAATCAAATAAAAGGCCCTTAGATAGGAATTTCTAAAATAATTTTTGCCTAAAATATAGAAGCAAATAAAAATGAAAGGTTTGAAAAATGTTTCTAAGTTTGTAAGCGCAAATAAAATAGGAGCCTATATTCTAGCTAACTCAGACTTACTTAATGATTGATTATGGTCTTGCCAAGACATAAAAGAGGACTAGATCGCTTAAAAGCATTGAGTACTTGCTTGATAATTTAATTTCAATTATCTTTTGTCGAATTCAAGTTAACGAGAACTAAGCCAACACTATAAAGGTAAATGTTAGCATTGATATGAGTAGGTCAGGGAAAAGAATAAATGGGTAGTTGTAATCGGTAGAATTCTCAAATAAATTATCCGACAAACCCCAGATAAGAGGCAGGAAGAATGTTTAAAAAATTGAATGGAAGCAAATATTGGTTTTCAAATACAATACAATACAAGGTGTCCCAGAAAAAAGTTAACCGTAATTTGAATTAGTATAACTCAAAACCCATTAGAGATTTTTGAGTCCTGAAAAACGAAAAAAATTTATCAACTATCATTTTCGAAACTCTGTTAATCCCCCTTTTCCTTGCATATTGTCAATATCACGCTTTCTCGCCAGGCATCAGGTATTTCTTCACAATACATGATCCTTCTCATCAAACTCCTAATTAATCGATGCCCTTTTCTCTCAGTGCTTTCTATGCTTCAATAGGCACTCCATCTGGTCCTGTCGCTTTTCCACAATATATCCTCTTTAGAGTATTCACCAATTCCACTTTTTCATATCTCCATGTTAGCATCTCCATCTCTTTTTAAGAACTTTTCATTTATCTCGTTTAGTAGCCTTTAAAAACACTGTTCCCATCTCTTAAAGATGTCTGATTCCTTCTTTATCACGTTTCCATTCTCATTATTTATTTGTTTGAAATAAATTATACTTTTAATTATTATTTAGCCTTCTTTTCTAAGCGAAATATCTTGCTCTGTCCTTCCTTAGTCTTTAAATCTTTTTAAAAGTGGTTGTATGCTTTACCTTTGGCAATGGCCTCAACCCTCCTTGCTTCCTTGTTCCGTTCTTTATGTACTAATCTATCCTCTTGAAGTTCACTTCCCTTCCATTTCTTCTTTGATTATCTCTTCTGTATAGTTACTTCTTATACCTCTTCCGTAAACCACAAAGTCCCCATGTTTTCCCAGATCTTACCACTGCTCTGTCCCAACACTTCCCTCATAATCTCAAGAATGGCATTCCTTATTCGACCCCATCATTCATTTATGTCATATATTTCTGGTTATATTATCTGCAATCTTCTCATTTGAAACGAGCAGTTACCTTTTTATCCTTCAATTTGAACCATTTTACTTTTATTGGACACTTTAGTTTTCTCTATTGTACTTTAACAACCTTTAGAGACAGCTCCATTATAGCTATAAAGTGTTAAGCTGCAACATGGTCTCCTGGTATAACTTTCCAATCAGATACCTCAATAGATGTCATTTATTCGGCACAGAAGTAAGTCAGTTTGACTTGATTGACCGACACTTTCATAGGTAATAAGGATATTCTCCGGCTTGATAAAAAAGGTATTAGCTATTTTCATATCGTAGGATACAGCAAGGTTAATTATCCTTTCTCGTTCAGCGTTTATCTCACCAGAAAGCTTTTTCGCCGTAGATGTGTCCTATTACATCATTGCTGCTTCCCACATGTGATTTAGATCACCTCCTAATATGCACTTTTTATCACTTCTTACGTAGTCCATTTCTTCTTGTAAATCACTCTAAACCTGTTCCTTTTCTTCATCTAGATTACCAACTTGGGGTTAATACTTACTGAATATGTTACCAGCGAACTTTTTCCAAGTCTAATATTATCCTCTTTATTCGGCAATTCTTTCTATGCACTTCTGTGATCATGTTTTTTCTCTCTTTGGATGCAATTATTCAAACCAGTTTTCTTCCACCCCTGTTATATCCACAATCGATAATCTAATATCCCCCACCTAATTCCTTGGCTTCATCTCCTCTGTATCTGGTTTCCTCTACGCATAGCACTTCCACTTTCCGCCTTCTTATATGGTCAGTGACAGCACGGCCTTTGACTGTCGTGGTTCCTACATTAAGAGTTCCAATTCTTAAATAAATTGGTTGAGCTCACTTGTTTGGCCACACCCACTCTTAATGAGGTAGCTCTTTCTGGTCCATAGATTTCCGGAGTTTTGTCCATGGTTCTCTTAAGGGCGACTTCCTAGCATTACTCTCATTTGGTAAAAGACCCCCAATTAAGGTTTTGGCAGAGAGTTTACGGATAAATGCCCTTCCTGACACCAACCCTCCCCTTTTATTCGACCTTAGTACAGGCATGGAGATGGGCTGGATTGCCCACCCAGTGGATTCCAAAGTTCCTTTGCTCAAAATATTTTATTTTTTTCTTGGCACCAATCATGAACTAATGAACTATATGTCAAGTAACTTTATCTTGTGGAAAGGTTAATCTGGCATTTGCTATGCGAAACTCTACTATTTGAATAACCTTCCCTTCAAAATGTGAAATGAAACATGTTGATTGATCTTTATCCACTCTTAAATTAAGATGTGAGGTGTTTTTGGCCCGTTGATGTAACACCCCCACTCCATCAAGAGTCAACATGGATTATGCTCCTTAAAAGACTATCGCTTTTCAACTGTTGTTCTTAAACACAATTTTTGTGTATTGGGTGCCCTGGAGAGTGAACACCTTATTATCCTTCTTAAATACTAGATGCTGCAAATCTAAAAGATAGCTTTGTTATGTGAAAGCAGATGCATTTTTAATCGACAAAGATTCAGATCATCCATTAGTAATTTTTTGCATGGTTACATGGCTCACTTTTGGTTTACAAAGCAATTTGGGCGGCACTCCTCATTGGATTTAGCCTGATAATTTTCAAGTCCTTGTGATGGCTGGTTCTCTCACTCATCTGGGTAGAGGAATCCTCACTTTTGGAGGACCAGTGCCCAGAGTGGGATTCAAGATTTTGAAATATCGCTTACCATTTTCCCAATTCTATAAGTTACTCGATTGCTTACCGCATTACAGTCGTATGTATAACTTGTTCTATATTTTAGGATTCTACACCTTGAATCACAAAATGTAATAAATATTGAAAAATATGTGTGTGAAAGTAATTAATTAGTGGTATGTAAACCTATTTAATTATTTTTTTTTTCAGCCTACAATTCCTGAATTCACTCTCTATTTAACTTATCCGTAATACTCAAGATATCTTTGTTATGTTATTAAAATTGTTACTATTAATACTCTTTCGATTTTTAAATACTATCTATTTAGCCACCTACTACATTTTGGCAAACTCTCTTAACGTCTTTCATGTTAGTTAAATCATTTTATTTCTACAACCATTAAACAAATTGTTTTATATTACATGTATGTTTGACAATATTTCACTGATTCACGTTAAGGCGTGTGCCCTCTGCTGTACGAAAGGAGCTTGCCAATACGTTATTACTCTTTATTAATTTATTTGATTTAAATGATATGAGAGTAAATTTGAGGCTTTCCACATATACATCCTAAACTTCTAAATCTTATGTGTTATGAACCAGTAAAATGATTTTACCCATTGAAATGTGTTGAGGAGTAGGACCTGTAGTGTAAAACTACTATGTTTGATCTAATTAACGTCTTACTTCCTCTCATTCACCATCCGAATGGTGTTTCAGGAAGTTAAGTCATTAATTCTATAAACATTGAGTGTTTTACATTGCATGTTTGAATCTCCATTATTAGTTAACTCGTATATTTATCATTTCTTCAATAATTATTCGGTTTCTTTCCTATCATTAATTATGACACTGAATGAGTTAAGGCAAAGATTAAATTCTCCACTAACAATAACTATTCGTGTCCCTCGAATACTCGAGGGAAAATGACTTAGGACGTTAATCCCTTAAATTCCAAATCATATCCAAAAATTATACGGTTTCTTGATTATTTCTGGTTTTCTCCCCTAAAATAATTTTCAATAAAACTCTTGATAAAAAAAGAAATTTGTTAGATAATTTGGGAATAATTTCAAGCTTTTTTATATCTAATAGTCAGAAATATGTCAGATGACTTCGATGTTAATAAAGGGAAGGTAATGCAATAGGGTAAGATAATCTCCGATGAAGTTTCAATGTAGTTTCAGCTATCTATAATTTTCAAAGCAATGCAAGATACATAAAGGGCAAGATACATAGCTTGCCCCTTTTTTTTAATCCCTTAGGGTATTATTCTTTCCTTATATAAATCGCTGTAAATCTTTATTTGGCGCAAGCAATATAATTCGTTTCTCTGTATTTGCAAAGTACATTAGAGTAAAAGAACTTGTTCACCATCAAGTGACAAAATTAATGACCTAAAATGTTTAAGACTTTCTTTGGGAATATGTATCTAATCTAAAATACACTTGAAATTTAGTTCAGAACAGTTCAAAGTATCAATTTGAAGTGGATGTTATTTACGGCTTATTTTACTTTTATTTAATTATATGTATGCATTTACTTGATAATACTTAACATACAAAAGTATTATACTCATTATTAAAATATTCTTTTGCGTTTTTCTAAGTTGTTTAATTTACGGCCTTGTATCGTTTGTCTGAATTTTGCTCCAACGTCAGCGCAAGTACCATCGTTTTCAAGTGGTCATTGTCTTCGAATCAAGTCATATTTCAGTGACACAATGATTTATTTGTTTGGCTACTTCAGGAATGTTTTTCCTTATGTTTCACTTAAACCATCTCAAGGAGTAGTTATAAACCACCACTCATTATTTTTTTGAATTTTGATTTCATGTAGGAGAGATCCTTCATGAAAATGTTTGGCAGAACGTAACCGATTGGGAAACGCAGTAACCATAACGCGCAAAAAACGAAAAGGGTTGATTTGCTACCGAATGTAAGAGAGAGGAATATCGAGCGAAATTGAGTAGACAGGTAGAGATAATAGTGGCACACAAATAACTGCATGTGAATGCCTTTAATAAGAGAAGGTACTGTGCAGAAAAAAGTCGATAACGTGCAGCTGAGTTTCTAGTTTGTTTATCTACTTCTTTCACAGTTTCTTTCTAAGTATTTAGATTGTGAACCAAATAATATTCTCTTCCCTTTTATATATTTCCCCTAAAACCTGTAATATAAATAAGTTTTCGGCGATCATATCCTGAATATACTTCAGGGAAATTAAAAGATATTCAAATTATCTATTTACTGATATTTGGACTTATTTGTGAATGGTGATTCCTTAATTGACTAAGATCTTCATAACAGGTTTCTAATGATTCTTAAAAAATCAATTGCTGCAAATGCTTCTTGAACCAAGATAGAAGAATGTAGATCAAATATTAGCTTATTTCTTATATTTTTCCTTATTTAGTTCATTTCTCATCCGGCTATGCAAAATCTCATTATATAACATATAACCATTTACTCTTTTTGGTAATCGCTGTACCGTAGTTGCCTAAAATGAGAAAAGCGCTTTTTGGCATATGTTGAAACCGCGCATCTTATTTCACTTTCCTTGATGGGTAAAAGAATTTTTATTTGTTTATTCGGTTTTCTCTCTCACTCTTTCTTCCGTCTTAATCTATGTATGATCCTTTTTTGTCTTATTATAAAATGAAATGTAACTGTATCATCATTACTGAGTTCCTACTGGTTTTTAAGCATATATATATATATATATATATATATATATATTGATGGCTGATGGAGGGGAAGGATAAGTGAAACCACAAGTACTACTAATACTTTAGTTCCTTGTTACTCTAAGGAAGCTCCAGACAAGCTAAACGCCAGTAATATAATAAAAAATATTGTACAAATATGTTACAAATAAAAAATATGGCACAAATAAGGATTTTTCCAATCTAAATTAAATGTAAATACCTGTTAATAGATACTAAAAAGTGAAAAATAAAAATTAGTTATATTTCTAGTAATTATAGTTCAATTATCTTAAATTGCAATGCACCCAAATTAAACTTTTTCACTATTCAGGCCCTAATCTATTTATTGCCTACTCATTTATATAACCTACCCTAGTATTTTTCCACTGTTGACATAATAACCTGATGCACTTACAAATCACACAGCTGTTTTACTCAAAAGAGCTAATGTTTCCTTTAAAATTTTCCATCACATGGAATCATCATTATTTTCCTTTTGTTATGGCAGATTTAATTACTTTTTAATTATTTTTGCAGCAACAAGTAAACATGTTTTTTGTTTTAATGATTTATTTTTTTTCTTTGTCACATCTATTTTTCCTTCTTAATGATCCTCTCTATTAGCAGAACTAATTAATTGAACATTTTGGAAAAGCCCTGAGGTCATCTTGCAGAATCATCTTCCTTCGCCCAAAATTGGAAGAAATAACGGTAGAATCTATTCAAATATATATTTGATTTGGGTCGAGGTCCACAACTCTAAACACACATTCTCTAATCTTCATCTCCATATGATTTCCTCCTGATTTCGTCTTTAAAGATTGTAGAGGAATTGCCACATTAAGCCTCCCAGAGGGCCAGGCGGACATATACCTTAAAGTCTCCCCTGCCCCCTTGTGGAGAAAACCGGAGAGGCGAGGCCCATGCGGAGACTCGTGGGAACGGTAGTCGGCGAATAACAATAACTGCCTATCCTGTTTGATCTTCCCACCGCATAGGTAGTTGGAGCTACCATCTGTGTTAAGGCAACCACGTAGGCCCTTAAACGACGTTCTAAAGATCCAATTGCCTACGAGATCCGTAGGCACGTGGTTATCTCACCAAAAAGCGGTGCCATTCAAAAGGCACGCCAAGTAGTGTGGCAATTGAGGGTCTCGCTAATTAACAAGCGGACTTGTGCACCTTAGTTACAACCTATGCACTTCTCGCTCTTCCAGGTGCAAACTCGCCATTCGCGCTCCCCTCTGCGGCCTCGCTCCTTCCCCTTTAGATGGGGCAGCGGTCCGCCTCTAAATAAGCCCCTGAAAGAAAGAGAAAGGATTATTATTCGGTGAGAAGGAATAGGATTAGTTCTTGAAGATCTATCCTTTAGCTAGTCATGATTATTCGGTGAGAGTGACGAAGGATCAGTTCGTGAAGATCAATCCTTCAACCAGTAAGATTATTCGGTGAGAAAGACATAGGATCAGTTTGTGGAGATCGATCATTCTTCCCAGTGCCGAATTAACATATATCGTCAAGTTTTGTGTAGGTGCCATACCGAAGAATCCTTTATAGACTTACAAGAAGTCTTTTTGGAGAAAAGAAAACCTGCTCACACTCGAGGGACTCTCACAGCTCAAGCACCGTGAGAGTAAGAGGAGAAGAACCAAGCTCAAACGAGGTTCCGTTCGTTAATTACGGTAAAAATCCCACCGTAACCCAAAATCTAGTTGGGCACTCGTCGTTAAGGAATAAGACACCAAGAGGCTTCAAGATTATTCAGAAGAGGACTCTTGGAGCGAAGAGCACCGTAACTCTCTTCGTCTTCTTAACTTAACCGGAGGCAAATTTGCAATAAGAAGTTGACTTCGTACTACCTGACCTCCGCCATCTCATCTCTACGAAATTCTATCATCGGCCACGGCAACTCTCCAAAGTACGAGATAAGCTCTCCAGCGACATCCGGCAATCCCTGATCCCTCCTGTCATGTAAGTTAAAAAGAACATTTATATTGCGATAGTATGAGGTTAGTACGTTTCACGATTTAATGGAAGTAGAAACAATTGTACGTGATCCCCTGTCATATTTGCTAGTAGAAGAGAGTATTTTAATTTAATGTTTAACGCTAATCAAAAAGGGTCGCGATAAAAATACTAATCGGCAATTGGTGTGTTTACGTGTAGCCTATTTGTTTATTTTTGTCATTGAAGATATTGTAATAGACCCAGTTGCTCACTGGCTTAGTCTCGGTTAACGTAGGAAGAGGATATAAATGTGTTTACTGTTTTGTGTCATATTTAATGGTTAAATTAAAAATATATGTTTATTTTGGGATAATTCCTGTGCGTTTCTTTATATCCTTACGTGTTGAAGCGGCTCTTTATTAGCACAACAAAATTCGCACTCTTAGATAAAAGCAGACTTCAATAAAGAAGTATATATCACCAACACAAGGTATCCTACGACAATGATGAATTATGATATACAGTAAAATCTTTGTTAAGTTAGCAGAAAATATTTTATTGATTGTCATTTGTACAGCCCATCGGGCCACTGCTTATTACGGCAAAAGTCGCCGTAATCAAATTACCGCCTAATCCTCGGCTAGATTAATAAATAGATTAAAAATAAAGACTAAATAACAAAAATACAAAAACATAACTAATAAAAAAATAGCAGAAAACTAAACAATTAGAAAAAAGAATGCCCCGACGTCAAGGTGATGCACGCCTTCACTGGTGCAGGAACATTTGACCTAAAGTAGAGAATCAAAGAAAATAGAGGCGAAGAGCCAACTCCTAAGATAGTCAACAAGTCTGTATACAGGAACTGTTCCTTAAATGTAGGCTAGCTTCCAGACTCATACAAAATGGCTAAAAGGATATTACTAGTCAATCCTGTAAAGCCTCCGATGAGGAAGGAGAGGTATCGCCCAATATTAATTCTTGAAATTGGGGAAACTTTTCGATAAAATCATGAATAAAAGAATCGTCGATCTTTACGTGTAGAACTCGCTTTTCAAAAACAAACAATACGGTTTCAGAAAGAATAGAACTATTGGGATGGCTATAAATGTCATCACGGAGAAGATTGTTTAACCGAATAAAAATCGGAAATATATCGACATCGTATGCAGGAACGTATCAAATGCGTTTAATAAATTATGGTTAAGTGGGATGTAATACAAGATTTTCCAGCTGGGTTTAAACGCAAAGCTTGAAAACATTCTCCTTGACTATGTCATGGAGAAGCAGGATTTCCTCAAGGCGCGTATTTCAGTCCAACCTTTTACTCGATCTTTACAGCTGACAAACAGAACCAAACAACCCCACTAGCCTGAACATCCAGCTCGCTGGTGATATAAGCCAACTCATTGTGTGTGGGTATAGGAATGCGCCTATGCAAGCTCGAATGACTGCCGAGGAAATAAGGAAAATTAACGGATATGAATCCAAATAGAATATGGGAACTACTGGCGACAAATTCAAGATTGTCTCACTAGGAATAACAAAAATTTCAGATGTGATAGTGGGTGATACGCATTATCACTAAAAGAACGAGTGCAATGTACTTGGGATGAAGGTAACTTCTACCGGGTACTACGCGCGTCACAGAATGGACCCGAAGAACAAAAGCTGAAGTCAGAAACCTCTTCACTTTCAGAAATATCAGTCAAATGAATAAAATAAAACTATATATGGCGCTAGTCATAAAAAACCCTGATCTATCCCCACGCATCTCTTTTCAGCATCTCAGAAAGCGCAAAAAAGAGATGCAAGGAAAATAAAATAAATGCATGGATATAATCAGTACAAGCAGGAGGGATGTGTGGAGGCCAGAAGATCTGCAGGGAGCGACAAATATCAGGCCGTTCCATACAGTTTTTAAGGAAAGAGCGGATGATATGAAAGAAAAGATAACGTTATATAGCAATGAGGAAATTAGATCACTCGTCGAAGATAACGAACGCTGTCCATGCCACGCATGATTCCCAAGCAGCTTTAGCAAGAAAAAAACGATGAAGAACCAATCGACAATGAGCAACTAACTTGAATATAAACAAAAACACAATGAAGTCATCAAATTATCCAACGATAACAAAGAAGAATCGCAAAAAAGAATAATAAGTATGAAACATAAGACATAACCACGAATACAAACAATTAAAGATTAAAGTTAGAAAAACATGCCAATATCAAAATTGTCTGCACGTAAGAATTAGTGAAGAGACAAAAACACAGAAAATGAAACAAATGAACGAAACAACGCATCAAGGAAACAAAAAATACTCAATTTATATATGAGTTCAAAGACTTCAACGACAATTTATTAATATAGATACAAAGTAATATTTGTATATATATATATATATATATATATATATATATATATATATATATATATATATATAAATATATATATATATATATATATATATATATATATATATATATATATATATATATATATATATATATATATATATATATTTTTATATATATTTTTATATATATATATATATATATATATATATATATATATATATATATATATATATATATATATATACATATATATATATATATATATATATATATATATATATATATATATATATATATATATATATATATATATATATGTCAGAAACAACACTATGTATAATTGCAAAGTAGCCTGATCTCCCGGCCACTTTGTAATCCTTGCAACTATATTGCTTCCTTCTCACTTCACCACTATTCCCGCCCCCCCGCCCATCATTGTTGTACACTACTATCCTTTACACACACGCACCTCACCACTCCCCACAGTTGTTGCTGTTGTTGTTCATCCTGGCATGAGGACAGGTCACGTACAGAAACATCACCCAGACTATGACACTCAACAAGAATGTGCTGAACAGTCTGGGGATAACACAGTCGTTGCAATAACGTGCTGTAGAGCGCTCCATATTTGACGGGGCATCCCGCTACTGTGCCCAATTTTTAGACGTCAGAAAGCAACATAAAGCCATCGTGTCATTGGTGGATAGGTCCATGGAGAGTGTCGCGGCGCAACGGCACGGAAATTTATGTTCCACACAGCCATCTCCCTTCTTTTTTGCCAAGCAGCACGGAGGTTTGCCTTGTTCCTGCCATTTAGTTGGTTGTAAGAATACTCAAACGCTGCTGTGGTCGCCCAATCCTCTCTGACTTTTTGGCGCTCGTATCGGCGCGCTTATTTCCCGCAATTCCAACATTTCCAGGATTTTTGATTGAAGACTGAACTTCTTCATTTATGGTGATGATTGCACTGAAATTATAATTTTGACAGCCTTAGATGAAGAATATTAAATAGTTTGGATTAACAAAGAAGTGCTATATTTCCTTTTACTTGCGTGGGACGCGTCTTGAATTAATAATTTATTGATCTTTAAATTCAACTGAACTTTTATTTCCTCCAACCATTTAACTCCTGCATCATAATGATAGAGTTATTTCACAATTTCCCTATCAATTGTAACAATATCCTTTATAGCATGTTGGAGAAAAATGTACTAACAGAAATAGGAAAAGATGCAATGAGGGTCTAAAACAAAATTGTGGATGGAAAACGCAATTTTTGACGATGCCTATCATATTTGCTCCAGTATTTCGCAAAAACAGTGAAATCATGCTTAACTCTTAATTGATATAAGTACCTGTGTGAGAGCTGTGAAAAAACAAAAGTTAAGAAATCCATGTGCTGTTCAAACTTTGTCACAATTTTAAGTTGATGAATAATTGTTCTGGCTATCCAAGTATGAGTGGTTGACAATTTACTTTTTCAATTATATTTAAAACTAGAGAGGATATTTAGACTTTTACATTTAAGAACTCTTGGCCTTAGGCTTTTTCTAAATTATCAATGCTATTTTGTTTTTTTTCCTTTTCAATTTTCTTTGTACTTTCAATTTTAAGTTCATTTTTCGATCAAAACTTCTATGAACCGTAGGCACGGCTGGCAAAACCTACCTTCAAAAGATAAATTTGTACCTTTTCTTTCCCTTTATATCTAAATAAAATGTTCGTTTTAAATTCCAACGAATTGTATTTCTTTAAATCAAATCAAAACAAGTTTATTTCTTTTATATTTGCCAAGCGCTCCTATTTCGTATTGATCTTATTCCCCATGTCATTGTTATGCAAATCTTTGGTATTTCATTTCAGTTGTATGGTGGTAGAGCTTAATTCGTCCAATCTTTTCTACCCACCCTTTCCGATTAGGAGAGAATACTCAACATCTACTACATGGTGATAACATAATGTTTCCGGAACATATTTATGCCATTCAATGATCAGAAAACGGGTCTTTTGTGTTGCTGTATGGCCGACTTTCTTCATCTTTAATTGCCCCTTATCTTTGCTGTTGGCTCATTCCTTGACTGATAGTTTTACTTCTTAACAACATAGCTTTCTCACTTAATTTTGAATGATAATTATTTATTTTAAATATGTTTCTTTTTCTATTTAATGCTACAGATAATTATAAATATCTGTAGCATAACTATTGAAAATAAACTACTAAAAATATTCAGCTAAATCGTTTAATGCCCCTCCGATGTTCTTCGGTAACATAGGAGAACAGGCAAAAGGGTAGATGTTACGAAATAGATTCCTGACCTCAGCTCAAAGAGCAGCCCCTTAGAGGGTGTACTTATAAACAATCCATTCAAAAGTGCTAACTCCCGATCTCGTATTACCCTCTCTCCGAGCTACAAGACACCAAGTGCGGAAGACCAATCTGAGGTCTTACCATGCGAGTCCCCCCTCCACCTCTCTATTGCCACGCAGGAGTAATTTGTGTATATAACAGGTTGATCTGAGGAAACGAGGCTTTTTGTTCGTTCTAACGGAAGAGACAAGTAATTCACCGGTTGAGAGATTTTTCGAGTTCGAGAAAGAAACAGAAAAATCACCGGTAGAAAGTTTTCTGCAATTTAAGTAGAACTTGCAGTCTTTTTCTAAAATCAGATTGTACTAAGGAAGCTTTGTGCCGGTCGAGACCCCAAGATATTGTGTATCAAGCTAGCCAGTTTGAGGACTCCAAATCTTACTCTATCTGAGTTGGACAAACCACAACTAGATAGAAAAACAAAGAAGAAAACGATTTCATCTCGTCCGGAAGACAAGCAGAAGGACTACGCTTTTGTTTGAAGTCGCCTCCTCCCCAGATCCCTCGTGACGTCACTCTTCAACTCGACAGGCAGGTCGATGAACGCCATCTATTGAGCAAACAACTCGAGCAAAGCCTCGCTGGAACAAAATCTCTGAGGATAGTCTAACTGGTCGCGAGTATTTAATCTCAATTACCTTATGTGAGTAAAGAATAATACTGTTATTTATGTCCCCGTGCATAATAATTAGTTATTGGATATCTGGCCAAGGACAAAGATATTAACTTAAAATTGTTCCCCCCGTAAAATCCTATCTCGAATCGAGCTGCGAGAGCTCACCCAGTAATCCCATTTTCTTTTTTTAAGTGTATTAGATCTGTATTTGTTTTATGTTATTTAGTTAGATGGTTTATGTTCATTAAAGTCTATTACTTTAGTAAAAGCACTGTTTCAATTATCCTCAAACGAGTTTTAAGTGGCAATATTTGATAAAGTCAAGAAAGAAACCCCTTTTATTCATTCACTAGAATAAAAATTAGGATTAGCACTCTTAGAGAACGATCCCCAAGCGAACACCGAGGCACGAACCTACGCCTCAAGTCAAAGTTTATTTGGTTTATGAAAAATTAATAAAACAAATAAATATATACATGTATATATATATATATATATATATATACATAATTTCGGCTAACCTATGACATATATTATTGAAGGCAACTACGAATTCAGCATTAATAATTTTCTTTTCGAGTCTCTCGATTTCTCTAATATTGAGCTTTTGTTCGTTGGTTAACCAGTGTATAAGCTCGCCAAAATTCATTACAAAGCACTGATGAACGAGGGCTGTAAAATAATTCACTGGATAAAGCCAAACCTTTATTGGCCTAACGCGTTTCGATACACTCCTGTATCATTTTCAAAGTAAGGTAGAAATAATATAGGGAAATAAAAACACGGCTATATATATCGGGGTTTGATGGTTAACAATTATACGAACATATTTATATGGAAAATAAATTCTGAAAACAAAGGAATAAGACGGCTTTAAGAGTCCAGTTTAAAATAGGCACAAGATTAAGATAGGCGGGGATTATTATTTGGCACACGAGAACGCGAGGAAAGCAGGGTAGACTGTATGTTTGTTTGTTAATTTTTATTTTTTTCCACCTACCTTTGTTAATGGATACAGTAGTGTATAGATACGCTTTAGGCCAATAAATGTTTCGTTTTATCCAGTGAATTATTTTAATGCTCTCGTTCAGCAGTGCTTTTATAATGAATTTTGGCGAGCTTATACCCTGGTTAACCAATGACCAAAAGCGCAATATTAGAGGAATCGAGAGACTCGAAAAGAAAATTATTGATGGTGAATTCGCATTCGCCTTCAATAAAGTCTGTTACGAATAGAATCTTCTGCCATCCGAATGAAGGTCGAGGGAAGAATAGAAAATTGGTGTTTTTGAGAAAGATGCAAGTTTAAATGGCACTTACCTGCAGTCAAACCCCTCAAGGCAGAAATAACTCTTACAGCCTTTTTGTTGATTTAAAGAATTTTGCTTTTCCGATCATTTCCATATTTCACATTTTAACAAACCTTATTCTTATTACTATGATATTTTAATTAAGAATAATAGGTCTAATATCGAAACTTTTGCAAGTTTATTAAAAAATCAACATTAAAAAAATAAGAAAAAACAGTGCATCCCTACATTCATCTAAAACCTTCTTATCTTATGCTGAAAGTAATTCTGAATAAGCAAAACGCTTCGAGGGATTAAGAGCTCCAGTTGAGGTCTTTGATTAGGTCTTCATCCATTATTAAGTCCTTAATGTTTGAAACCCCTCTTAAGAGCCTATTCAGGCACATACTTGCATTCACCCTTTCATCACATCCGGACTCTTGTTCAAACGGGCAGTCAGCGACCTGTTGCGGGTTTTTATAACATATAATTTAAATAACTGCCTCTCCCGGCATAGTCATACAGAAACCACCTTACGTTTACTGCACATGGACAACCTAAAATGCACCTTGGAACCAGCCGCTATCTTGAAACTCTCAAACACATTTGACACATTCTTTCCAAACATACTAAATGCACACGTCAGCCAAACTCTTATTTTTATGTTTACAGAAATTTCGAAGAATATTAACTGGTTGAGGAGCAACATTATACCAAATAGCCAGAGACAATTAAAAAATCTCCCAATTTCACGTTGGCAAAACCAACCATTCATAGTTGAAATTCTCCACTGAAGCCCTTTTCACCTACCTCACGCATAAGTACTTTGATGAGATCATCCAAGACTTATACTTTAACCAAACCAAAGAAACCGGGTTATCACACTCTCACTGGGGTTATAACACCGGGCTGCTTCACTAAGGCATTAGGGTCTGCGGCACACTCTTATACGCACAAAACATAGTACAATAACATGACATAAGATCACACCAGTATCTTCTTTGGTACAAAGCGAGACACTGAATGCAAAAGCACCTCAATCATCTTCATTAAATTCTTTCGTGACCATGTGGAGGTAAATATAAGGTGCCCGGACCTTGCCAAGTCCCGTGCGGACGCTCTTATGACAGGTAAGGAGGTCCTTATATTCTATATTTTACTTCAGTCCTATTTTACCAGGACATGTTTTAAAGCATAATGAAATCTTGGGATCACGCTCCAAAGGTTATCTTATCAACCTTAACTTCATTTTTGTTTTACTTTATTCATTCTTTTTCTCTAGGTTTTTTACTGATTATCTACTGGTAAATTTGGCTCCATAGGCGTAAATAAAGCTTGCATGGTAATGAAGCCATTCATATTCTTATTATGTGTGCCTAATGTCATTTTCTGGGCTAAATTATAACTTTAAAATATTTAATTGTGCTACTTTGTGTGAAATTCAAGAGTACAAAGGTAGATCTAGAACTTTGAACGATTCGAAATTGCAGTTGTCTCCTAAAATTTAGACTAATAATGAGTTAATCCTCATTAATTTGCTAGTTCTTCACTACTGCAATTTAATTATAGGGAAAGTAACACACACTTCCAATTACTGAAATAATCATTTTCACTTTAAATTTATATCACTTCATTAATTTAATCTTAGAAGTTCCGTGCCAGAATTATAACTAGAAATATGTTCATGTAACCATTTTTCCAATTTTTACCATAAATCTACAAACTGTGCTTGGAAATATCTTTTTTAAAGGCTGATTTATTTATGTTTAAGCTGAATAAATCACCAGTGATAATTTCGTTTTTTTAAGAATGGGGTAGTCATTCTATTCTTAAAAAAACTTATTTCATTACTATCATAGAAAAGAAAGGGCACTATTCATTTGCCTCAAATCAATCAAAAAATGCATTCAAAAATTTCTTACAATTCCATAGTTGCCTTTCAGAGACGATAAAATATTATATTCTCTTTTTTCTTTTTAATCAAGCTTAACTCTATAGACTAGAATTTATCACCCATCCATCTCAAATGAGATTATCTAAAATGGTTTCTTCTCTTTCCTTGAGCACTCACTGCAAGGGCTTTTGCCTAAAAATTTCAAACGTCAGTATTATTTGGCCAATATTTTTATCATGTGGTTTCTTTTTATTAACATTTCGATTGCTTCATTTATAATATATTGTGAGTTTTGTAAAGATTAATATTTTAAAGCCCTTTTGCTTAGGCATAAAAAAGAAGGTTAATTAAATCCTACTTTATAAATAATTTATTTAAATAGATGAAAAGTTTATAAATATCTCATATACATAAGATTATTTAAATAATGGGTGAGTGTTAGATTATTTTTAGTCACGTGCTACTCTATACCTCACTATGTTTGCCAGTCGGTCGGTACCCGTTTTGATTTTTTTGCTCTTTTGGTAATAACATTGTAACTATTCGTCACAGTATTATCTAATTTAAAACTCATATGTTGTTTTACATCTTCTTTCAAGTGATATATTTTCCAAGGACGTCCCAAAGTTAGTCAGACAATTATTGAAACATTTGTAGGTCGTAAGTTCATAAATCAGAATAAGTGAGCGCGCGACTTTGGTCAGCAGACCTTGTTCTTTTTATTTAAAGGAGAGTCGAAAGTGGTAAATTTATATTGAATAATGGTAAATATAGGTTTGATTAATTATTAATCATTGATTTTAAAATAATTTCTGCATTCTCCGTATGATATTTAATTTAAAGATAATTCTAAAATAATGGGGTTCTCAGTTAGACGATCAAAGCTGGATTGACAACTTTGATCTAAGCCTCGAATCACGAAGACAAACAAGTAAATGTATCAAGTTACCGGTCTAGATAGAAATGGATGAGACTAAGCTCACTTAATAAATTTTGAAACCATGAATCTTGCATCAACGAAATATAGACAAACATTGTGCCTCCAACACTTACAGAAGTAAAAGTTGCCAAAATAAAGTTAGAGTAAAGGCGTAAATTGATATAATAAGAAATACCTATCCTCCTTCAAAGTATCACTGCACTCAAGAAAATATATAGCATAATCAACTTTACCTAATAAAAGGGGTAATATTAATGTAGTGATTTAAGGAAAGGATTAAATACAATTATATCTCTTAAGCTAATACTAGAAAACTTGCCGAAAATTTATCTGTGAATAGTTGGAAATATAATTTTTATTAAAGGTAGTTGTATAAAATTAATACTTACAAAAATATTTAGAAATTGAGAGAACATTGGTCCAGTTTTCCCTCTCGCTTTATAACCATATACAAAATACCGAAAATATGTTTGCACTCAATGAAATTCTTAAACCTAATCCTTTTATCTCATAAACGATTCAGTGAAATAGTTACGTCAAATCAAAAATCAGTGAATGAATTCAAACTATCATCTTTTAAATTTATCTGCTTCAATATTTAAAAGTAAAAGAGAACATTCGTCATTCAGTTAAACTTCGAACTAATATATCTCTCATGTACCCTCTGGAACACAGCACGGGTATTTATCCCAAGGTCTCTCGAAGTTATCACCCTCAAAGCGACGAAACCAACAAGAGAATTTGTTCCTTCACAAAACTTCCTAATGATCTATGTCCTACTTAATTGAAGGAATACCGTCAAGGAGATAATTTAGGGTAATATTTAGAGAGTTACTAAACCAAACATGGGGACAATGAAGATTAAACGGTATCACCTATATCGGCCATTTATTTTCAAACGACATCAGCTAACTTAGTCCGATGATTTAGCATTTATTATATTCTGTACTGTAGTTAAATAATACTAGCCAAAATATGACTCTTTTGTGAAGAATTAATAATTAAATATATTATTCTGTACCCTTTGTAATAGGAAGTGAGATTTCCAATGCTTCTGGTGGGAGTTCGGCACCCCGCTCTGCTTCCTAGCGCGGATTCTTTTTTCACCTTTCTTTTCCCATACTATATGTAAGTAACGTTTTGAGTGCATTCATTCTCAGGCAAGCAGGTTAGAAATTTCCTTTTCATATTCAATTCACGAAATAGTTACTCAATAGCCATTGTGCTACTTCACTTAGTGCAAGAGAAGGCGCTTGGTATATTAACAAAACATTGTGTATTCTGACATCACACTAAATCTTTGATAAGTTCTATACACTTTTAAAGAAATCTAATTGTATTTTTAGTTGTATGTGACTCATCAAATGGAGTTATCTGCCCTTTGTCCAAACTTCACATAAGCCAATGACCAGTTAAACCTTTAAATAATTAATTGACTATAATAACTGACTACCCATATATTGTAAATAAAATGAATGATGCCTCATCTATTGTATCTTTTTCTATGTTTATTCATATATATGTAGGGTTGACTGGGTAGTATTTTACACTAACCCTGCTAATTGTTTTAAAGGTGTTGGTAAATTTGTAAAGTACATAAATCTGGTTCGCTGGGCAATGGGTTACATTGTCCTTGTTTGTAGCAAAAGGTGAGGAAACATATTTTTAGTAATTTAATGTGATTCGGTTTGAGTGATTGAGTTAAAGAACGTCCTATTAAAAAGGTTTATCTTCAAACATCAACTGAAATTTTCACTCTTGAGAAATTAACAATGTATAGTAATAACGTGATAAATGTTAATAAATTGCTAAAATGCTATAAAATTAATGTATAACTATACATTGCAACAAATCCACATATCGTCCCAAAACTATTATTATTTACTTTTATTCTTTTTTTTCAGAAGTTACTTATAAACTTAGAGAGTTGTGAGCTAGAAAGTTTCATAAACAGTACTACAATAGGCTGATCTATCATATATTGATAATTAACTTATATGAGTCTACAAGTGGGATGTGGAACCATTTTACTGTATATATTAAAGATAACTCCTCTGAAATCTACAGTAAAGTTAGTTAACAAAATATCCAGAGGATTTAAGGAAATTGCATCAAAGAATTTCACTCTGACAAATATGCTACAACACCTAAAACAAAACATAAATAAATTAAACATTGGGAGGAAACTCTCCAGAAAAAGCAAGATGAAAATAAAATGAAATATAACACACAATCTGTAGAAAAGTTAAAAAATAAAATTTCAGTTTCCAATACAAGTACTACACAAGAAACTCCTTTTGAAACTATTGAGAGAATAAAATTGTGGAATATTAATGACAATATAGCAAGAGCAGTTCATTATTTGATTGGGTAAATATATCTTCGATATAGACAATAAAATGGTTCCACATCCCACTTGTAGTCTCATATAAGTTAATTATCAATATATGATAGATCAGCCTATTGTACTACTGTTTATAAAACTTTCTAGCTCACAACTCTCTAAGTTTATAAGTAACTTCTGAAAAAAAAGAATAAAAGTAAATAATAATAGTTTTGGGACGATATGTGGATTTGTTGCAATATATAGTTATACATTAATTTTATAGCATTTTAGAAATTTATTAACATTTATCAGGTTATTACTATACATTGTTAATTTCTCAAGAGTGAAAATTTCAGTTGATGTTTAAAGATAAACCTTTTTAATAGGACGTTCTTTAACTCAACCAGAGGCAGTACCTCTGCTACTGCCCCTGCTAGTGGTAGAGGAAGAAAAAAACGCCACCTGTGGGCTGATGCTCCACCCGTTGTGGACTTTAACAAAACATCAATTTCCACTTGAAGTAATTTCCGGTGGAGCTGTCAGCCCCAGCACGGTGCAACAACGAGGAGGTTGTCAAGGAACATCTTAGCAAGACACACTCCAGGGCCAACTCAGAAGGCAAGGGATATAATCGCACCTAAAGAGGCAATCAAGTTCTTAATTACTGGTTCCATTGTTCAGGAAATCGTCACTTGGACAAACAAACTTATAGAGCGTGTGGAAGAAAGTATGGCAAGACAAAGTGCCACATATGGTGCTACGGAGCCTAAAGGGATATAAGCACTCCTGGAAGTGCTCATAGTGGCAGACAACAGAGCGATAACCATGTCTTTCTCATTGAGATGTGTAGCACTGTAAGTGGGTGTCCCCTGTATCGGGAAGCAATGTCCAAGGGGAGTTTTGAGTTTCTCCTCTCCTGCTTGAGGTTTCACAACCCCTAAACCCGTGACGAGAGGCAGAAACAGGATAAATTTGCCCATGTGAGGAAGGTGTGGGACGAGTTTATCAAGAAATGTGGCCGGCTCTCTATGTCCCACACGAAAACCTCACATTGGAAGAACAACTGTTGGGGTTCAGAGGGAATTGCCCATACCGGATGTATATCCCTAACAAACCTGCCAAATATGGAATCAAGCTTGTCCTGATCTGCAATTCTGAGACCAAGTACATGCTTGATGCCATACCCTACCTTGGTAAGCAGAGGCCAAGGCCACGTGATGGGGTGAAACTCGAGCATCACTTCACCAAGGAACTCACTAGGCCATACCACGGAACAAACAGAAATGTGACCACGGACAACTGGTTCACATCAGTGCCTCTCATCCCCGACCTCCGGAACAACTGTGAAATGACCCTTGTTGGCACAGTTCGAGCCAACAAGGCTGAAATTCCACAGGAGATGAAGGCAAAGGAAACACGACTGCACGGTTTGAGTGCCTTCCTCTTCACCAAAGAGATGACGCTTGTGTCGTACGTGGCACAGACCTCCCGCACAAAGAAGAAAATGGTGCTGCTCATGTTATCTCAGCACACCCAGCCTACCTTTGTACTAAGTGGCAAGTCAGATATCATAGAATTTTACAATACCACAAAAGGAGGGGTCTACACATTCGACCAAATGTGTGCAACGTGTTCATGCTCTAGGAAGACACGACGTTGCCCCCTCTGCGTGTGGTATGGCATCCTCAATTCAGTGAGCATCAATTCCTCTATCATCATCTGGGAGAACCGTGCAAGGAAGGGCGTCAGCATACTGAATAGGAGGGCATTCATGATGAATGTGGGGAGGGCACTCATCACACCCTATGCTCAGTCACGCCTGTCATCACCAGTCCTGTCCCGCCAACTTCACACCTTGATTTCAACAGTGTGTAACCTTCCATCACTGGGCAGCGCTGCCGGGTCGCCAGGGAAGTCATTTGCTGATTTCAAGTCACCCCTGGTACACTGTTCTGACTTCCCTAGCAAGTCAGACAGGAAGACCCAGCACCGCTGCAACAGTTCTGCCAAACTAAAGTACTTTAGGCATCTGTACCCCACCTTCGTTGACTGCCTCTAAAAGGTAAGTTTATTTTTCATCGTGTTTCTTCATTTTGTGTTGAAATAAGTGAGTATCAGCTTTGGAAAGCATGAAAAACAAATGAAATAGAAAATTCAACAAAAATATAGCTATTTTTCACGTGTCTTCCATACAGTTCCCAATGGCAGTAGAGGGCTATACCTGACTCAGGCGAGGGTTCAATTACCTCATGACCATTGTACAACAGGAGAAGTCTCCAGCTTCAGTAATTTTTTGGGCGAATTTTTTTTTCTACGCACATCTTAAAATTTAGTCTCTTTTAGTCTAGTTCAACTTAAAATCCAAAACAGTATTAAGATAAAGTACAAATTAAGGATACTAGGCAACATTCCAAAGCTAAGGAGTTACTTTTTCACTGCATACTTTGTAATAAACCTTAATTGAAAAACATTATCCTTTTTTGATTTTCCAAAAACGGGTGTAATTCTCCCGGGGTTGTGGTTAGTGTGACTCAAAATGAACGTTGGGGTTCTACGGTTAAATATCCATTTATTCAATGCCTTTAGATTCTTGTAGTGTTATTTCCTTTCATTACGAAGTCCTTCTTGTTATTAAATGAGGGTATTTTCCTGCTGGACTAAATTTACTCCTTATATAGCCGTCCCGTTTTTCTTCTTCACAAACTGCTAATAATGGCTCTGTGACCAGTTTGATGAATCTTGCAACCACTTATGTGTGACAAGGAAACTTCGGAATATCCAATTTAGGTTGTTGACCGATAATTTTTCAAGTTGTTCATCAGAGATCGTCCTCGTCAGCGGCAGTTTAGTTGCAATGGTCTTCTGCCAATTAATTAGGTGGAGTTAGTGGTCAGCTTCAAAGTTTATGTCTGAGATCTTGAAAGAGCTTATTGATTTCCATTTATAATCTTTTCGTTTTTACATAATTCTCCTCCATGCGAGTTCCCGGATACAATTTTTCTCATCTTGCAGTATACAGAAAAGAATGTTTTGCGCATCGTCAAAATAAGCATTTATTTGAATCACTGGGGCAACTATATCTTTATTCTGTTTCTTCATTACTTGCAGTGATTGCACTGTCTTGAAGACGTTGAGTGCTCCATCTTGCGAAGAAGAGTTAGCTTTTATTTCAATCCATCATGGAGCATACACCTTTATGATGAACAAGACTATAGGTTTCAGCGTGTCAGCAGGGTGAAAAGTCGAAACATACAATCGAAGTATCCAATTTGCCGTGGTAAGCCATCGTATATGCAACATTTTTCCAGCACTATTACTAGCCACTTCAGCAGAATATTTACCTTGTGAGATAGATAGAAAGATATCAAACATATACTTTTGATCGTTGCTCAGATTTCTCCTGTCAGTAGACGGAAAGTTAGTCGGAATTGGCTCGAATTCAACAATACTTAGAGTCTCACATTTTTCCATCTATTTCCCTATAGGTCCGACAAATCCACGAAGCCCCATTGTTTTCCCATTCAAATTGTTGATAAGATGACGCAATGGGAGCTCATTTACATGGAGCTGGCAAATAAACCAATGCAGTGGTCTATTAGGTTTTTCTTCTAACATTCTGATAACACCTCTTTTTCTTCCTGTATTCACTGCCGTTCCATCTGATCGCACAGTAACGATATCCTCAGTGGCGATGTTATCTGCTTCTAGATACGAGAATATTGCGTCCCATTTAGCTTTTGCAGAACTTGTCTTTATTGTCAGGTGTCCAAAGTATTCTAAGCCAGGTTCTTTTATCAGAGAGATGTGCTCTTCCATTATCTTTTTCTTATGATGAGTTCCGTCCATAGTTTCAACAACAAGTGAGGTATTTCTTCTACCATTAAAATGAATATAATATAATGGCTGATCCGATATAATTTCTTGCTATAGTTTAGTACGTTCATTGACACGCTCTCTTCTAACCTTCAACATTAAAAATACTACAGAAGTTTCTTTACCTTTAATTCATTATAAGTCCTTGAGGAATGAACTGTTTATTAAACCTGCAGCTCGATCAGACATACCAGTTCGTTCATATGCCAACGCAAATTCTCGCAATTTTATTCGTTTATATGGAGACTTGGATGCAAATTTTGGTTTTACTTCTTTGCGTTTCACTGATGAAGGAAGCTCATAGTCACTACCTTTGTCAGTAGATTCTTTTTCTTTGCTGGATAAAAGAAGAAGATAGTAAATTTAAGAAACCATATTCGCTGTTCTTCCTAAATGCACTTTGAATAGCCTTTTTGATTGAATTTGATTGATATTACCTATTGTAATTTTCATAGTTGTTCATTGGTCTTCCAAAAACGTTTGCTCAAATGGCAGCACCTTTCTTTCCTTTTTACAAGAACACTTTTCAAAACTATCGCATATACAACACGAAATATCAAACAATTGTTCTGAATTCTTTGTAAAATCTACACGTTTCTGTTTGAGTGATATCACAATTTTCCTGCTAATAATTCTCATTAAACCCTGATAGTGAGAAGATGCCCCTCGAAAGACCAGCGTCAGAAAAATCCCCTGCAAATACCCCTATCAGCCCCTTCGCTCCCTACCACGTGCTCCTTGGTGTGGCGATTTTAGAATCATCGAGAAGGAAGTAGTCCCGCGCTGAGTCGCTTGATCCGGCTGTATTTTGATTTGCGGGACGAACCTCGCTCTGCCTCCCAAGCGATAACAACGAATTCTCGCCCTCATGCCCCACAGGCATGTCCTTTCCCCGCGAGCGCGGAAGTACAAATTCAACTCAATAACCTCAGCCAAACTTCGCTCTCCGATCCAACTAGTTATCTCGAACTAAGTTTGCATAGACTGACGTCAAAAAGCATCAGATGACGGTCATGCCCTGGAGCTATCTATCAGACCAGCTACCTAGCTATGAAACCCTCCGCCGCCATTCCTGGAAGAGATTGAGAGTGTGTCAGTCCCTCCGTTCAGACTGTTTTGTCTGTTCCCTCGGGAAGTTTTGCAACCCCTGTTTGAGTCGTACCTCGTCATTAAGATCTCACCAGCAGATCGCCATTTGTGCCGCTTTGGCCCTTGTTCAGAAAAAAGCTTATCAAGCCATCTTCTTTCTGGAGAACTGTGCAGCCCCGCTTATCTCGCACCTCCCTTCAAGACTCCCCATTTTCTTTGTCTAAGACTTCCTGCCGAGCCGCAAAACCGTCTAGTGTTTGAGATTCCATCTCTCTGTAGCAGAGAATATCTCATTCTTCACTGATAAGTACACAAAACCCCCACAACGAGTTCTCGTCAGGGTTTACAGAAATATATCCTCGAACACGTGTGCTGTTGGTCTTCCCCCTACGAACACAGATAAGCTTTAAGGTATAGCGATTTTGCATTGTAATCCCCTGATTACACACCTCGTTAATCGTCACCTGCATCCTTTTTTGAATTGATTTCCTGCTCTCCCTAAATAATATCCAGTGGTCGAATTAACGATAATATTTCACTTTCTGCTTATCTCTATCATATTGTAAAATGTCACGATGTAGCGAGCCGAAAATCTAGACTAAGCCCAATCGATCCAACCCACTTCCTACACTAATTTGGACGTGAGAAGTCGAAAGAAAATGAAACGGATTGTATGTACAGTCGTTTACTAACAAAAAACAATGTACAATAATATTTACAATAGAGAAACGTAATTAAATTGGAGATCTAATAACTATTCACAAAAAAATATACAGCTAAATTTCCTATATATATGCAATAAAAAAAATCCTACAAAAATTTTAGCAATCAATCAATCCTAAGAAACAATTATATGCAAAATCGAACAACCCAAAAAAGTATCCGGACTACAACAGTCAATATATAAATAACAAAAAGAAAGGCCTCACGTGGTATAAGGAGGGATGGGAGACCTCCAGCCAGCCGCCACTCGAGCGAGCAAAATGCCTAGGACTTCCAAACAAGTGGCGCCTCTGAGCTTAATGGAAGATAAGTGACCTTATCACGCTTGCGTGGCTATTATAAGCCCTCCTTCATTAAAGCTATACTATTTTGAACTCAACAAGTAAACCAGAACACCGCCTTGAACCTTGGTTAAATACCATTAGCCTTTATTAAATAACAATAATAAATAGTTAGCTTTGAATACAGGGGTAATTTACAAAATTACTCTTATCTTGATAGAATATGGTGCCTGGAAAGGAAAAAACATTTTATAATAACATGCAAATCAATTTATGAAAAAAAACAAAGAAAAAAACCTAACCCATTTCCATTCACACACACATTTTTAGAGAGGGAGGAAGAGGGTATTGGGAAAAGGGGTGGGAGAATGGCCCTTCATACACACTCACATTCGCTCCACCTCAAAGATCCAATCAACTATCCTTATGTAGCAATTTATTCACCTTATATATATATATATATATATATATATATATATATATATATATATATAAATATATATGCAATAAAGCCCAAAGGGAAAATTAATACGAGGATTCCATGTACTTTCATACTTTATTTCGAAAGTACTTGGAATCCTCTTATTAATTTTCCCTCTGGGCTTTGTTCTATTTATTGGTTACTCCTGCCTCACTTTGTTAGTTTTCCACATATATATATATATATATATATATATATATATATATATATATATTGCTCCGTTTATCATATATATTAAAATTATATTTTGGGGGTCTTGATCTTTATATATCCTTTGAACTGCAACTTGGCAAGCTAATAGATAAATCCCGGTAAAGTGTAAACGCACTCTAAAATTTAAGGAGCCAGCCTTCAACTCCTTTAATTGCTCCAAAGCATATCGCAGACGGCCTCGGGTCGGCTATCTATCTGTGCTTGTGTATGCGCCCTTACTCTGAGTGGGTCTTCACAGGCATACCTCGACACTGATATCTTGAATAATAATTAAATATTCTTTTTCTAACTGCATCTATTGACACACAAAGGATTGATGCCGTTTTCCAAATATAAATTAACTTCTCCGCTACTAATTTGATAATTTGTTTAATTAGCGGGTCTTTTCTATTGCAGTTCTTCTCTTTTTCTCGCTCAAAACAAAATATCTATATAAGATCTTTATAAGTTGGCAACATTCGATTACCTAATGGCGTAGGGTGCGCTAAACAAAGAACTTTCAATTTCATGACGTGTTCTAGGTTTAAATGCCATAATTAAATAATTTGTCAATTTTTTCTTATATATTATTTAGCTTTAAAATATAATAAAACGTCAATAGATATTTATTTTACACTATGAATAACTGTTCTTAAACACAAATAGAAGAATGTGATCTAAACAATAGACACTAGATAGAGCCATATACACACACACATCGACTCTCAACGAGAGCCTCCCTGCTACTGAAAGATAATTGTCACGTATGCTGCTATAACATGCCATTGAGGAAACTCTAAATATCAATCGATTACGTTCAATTTCGTTTACTTGTTCTAAAAAATACAATAATCATTTGTCCGTACGTATCTATTCAAAATGCTAATTTAATTTTCAGATATTTATTACACGAAATTCAAAATTTAGTTTAATTTGACAGATAGACCCATAAAAAATCATAATGGGAAAACAAATTTCAAGAAAAATGGTTTTCTCTCTACCATAATAGAGATATGTAATAATAACCATAATAGTAAAGGTCCCTCCCTATCCCTATTTCACGACGGGATTAAAACTTAATCCCAGAGAACACACAGATTGTTACTTCCTTCCCTAATTCTATTGCGAAATTAACTGAATATTATATTACTTCTTTTTGATGAATTGAATGCTAAATTTACGCATTGGCTGGCAATGTGTATCCTAAAACATATATAGGTGAAACCATGGATTTATAATGCTATATTTACTAGCATAAATTGGATGTTAGGTCATAGAGAGAAGGTAGTTTTGGTGCCCATTTCATTTGAAAAGGATCAATAAATTGATATTAATCAATTGGTAAACATTAGTAAACATTTCTAAGTATTCTATATCAATACATTGGCGTCCCTAAAGATTTGCATGATGATTAGGCGTTAGTTGCATCCTCAAGTCCTCGTTGTTTGTTTTATTTAATTATAGGTTTTTTAATTCAATATAATACTGTGGTTATTGTTTAATTTCATTATCTATATATGTATATATAGGTAATACAAATTTAGACTGACATTTCTTTATTTAATTTAAAAAGAGGTAAAAATAAATCAACATCTTTATATGGATAATTTGAGGAAGAAAGTGATCCACCATGTATACGCCACCATAAGAAATGAGACACTTACCCTTCTTGAGATTCTTGCTTTGTGTGACAATGATCCCACTTTTGAAGAGATAGTCTCTCATTTCTTATGGTGCCGTCTACATAGTGAATTACTTTCTTCCTCAAACTATCCAAATAAACATGTTTATTATTTTGACCCCTTCTTGAAAAAAAGGATCTGAGGGGGTTTTCGTTTGATGATATTACTCCAGCCCACACAATTAAAGAAACATACTTCTGCGTCCTGAAATATTTTTGCTGTTCAACTGGAATTTTCATTTATATTTAGCGACCAAAGTTAATAAGCGGATATCTTGAAATACATCTTCTTAGATGCATTAGATCGGTACAAAATAGGTTAACAACCGTGTGAAGAACGATATCCAGCACCGAGGACCTGATTCAGTGTACGTTATCAACTCTTGCTATCAACTAACCGCGACAATTTTCTCGAGATTTATCGTAAATTTCCTATCTTTAATAATAGATCGATAAATAAAAACAATAGAAAAGTTTAATTTTTTATCATAGTAAACTAGAAGATTATAAGGAGATCTCTTAAAATCTCTCTTGTAAGATACATTAGAATGGTTCCCTAAAGGTCCTAGGACCTAATGCAGTGTCGGTTATTTACATTTGCTATTGACGAAACGTGCACATTTGTCGCAGAGATTTCTCGAAATCTCCCCATCTTTAAAAATGTATTTAGCAAAGATGTTGGAGAAAATAATATTCACTTTTCCATTTTTGTGGCGGTAAATTAGGAGATTATAAGGCAATCTCTTGAATTGCGTAGATATGTGAATACACGAATGATCACCTGCAGGAAAGGTTGTTCTGAATTCCAAGCACGTGCAGAGTGGAGAGATTATATCTCTAGTCTGATTCAAGGGCATGGAAGCTAATCGTTCCGGTAAGATATTTCTATTGCTTAAGTGTCATATATGGCAGTAATGGGTTTTAATCCCATTTCTTTAGTTTCCTCCTTTACTAAACTCTCGTAAAAATCTTTTTTTCCTTGTTTGGCTTTCTGAGATTTATGGATACAGTAAGACAAAGATTTAGTTTCAATTGATCCATAGAGATAAACTTCCAAGAATAAGATAGGTTTTAGGACATTAAGGGTGATAGTAGACGGAAAAGGCAAATGATATTGTATGAATATTAAACGAGGCAAGATAATAATGTGACATATTATGATAACTCTACAATCCTTAATATGACTAAGTCAATAGAGTAAAAATGTAAAGATTTGGTAGTGTTCTCAGGCCCAAAATGACTCACAATAAGTAAATGAAAATTTTTTTTTAGTAGTAAAACCTTGTGTAACATCGTCAATTGGAAATTATTGTAATTACACTAAATTGATTGCCCCAAGAAGCAAAGGAATGATTATCGATAGAAAATTACCTGCAAAACTCTTCAATTGTCAACTAAGCATAACATGTAGTTTTATAACAATTACAAGACCGTAACTCCAAATAAATGGCATGATCCTAGGGTAACGCGCCAAGCAGTCTTTTCATTGGATACACTCATTATATAAGTAAGTTACTCAGCATTTCATTTCACCTAGTAATTGCTACTTTCTTACAAATTCCTAAAATAAATTTGATGATGCTTTTTATTTTAAAAAATAAAAATAATCATCAGGTTTTATTCCCCAATGAATATAAACAGAATAATTGCGGAAGTATTATTAAAATACAGAGGACATGAGTAATATTGCGGAAGGTCGTGTTGAATGGTCTGGAACGACCTCATTTCCTTTATTCCTCCAGGTAACGTCCATTGGAGAGTGAGAGACAATAGCATTTTATTTACTTAAATATAAAGGGCAATGGTAATGGCGGCTGTATCACTCAGAAAGTTAGAGTGAGACATCTTTAAAGAAAGCGGTCAACGAAGACAATGAAAAGAGTGGTAGATATACAGGCGAAAGTTCTTCTGCAGGCATTGGACTCGAAACAATGCTAAAGTACTATATTGAAATTTTACTTCAAATTTCTGTTCTAGCAGGGCATTACTACTGTTACCCTATTCACCCTATCTCAGGTAAGACACGTACGCCTTACGGAAGGGATATGATGCTTTCTTAGCATGAAACCCGCCAGAGAATCCTTGTGCTCCTGTGGGGAACTTAGTTATATAATATCCCATGCCCCACTATTTTCGTCTTGTATAATCTATGATAGTATATGGATTCTATAATCTTCCTTGTATTTAACCCTTATTTTTTTCGTCTCTTTCTATGTACACTATCCAATATTGAAAATACGTTCGTTGTTTACATTACAAGTTGTTGATTTTTAGTGAATTCCTTTCGTGACTTCTCACCTTATTAGGGTTGTTTTTTGTATTTAGTGTAAAATATGTTTATTGTGGGCGAGACATAATTGACATTTATGTGAATTTAGGGATTTGTTTATTATTCTCTTCAGTTGAATAATTCATTACTAAATGAAATTGACAATTCTAAAGATAAACATCTCAATTTTTAACTATATTTTGGAATTTAACTTTATGGACAACTATTTTTTTACGATTTGAAACAACGAACAGACAAGAAACTAAGTTATGAAAGATACGATCACCTAACTTTTAAAAGGATATTAAAATTAATTTATTGTAACAGAGATCATTCAACCGAATAGTGGCATGCAGTTAAAAATCAGATAAACCTTCTCTGTTGAGAACGAAAACTTGAGTGGACGGAAGGTTGTGGCCGAGTGTTATTATGTGTTTTTGGACATTCTCGGCTCGCGAAACCTTCGTGTCACCCTGAGTGGTGGCATTCGTTCCGAGTTAGGGGTATGTAGATATGAATAGCCCCATAGAGGACACTAGTACTTAATTGGGAGGGTTCGAGAACAGAGAAGAGTCTGGTTATCTTGAGCTGTGGTGTGGTGTCAATGATAACCTTGTTGTATGGAGCTATCAGAAGGTTGATTCATTGGAGCAACTCACCCCCGCACGGGTAAGGATCAGTGTATTCGGCCAATGGGTTTCCATCTCATGACGAGGCTGCAAGCTTTATATCCGCGATCGCTGGGATTCAACCCTTGCCTCCATGCTAGAAATATAAGGCCGTGTGTAGAAGAATAGCTAACACTGCTAGATAATTTAGGTAATTATGTAGTCATAATTTATCGAAATCGGCCTACAACAATTGTTATAAATAGCATTCCTAAAACGGGTCCAACAACAACATAGCAATGGATTTAAATTTAATTTAATATCATAACTCTTCATTGGTCCTTCCCTCAATTTCCTATAACCACCCAAATTAGATTGTCATAGTACTACCAGCACATAAATTTCCTGACAAATCAACAATAAATTTCCCCGAGGTAGGGATAAATCTAAGATTCCTGACAAACAATTCTATTTTCCCTGTATTTGGGGCAGGAGATTTCTTTACCGTCCTCCTACTTGTGTCCTTCAGAGAGACTAAACCTGGATACGGGCCGCCGCTATCTTTGTAGGCTGCTTCGATGGCTTGAGATAAGGAGCCAGAAAGAAATGACGCGTATGGTTGTGACCGTCGGAAACACGTCCTTGTCAAGCCAGTTAACCTATATTATTTTGTGTTCACGCTAATTTACGGGATGAGAGGGTTATATGCTATGTGAGATAGAGGAGAATGATTGTCAATATCTTTTAAAAAGGGAGATTGCTGATGCTTGCGCTATTTAAGTCAAATATGAAGGAGAAAGAATAGTTTACGTGGGATAGAGGGGATTGGTATTCGATATCTTTAAATAAAATAGATTATAAATTCTTGTTCGAAGGAAGATAAACATGAAGAGTAATGATTTGTATGTATGTGCTGCATAGAGAGAATACAGTGTGATCTGTTGAAGTTCATGGTGGTAAGAGTGATTCCTGAGTACTTTTTGAACGAGAAAGAGCAAGATGATTGGATATAAGTGTGTCAGCTCGAGAATAATTTGGGTGAAATAAGAAAACAAAATGTGGAAGGGATTTTCTGGAATGAATAGGGAAGAGTAGTGACTTGAAATAGAAATGTTTATCGGTTGATAGTTGATATGTGTCAGAATTAGTGATGGAAAAAATGATGAAGCTTTTTGGTACAACTGAGGAAAAGTAAAAGGGTGGGAGGTGGTAGGCTGTGCATGAATAGACACTGGTTTGGAAAATTGTAGATAGAGATCTTAAGAGAATGTTTGAGCTGTCTAGTCAGAAAGAATAAGGTGCGAGACATATTTGATGGCAAAGCTTTAATAAGTATGAGTATGGGACTATTTGAACACCTTATTGTCCTCTATAGGAATTAAAATGTTTGGTGTATGTATTATAAACGTAAAGAAAGTGGAAAAAGAAGGCAAATTTTAATTGTACGGATAATATATCAGAGAGAACGGGGGGAGTATGCGAGAACGAGGGAAGTACAAGAGAGAAAATATGTACAAGCATGCAGATAGAGAAGATCTTAAGCAAATACATAGAAGTCTTAGTTGCATGGGAAAATGGTGTAGGTGGTTGTGCCTGAACTGGAAAGAAGAAGCAAAATCTGGAATGATTG
Organism: Ceratothoa steindachneri; assembly: GCA_963969495.1. Classification (NCBI taxonomy): domain Eukaryota; kingdom Metazoa; phylum Arthropoda; class Malacostraca; order Isopoda; family Cymothoidae; genus Ceratothoa; species Ceratothoa steindachneri. The sequence goes on along the minus strand of OZ018326.1, from coordinate 144,022,850 downwards.
AATGACGATGTGAAGCATAAAATGTGAAACATAAAAGTAGCCTTACATGCAGATGTTTAATTTGATATGTACGATTTACAGCGTAATGCAGTTTAATGCATACAAAAAGCTGAATAGGAAAGTGAAACAAATGATTAAATCGAAGAGGAAAGCAGAAAATTACGCGTTTGGACGAAAAATAAATGGTTATTACGATGAGACAAAAAAATAAGAAACCAGTAGATGAATAGCTGTGTGAATATCAAGGAAAAGAACGGCAGTTCATTTGTAATTAATGAGAAGTTCAAATGTATATTGCAAAAATAACTTGAAAGGAGATAGCAATGTAAATATTATATATTTCATGGGTGTAATTGCGAGCTTTATTAAAAGGATAAACATGAAGAAATTGAGAAAGCTGGAAAAGTTCTGAAAAAAATAAGTTGGCCTTTTGAGTAGATATTATTGGTGCTGATATGCTAAAAAATGATGATCAAGGATATCTATGTGAGTTAGGAAATTTGCATTGTCAACAATATTGGAATTAGTAACTAGCATCTATTCTAATCCAAGGCGGTTTAACTTAAATCACCATGCGATAGAAACTAGTGATCCCAACGACAAAGTGATTACTCGATTAGGAATGGTGAGATCATCACCCAATATCGAGGTGATTTAATAAAATAATGAAGCAAAAACAAAGGAGAGCCTCGTAAGGAGATATCTTTAGAGAAAGTAGTCAAAATAGGGTAGGGAAGAAATGCATAGATAGATGATAGCATTAGAATAGCATCAGAATATTCGCGGTACACAATCATTCAGATCTCAGCGACGGCAAGCTGGGCAGTGATAAAGCCGATAACCCTATGCAGATTATTTCCATCGGCCAAGAGTTCTTGACTTTCTTTCAGATTTCAGGAGCATCAGTGGTTAAACACTGATACACCATCTGCCTTTTTGCTGAAGATGTAGAACATATATATATATATATATATATATATATATATATATATATATATATATATATATATATATATCGATGAAAAGAGATTTTCTACAGGGCGCTAAATTCACATATCTTTATAAATGTCATTACCTATGTACGTCACGTGCAACCTTTTGTTAGCCCGTAACACCAATGCATCTTCTCTTCATAAGTATCATTGACCGATTTCTTCAATTGGTATGGTAGATTTTTTTAATTATAAAACCTTATGAAAAAGGATCAAGCTAAGTAGAAGAATACACAAAACTGCAATGTAATTACAAAGAATGGCTTGTTGCTTAATTTGTACCGACCTCATCCTTTCACTTTTCCTGCTGCAGCTTTCATATCACTTTTCATCAAATTCTAAAAAGTAATTGATAAAAAACAACAATTATTATTAGGAAACAATTTTTTATCTACTCATTATACTCGGATGATCATTTAAGAACCAATGTATTTAGGAGAAACTAATAGTCTTTTCCTTTCACTGAAATTATACTTGTCCACCAACCGGAACATTTTTCCAGCCCACTCATCTATTTTTCTTGCATTGGCAAAGAAGAAATAGTACTTTCGAGATACAAAAGGAACTCATTTTGTAATGCCTCATTAACTTTATGGGGCAAGATTATATCCCATATTCGGGCATCTTCGTATATTAGTGAGCCAGAGATATATTGGAATCATTTAACTATTTGCAAGAAATAGAAGTTTTAATATGGTTGGAAAAAAAACAATCTATATCCTCTCTCGATGGTACAATTTGTTAGATCTTCTAATAAAATATACAAAAATATTGCAAATAAAAAAGAACGATTTGGAATTTGGACGAAGTTGAGAATATTCAGGCATTCCTTGATGTAATCTCATGTAGGAGAGGGGATTAAGTCAGAAAGGGAAACAACGAGCGATTGACAAAAGTTTCAAGCCCATATCAGAGAAATACAGGGACATTTATCATTAATCATTATCTGCCATAAAAATCTGGTAGAGATTAAAATAGAAAGAGTTGTGTTTGGCCTTTGACAAAGTTCATTCTTACCAAAATGAATCAAAATTTGATAGAAAATCAAAAGAAAGAAAATGTATCCTTTCTTCATATTCTCTCATTAAATAAAACTTTCATTGATATTTTCCATAAATATAATAAAAACAAGAAAAAGGTACAATGGTCTTTTTATTTTTAACTAAATTAGTTAGATCACTTTTCATAAAACTATTTGGAAAGGCTAATATTTAACTTTCAATACGAGGAGAAAAACTACTTTTTTAGTGTTTAATTTTAAATTTCATTTTCGTTTTTCCATAAAACTGAACCAATTGGGTAATTATGAGAAGTAATTATTTATAAATTTAAATGTGACTAGTACAAATATATGAGTGGTTTGACTTGGCAAAGAAGTGAAAGAAAAGAAAGGAAAATACTTGCCCTTGACCCTGCAGTCTACAAAATTAAAAAATTAAAAATATTCGTCCGTGTCGAAACTTCTTCAAAGAAACGTGAACTGGCTAATCACACAGGAGGAAATAAAACATGGGTTTTCTGATACCCATATTTATGGCAAAAACATAATGCACTAACACAAAATGTTATACAATTAAAGTGAAGTTGTTTTATTAATTGGCAAGTTTGCTAAAAAATAGATTCAAAGTAGATGACAAAAAGACGAATAAAAAATATTAGTCTGTTGTACTCACTCTTAAAATCATTTGAGACTTAATGTATAAAATTTCCACTGAGAAAAGATGTGATTCATTCCTTAATTTAGATTCGAATTCATTGAATATATTTAATGCCATACATCATTGTGGAAGACGAATAAAAAAAGAATGGAGTTATGAGTCATAATTCCTTTCTGCGAGGTGCGCTTGATAATTTTTCAGATATTAGACTTTACAAACTCCTGGTGCGAGATTCCACCAGTAAATAAATTCATTCCACCCAAATATAATATTCACTATGGAAGTGAAAACAAATTCATCCCTTCCGCTTTAGGGCCTAAAAATTAAGAAAACATGGGGAGGGATTTCCACATCAATTTATCGCAAACAAAACGTCATTCAAGTGGGATTCAATTTCATCTCCTTCTCTGATTTTCATCTAAGATAAGTGTTATTACCACCATACTTAACCTATGATACTATATCTCCTCATCCTTTAAAAATATACATAAAGAGCTTTACTTCCAAAAGAACTTCTTTTTTTTACTAACAGTTTCTCCCCTTCTCTAATAGAAAAACAAATGTCGCAAGCATTCCCCCTACAATATAATGAGAAATGCCAAAAGAAAGCGAAATGAGATTAAATAATTTATATATTGAACTACATACTATTCTTAGTTTTGGGCAATAAAGCCATCTTGGGTTAACAAAAGAAGCCAGAAACATAGAGAAACCTGAAACGACAGTGTGACTATAGCTTGTAATTCTCTGCCTTGACTTACTTAATCATCCATACATATCCCTCACTTCTGAACAACATATATCTCTTTGCTAGCTCTATCCCCTTAGCGATAGGTGAACGGAATACAAAACGGCTGCAGATTTAAGATAATTATATATGCCATCCTTATTCGTTCTCACTGAGCTATTCTTTCCTCTATGTTTTGGGGCTATGCACTATGTATACATTTTCGTTTTACGTTACGTTATTCTTCTTAGAATAGGTTATAATGATCTAAATTTGAATTATTGATTGATAAATTGCTCACACAATACTTTTGTTTAGTATAAGAAAATAGAACGAGTTGGATACCTATAATGAGACTTCCTCCATCATAAATAGTGTCCCGGTTAATCCTCTTAACTCCATGACAGTGCAATTATATAAATATTCTTATTTTACTTCTAGCGAGACATAACTCTTGTAGTGTTAGGTTGGTATGTATGAACAGAAATTAGTGAGCACTCGCGTTATCTTCATTTATGCTTCCTATTTTCTAAAAGTTCGAATATTTCGATAATTATTTTCAGAAATTTTTTCAACCTATAACAAGTTTACCACTTTCCATTTTTGGAAATATTCATTGAACGTTTAGCACTCACTGTCCCTTTTAGCACGGAACTAATCGCATATCTACTATTCATTTTAATCTCAACTACAATGGCTCGATAAGTCTCTTTGTGCTTTAAACATATCCTGAAAAAAAGTCATACAACGCATACAAAATTAGCAAGGCTAAATTTTTTAAATACTCCTCAAACATCACAAGTCTTTTTAATCTTAATCTAAAGCCCCATCCTCCTTCCTCCTCTTCCATCTTCTGTGGGACAAGAAAACTAGATTATTTATAAAATATATTGTGCAACATTAGCTTTAAATTCTGCCTGGGTGAGTAATGTAGATTTGAGAGGAATTAGTAACGTTTTGTTGTAAAAGAAGTAAGTATAAAGCAGTAAGTGGCCAGTTTACATTGAAGAAATATGAGGAAATTGAATGATATGATTTTAATAAAGGATTGAATTGAATTCTAAAAGCTAGATGTGTCATGCTAGAAACCCTCATGTTTGTCTAATACCGTAGAAAAATTGATATCTATTTTTTGTGTTAGTATAGATTATGGAGGTAAATTATGAATATATATTAGAAATTGTACTCATGCAAACAGCTCATTTCTTGTATTAGAAAGCGTGCCTTAGGTGTGTGTAATTCATTACTCCTCTTAACTGTCCGTATCAGTAAAGTATTGCCACATATATAAACACACTTTGTCTCTTTTGTTTGCAAATAGCACTCAAACGGCTAAAAGTTTGATTTGGCAGTGCGTAGATACTTTGTAAAAACTTGTTTAATTAATTTCCCGCTCTCCAAATCTAAGTTTAATTTTCGTAACAGTTTTGCAAATTCCCATTTAAAGGTCATAAATTTTAACATTTATTATTCCTTATTTACCTATCTTTATCTTAAACTTTCTATTCATATTTTCCTCCAATTACGTGAAAATGGCACTTAATTGGTATAATTGCAGGAGAGCATTCGAGGATGGTCTCTACGAGGATATGAAGGTCTCGGTAGCCATTAGGAACAATCACAAAATATTCAAATAAAGTTATATATACCCAAATAATTATATATACCATTCGTTTATTTACCTGCGTTAGTTTCTCTTAAGCTGACCTGTGTCACAGGTCAGCTGATTTTATAGATACAAACTTTCATATGAAGAAAGGTGAAAGGCAAACGATACTAGAGTAATTTTCTAGACCAGTTTGTGTAATTTACTTAATTCGACTAATCATTGCTTTCCTTGCGTGGAAAGCGTTCCTGGTTTGATTTAGGAAATTCGCATAAAGATTAAAATGACATTAGTAAGACAAAGGCAAAACAGATTGATCATCATTGTAGATCACCACAGAGATCTTCCGCAGAATGTTTGGCCCCTCAAGGGACAGCCAACCGATCCGCTTTATATGAGCGTGGTGATGAAAACCGCTTTGACATATTTAGAGACAGAAGAGTGGTGTGTACCTGTGCAAAGAAAGGGATGATGGAAGAAATAGCGGTGGTGTATATGTATTGTGACTTACTTATCAGGATCTGTCTGCGCGAATGAATGAGACAAGGCGCACTGTTCGGTTGACGGTTAGTCTCTGCGGCTAAGAAATTTTGTGTCCTCTATCGCTTAGAATCAGAGCGGCATTTAAATTTGGAAATGCAACGCCTTGTCTACTTAGCTACTTATAGTTTTTCTATATTTGATTTATTGATTTCTGTAATTTAGATACTTTTAAAACAGAAAAAAGGTAAATTTATAGGTTTAAAATTGAAAAAGATTCAAGGAAATATATCAAACTAGATAGAATTACCAATCTAATACATATGTTCGTGAAGAGTAGATTATGTATACAGTTACGTTTTCCCTGAGTGAGATATGGCAGTGTCATACAATGATGAAAAATGATTAATATATTGACTATTGAAATATTATGCGCATTTTTCGTGTTTTACTTATTTTGTCATTCAAATAATGTGCCATTCCTTTTCGCTGATTTCAAGCATTTTCAACACAGCTACACATATAAAGATGGTGTTTAACAAGAAGTAAATTAGGCACCAGCTGCTGTCACCAAGTTTGATTATGCGTGTCCCTTTTTTTCTATACAAAAAGATGGGTTTGTTTTACACTCAAAAGCAATCACCTGAATCCCTATCTGCAGGTGAAAGAATTGTGTCGAGAGTCGAATAGAAAATATAATCACAATATTCAATTTGCCCAAATAGTGTCTATTTGCAAATAACAATAACAAAGATTTTGGTAAACAAAGAGCACTCAAAAGCCATATAAAAGGAATGATAATGCTACGTGAGAATTGAGTTATTTGCTGCCATTTTGTAAATTCATTCCATTTGCAATCGATTCGTGAAATTGAGGATGTTCTGCAACAGAAGATTTACTGATTTTGAGTGGGATATGATTAATTCTTTCGAATATCAATGCAGCTTTTGTGTCAATTTCAAAGAAGTTTTCGTGTAATAAAGGAGTTTGTGACGGATACATGGAAACATATGAATCTTAGTTTATTTACTCTATCATTTCTTGGAGATTCCTAAATACGTGATTACTTTGTCGTCTTTAAGGTAGCAATAAGAGGCTGAAATTGGAATTGAAATTGTTCTTTATTCAAATTTTATCACCGTATAGAGAATTAATAAAATAATATCGCAACAAAGGCTGCTATAGCAAGGTATTCTTTACTGTAATGTATTGCTTTGTAACAAGCGAAGTTATTTACTCGAGGAACAGAATCTTTTCGCCTCAGAATGTTTGTTGTTTAATCTTATCTCGGCGGCCTATTTAGTTGGAAAGAAAGCAATTCTCATTGGTGTAAACAGAATTGTTGCGGCATAATGAATCCAGCTTTGTAAATTCTCAAAGTAAACATGATTACTTCATCCAAATAAAATTAAATTCGTTTTTTCCTCGGAAAGATCGGTTAGGTTCTCGAGCATGTGGTTGCTGCTTACTACAAAATCTCAAAATAATAAAGGTAGGAGTTCCATCCAAAGAAAGTGAGGTTTTGTGTTTGGTAAGATAGTGCTGATATATTTCTATGCAAACTATGTATCCGAGAAGATCTTTCACAGTGTAGGTTTATCATGTAAAAATTAAAAAATTTCTTGCTGAATTAATCGGAAAGCATCAAGACTTAGTCTTTCGCACATGAATTGTTCTTTAACATTATCCTTCTCCTTATTAGATTGATGAGGAATGAAGATTTTTTTTTTAATTTCGATTATAGCATTAAGTCTAAACTTGGATGAAATAAACCATTTGCTATTTAAATTTTGCGATTACTATAGATGCTGTAGAATAAAGGTTTTTTTAAGGTATTCGCTTAGTACACATGTTTTTCTGAGTTAAAAGACATGGAATGATTTTGACATACTGTATGAGAGACAAAATTCCTGGTTTGTTCTAAATCATGCTCAGCGTGCTCGATAGCCATTTTTAGGTCAGTATTTTTTAGGGGTCAATCATTATAAGTAATAGGCTCTTTCCTTGTTTAACTGGAAAAATCTGCAACTTAAGGAAGAATTTTTTATATTTTTTTAGTTTAGGTGAATATGGTGATGATTTCTATGCTACCATTTGGGTTTTTACATATATATTTATAACAAAAATAAAGTTTCCGTATATCGATTTTAATTTATCATTTAATTTACATATTTACGAGTATCTGAGACGTATAATTTAGCATTGAAAAATAAGATTCATGACATATATGGTAGAAAGAATGGAAAATATTATTGAAATTTTACGCAATGAAGTTGAGAAAAGTATAATTTAAAACTCATAAAATCATGAATGAAAGGATTTTAGAATATAATGATAAACAAAAGGTTAATATTTCCTATGAGGTTATCATGAGGAAGTAGGATTTCCTTTCTTCTTCGCATCCTTTTTTTAAATTTATGATGTTGTTGCGGAAAACTCAGTAATTATAGAATTGTTGAAAGTTTTTGTAAATGATAACTACTTAAACCAAAAGGACATTTAAACATGACATAAGAATAGCAACTCTAAGCTGAATTCTCTAAATAAAACTCTCAGTAAGGTTTTTATAAAGATATGACGAATATGAAAGGTATTTTTTTGCATATTTACAGGAAACGTATGGCGAGGATGATAGTAGTATCGAATAAGACAAAATTATGCTCTCAAGCAAACTGACTCCCGGTGTCAAAGTGGAAAGTTATTTAAATACTTATTCTAAAGTGTCAAGTGTATATTTAAAGTATGAAAAAGGAGTGTGGCATTAATGCCAAAAAAATAAGACGGAAATCCTATAAAATTTCTATTAAAATCGCAATAGAATAATAGTATAAGGACAAGAATAAAGAGAAATATTTGTAATACCATATTGCAGGCTTTAATAAAATGATACTATCCTTCAATTCACATAAATTTTTCCCATCATAATTAGACAGGCATTGTATCAAGTGGAACTTGATGATTTTCACAATTATACGAGGGGCGGTCAATAAGTTTTGCAATTCAGATTTAAGGAAAAGTGTTTTATTTGTTTCTGAATATAACTACCTTCGACTTCAATGCACTTGCGCCACTTGTCCCTGTGGCTTCAAATTCCCGACAACCAGAAACCTCCCGACTGCTGTTCAATCCACTTCTGGACAGCAAGCTGGACATCTTCATCTTCCCCAAACCGGCGTCCACGCAGTGCAGCCTTGAGCTGGCGGAATAAAATCTAGTCGCTAGGGGCCAGATCTAGACTGTAGAGGGGATGGTTGAGTTCCTGGAATCCACACTCGCGCATGGCAGCTTGTGCAATTCTGGCCTTGTGGACAAAGGCATTTTCGTGGGAAAGCAGGACGTCACTTGTCAATTTGCTGCGCTGCTTCTGACGGATGCACTTCTTCAACCCAGCCAGTTTCTCGGCGTAATATTGTCCTGTGATGTTCCTTCCACGAGGCGCATAATCCACCATCAACACTCCCTCAGAATCCCAGAAGATGGTGGCCATGATTTTCCCGGCATTGGGTTGGGTCCGGAACTTGATGGGGGTCGGAGAGCCCCTGTGATTCCAGGCCATGCTTTCGAGCTTAGTCTCAAAATCATAGTGATGGACCCACGTTTCATTACCTGTCACTATGCGTGACTCGAATCCCGCTGGGTCTTGGTTGTCTAGGAGCAAAAGCTCCTCTGAACTATGACGACGTTAAAGTTAATCATGGGGTGTGAGGTTTCGTGTGGTTTCTAGGGACCCAAATGGCAGAGACCTTGGTCATGGCCAAATTGTCGTTGATGATGTTGATAACACTTCCATGTGATATTCCAAGTTTTCGCTTGATTTCATTGAACTTCACCCGTCGATTTTTGACGATCATCTTCTCTCTCATGAAGAAAGTAGAGGGAGAGGTGACGCCCCCTTGTCGCGGGAAGAGAGCTTGTGTGTACCTTCGACTTTTCGAGCTATGTTGGTGGCGGTACCCCTTTCTGGGTACCCCTGGTGGGGCTTTCCTTGTCGATTTGGTCGAAAACGAGATTCCAGACTAAGTGCGTCATTCCTTCTAAATTTTACTCTATCCTTCTTATTTTTTACGTTTATCCTATCTCACCCACTTATACGAAAAAAAAGAAAAAAAAGCCTACTCGTATCATGTCACTCTTTCCCTTGTTTCCCTCTATGTACATATAAGCACCTGGCAGCTACCTCATGCGTTAGAAGAGAGGATTTGGAACCTCTATAAACAACGCCAATTGACGTTTCCTGGCGCGTAATTATTGAACATTCCCAGTAACCGTTGACGGGTGCCTCTAGGAGCATCGGTCCGAGGTGAGGGCCCTTTGTTTCCAGGTTGGCTGCCAGGACAATAAAAAGTCTTGGGTCGAGTCTCTTGGTGTGGCGGGATATCCATTGAACGCTGCTCTGGGATCTTGGCCGTCGTGAAGGGAACAAGTAGGAGTTTAGTACGGGGTGTGCTCCGGTGGTCACCTGATGATAAATCCATGTGCTGCTTGGTCGGGAGCCATGGCACGCCAAAGTTTGACGACTCGGTAGGACGAACAGCAGCACAAGGAGCGTGCCTTCTGAAAGATTCGAAACCTCTCCGATCAATAGGCAGAGCTACTCACGTGGGGCGAACTCACCACCACCTTTCTTTTATATTGAGTTGTCACAAAGTATTCCGAGATATAAAGTGTTTGGCATGACTGGAAAGAAAGGACCTGGTGCGTTAAAGTATACCTGCTCGACATACCGAGAGGAAAAGTGGTGCGTAGATTTTCCGGAGGGTTGTTTCTCAAAATGCCACCCTGGAAGTATCTGCACGGACTGCGTCCTAAGGGCAGAACTTCAGGAGCTTAAGGAACTTTTTAAATCTTCTGAAGAAAAAACACGACGGCTTGAAGAAAAGGTGAAAATCCTCGAGTTTAAGCATGTGACTCAAATCCGCAATCTCGAAGCCATCATTGCCAAGATTAAAGCCACCAAGGTAGAGCAACAGCAACAAGAAACTCCCAACGATGAGGATGGCTCCTCTGTTGGGCCCTCATGCACCGCGTCGATAGAGATAGGTCAACCATCCACCGTCCCAGAGCCAGCAACTGCTGAGGTTAGTCAGGGCGTCAGAAAGAAGAAAAGGAAGAGCAAGAAAGGAAAAACAGTAGATAAACAGAAGAGAAAGTAGAAACGAAAGAAAAAACGAAGAAGAAAAAGAAGAAGAAAAACCCCCAAAAAGTGGGGAAGAAAGAGGAATCGAAAGAGCTCATACTCAAAGGGAAGCTTCTTTCCTCTGAACCCAAATGCGCGAGGGTCATCGTGATCGGGGACTCCCAAGCGCGGGATCTACAACCCTTGCTAGTGGCCTGCCTTTGCACCAGTGTGAATGTAAGCTGCCTTCCAGGAAAGGGAAACAGAGAAATAAAGGTGGAGGCTGAGAAATCTCAGATCTCTGAGAACTCAGTAGTTGCCCTCATGGCAAGTGGCAACGATCTCTACCTACGATGAGGAAAAGTAGGCACCAGCGGAGATATCCTGACCATGGTTGTTGCTAGGAGTTGATGACTGTGGGCTAAAAACCCGCAGACGTGTCGTGGTCGGGATACTCCCAAGACGAGGTCCAACCCGCAATGCTCACGCAATGAACGTCTTCATAAACCAACGCCTGAGAGATCTTTGTACGGTGGCAGGAGTCTTTTTTGTAGACCCCTACCGCACCTTTTACGGAAGAAATGACCTGTACAAAAAGGACGGAGTGCATCTTTCCTTTGAAGGGAAAGCTACACTCGCGAACATGATCTAGGATGTTGTGGAGCGGACCCAAAGAAGTGTCAGACCCCGAGTAAAGGAGGAAGTACGCCAGTACACCCGTGTTACTCTAGGAACGACCTTTTCTGAAGTCACAAAGAGGGGAGTGACCCCGCCACAGAGAAAGAAAGTGGGAAACGGAAGAGCCTAGGGAGTCCTACAGTCGGGGACTCCCTCAAAGTTCTTCTGTTTAATGCAAGGTCTATCAGAAACAAGTTTCTAGATCTTCTTGGCCTCGTAGCAACAGAAGAACTGGAGATGGTGGCCATAACGGAGACGTGGATAAAAACGTCAAGCCGAGATTTTGAAGGTGAATTCACGATTCCTGAAAGATAGGCCAGACAGAGAGGGTGGCGGTGTGATGTTGTATGTCAAGGATACTCTCAACTCGACGGATTGCAACATCGTATTTGACCATGAACTACTACGTGTTGACCTGAAGATAGGTCCTGCCAAATACAGGACCCTGGGGCTTTATAGACCTCCTGCCCAACTCGTTGAAAAGGACAGAGATCTGTACCAGCTACGAGGAGAACTTGTCGAAGACAGAGTGTGTATCGTCATGGGTGATTTCAACACACAAGTTGACTGGGAAACCAGGGAACGCACTACTCCTCGAGTTCGCGAACATCGAGTTCCTCACTCAATGTGTGAGAGAGCCAACGAGAGGAGACAATATCCTCGACTTGGTTTTCACCTCTGAGTATGACATCGTTGAGGACCTCTCTGTTGGCGAAGAGCTCGGTGGCAGTGACCACCGACTAATTAGATTTGAGGTCAAAGTCCCGAAGGCAGGGCCTGCAACTAGTAAATCGAGAAAGCTCGATTTGAAAAGAGCAGACTTTGCAGGTCTTCGTGCTCGACTGACTGACGCGAGGCGAGAAGGGTGCGATGTTGTTGAAGACTCGTGGAACAGTTTCAAAACCACATTCATGAGTCTTCAATCACGTTTCATCACTCTGTGTGATAGAACGAGTTAATTTCAACTCCTATCCCATATTATTAAAAACCACGATGCTGCCCACGTGCATCTTCGATTCGAGGCTTGGAGTCTTATCTCAGCTACCGGATGCCAATGTTTAAACAAGGAGGTTATCGTCCCCCCCGTTCGTCCCCATACGCCGACCTCGCCAGATCGAGTTAGGCTTATGAACAGATAAGGCATTTTTCTCCGGCCCGGCTGTGCGTTCCCTCTAAGCTTTCACTCCATTTTCCCCCCACGCCAAGGAGATGTCCTGGCTATTTATATGGAAACTTTACCACTAAGATCAGATTAGAGATCCAGATTTTCGTCGCGAAACATCACCACGACCCTATCTCCCTTTTTGCGCCAAGGGACCTCGACCTCGAGATTCACCATCACTTGTCCAGAAGGAGGACAATATTCCTTGAGTGCCAAAGGTTCGAGCCTTTATGACGCCAAGTCCCAAGGCTTCCCCCCCCCCTGTTGTTCAAGGGAGAACAACATTAGAACAGCCATTGTTCGTTTTGAGCCCTTCGCCAAGAAACGGTTCTCTCCCCCCCCCCTGTTGTTCAAGGGAGAACAACATTAGAACAGCCATTGTTCGTTTTGAGCCCTTCGCCAAGAAACGGTTCTCTTCCCCCCCCCCCTGTTGTTCAAGGGAGAACAACATTAGAACAGCCATTGTTCGTTTTGAGCCCTTCGCCAAGAAACGGTTCTCATCCCCCCCCCCTGTTGTTCGAAGAGAACAACCTAGAACAGCCATTGTTCGTTTGGAGCCCTTCGCCAAGAAACGGTTCTCATCCCCCCCTGTTGTTCAAGGAGAACAACATTAGAACAGCCATTGTTCTTGAGCCCGTAGACAAGAGACGGTTCTAATTCCCCCCCTTTGTTCAGAAGAGAACAAAGTAGAAAAGCCATTGTTCTTCAAGCCGTTCGTCGATTAACGGTTCTCCTTTCCAAGACGCCTCGTCAGGATCCTTTTATCCCCCCCCTTCGGCTGGAACTCGCCACCGGACCAAATATTCCTTCAAGTACCTTCCACTGCACCCTAATGAAAAGTTACGTAAGCCAAACCTCACCTTTGAGTATTGATCCCTTTTGTCAATTCTATCCTGTGCTTTAAATTGTTTATCGAACCATCCCATCTCTTTAACTCCATATTTGTTTTACCTTTTTTAATCCCTTAAATCCTTGGATTAGCCCGAGACTCCACGAACCTTTCCATTCTGTTTATGTCAATATTTTCCGTTTTTGTGTATTGTTTATAGTTATTATTAATAAAACTCTATTTTATTAATGATAGCAATATTATTATCCTTGAGCTCAGTTCCACTTCTTAAGCATTTTGAAGATACATAATATCGGCCGCCAGACAGTAAACGCACTCTAAAGATAATTAAGGAAGTTCCCTCAACAAATAGTATATATATCGTATCGTCGGGAGTCATTCTACGACACTCTGAAATGTCCCCATCGGTCTTTTGTTCAACCAAAGTGGTTAAATCAAGAAATCGGCCAACTGCTTAGGGAGAAGAGAACTGTGTACCGGCAATCGAAAATCTCGGGCGACTTTGACGAATACGGGAGGCTAGCCAGGAGAGTGAAGTCCAGCATAAGGGCAGATACGCGATCTGAAGAACTCCGAGTGGCGAGACTCTGTAAAGAGAATCTCAAGGAGTTTTTGGATATGTAAACAGCCATAAACCAATCCGTCGAACAATTAGCCCTTTCAGAAATGAAGAGGGGTCATTAAAGCATTCAGATGCAGAAAATGCTAACCTCCTCAACAACTACTTCTCTTCAGTGTTTACTGAAGAGTGTTGTCCCAACCCCCAGCCAATGGATTCCTTCTCGGGGGAAAAGCTGGAGGATATGGACTACACCGAAAGGGAAATAAAAAAGAAGATAAGTGACCTAAAGAAGAATAAGTCACCTGGCCCAGATAGCTTTCTACCTAAAGTGTTGAAAGAAGTGCACCATCAAGTGTCACGACACCTGAGCGAAATCTTTAACATGTCAATCCGGACCGAATGCGTTCCTATAGACTGGCTTTAGGCGGAGGTGACTCCTATCTTCAAGAAAGGAGACCGTAGCCAACCGTCAAACTACCGACCTATCAGTCTGACTTCGATAGTCGGTAAACTCATGGAAAGCATGATGGTGGACAAAATGACGTCGTATTTAGAGTCAAACCTGCTAGTGAGGAGTTTCCAGCACGGCTCCTGAAGACAACGGTCATGCCTGACAAACCTTGTGGAATTCTTCCACTTCGTGTTCAGTGAACACGATCGGGACCAGGCGGTGGATGTAATGTACTTAGATTTTTAAAAAGCCTTTGATAAGGTACCACACCGCCGCCTTCTCGGGAAAGTGCAAGCGCTGGGCATAGACGGAAAAGTAGCTGGCTGGATCGAGAACTGGCTAAGTGGCAGACAGCAACGGGTGGTGGTGAATGGACAGGCTTCTGAGTGGGTGCCCGTTACTAGCGGGGTGCCTCAAGGTTCTGTCCTGGGACCACTACTATTCATCATCTACGTCAACGACATGGACGGTGACATGGTTGCCAAGATTTCCAAATTTGCCGACGATACCAATCTTGGTATGAACGTTGCAAAGGATGGAAATACTGCCCGCCTGCAGGAAGTTCTTGGGAAGATTGGAGAGTGGTCGTACACGTGGCCAATGCCTTTTAACGTGGGGAAATGCAAAGTGATGCATATCGGCCACAGAAACCCCCAATCTCAGTATATCCTTAAGGGCACTGCTCTTGAATCGAGTGACACTGGAAAGGACTTGGGTGTAACTATCACTAGTGACCTAAAGTTCTCGAAACAGTGCATCGAGGCAGAGAAGAAAGCCCAAAGGATGTTAGGCTACATAAAGCGCCAGTTTGGATACCGTAACAAGGAGATAGTACTTTGTCTGTACAACTCCCTCGTTCGCTGCACCTGGAGTATGCCGTACAATTTTGGAGTCCTTCGTTTCGAAAGGATATCGCAAGGTTGGAACGCGTACAAGCCAGGGCAACCAAGCTGATCCCCTCTATCTGACATAAGAGTTATGAGGATAGACTAAGGAAATCAAATCTGTTCTCGCTGGAAACCCGTAGACTGCGTGGTTAGCTCATCGAAGTTTTTAAAATACTTCTAGGGTTCGACAATGTTGACTACCGGGATATTTTCACACTGAGTGCAAACAGAACGCACAATCACGGCTTCCATCTTGAACTAAAGTGTTACAACCGCAATCTGTGTAGAAATTTTTTCACTTACAGTATCTGCGGTGAGTGGAACGCACTTCCAGTGGAAGTTGTCAACAGTGAATCTGTTGACCAGTTCAAGTCAAGACTAGACAAAGTCTTGAAAAGTGGCCGTTTAGAGACGCAAAATAATTGAGCAGCCATGTGCCTGCTCGATTGCTAGTCCAAAGGTACCCTCTTTGAATGGACCTTTAGGTCTCCTAGGGTACTTCCTTTCCTTCTTACTCCTTGTTACACAGGCCACATTGCCTCGTTGGTCACGTCTGACGGGAATCTTGGACGCTCTTACACTTACATTGTTGTTCGATAAATTGGCAGAAACTGCCAAGTTACTATACTTATTTAGTTAAACACTAATATTGATATCTATCATAGCTGAAGTTGAGCAGATTTCAATGACTTTTAAATATAAATGTGAGTCTTTTTATCTCTTCTAAATGTGAATAGAGAGTAAAAGAACAAACAGTCTAGAACAACCTAATAACTTTTTTAGATTGCTATTATTATTGTAAATATATATATGGATTTTTGCCACAAATTTAGCATATAATGATTATAAAGTCTGCCTTCCAAAACTATTGCTATATTGCTCGGTTACTTGTGAGAAAATGGTGAGAGGGGTTCATTCAGTTTTATAGTTAAAATGTCATGGCATAATTCACAACCAAAATTTCAGAATACCGATTTGCTGAAAATAATTTAAAGTGATTTGTAACTATAAGGAGTTAAAAAGAAATTAATATGTTTATTTTCCATGTCACCATTATGAATCTTAATAACTTGCAGCAAAAGTCTTCAAGTAATAATAAATGTGGATTATTTCTAAAAAGATTATTTTAGGATTTATTGGTAATGTTCGTTTTTTCTTCAGCTTTTTTAGTTATTTCTTGTCCTAAATTTGCATATACATTACGGTTCTTATACAATATATTTGATTAAGAATAAAGCATTGTGTTGTAAATTTTCCATTATTAACCTTGAGCTTGAGAACTAAGCGCGTAGTGAGAAATGTGACTTATTTGTATATATGTTGTTACAGCATGTAATATTATTACACACTATGTTATGAACGTATATTCATATACCTCTAAGAGAGACTAACAAATTTGTGCAAGGTTAATTATTCTATTTCTTTTGTGATCCTAGTTCACATATTTTATATACTTGCCTGATTTGCTCTAGACTCGTTCATACATTCATATGAGTATAGTTTCTCCATTGCTTCACAACGTTAACTTTAGGGCGCTTAATTACCACCCATTTAAATTTCCATCAGCGTAGTAAGAAAATAATTAATAAAAAGAAAAATGGAGTTATAAATTATTTTATTATATAAAATGTCTAAATATAAAATAATATGTCCCAATATTTGCCTTTGGGGACACTGCCATACATCATTTCGAAAATTTCAGGTCAGTTAAGATGAAGTCAGCATAGATACTTTTCCTTCTTGACTGGGATTAAAAGTTTTTCAGCCATACTGTAATCTCTTCAGTGATTATCGTGCTTTATGCATTATATCATTTTCTTAGTTGAATTGCATCCACCAACTTCTGCAACATTTAATTTCTTTTAGCCAAGCATTGCATTTTCCCAATCCTATGACATTTTGTTCTATACCTACTTTTGGGTCATCATAAAATTTTTAAATTTCCTTTAATAAGTACTTGTCAGGATAATTTATAAATATATTAAAAAGCACTATTCAGAAAAGAGAACGGCGCAGAACCACACGAGGCACCAATGCCTATGATAAAATTTTTGACCTGATTGAAATACTCTAAAGTTTTCCTACCTGACATCAATCAAATTGAGTACGCTGCCCCTTAAATCGTAGTCGTTTAGCTATATTAAGAGTTGCTTATGTAAAATGTTCTCAAAAGTATTTTGGAAATCGTTATAAAGTATATCTAGTACTTAAACTTTTTCAACCATTGTACTAATTTCGTGAAAGAAATTGAGCATAAAGAATATCCTGAGTGTCCAGGTTGAAAGCCGGGTTGTATCGTTTATTAATGTATTAAACTATAGATTTTCCAAGATCCTATCTCTAACAATAGACTAAAATATATTACCAAAGACCAATTTATGGGAGATAAGCAGAAATTTGCTGGAATTATCCTTTATTCTCTCGACTTTTTAAAACTTGTACAAAGAGGTATGTTACGGTATACTTCCCAATTCTTTAAGGTGGATGGTTAGATTTTATTTCGAAAGGTACCCTGAACATTTTCATTTTCAATTTTCAATATTTTAAAGTGCACTATATTCACTCAGATAGGTGTTTCTTAAAGGATAAAAACATTTGCAAATATTCATTTCATATTTTCATCTGCTAGGGGCCGACACTATCATTATAAATATGGGATCTGAGCTAAAAGTGAAATGGGTTATGCTATCTTGAGTGTTTATTAAAAAGGATTCTATTTACTTTGATCATTACTTCTAGAATGGACTGTTGTTTATTTGCAATCTTTCTAACGAATACTGTCAGAGGGGAAACTATTTCGAACTTTGGGCTGCAAACATAAATTTCTCGTAATTGATACACTCTCTTAAAATAATTTTACCTATTCATAGTTCTAAGGTTCTTTTATAATATTTCCTTAGACATATTGCATATTTATATTTTTCTTCGGATATTCGGCCGAAATTCTTAAAATATTTAAAAGGGAAAATATTCGATTTATATTTATAATTGTTTATTATTATTTTAATTATTTTTTGTAAAATCTTTCAAAACATGCAGAAGTAGAACATCACAACGACTGCAAATTCTTTGTATTATTGACACAGTGCAAACGCTTTTGATTTTGAAGAGGTCTTCTCACCAAGTCATTAGTGAGATTAAATCTGATCTCTACACTAACTTTTCCATCTCGCCTGTCACTTATATCCTACGATATTTTGTCTTTCCTTCGGCTATAAAGCATAAAATGTCCTTCTCTTATTTAAAATCCCTTTTGCAGCTGGGTTTATTTTTTCGGTTGTTTTTCTCTCGTCACTAATTTTCCTCTAATTTTATCCATAAATTTTTCTTTATTTATTTCCATTATGTGATTAGCTTGCATATTTAGTACCAATTTCACACCATCAATATTAATTAATTCCTGCCGTGTTATATGTGTTACTCATTCTCACAGCATTCTTGTAGATTTATTTTTCTATTTCTACAGCTGGGTAAGGCGTGAATGTATGAAGGTATAGTTCATTTGCAATATACAGAACCAGGGATCTAACGAGAGTGAGATAAATTGTTCTTTATACAGAACTAGTTTAAGACTCCCCTAAAGTCTTTCTTATTTCTCGTCATGAATCACTTTGAATGATATTGGAAATTGCAGAACTCTGAATTTGTGGCGCAGTAATATCGTTTGGCTTTCATATTAACTATTTTCAGATGAGATATAAGAATCATTGAAGCATAATTCAAATAAGAGATTATTATCAATTTATGGGGGAATAAGTTAATTTTCTCTTTAAGTGAGCTTCATAGGCTAATAATAATCTTTGAGTTACTACGTCAAACAAGGAGATATTTAATGTTTGCTGATATTTGTGTGTATATACATTGAATCAACAGAAGATATATTACTCTCACAACGCCTAGTACTGAATATTTTAATCCTGTCTGAGGAAACTGCAAAAACTGCGAACTATTTTGATTCACCTGAAGATATTCCACACTTTATTAACTTAGGTGGGGTTTTAATAATTAAGAAGAGTTAAAGAAAGTAATTAATTATAAAACAAAGTAATAATACAATGAAAATATAACTATTTAGAGGAAGATAGTTTAGTCGGTTTAGTTTCTGGAATTTTCGAAGATTATGTTCGGAAAGCTTTACTACCATTTATCTACCTATATTTGTAGTCTGACTTTCGAGTAAGTCCCGTTTTTGCACTAGCATTATCCTCTCTTTCTAATATTATGTTTGTTTCAGTATGACTGTATGGTTGGGGTCTACAAAAGGAATCGACTGGTTAAAGCTTCAATGGTTAACTCTCAGAGACTTATCAATTATCTTCTATGTTTAGATGAAAATAACCTAAATTATCCCAGCCTGCACTTTATTTTGGAGTAGATATTTCGTTGGGTTCATATACTTTACCAAAGAGCCATTTGCTTTAATAATCCATTTCACCGAAGCTATTGTATTAATGATAAAAAATAAGTGCAATAATATTGGGATACATTTTTAATCAATTAAGTTTCTTTTAATCATAGCCACAATCGCATACCAAGGAAGTATGTTTCTACATCACATGCTGAAGATGTTCTACTTCAGTATGATGCAGCTGACGATACTCTAGCTCTGTGCTGGATATAGTTTTAGTTCCTAGTTCAAAATAGAACACTAAAACCTTTCTTTGTTTTTCTATGAATATGCAGGCTTTTCCTGTTGACGGATCTCACTAATTTTTCATCGATTATAAGAGGTTACCTTTAATCTTTAGCAAATCTCATCATAATTTTAAAATATGTTTCACGTTATTTTCTAGCATTAGTAAAAATAAACACGTAAAAAGAGGCCTTGAAGCAAACTGCAAGAGTAAACAAGCAAATATGAGTTATTAAATATTATATCAATTGCTCCGTCAAAAAACAGCCAAAAATATAGGCAATTTTTTTTCGAAGGAAAAAGGCTAGTTTCAATTAAGACTGCCCAATTAAAAATTCAAAGGATATATATTAAATTCAAAATCTAATTACCGGCTACTTATTTATCTATATAAAATATATACAGTACTTATATTCAAAATATCTATAACGTGAAAATTTGTTTGTATTAAGTGATAAGTTTTCTACCGTATAATAGATTTATATAAAAAACTATTAGTAAATATATCCATAGAACCTCGCATGTATAATTATTTTTACTTATATATTTCTTTGAAATTAAATTATTGCCACCAAAACGGAACATTAATTTAATGTACTACAGTGTTGAAACACACTATTATTTATAGAGTTAACCAGTTAATAGCTGACAAGAATTACTTTTCTTTTATGATATTACTTACGCTCTAAATTCTCTGATTTAATCAAAATCCTTTATTATGGAAAAACAACAGCTATTTTAATCCTAGAAAAAATCGACGTTCAACAAAAAGGATAACTGGGCAGTCTGGCTCTGACGCAGTGCTGTTCATCAAAATGACGGATTCTTTCGAACATATGTAAACCCTTGATACTAAATAAAAGATTTCTCATTCATTCTTGACGGAGAGGAAAAAATATCTTTACTTTGATAATTTAAAATTTGGAAAACACCTTCAACAGACCATAAGTTCCCTATTAGTTTCAATTACATTAATTTAAAATCTTAAGTTTCATCTTAAATTACCAGTATTTTGCTCACTGCGTATACTTTAGGTGTTAGATGTTAGTTATCGATGCTATTGAGGCTAAAAGTGATAAGATTAAAATGGGGAATCATTCTTATTATTCAAAAGGTAATGACGTTAAATGTAAAGAATTTCAAGTCATTTACAAACAAGTCACGAATAATGGAATTGATTTATATTTAACTTAGAGAAATAAATTAAATGATCTTTAACATGTTTTACATTGCCAGAGTTCCGCTTATAAATTGGAAATGCTCAATAATGAGTCAGTTACTAAAGGAAAAGAAAGAGAAGTAAAAAGATCAGGGAAGAGAGTAATAAAAGGTTGATGAAATACTAATTAGGGATAGATTTCAAAGAATTAAACAGTGCCAACAGTGAGTTAAGCTGCGCTCAGTTTGACATGGTAATACAGTGTCATCAATATTAAGATATCTTTCAGTTAATTACAGCCCTTACCTAAATTTAGTCATTAAACCTTCACTAATTTTTCAAAACATTCTTTTCAAAACTTAACCCACTTGAAGTTTCTCGTATCTTTTCGGCCTTTTTAAATATATTAAGAAAAATGGAAATAAAATCAATAAAAATCGAGAGTAATTGCAGTGTTCTCAAATAGTGAAACAAAAATTGTTAATCACACGAGGTTAAGGGTTGATTTACTGTAAAAGATTCTCTTACCCTTACTCCTACATTACTGAATTACTTCATCATTTTGAGCCAAACAAATCCGGTTCTTATATGAAAATCAGCATTAATATATCAATTTAAATCAAAGCTGCATAAGATGCGGATAGATTTAATAGTTAATGTCATTTGGTAAATATTATTTAATCATTCATTAGTAACTATTAAAATTGCTTGTGGCCATAAAAAAAATCATTTTATACTTATTTCTTATAGTATATAGCATATTTTAGTAGTATGTACGAAATAATTTAAAATAATGGTTTTAAGCGAATTTTATTTTAATGTTTTATATATAAGTAAGAAAGATATGAAGATGGAATTAATTGTAGCAACCCTCTGCTCGTATCAATTAAAATAGTACCAGCAGGTAGATTATAAAAACTTTTTATCACATCTTAGAATCCAAATTCCTAATTTAGCGTGTAAATAGAATACAAAAGTTAAAATAAGATGTTTCACAATGGAGTTGCTTAAAAATCTATTACGAAAAGATCTTACAAAGTGGAGAATTTATATAAGTTTTAACGTGTTGTACTTAAATGAACCCTACATGTACTTTATGTTTAGGAATTTGGATTGCTTTCGTACGTCATATATTTAAAACATATATTTATAAATAGTCACAATTTGTGCCTCAACTATGCTAATGTAATTCCTTACTCATAATTAGTGGTGCATCTAATTTTATGCATAAATGTATATAAGTTGTAAACATAAAAAATTATCCATCCATTATTCAGCCCATCTTTACTTTAAAATATATAAACAGGGTTTATTTTTACACAATCTATTTTTAACATACCAAAAAATGCCAAAACAATTTCATTATTTAATGTTCATAATTTTAAGAATAAGGTATAGTGAAAAATTCACGTGAACTTTTTTAATTTACCATCTATTAATGAAAATTTATAAGTCGGCTCTTTTTGCTAACAAAAAGTCGCAACCTATTCTGCCATAACATCATGATGTTTGTAGTTTTTGTGTTACCCTTTTATTTATATATAAGTGTATATTTTTCTTCAAATACCTGAGCGGTTTTTCGTTGTTATACTCGACATATCAAAAATAATGACATTTCCTAACTTGTACCTAGTCTTGGTATTTGCTTTTATATTTTTGGTATTGTTAGAGGAAAAGTATATCTGTTATGTATACACTTCGCTAACTGGGTTTGACAGGAGAAATAACGACAAAACTTGCCTTTCTACTTTTAGACCATATACTTATAAAGAAGGTCTTTTGGAGTTTAAAACACCTTTTCTATGCATTATACTTATGCTATAACATAGGTTTCTTTTAATTTACAAAGAATGGAATGCTTTTTATGAATTAAATGGCTAAAAAATTTGATTTATCCTACTTTCTCATGCCAACTCATATCTAAACTTAATAAAAATTAATACTGCAGAAAAAGTCGATCCAGGAGCTTTAAAATCCTAATAATAAAACAGTTTCCTAAAAATCTTACGGACAATCCATTACTATAAATTATGAAGTCAAAAGAGAATCTCTTCCTGAAACTTGAAGATTCATTTCTTAGTTTTGACATCAGAAAGATTTTCGTTTCTTTGAAGAAAACTTTTCACAGATATTTGTAATACTTTCTTCGCTAGACCAATTTTGTAATAAAGACTTTAGTTAACACTGCCGGTATACCCTTATTGATAATATTTACTACTCATTTGACTCTTTATTCATTTTTTTTATATTCTGCACTTATTATTTTTTTTAAGTTTAGAGATTTGCAAGTTTATTTCAGCAAAATGAAAAAATATAAGTAATGAAATCTTAGGCGATAACGTACTTTTGTTTCTTTTGTAGCATTCGTAAATTATTACCGCATATAGTAACATTGAGAATAATTCTTCTTGTACTGCCTCTTTTAAACAGATTTTGCATTATACCTCAATTATATTTGGCTTCTTTTAATTTTGTCTAATAAATACCTAACTATTACCGGCAATTTTTTTCTAAAATAAATTTCATTAAAAAAAATGACTTCCTCCCTAAACTTTATTTATTACAAATAAATTGAGACGCTTTTTTCAAGATCATAAAGTTCACGCCTACGTATAGTAATTTTTAATAAATATGGGCACTCTTTACTAATAATTTAGGCGTCTCCCGTCTCTGGTTAAGAGGGGAAAAGAATTGTCGTAGGTTAACCTCGCACACCTTACACCAGATTAATATAGATGTCGTAGATTAACCCTACACAAGTTACACCATATTAATATAGATGTCATAGAATAGGGTCAGGTTCGCTTTTTCTGCTTTACGAGTGCGTGAGAAGTTTAAAATATAATCAGAGTGCAAATTAATTAAAATAGTCAACTATCTTGGAGTTTCGGGATAACAGGAATTTTAACATGAGTTAAATTTACATGGATCTCAGCAGCTAAAGGTGCGTGGGATACTTGAGGATGGCGGTCACCGTACAAACAAACGGACAATACGAACTAAGGAATGGTAGCTTGACCTTGAGCTTAAACCAAGTCGATGATGAGGCTTACACGGGGGGGAAGGCTTTAAGAGCACTTGCACAGGAGAGTTTCGCGTTGCTGTTACCTCGAAGATTTGGATCGAGGGAGTAAACCTTGCCTCGGCGCAAAGTTCTAACAATAGTCTCTGGATAAAGATACTATTGGGGTGCCTTTTAAGTAGAAAATACGGAATTAGGATTCGTGGAGGAACAAACTCCAACGCATCAAGCGACCGATATTATTTTTGGCGTTAGGTAGGAATGATAGAGGTTTGTGTTCCTTTTGCACTGCAAATTCTTTACCTCATAAATGCATTCTAAATTTTCAAATATCTCAGAGGATAGCGAGTACCTCTTTCTCAATTACTGCATAACTCTTTTTCACGCGCGATAACTTTCTGCTTGCGTAAGCAATGGAAAAGCTTTCGCCGTTATCATCATATTGAAGGAAGGCACATCCTATACCTGTATTACTGGCGTCGGTGTGAATGCTAAACAGTTTGTCCGAGTTAGGGAAGCAGAGGATAGAGACGGATGCCAACTTCACTTTGAGTTGAAAGTGACGTCCACTAAAGGCGTTCTGAAGCCTACTTCTTTAATAGCTCACAGATGGGCCGGAAACAGTAGCAAAGTTGGGTATGAAGCGACGATAGAACGATGCAGAGCCTATAAAGGATCGCATCTAATTTTTTTGAGTGGGCAACGGCATGTGCATGATAGCCCGGATCATTTCTTTCTGGCGGGGGCTAATCGATTATTCCTGATATGGAAGCCGAGGCAATCGATAGTGCCAAAACGAAGTGGCACTGACCGGGTCCAATTGTCTATTTGTGTTCTCAGACTCGATACAGAAGTGCCTGAACTGTGGTTAGGTGTTGATCCCAATCTTCGGTGGCCACATAAACATTATCGAGATAGACAGTGACGTTTGGTAAGTCTTTTAAAGTCCTCCTTATAATCCGGTTATAATTGCTGCAAGCCATTATCAGAGCGAAAGGGAGCCTCCAGAACTGCATGACGCCCTCTTGGTGGGGAAAGCAGTATATTTCCCTACTTCCTCTCTCAGGGGAATCTGATAATAGGCCTTGCATAAATTCAACTCGCAGATGAACTTGGCCTCCTCAAAAAGGTGGATGTTCTGTTATATGGTGGGGATTGTTTCGGCATCGAATACAGTAACCGAATTTAGCTTTCTAAAATCGATACACATTCGATAAGAACCATCGGCCTTCTTTATCATGAACACCAGGGAACAGTAGCTCTACTTCGAAGGTTCGATTATCTGCCACCTTAGTAGTTTATCCACTTCATTATTAAATGCTTCCAGGAGGTGTATATGCCGGGAGTAGGGTTTGGAACGGACGGGTTCCAGGATAATTAGCTGTATATTGTGCTCAAACTGGGTAGCACAACCGGGAATCTCGGTAAAGAGGCCATCAAAGCGATTCAGGAGCGCTTGTAGTTGTTCCCTTTGCCGAGATGGTAACTTGTCGCATATGTTAATTTCCGCAGGCGCGAAATTATTAAAGTCGGGCAAGACATGCAACGGGTATTTCTTGTCTAGATCCACGCAGGCGACTTGGATTACGCAAAAGGGGCCAAGGTGTAACTAGATTCCATGGAGGATTCTTCGTCGATTGCAACTATCTGGTTGATGCTCGCGCACCGGTGGTATTGCTTGAGCATATTAACATGGATAAGCTTTCTTCCCGAGGGGGTTTTGATAAGGTAATCGACCGGGCCACACTTCTCGATACACATTCGATAACAGAATTACATATTTAATATCATACTAATACAACACCAGTCTGTACTGTCACTATTTTGGCCGGTGCTTCCATGTTCACCGAAACAAGATAATGATACTTTAGAATTCAAAAA
The DNA here is from genome assembly GCA_963969495.1 of Ceratothoa steindachneri. NCBI lineage: Eukaryota > Metazoa > Arthropoda > Malacostraca > Isopoda > Cymothoidae > Ceratothoa > Ceratothoa steindachneri. The sequence continues at coordinate 143,996,986 of OZ018326.1, read as the reverse complement.
TGCATTGGAAGAAGTTTGGCTTCAAATCCAGTTTGTCTATAGGAAAAAAGACGGGAGAACATTTGGACATTTAACCCAACTGAAGTGTTTCAAAAAAATTAAATAAATGAGTAAATATACTGGTTTAAGTGTCTCATCTATTTTATATATTGTATGTTCTCAAATGAGATTGTACTTTTAAGATGAGCAGAAACTGGGATAAGGATCGTCATACATTCTACATAGTTCCTTGCTTTTTAATTGCGACTTACAATATGATAGAATCTCCTGTCGCAGGGATAAAATATTAGCGGTTTAATTTATTGATAGCCAATAAGAAGCGGTTATTTCTTAGAGAAAGAAAGCACAGAGGAAAATAATAATAAAATAAATAGGTATGACTAAAATGATTCAAAAATTCAGCCAAATAGACTAATGATATGATCTTACTACACTATTATTAAGTAAGTAGAGGGGCTGGCAAAAGAATATGAATAAAGTCAATAGACCGGAAATAGGCTATTCTAATAATATCAATTAACTATTAGTATCTGAAGGTAAGGTTATTTTTGAAGAATATAAAATATTTTGTTAATATCGTTTAAGAGACTTTTTCCTCTTTTTTAAAGAATGGTAAAGGCACTGGTGCTCTTATTAAATGGAGTATTTTAACGAAAATGAAAATGCAACTACGCCAAATATATGGGATAGGAATTGAGTGGCGAGGGAATGCGCGAAATTCAGATAATAGTCAGGAAAGAAAACAATAGCCCTTGCTAGTGCCTTTAGGGACTATTTAATTTAAAGAATACCCAGTTATGAAATTTGAACCGCTTGTGTTAAAAATTTTTGGAGTTTAAATAATATAAGAGAGTAACGAAAAACATGATAGAATAACTTATCAAGATTTAGTACGCTAAGACTATCTTAAAATGAAAAATATATTTTATTTTCAAGACAATCTATTATCTCTTTACAATACTATTTTCATCTTTACCCTGACTTCGTTCCTTTCTTTTTCAACATATTTAACATTTTCCTTTGATTTTACTCTATATTGCTAATATATTCCGAAGAAAAGATTGAAAGGAGACGACGAATTTAGGACAATTAGTTAAGAGCTAATCCTCTATAAACACTGAGTCTTTGTTTCAATTCCATTTACTTACCATTTACAAAACACAAAAGAAACTTCTAAATTTGATATTCAGGGCGGTTCTAATAGAAGCTGTTTCTCCCTGGAAAATTTTAAACGAGGGGAGCATAAACAAATTAGTTTTCGTATTTTTTCAAATTATTTTATTTTTTCGTTGTTCATTCCTTAGTTAGTCTCTTTAGTTTCTCTTTTCTAATGATACATTTGAAACTCTGTCTTTGATTATTTACACATTCATTAACCTGTATTTTTATTTTGTTTGAGGAGTATAAATGTGGGTGTGTTAATTAGTGCACACAGGAAATTGCTCGGTATTTATCTTCTACGAAAATGGTATTTCTACTAAATATGTTATTTCAGTAAAAGGTCCAAATTCAATTTTGTAGTAATCAAGACTTTCCTTGCAACGAGCATTCTCTCCACTTAAGTAGGTATTTTTCATAAAGTTATAGGAAAAATCGTTGTCTAAATGTATTTTCCTTAAATTATGTATTTCCACAGATGATTCTATCATTTTTTAGGAAACGGTACAATTGAATACCCATGATTGTATGAAGAATTTACTCAAGAATTTAAACAGAAATTTCTTTTGTATTTTAATAAATAGGATTCACTATATTTTTTTATTTTATTTTACCTTGGTATCCATATACATATCACTATCCACTTTGACTTTATTATATATACTTCACACTTTGCCGCAAATACTATTTTGAATTTAACTTAAATTTAATTTGAGTTTATGAAACAATAACTATTAACTTAAGACGTGGGTTTTGTTTGAAGTTTGGAATAGTTTTTATTTCTCAAAAAGGCTAAGGTTCGTCTTCCTCAATTCGTATCACTGTACTCCTGTAATAAAAATCATATGCGTTGGGTCATTTAGTTATAAAATTACACTCCATTTATACAATAAATAATTTATTATTGACAATGATAGATAGGACTTCTTCGTGATTGCTTAATCAAATGGCTGCAACTTGCCTGAATTGAGAGCTAGGATGTTGAATTTGCAAGCAGACGATTTGAGAGGAGCCAGGATGGTACTGAGAAGCTAAAGATGAAAATACGATATATGTTTCGCTTCTCTCTTAGTAGCATTAAAGTAAGCTCGCGTGCTGTGAGGCTGGCCGGTTTTGATATCTTGGGGTAGCCAGTGGTCGGAGTATTAAGAATAAACTCAAATAAGAATGAAAATTTAATTTTATATGCCATCTAGTCACAGAGCAAAGGTGCCAACTTGATCAGAATGATAAAAAAAAATTTGCAGTAGGGTGCTGTATAAGGAGGTTTGTGTGTGTCATGAGTAAATGTAATTTAAAAGAAATATGAACCGCTTTTAGATCGAAAAGGGTAAAGGCTGGGTCTGCCTTACCAGAAAGGCACGCCTCAAAAGGCGACCTACGTTCTTTTTTAGTGTCAGGTGTAAGCCAAGCTTGTTTCAGATTTCATATTGTGATGGCCTTCAGATCATTTCAGTCTACTTTCCCAAGAAATGAGTGTCAGTAAGGACTTTAACGAAAAAGTTAACATATATTTTGGTTTCAATTTAATGTAAGTTCTCATCTTTCTAACGAACATATGGGTGCAAGTTCAGAGATCGTTAAGTAAGCGCAACTTCTTATCTTGAGGCTGTTTGCGAGATTCCGGGGAGCTTTATTTTCCCACGTGAGTTTTCAGAGCCTCTGAAAATTTACTATGAGTGATGTAAGCCTCTGAAGGTTGTGAAAGGGTCGACGGAATGGGGATAGATTATGCTTATAATGCCGGTGATGGTGATGCATTAGATTCCTCTTTATTTTGAAAGCGGTGGGCAAGAAATCCCCATAGTAATTTATTTTAACATTCATCCCGTGAGGAACTTGCAAGCAGGGGGAACGTTTGAGCATAGCTGGAACCGACTCGATGACACTATTTCCTCCTTGGATTATAAGGAGGAGTGAATAAATGGAAAATGTTAGTATTTTAAGTGAATTCAGATAATAAGCGAGGGCTAAAGAAAATAAGCGTTTTGGGTACTAGTAAGCGCGCAAACCAACCATGTGCATTTGCTTGAATTGGTTATGAAGCAGGTAAATGGCCCTAGGATATAACCTCGACGTATTTAGAATATACATATATTTACGAGTCCAGCAGGAAAAATTGCCAAAATTGAGGTCTTGTTAATATTTCCCTGCGCTTTTGTTGAGAGAGAACACATGTAAGAACAAGATCTTTTATATTTTTGCCCATCTGATGGCACACGAATGTATTTGGAAATAGAAATAGTTTGCCCATTAGTACCACCATCGACCAAATAATGAAAGAGGCCAAAAACTTGTATTTAAATGTTTGAGGCACGAGACATTTACTCTCCTTCGAGAGGAGTTTCCAAGAATTTTACAATCAATGTGCACAAGGAAAGGGAAGTAATTTGAGGTTATTTTTTCCCCTACTCAAGAAGCGAGTGTTTTAAAGGACGTGGGAAAAATTCCGTGGCAGCCACGAGAGTAGATTATGAGTGACTGCCTTTGAATGTGCCATGTGAGAATCGACATTCTAGCCATGAGATAGGATGTCTATGGTCGATGTATTCCTAAACAGAGCGTGAGAAGTCTACGACGGGACTACTTCAGGTCCTTCACATATTTTGTATTGAAATCCAGCATTTGAACCATACGAGAAGTGTGATAAACTTTGGAGAGAGAAATTCCAAAGCGAGAGCTTTGTGATGGGTAATAAAGGTTACATTGGGGCCTCTTTGCGTAAAAAAGAATTTTAATACTGTGGAAAAATCTACAAGAAGCTCTTCTCCAAATGTCAACATTTTTGAATGAGTGGGAAAAATATTTTTTCGAAACGAAGCTAACGGAGACTACGTTCCCTTCTTATGTTGTTCTAAGCCTCCCCACCACATGAATAGGGACGTTTTTCAATTTGTTGCCTCAATTGTGTGGCTGAGGAAATAGCAAACCTGGCCATCTGAAAGTCAGGCATCAATCGATGGCCAATTTAATGTAGAATTTCTGCGGCTGCATGCACACTTCAGGGTGTCATTTAGCGGAACTCAGTTCGAGGCCGCATTCTTTTACATGATTCCTCTAAAAAATAAATAGGGCTAGAAATTTCTTAAACTATTTTTCTGTTTAGGTTCCAAATAAATTGCGTATGGCCTTAACTTTATTAAGGCAGAGGTAAGTTGGACTTGATGTTAGGAAGTATCCAAGAAATTTGAGCCTGTCTACTTCTTTTTGGCATTTCTATGTTGCCAACTTTAAAACGTAGGCTTTTAGATGTCCGTTTACCTGCATTAAATGTACTAAGTGCATTTCATACTTTGTATAGTAGAATAATCTGCTGTTGATATAAGCAAAATGAATTAAAGATCTTCCAGGACTTCGTTAATAAAACTTTAAACTATTGTGAAGATAATCTATAATCTAGTAGCATGTATTGAAAACGTACCCAACAAACGGCGTGTTTACGCACGTTTTTTTCCACCTTCAACGCTTCCACTGTAACTTAATGGAAGCTTATTGACAAGTCTATTTGTAAAATATGTGTGCACTTGCGATTTGAGCTGTAAAATCTGAAAGAAACGGGATTTAGATAAGTATCAGCCCTAGTGACACTCTTTAAGGCATTGGGTTCGAGGCCACATCTTTCTTACAAAATAATGTACTGGAGATGCTCAGGGATAGCGTGATTTCTGAATCATGCTTTTGTTCTCCATTATGGAAAACTTTTATTTCGATGCTTTGAGTTTGGCTCCAGACCAACCTGTGTGCAGGGACAAGTGGGCTTGTTCTATCTATATAGTGTTCTTTAGAGTCCTTCAACGGCTGTCCATACGGCCAGGCTTAGTTTGGTTTAGTAATGATGAAAATGCTTCGGTGTTTTGAGCATGTATTTAGGATATACGGTTCAAATGAAGCCTGAAGAAATTGACAGAGGAAGTCCTTAAACATCCGCTGTAAGAGTGAACAGTGAGGTATGAGAGGAAGGAGTCTAGTGACTACTGCACCGGGACACACGATTCGTGGGAGCATGCTATTTCAAATAAAGGATAAGCGAGAAATGTTGTAGAAAGTAGCATCCCAAATGTAGTGACCGATATCAGCAACTAGAAAGATCCATGGGAGGGACCGTCCAGAAAAAAATAAAGAAGGAAAGAAGTTTTTTTAAAATCAATAGGGTTACGCTCACATAAGATATTTTGGAGCGAGAAGACATCAGATGTTGACTTCTCACCTAATCTGAAGTAGGAAGAATGGAAAAGGCAAAACAACGGTAAACCCGGTAGTTTATTTCAATCTCTGGATCCCAATTGAGGATGCAGGGGGTTGAGCCTAAAATTGCTCCCACGATGACAGCATGTGCGCTCTGATTGAGTTCCTTGGAGTAGATTTTCACTATGGTGGGGTTGGTGGTAATATCTGAGGACGATAACGATCGGGCGTGGATAGGGGAATGGCAACTCTGTGAGTTGTATTTATTTGTGTATTTCAGCATGTATTTACAGACTACAGAATGATGAAGATAATGGGTCCAATTTTCCTTTTGGTGTTCGACTGAGGCACATAAGCTAGACTAGTAGCTAACGAATTGTTAGAAACTTCAGCAGGATGCTGAAGAGAGCCATTGGCTTTCCTCCACTTGGATTCAACAGAATGACAGGCACCAATTTGCATCACCTTTGAATTTTGGGGATACTAGCCCCAGCTAGTGGCTGACTCTCTGGATCTTTTTTCGGGGAAGAGCCAGATCAATCCAAAAACCGATAGGGTGAGCGTAAACCAAGATTCTTAACTCGGAAGAGCTTTTCACCAGTAGGTCTTTTGCCAAATTCTGGACCGCTTCAATGAGATTGTGAATACTTGCGTCTACTAATGTGCAGTGTTGTGCGGTGGAAGAGCTGCGCGAAACTCAAATCGTTGTTTCATTATAGGCAGCAGCGGTGCTAGCCCCTGGCTACAAAACAAGTCTTGTGTGAAGATTTGATCTGCAATCTTTGCCAAGCAGTCGATGGATTGAACATCCCCTACTGCCTCTAATATGTGTATTACGTGAATGAAAAGACGAACAAAGAAGATTTGCCGCAGCTGTACGTCTGAGAAGTAGACACACGCGGCATCTTAGAGTTTACGAAGAAAGGTTTAGGGGTCTTTTCCATCACAGGGTTCTTTCTGACTAGTTTATGCCGTTCTTTCTGCCAAGGGACTATAGTTATTGAGAGCCTTATAAAGCATCTGCTCTGCTAGCAATTAAAATAATTAATCCATTGCTTGCGAGGTTTGCGGTAAATAGAAGAAGGTCAGCTAGAATTTTCTCTTCTTAGAAGTGACATTTCGTTCTCTAATTCCAATTATGAGAGATTGACCCAATGTTTTGTCCAACTTAGCAAATTTTACGGGCGTTGAATAGTCGAACAATTTACCGTCTTTGTATTAGAAATCGTTGATTGTTTTACATTTGGACCATGAAGAGTACGTGAAGAATCATGTTCAGTGATGATGTTGCTTGATGCAGGTTTGAATAGGAAAATAACCAAAAGAGAGTATGGCTATACAACACACTCTAATTATACAAAATATGATTTATTATTGACAATGAGAGGTAAAAGTTTTTCTTGTTTGCTCAATGAAATGGCTGACTCGCTTGATAATATAGTTTAGAAGTTGACGGTGTAAACTGAAACTTTGCGTAGAGCAAATGTGGCAGAGAGATGGATCAAACTCAGTAGCAATACAATAGAATCCCGCCTCGCCAGTTGCCAAGTGTCGTCATTATGGGGTTGCCAGCGGTTTCTGGTTGCGATTCTGTGATATTTGTTATGATTCAATGATTCTTGCCGAATATTCCATTGTTTTAAATTTTCCACCTGAGTTCGCTTTTGATTTAATATATAAATGCATTCAGGAAATAATATACTTTGCTTACACAATAATTCAAGAATGCGTTTGAGTAAGACTTAAAATACCTAATAAATGAAAATACATATAATATCGATTTTTACCTCTTTTTCACTAATGCACTCTTCTGCCCTTTCAAGAATACGCTTTGCTACGAAAGGGATCGGTAGGGGTAGAGTTTGAAAATTTAACACCATCAAGAAAAAGTTAATCTCAAATATTGGTAACCATCATAAGAAACAGACATGAATACTACCGATACAAATTTTAAAATTAAACGAACCTTCCTGTGGGGATGATCTGCTATATCACAGTGGCATAAATCAATGGGCCTCCATGAGATCGACCAATCCTTGGTAATTACACGTACAAGATTAACACAATATTTGATCCTAGGTACCGAATTCTCCAGTTTTGGTGTCATATTTTATTACAGAGATTTCTTGAAAACAAAGCTTCTTGCTGTGATACTTCGGGGTATCCTCTTAATAAAAAGAATAATAAAGTATTCAATTTCTAAATATTAAAAAAATAAAATCAAAATGATTTGTTTAGCACTTACTCCACTGACAAGCCCATTTGTGTGCCCCTCGATCGATTGCCTTGTTTGTACTTATAAATGTGTCTTCAATAAAGTTGTCTGAAAGATATATGCCTTAGACTACTATTAAAGCCATTAGTAATCCATGGCTATAAAGATAATGATTGCTTCCAAACAATTCTGGTAACCATTAAAAAAGGTAAATATTTCTGGACATATTAGGTTTCCTTGTAGACGGTATTTCAAGCAGAAATTAGTAATGGCACTTAAATCACTTGCATTTTGTGAGAAAGAGACGAAGGCTAAGTATATGCATTCTCCGTGTGTGATTTTAATGGGAGGAATGATTCGTAGAATCTTCTAATTGTTGCCTTATCTTTATTCATTTAATTAAATGCAGCACTATTATATGATTTTTATTTCTGTTATTGCTAATATTTTAGGAAATGGCTAAGAAGTATTGGAAGCGTATTAGGTCTATAATAGTAGCAGAATTAAGCAATCAACCGTGCTTCAATTACTTCTATGACGATGGCGGAAGAAAATAGTGCTTCTCTTATTGCCCCAATTCAAACCACATATATTCTCTAATGTTGAACTAAGGCAAGTTTGGAAGAAAAAACATAATTTTCACTTCACTTTCTCTCTCTCTCTGGGCAAAACTGGAACAATTTTAGCGGTTTACATTGATGCATTATCATATTGGATGAATGCACCACTATTTGGTACAAAGATTCTGCTATAGGATCAACTCGTTCACTGAAAAAAGAAATATACTGAGTGTTACTCCTAATATATACAACTAAAGCTTGATCACAAATTTACAGGATATCCATATCCAAATCATCGCGGACTTTCCTCCATGCATTTGGATTTAAGTGAGACAACCTGGATTAAAATGTTCTTTGAGACGTCTCCTTTTTTAAACAGCACCTCATGGGAAAGTAAAAAGATTAAGGAGTGATTCTTTAGACTTTCGCTTAGTGTTCAGTTCTAATAAACATTAGAAGTATTTGGGGGTTTTAATAAGGATTTCAGACAGAAGAATTTTCGATAGTACAGCCCTAGTATGGTATGCAGTTTTGTGAAGTTCTCGACGAATGTTTTTATTCAATACTTTTTTTTCTATTTTTTGCAAATCCTACACTATTTCACACACGATTCCTCTCAAATCTTGGTAAAACTCAAGCAATTTTACCAACCAAGGCTCCGACCATGAGCTGTCTAACAATTGACTTCTTTGAAAATCTGAAAGTCTCCTATTTTACACTGGAATAATAATATAGAGGAGAGAAAGTATAGTTTGTATTAAACACCATCAATTATAATTGATTGCAGATAACTGTCAATCATCAGATATCTGTAATGAGAGAAACACCGTTTGTTAACAACACTGTACAAAAATGAAACGCAATCAAAGAGTAGTGCTTCAAAAAGATAAAAACAGCTTCAAACGTCAAAAAATCCGATACAAAATACCAGCAAATAGAAAACACCCAGCACTTAACTAAACAGCGAAGTTGAAGTCCTTAAAGCTCCTAAGAAAACCTCATACAATAACCTAAATCTGACTTACTCCCTACTCTTTCCCGAGCCAATTTAAAAAATACAACTACAGCTTCATCGAAAAAACAACTACCGATGTTCACTCATCAGCAGGGGATCTCTCTCGGAGCGGCAGTGGTCCCCAGAGGTACGGTGTGCAGGCCCACCGGTGTGTGGACACGCCCATACGCCTACTAGCCACTGCAAAACCCCCACTGTCTTGTTAGTTCTGCTTTTTTAGCGAAAAGCTAGAGAAAGGATACCTCGATCACTTGCAGGATCGGGAGTGCCTAGAGGAGAGCATCGACAAACTTGTAGGTATCTCGGCAGCTCCTTAGAGCCGAGGATGAAGCTTGGTCGTTTCAAGCCTTTTCTTGGTTCAGGGTCCTTCTCCCCTCGGTCAAGATACGGGTTTGAAGACTGCACACATTCCTGCCCGTTCAAACATAGAGCATGCTTGAGGCTTTCAATATGCGGGCATCCGTCATCATCGACTTCGATTGACTAACCTAAGCAAAGTAACCATGAATATAACATCCGTCTCTCTCTGCAACCCCTTAGTTTTTCGTAAATTACCATTTTACTTATGTTAAATAACTGATGGAACCGTAAAGAGTGAATGCAAAGAGGATTGGACCGAAACTGACAACTCTAAAAGTTATTAACGGATTTTGATATAATTTTGATGTGGTGTTTGTAAGGTATTATTCCACCTAACCTATGAAATTTATGAAAGCATACTCAATATTTTTTTTGTTACATGAAGCCAAGTCTGTGGTAACTCTAACGTAACGGTTGATAATTTTGTAACTTACTTAAAATTTTCAAATTTTTCCTAATTTTTAAATATTTGCTGTTGTTATATTTCTTTACAGGAGACAGATCTAAAATGCCTAAAGAATGCAAAATTCACTAGACAGTTTATGTTATATATGTGGATCAGTTACATTAAGAAACTAAAAGAGACAGTTGACTAAACATGTGAAAAAACTTTAGGAGCTGTACATACTTTGGATGTACAGTGCGTGACCAGGACAAATGCTAGGCGCCCAACAAATATTATGTCAGGTGTACAAGTTCACTTTCTTTCTGGGTAAAAGACATAGGACCTGGCCTCATGTTTAGTGTACCAATGGTCTGGAGGAAGCCAAAGACCTTTAAACGGATTGCTACTTCTATTTAACAGATATTAAAAGTGGGTATTCAATGTTTTTTCTTTGCTGGTCTCTAATATATTTTCAAGAAATGTATCAATTAAAAAGATCAAAATACATACCCTGTTCTAATTCCACTATTTCTGCAAGTAATATCGAAATTTAGTCTGATTTTCTTTTACTTCACTGCAGGTTGCGACAGAAAAGGCAAGAAATCAATTATGTATTCAGATCTTCAGTCTACTATTCACCCAGTTCGACATTCATGTGCTATCCTGTACCACAGCCGCTCTCTGAACTACCAAGCGATGATACGAGCAAATTAGACGATTTGGAATCTTAAGATAATCCATATGTGGCACAGCTTGAATCTGACAAGAAACCACACCTGATCCCTCAACCACAACTCAATTATTTAGTTTGTGATGTAACACTTAGTAAGCAACAATGGAACCTATTTCATGAACATGCTCGAAATACAGTATTTAGGAAGCATTCTGCGGATATACCGCAATTTTTCACTTTTAAAAACAACTTGACTTATTGTAATGATATCAGAGGCATAATTAATGCTCTTGAGCCGACCTATGAACCAAATAAGTGGAAGCTATTTATAGATGTATCCCTCTCCAGCATAAAAGTGGTTCTTTTGCACATTGGGATCAGCATGTTTTCAGTTTCAGTTGTTCACTTAGTCATTTTCAAGAGAAACATATGAGCACCTTGCTTTTATTCTAGACCGCATAGGTTACAAAAGGAGTGGGTGGCTAATTTGTATGGACGTGAAAGTAGTAGCCCTACTCAATGGGCTGCAAACTAGATACATCAAGTATATGTGATTCCTTTGTAAGTGGGATAATAGGGCCAGCTCAGAACATTATTACGTAAAGAATGGTCACCAGGAAAAACTATGACGCCTGGATACCATAATGTAATTCATGAGCTAATAGTTAAAAGGAGAAAATCATTTTGCCACCACTGCATATAAAACTAGAACTAATTAAGCAATTTACCAAAGTACTTTAACATAACAAGCCAAGTTTCTATTACCTCAAAGCGATCTTTCAATAAATAATTGATGCTAAGATTAAAGAAGGCATATTCGTTGGCCATCAGATTCGTCAAATTATAGCTGATGAGGAGTTCGAAGCGACAATGGGTAAAACTGAGCTAAAGGCCAGTCATGCATTCCAATATGTATGCAAAAAGTGTTCTGAGAAAGCACAAAAGGGCCGAGTGGAAACCCTAATCAAGTGCTACCCAGACCTCGGATGCAATATATCACTGAAGATACACTTACTGCATTCTCATCTGTCCTTCTGCCCAGAGAATACAGGAAATGTGAGTAAGGAATATGGAGAGAGGCTCCATCAAAGTAGTTTAGCATCGATAGAAAATACGTATATGGGAAAATGGAGCCCTCTTATGCTGGCTGACTTCTGCTGGAACCTGAAGCGTTTTACGAACGTAAAGTAAATAATAAAATCTAGGTTAATACATTATATAATGATAACCAACATACTAATTTATTATATATTCATCAATTAATTGCAATAGACACATTTAATCTGACTTTGGGAGCGAAATACATTTATGGTATCATTGAACTCGGTATCAATTACATAATTATTAAATTGGCAATTTGGAAGAAAATGTAACGTGAGGGAAATCTTTGTTATCAAATTCAAATTCAGCATAATCTACTACATAATAAAATGAACATGAGATCTTTGTCATAATTTTCTTGTCACTAAAATTTTTTGTATAGTGCTATTAGACTTTTAGATCTACAATCTCTTGCATAAATATTACAGAAGTCAGATCTAGTGCCTTTTTTAAATTTCTTCATCACCTTTTAAGAAAGCATTATAAAATTAACTTATCTCAAAGAATTGTCGATTTAATTTTAATTAACACTTTTATCTTTATCAACCTCAAAATAAGATAGGATATATTATTATACGAAAGGGTTGTAAGAGCCCCAATGAATCAAGTAATGCTTTGAGCTCAAATAGTCTATGAGTGGAGTAACTAGGAGGGAATGTCAGCCTGTTTGGTGATAATTTATACTCAAAAAACTCAGATAAAGAGCAATTTATTATCCTTCATACATGGCCTTTGAGTGATCGCTCTTCACTGATTCACTCTAACTGGATTGAAATATTTTGGACTTTTTACCATTTCCTCTGCATTGACTAAGACTTCTATGGTTGAGAAATAATTTCCTTAGACAAAAAATATTTTCCTATATCAAGACTTTCAGAAAAGGGAAGAATATGTCTAAATATTTAAAGCGTCTTTTCTCACTATTCTCAGGGATTTTCGCAGTAAATCAACAATTTTATTCGTCTTAACTTGTCTTTTCGATATGAGTAAAAACTATGTTAGTAATAAAGCCATGGGAATTATTATCTTTAAATAACAAAGGAGATTTTTTAAAAACTCCTTAAAAGATTAGAGCGCTTGTAATATGAGGTAGCCTATTACGTTGTAAATTGAGCTTGTTTAAAATCAAATAAATGACTACAGATAGATGGTGACTGATCTGATTGGGCCAAAGTTAAAAGGCTCCGTAGCTCATAGGTGAGTTTAGGACATTCTTCTTGGAATTCTTATAAAAGACTTATATTTAAGATTATTAAAACGATTGAAATGTTCGCCGATGATTCTAATCTAGGTCATATACTAATAAACGATTCAGATTGTCAGTACCTGTCACAAGAACTAGGCGGATGAATTTTGATCTAAACACCTGAAAAGCAATGAACATGGTCTTTCTAAATCATAGCTATGAATAGGCATTTAGGCTCTAATCAATCGAAAGACATGCAGGTAGAACCTATGTCGTGTATTCATTTTTTAAAAAATGCCTTCAAACAGCTAAATAAGAAAATGGAGCACTCGGTTTTAATGCACTCTTCCCTTCTTTTCGATCTATTACTACCTTTCTAAAGCTCGCTAGTGAGGCTCATATCCGCCGTAAAGTAAGAAAAACGAAAAGAAGCCACAATTCTTGTTTAATCTTTGTGCTAATGTCTATTCTCGTATGAATGTTCAATCCTTTCAAACTATACCCGTACCAAATTTTTGAACGGATATTCCATATCGGTTTTAATATACTCCTTGCTTCTATTCTTTCTCAAAGGGGAACTTCCTTTTATTTCCTTCCTGTCCAAATTCCTTTTTGTCCACTGTGTCAAGAATAATTAACTTCCCTTGTTCTCTCTTCGAAAGAGAACTGTTCTCCCTTCTTAAACACATTCGCTCTAAGTGGTTACTCCAAGAAGTTGCTCCGATAGTTTTTGCATTAATTGAATGATAATTTTCTACCCTCCTCTCTTTTGAACAGCATAATCCTACAGAAATGGAAGATTAACCCTCAAAAGGCTGCTGTTGCCCTAAATTATAGATTAACTGCCTTCTCCAAGCACTTAGTAGATATTTCACTCTAGTTCTAAGATAAAACATATCACTGAATCAGGTTCCTTGTGTATAACGGATCTCTTTTGCCGTCGCCCGATTCTTGTAAACCTTTTATTCTGGTCTTTCAAGACCTATCGGCCGCATATTACGCTAAAAAGCACCTTGGTCTTCTTTACCACTTCCGATCGTATCTGTCATTTTCGATTCATTCTCTGTGAATATATAATATAAATGATATATCTTGGCTGATCCAGTTGCGTTATAGTGTTCCGCAAGGATCGTTTGATGATCAACTTCTCTTATTCATCATTTTAGTCTCACTCATACTCTTAATTGTTCCATTTGTCTATAATTCCATTTCAATGCCTATAATTTGCATATCTATCTAACCTGTTTCCTATCTTTGTTTAATAAGATTCAGTGAAAGCTCTTCTCTACAACAAACATCATTACTAAATTAAATGGCTCTTGAGAATCTTCCTGAAACAGCGATGACAAAAATAGGTATTAATTGTGAGAACTCTTGAGGTTAGCTGCAAATTTCTTTCTTCTTATCATAACTTTGGGGCCTCTCACCTATTTTTTTTAATTAAGTTACAAATATGGGCAGCAGGTTCATAGCCAGTTCTTTTAAATTTTATGTGTCTAATGTCAGTAAATCTTTTCACTACTCTCTGAAAAATTTCAAGAGCAACCGTTACAAATTTGGCCAGGACAGCTCAAAGGGTTGCTCCTTGTGTTCTTCTCCGCCATAGAGGTTTATTTCGTCCAACTTCCTTGCTTTTCAAAATGATCTATCTTCTTATTTGATACAAAATCATGGCCACTTGATTACGAACTCTTTTTAACGCGGTCAAATATTGAAACAAGGTTTATAGTATCCTGACCTTTCAGATTCCTAAAGATTAAAGAATAATGACTTTCACAAAGCAGTTATCAACTAACCTTTATCCTTATTTCCCTATCACATCCCCTAATATATGTGAAGTTGATAAATTTGGTATATTGAATATAGTTGGAAAATAATCTAACTGCAATTTAATATAATTAATTATTATTAAATGTCAATTTTGTGTTTACGTTATCTCATCAAGTGATTGAATATATTATTTCTACCATTTTATTAAACATGGTGGGAGTGTGTAAAATTTCGATCTTAACTGTATTTGACTCCCTTCTTACATCTTTGTGGCGTGTAAAGTTAATTTGCTAGTTGCATTGGTTAGATGACTTGGTGAAGGTGAGAAAGAAGGGCAAATCTTGTTGAAACATTGTTGAATCAGGAAAAAAAGGAAGAGTTTGAAAAAGAGTATGAAAGAGAGATATCCATATGTGAATCGTGGAAAAGAGTAAATGTGGAACAAATGCAATAAAGATATTATAAGATTATATGGATATGAGAGTATTATGATTAGGAAGTGAAATGGTAAATAATGATGTAAAACATGCAGTATATGTCAACAAAGTTGGTGTAATTTTAAAAACTAAGAAGTTGAGTCAGGAATGATAGGCAAATTTATATGAATGAATAGAAGAAGGATATAAAGATAAAAGAAGAGTAGAATGTTATACTCGAAGGGACTAAGAAAGGCGATAAACAATGAAAGTGATCACCATAAGGTGGCTGGGTATATGTGAGCATTAAGGAGTACAAAGTAGACTACAAGAGCATTTATACGAGGGGGAAATGTGGGCATGTAAAATCAAGAGAATGTAAATATTAGGATTTACTTCGTTTTTGTATACCAGGTTGGGCATAGTGGTATCAAAGATATAAAAATGCACGGAATTTTTAGTGCTTGGAATAAGTTTGAATAAAGCAAGGCAGATTGATTATATGATATATTGTTTGAGATGATAAAAAGGGGGGTATATTGTGTTAAGTAATGGTTATGATGTCTGTGTTGAAAGGAATATGAAAATACAAGATTAACTGAGGACTGGAAGTAAGCTGTAAAAAGGGCAAATGTAAAAGGCAAATGCATTAACTATATTGGAATCAGTCTATTCAGTTTTATAGGCAAGGTGAATGAGAAAGTTCTGAGTGTAAGGTTTGTATAGACCGCATAATCGGAGTGTATCTCAAGTATTTTACTGAAATAGATAGCTTAAAAAAGAGAGTGTAAGAGATATAAAGGTTATTCTATGTTTCTGCTTCTGCAGATAGTTTAGGAAATGTATGTAATGGGTAGGAATTTATCAGAATTTGTGAAGAAAATTTAGTTTGAAACCAGGGATACGTTGAGTTAAAAAAGGATGGAGTGAGTATTTAGTATTTTTCCATTCGTGACTGAGAAGAGCGCTAAGGCAAGATTTATTACACTGGTAAACAAATTTTAACTTTATTTCTGCTGACTTAAGATTAAGACCTGTTCTTGGGAAATTCGGATTACTGAGTTTCAAAATGTCAATACTTTTCTTCTAGCACGTCAAGTTTTTTAATTATGGACTGGTCGATATTGGTCCCACTCATAGTAGCAGGCTATCTTACGACCAAGTGAACGGAAGTGGAGGCGTTTGGTATTCTTCTTATTTTACTTTATTTATGTATTTAGACTTCTCTTTATTCCAATCGAGATATATGAACTAATTGTGTATAATATAATTTGGTGTTTTTTCATATTTGTTTATGAAATAAGATTCAGTAGTATGGCCTCATTACGAAGGAAATGTTTGAATTTCCCTGACATGTTTTGCTATACATATTTGGTTGTTTTACTGCACCAACTCAAAAGAATGAACAATAGTTTCTTTGTGAAAAGAACATAATTGGATTACTCTAAGATTAAATTGGGTGATCAGAATAAACCGTGGACCCTGCACTATATTTGTAAATGATGTGTCGAAAATCTACGCCAATGGACAAAGGGCAAAA
Organism: Ceratothoa steindachneri; assembly: GCA_963969495.1. Lineage (NCBI taxonomy): Eukaryota > Metazoa > Arthropoda > Malacostraca > Isopoda > Cymothoidae > Ceratothoa > Ceratothoa steindachneri. Next base: position 143,980,422 of record OZ018326.1, on the reverse strand, counting down.
GGAAACAACTACTATTTGGCATTATTATGGTGTAGCGGGAGCCAAAACCATGGAAACGATTACTACTTTTGTCTCAAAAACACTTCTGGTTATAGGAAGAAAACGCGACCTAAAATAAGTTACCCAAATCTTGATTTATCAATTCGTCCATTGCTTCATTCAGATGAAATTCCAGTACCTGTATTCAAGGAACTTCTTTCACTGGAGGATATAAGTGATATACGTGAATCTGATGTAAGCAATGAACTTGACAGTCATCCAGACTTTGTACATACATCGACCCAAGAACATGAAAACTTAAGCCAATTAGAACTGAATGATTTAATTAGAGAATTAAGCCTGTCAAAAGAGTTAGCAGAAGTGTTAGCTTCTAGACTTAAAGAGAAGAATTTGTTGCAGGAAAAACCAAATGTAACTTTTTATCGGCACAGGGTGAGGGATGGGTGTTTCAGAGTATGATCCAAGTAAATGGAAACTTTTTATTATAGATAGTTATAATAATAATGGAAACTTGTTCGGTTCTATTCTTATTGGTCACTCTGTGCATTTAAAAAAGAAGCATGAATATATAAGATATGTATTAGATTTACCCAAATATAATGAACACAAATTAATAATATGTGTGGATTTGAAAATGGTAAATTTTTTACTTGGCCAACAAGGAAGCTAAAGAAAATATCCGTGTTTCCGGTGTATTGGGGACAGCCGAGTCAAGAACAAAAATTGGGAACAAATACCCTGGCGAGTTAGAGAAAGTCTTATTGTTGGGGAGAAGAATATTATACACCAACACTTGTTGAGAGAGAGAAAATCATCTTCCCACCCCAACTACGGCTGATGAAATAATTTATGAAAGCTCTTAATGTGAAGAATTACTCTTTAAATTCATATGTACAATATTTCCTGGCTTAAGTTATGATAAAATAAAAGGTAGAGTTTTTGATGCGCCACAAATCACAAAGTTAGTGGGAAACCAAAACTTCTCGAGTTCGATGACTGACAAAGAAATGGCAGCATGGATTCATTTGTGGCTGTTGTGAAAGGAGAGACATTACTTGATAGCTTTTATCATTTAGGCTGGAACATGAGGATAAAGGTTTATTTCTTCATGGGCCATCTTGATGAAGTTCCGGCTAATCTTCGCAACGTGAGTGGTGAACAGGGAGATTGTTTTCATCAAGACATCAAGATTATGGAGGAAAGATATCAAGGCCGATGGAACACAAACATAATGGCAGGCTACACTTTGAGTATCCAAGGAGACTGTGTAGACATCAAACACCCCAGACACTCTCACCATCGAAAATTTCTTGCATGAATGTATAGGTAAGTGTACGATTGCTTGTGTTTTCGCTTTTAAATTAGAAAAATAACCCGTATGTATTTATTAATAGGTGATGTTATCTTACAATGCATTTAAACTTTAAAATTCTGTTGAAACTTTAAGTTATGGTTTGAAGCTCTGACACTTAGGTAACTATCCTTAACGAGTAAATAAATGCAGTACGTCGTAAAATAGGAATATGGTGTATAATGAACACCTGATGTTTTATAAAAAATGGATGCTATATTTGAAATCAGCACGTCAAAACTAATTGAAAAAATTCACAAAACTAAAGTCAGCCAAATTTGTGTTGACCAGTGTTATTTTTATGTCTATGGTGCTGATCGAGCAAAATGATGGGATGATTAAATTAGTAGTAAAATTTAAAGGGTAGAGTGTGAAAGTTATCAAACAGTTGCATGAGATCATCCTGGTGCCAAGCTTGATATATGGTAGTGAGCCTCAGGTAGGTAACTACGAGTAAATATGTTGAGTGAAAAAACTGCAAATAGCTAATTTTAAAATGATGATTAATGGGTAAAAAGTGAATAAAGTCAAGCACAAACTGGTAAGAGATGCCTATAGTTTGAAAATAAATGTAAACAAGGTTCTAACTGAAAGTGTTTCAAAGTAGTATGGACATTTATTTAAGAAGAATAGAGGCAATTAACTCATGAATAGCATGAGTGGTAGGTGTGCGAAATGGTGAAAGTTAGTGGCCCTTTATATCCTCCTATATTATGCCCTTTTTATGTTATATTTTGAATCAGATTTATGATATAAATTCTAAATTGTTAAGACAATTTAGCACACAATATCGTTCATCAAAAAATATATAACAACAATTTCTCCATTTTCTTACAACTCGCTACACTCACACGTATTTATTAATTTATATTCCGATCATAGTTAAAACATTAAAATACAGTCATCTCTTCAATTATCTTAAGTGAATATGGCCTCTTTGATCCTGAATTTTGCTAAAAAAATCTTTAACAGTTAAGTAATTTTTAAATCTCTTTCATACACAACACATTTCATCAAGGCAGCTTACTTTGAAGTGAGAAAGACTTCATTCTGTTCATTAAAAGACTAACACAAATTATAATACATCTAAATGACGCTATATCACCTTACCGTATAACTCCTAATTAATAAGTATAAATATGCCAAAAGCATAGAACTTAGCCTAATGGCAAAATAAAATATCTTTTCTTCCAGACATTTAAGGAAGTCTATTAAATACTGATTCTACATTGAAGATCCTCTAGAAATTTAAGTAAACACATTTTCGAAATGAACTTACAACATACGCACTCGAAACACATCAAACAACCTTTCTATTTACATCTAATCAAAGAACTATCGAATAGTATGACATCAGCACAAATTTACAAAGCTTGAATAGTTATAATTGTTGAATCTGTTCTAATTGTTTCTCTTACAACTTCCAATTTATCCCAGGAATCTTTACATTTAGTCCAACGTCAAGCATTTCAGTACCGGGTTAACATATCATATTAAACTGGAACTAGTCTTTCGAAAATTAAGCCTCGAAACTAGTCTTGTACACATCAAAATAAAAATTGGTGTCGTGCTACCTTTTTCTTCAAATGAGGCACGACATAGTAAGTGGTGTTTATGGCTTAAAGAAAGGTGCAAATGAGGTTGCAAAATAGATTGTTGTCTGTCTATTCAATATGTTTTTATTTGTCTTTCTCTATATGAATTACCATTATGCCAGAACTAAATGATGCCTGGCTTTCTGCTTGATAGGAGGAGAGTGGCATTAATGTTACATAACTTTAGAAGATGTTATCTCCCTTTTGTGTTAAATTTGTAAAATTTATCTAAAAACCTTTATATTCTATGAGAATTTAATATAAGGTTAAAGAAACAATTTCAAAGACGGATTTTAAACACCCTGCATAATTCACCCATTTTGTGTCATGTATGTTTAGTGTTCTTTCATTCTAAATTCATTGTAAGTTTCGACATTTGTTTTTAAATGAAAATTCTGGAAGAATATAGTTCTCTTTAAAGACAAGTTAAATACATAAATTTCTTTTCAAAGCTCGATTCAGCCATGCATTATTATGCTGTACGAAAGTTCTGCTGGAATAATAGTGATTTTAATTTATTTTTATAGTAAAAGGAAGTGAAAATTTACGAGAGGTTGCTCAAGTTTTCATTAAGCATAAACAAGTCATAGTAAGATATTTGCTTATTACACAAATAGAAATCAGTGGAGCATTATCGTAAGAAATATTTGATGAGATTCGAAAGGCAAACGGAGAAGTTGTATAAAGTAAGTGTTCATACATATGTGAAAGGTATTGCAACTGACTGGCCCTTGAAAGTGAGAAATATTGGTTTGCTTCTAAGGGTTTGGATACGGTTTTCTTCATTATCGCAAACATTTCTTCATCATGAGTAAAATATTAAAATATACCAAATAGAATATTTAGACTAGGACTCTAAAGATAATGAAGTTCAAGTCAGTTAGTTGAAACAGTAATAAGTTCATCTGTCCAACCATAGGTTAATTATATTGAAAGAATATCAATATGATATGATTTCTCGCAAAAACAAAGGTCTCTTATCCTCTAATGATCATTGTTTGTATGTTGGACTATCCTGTAATGGCACTCCCATAAATTATAGAAATATTCCAAAAATCCGTCTTCTATATGAGCCGAAAGTGTATCTGGAGGCATTTTAGTTTAACCTCTAATTTACGGTTGATAAGTCTGGCGATATTTAATCTCTGAAAATATCACTTACTTTCAATTCTCTCGGTATTTAATTATATTTCTGCAAAGGACACACATCCTGCTCTCGTTAACTCAAAGTTTACTCTAGAGCAGTGTATTCCAACCTATTTGGCGCCATGAGCCTCCTCAGCTTCTTAAAATTTGCTATGTTCCCCATGATGTAAGAAATTAAACTATGTATATTCTTTAAATGTAAAGTTTATTACACTGAAAAATCCTTCTAAAAAATATACAATCATTCGATTAAAATTGAATCTACTATTAGTAAAAAATATTAAGCATAATATATGAACCTTAAATAAATAATTAATTTAATGAGATGCTTGTTCTTGATGTTTATGGCAAAGTGCATTTAATTGAGGCATGGAATTTGTTAGTTTTAACCTTAAATCCCCTCATTTTGTATTATCAAGCCTATTTCTTTTTTCTAGTGACCACTGAAAACCACGTGCTACCAAATATGAGGACAGAAATGGCAGGAGTAGTTTTCTTTCTAAACCTGTTACATTTGGGTATTTTGTCTCAATCAATATCACTATAGAGCCACATTGTGCTCCCTTTACTTCGAAGAGATCTTTAACAGAATCATCATTTTGTAGTTCTTACGGCATATCTTGATACTGTATGGCTACATCAGAGAGGTCAACTGGTAATGGTCGAGTTATCCAAGCTGGAAAATTTATTCTTTTAGGTCAGAAAATCTGAGATAGGCAGTACCATGAATACTAATGCCAAGGAGATTCAGTTAAGATTTGCCATGTAAATATTCTCTAGGAATATCGAATAGTTCCCTGAACCTTTTTAAGATATTGCCGTTAGATAACCACCTTACCTCAGTGTGAAGCAACTATTTTACATGATATACATTCATATGCTCACAAAATTGTTTGAAGAGAGGTTGTGGTGCTCTATTTCAAGGTGGATTAAGATAAACAATGAAGCCCCACAAATGAGAGTCATGGGAATCCTATGAAGTCATGAAATGGGCACGCACATAATTATGCAAATGCAATTAATCTACTAAAGTGTATAGCATTTTCTCATGTAAATAATAATATATAACATTTACTTATGTAAATAATGATATATAATATTTTTTCATGTAAATAATAAAATATACTCTTCTGGTAAGGGTTATGGGCAAAAAAATAAATTCAAGACGCGCTCACTCTCACGCACTAACATGCATATACACTTAGACGCGTACACAAGGTCACACGCAAAAAGGCACTTCTCGCGCTATCCTTCCTGACCAATTCGAGTCACGCAAAAATTTTGGGAGACTCCGAAACAGCTGTGTGGAAATCTTTATCAAAACACACCAAGATGAGAAACAGAGAACAAGCTATTTTATTTATTCTCACAGAGACTTGAAACACAAAATCAAAGGTTATCTCTGTTTCCATGATAAAAATTATCTAAGAGATCCGGATCTCATGATTTTGATCCGCATCAATTGTATATTTTGATAGAACAGCGAAGGTTTTCCATGCTTGGTTATGCTAAATTTATCTATCGAATTATTTTATGATATTGACTAAATGTAAAAAATGGCTCATCCTTTAATTTTAAAGAAGGCGAATACTCGTAAGTAATAGAGAATAGGATCGTGGATGCCACAAAATTTCATTGAATTTCGTCTAGAAATTATTTATATCTTGTCCCAATAAATCAGTCAAACATATCTATCTGATCATATTGCCTCCGCCAAACTCTTTTAGGGTAGGTAGAAAAGTTATAAATCTATAATTTATATAGAAAGCTAATTAATTGAAAAAGCTTATCTAAAGCGAGATCTTTGTAAAATCAGAGTGAGAGCATCGTTTCTTCATTACACTCATAGTATAGTACAAATAAGCACATACATTTCCCCACTATGTCAATGGTGAGTCAAAATATAGATGAAATCTTTTAAGAGAATAACTCATTTATGAATGACTAACTTTTTCTAATGACACTCACAATCTAGCAGTGTATACTAGTACCCTATATTTACCTAATTCACATTCACTAACGCACACAGGGCAGGGCAGAGAATCGAATAATTTTTCCCTGGAGTTTTCCCCTTCAATTTCGCTTGAGCCTTTAGTACTTAACAACACAAACATCTCTCACCAAAAATTTGTATGGGTTGTAGTCACCTAATGAGAAATCTCCCATCAAAAACCTACATGCAGCAAAATTACAACTTCAATTTATTGCTAATATTAATGAACCTATAATGGGCGAAGTAATATTAAGACAATGAAAAGTTCAATACAGTGAAACAAAAACAAATCTCTTCACATACCAAATTCGTGAATTTAAAAGATAAGTATGATAGCAACAACATCAAAGCACGCCAATACATATTACTCTCCACAGTAAAATCAGAGGTTAATTAAAATTGCGCAGTAGTGTTTTTTCGTAATATAGGATCCATGATTCAACGATTTGAGGGAAATATATTTAAAAATTATGTTAACCTATTTAAAACCTTTTTTTAATAAGCATCGTATGGGTTAAGATTTTAATGGAAATAACACGAACTGTTCGAAAGTATTTTGGAATTTAGGTTTATGAAAAGTGAACATATCCTCCTCTTAACTCTGAGTTTACCTTTTCTTCCTGCTCCTTTCTACTGGTTCTCTGATAAAACATCTACTAACCACATTAAATCTTTATATGGTCTTGATTGTATTAGAACATCATCACTCAATTTGATTTCGCCATTTTCTCCATCCTTGACTGTTACATTTAATAACATTATTTTATTTAAATAATTTTACATGATAGGAATTCAAAATTGTCGCAAATAAATGTTGAGATTAAAATAATAATTTTCATTTTCAGTAAGATGATTCCCTATATTTTCCCTATTTTATTACCCTTTCAAATTGAACTAGCGACTAAACAACTTTTCCAACGTGTGAATATCATTTCATCTCCATTGCATCGAAATGCTTGTGAGCTTTATTGGGACAAAATTATAAATCAAGATGAATGTATGTTTTGATCACAAATAAATATATATTCATACTCTTACCTATTGTCTACAAGAGCAGAAGGCTTTGCTTTGAATTTATTTTGTTCATCTGAATGGAGAGCTTTCTCCCTCAGACAATGCACGCCCAAAGGATGCGCTTTTAACACAAGAAAAAAATATTGCTTTAAGTTGGGAAGTTCTTCATAATTTTTGATATTTATAGACTTGCAACATCTAAGTATGTTTATTTAAACAACTCTACAATCAATATAATGCCAAATTTTACTTGGGTATGATGAACGAGCTACGAATGGATATAAAATCATATATTTGATCAAAGGTAAAGGAATTTATTATGAAAGGTATCCATTGCGTGAATGAACATTGAAAAAGCATTTTCAATAATGATTGAAGCTACTTTGCTAAATAAATTCCTTTTGTCCATTATAAACGATTTTACTTTCTTCTTTAAAAAACGACAGTATTTCTTTGACAACCAAATAGTTCCAATATATGCTTTGTTTTAATATTTAATTGAAATACTCATTTTTCAATAGAAAGTAAATTGTTCATGGTTAATTTTATGTGCTCTGGATGGTTTAATCTTTGGATTTAAATTGAATAATTTATTGATTTATACTTTTGCATGTTTGCAGGAACTAAAAATGCTTCATTAACAGAAACTTCTTACATAAAGCTGGAAATAAACTAAGCTGCCTGTTGTGTCTTGTTGTTTATTCGGACCCCTAAATGGAGTTTTGAAGGAGCATATTTATAGTTAATTATTCGTATTCATTCTCCAAATTCGGACCAGTTCAAGACTAAAAAAATAAGAGTTAACATGCACTCATTACTTCAAGTGAGCTTGCACGACGCTTGTTAAAAATCAGCCTCCAACTATCAGATGATCAGCTCTACTGCTTTCCTATTATTTCCTTTTGGCACAAGATTATTTTTACCGTTAAACGTGTTTATTTAGCGTTATATTTTATATTTATTAGACTACATTTTTACTTCAAAATTCTAATGAACTATATTAATGAAGTTAAGTAGGATAGTAGGGTTTCGGTAGAGTATCATGTACCTAAAATTTACTTGTGAGGCAACAAATTCCCTCTTACAAAGGGAAGAGGTATGCACTTCTTAAATTATTTTTAATTTATGCACTTAACAAAAATGTATAATTATTTGCTCTTGATCAATAGTGAGTCCTGGACACGGGCTGAAATCTGCCTTTATTCTTTGACAAGCCAAGTTCCTTTGTAGTTTCTACTCTCCTATCTATCTTCTTCCTCGCGATCATTTTATGTACATAGGTGTAGTCTTAGACTGACAATAATCCTTTTTTTCATCATCCACTAGTGATCAGCACGAATTTGCTTTGGTACAACTTTGTTGAATTCGCCACGATAAAAATTTGCTGAGATTTTAATCGTGTAATTTTACATGTGTAGGACGAGTTTTATTATCCTCATATTTTAACTTAGGTGAAACTATACATTAAATTTCTTTTCTAGCCGGGATATTTTATCGCGCAAACAAGGTCTTGCCAAATTAGCCATCGTTCCAAATACCTACATTTAGAATCGGTCCTTCTAGCATATAGAGAGCACTAAGATAAGTTTGGATACGGGAGAATGTTTTGCCGCGTATTATACCCTACTCTCTTTTTCTTTTTACCTTCAAAAGCGCCTTGACAATCCATCTCTTCCGTCCAAACCTCTATCTGTGCTAAACATTCTCTCTGAAAAGGTCCTTCTGTTCTGAAGAACAACGTACGCGTGTCTTATTATTATCGTTAGTTTTCGGATCACCATTTTCTTTTAAAACAGAGTATTGTCTAAACAAATAGTTGCTGACCTTAAATTTTGCTCTTGCCCGTACATATTACAATAAAAAGTATTTTGCCTATTATGCTATTTATTTACAATATCGGTTACTCAATAGTTTTTTAAAATTAATAATATTTTAGAAATACAGGGAAAATTAAACTACCGCCTGTAGATCAAAACAGAAACTAAAGAAATCATTGGACTGAGCTGAAATTTCGAATACACATGGTTATCTTTTAGGATATGATTTAACTTACTCCTCATGATATTTACTTCCAAAATATTGAAAATTTCACTAATCTTCATGATTAGCCGATAAAATTAAGGGAAAATAATTAAATTTTTTACTGATACTCAATTTTAACTATTTTTGCCGTCTTACGGAATTGAGATACGGAACAAGTAGTAGAGAACAAAATATTGCTGAAAATATGAAAAGTGTGCTTCTATACATAGCTATGTACTTAATTTGTGTTGAAAACTCTATCGAACGTGAAATTACGTTTTGGCATCATTTCTTCTCTTTTGTTATAAATAGTTAGCTCAAACAATCATCTTTTACACATCTATGCCCTGTTTACGTGAGTAATAAAGGTTGAAGAAGACAAGAAAAATGGACCCTTATATGGCATCATGACTGTCCAATTATGCCCAACAGCAACTATAGTTTTTATATGCGAATTCTTCTTGCATAATATCTGGCCAGGATGGTGTGTCTTGTTCTAATTAAGAAAAAAATAGCTCGTACGATATCTGGTGGCATGATCAAAGAAAGGAATTTTAGGAAGGTATTGTGTAAAATGATGTTTCAAAACGTCAATAACCATCAAGAAAACTGCTAGAAAACACGCGCACAGTTTGAAAAAGCACAATTTATGTAGATGATAATGTTATGAAAGAAGTAATTTTAGTTAAAAGGTATCTTTCTACCTTTTGATGACAACCAAGAGGACAAAAACTCAAAGAAATATCATTCTTGCATCGTTACAGGCTAAATACATCGTAAGAATTTCCAAGTATTCTAAGTATCTTCAAACTTTTTCCATCAAAACAACAGGCTGGTCAACATCATCTATAGAAATATTTGAAAAATATGAGGATTTATTAGCAATCAATGTTGATTAAATATATGAAATTCAAAGAATGCGCTATCTGGTTACTATCGATCTTGATCGATCATATTAGGCATTAGAATATACACATTGATAGACGAAATAATGAGTTTCCCTTATCTAACAGCATCTTCTAGTTCTTGTTCATTTTATAAGGCTAAAGATGTGAAGTCGCAATGGGAGATAAAAGGAGCACACTGCTGTTAGACATCCTATGGGCCTAAACGCCCCAAATCTTTTACAGTGGGCTTAGTTTGGGAATTCCACCAACCAGGTTTTTCATTTATAACTGGTGTTAATGATCTTCTCACTTTATTCCTTTATTCCTTTTATTAAAGACCTTAAAATTAGGTATTGGAAACCTTTTTCACAATAGATTTCTTTATTCCTTACTAACATTTTATCGTACATCAACCTCCGGCAAAATATTAAAATAATTACCTCATAAACTTTGAAATATAAAAGTATTTTTTCTCTCCAAAACCATAAAGCAAAACCATAACTTGCTCTTTCTGTTAGAACTTCAAACGAGGTTGGTAAATTAGCTATTGAAATTTTGTAGAAGGTAAGTAGGCCGAGTAGATAACTTGGGGAGGAAGGAGGTTAACAAGTAGCATACGACTGTCTTGATATTCGTATTTTTATTAAAGAAAGATTGTCCTTATGTAAAAATTTGTTGAAAGTCCGCAAAGAAAGATTCGATGTCTTTAAAAAATTTAGTGTGGTGCACCCCATTACAAACAGAAAGAATATAGGCGAATTTAGGCGACAACTGATAAATTATCTTTGCCCTTTTAACTTCATTTCTAATTTCTTTCCCTCATAACTTTCCTGGTTATTTAATCTTAACAATTTAACTATATTAATCTAATTTTGTTTGGCTTAAAATATATACTTAAATCTTGATTTAGGAAAAAAACGGACAAAACAGATTTAGGTCATTAATGACTAAATTCCGTGGCTAGGGAGACAACAGCATAATACATTAAAGGCGTTTGAATAACGAGGTAATATTTAAAAAATCCTTACAAGAGAATGGCTAAAATTAGATTTAATATTAGGTAGATCACATTTTTGCATTTACACAAACCCCCTCAAATTTTAATTTCTTTCCCAGAGAATCTATATACTAGAACCTAAAAATCTAGCTCAAGGAATGTTTCCAGATCATTTGCTTTTTGTTGTAAAGTTAAAAATTTTATGAAAGTACATTTTCCTCAGGTTATGGACTTGAGGATCATTGTTCGGAAGGAAAATGAGTTAACTGTGATTTACAGAGTCAAATGGATTGCTGAATTTCGGAAGTTTTTGATATTTCTACGAAAAGAAAAATGACTGACGGACGCAAAAGTGAAACGAGCCTTTAGTAAAACGATATAGCGATGGAATCTATCAAGAAGATTTATGATCCAATAAGCTTTTTCCATTTAACAAACATTTTAACGAAAAATATCACACTAAATTATCTGAAAAATGTTTTGCCATGAACTCTCTTGGTATATCCTTGCTTATAAAATCAAATATAGCCCACGTAATTAGTTGTAATATTATTCTATCTACCTCTCTTCTGTGGATAATTTATTTGATTAAATAAATTTCTATACCTCAAATTATCTTCTATACCTTAGGCATAAGTTAATTTCTCGATGATCAATATATACACTAATTGTTTTTAGATCTAATATCATTGCCATATGGTAAATGGATCGAAAAATGCTCACAATATCAAAACTTTCCCGTATGGAATCTTCTGCCCATTTCGTTTGCCCTCATTGTATATAAAATGTCATATAGTTTGTAATCAAGATTAATAACTCGAAAGATTCGCAAACTATGAAGTCATGAAATAGGCATAAACTATCAATTTTTAATCACTAAACTCTTTAGCGCTTCCGAAACTGACCTTGCAAGAATATCAAGAAGCAGGGCAATTTTATAAACTATTTGCCTTTTTTTAGGTCCGCGACCTTCTCCTATGTTTCCGTCATCAATTCTTTTCAAGTTTTTTTTCAGAAATTTTAGAAACGAACCAAATTTGGTTTCTTTTCTCTCTTTTTTCTGTATCTTTCAAGAAAAAATACCTCTAAAGAAAAACTATCCTCTTTCCCAAGTAATTTGAACTTGTCCTTCTAAGGAACTCATTTTTATCAAAAGAACTCGAAGTTAGCATTTATTTCCTCTCGGGATATTTAATTTCCAGGGTGTGATTTAAGAGATGTTATTTTCCATAAATGTGCAAATATTTTGTGAGTTGCATTATTCATTTTATATTATGCCTCACTACACTGTATTATTTTAAATAAGAATGAAATCAGTTTAGTCTAATAAATCAGGCCCAAACTTTCAAATAACAAAAGATCATGTCTTTTTTGCCTGGAAGAAAGCGTAAAATGTTTTGAAAACAAACCAAATAAGCCTTTAGCTACTCAATAAAGAATTCGGTCGAAATAATTCGACAGTAAAAAATACTCAAAGAAAATAATTATAAAACAAAGTGACATTTAAAAATATGGAATATAAGAGATTTTGCGCCATGAACATAGTCAGCCACTAAGTAATTTTGACCAGAAAGGCACATGTAAAGATTTAAGGAAGGAAGATCATTGTAACGTACCTTGGTAGGCAAACCATCAAATCTCAGAATTTAGAAGTATATCGAAATGTCGCTGACAGGGACTGAGGATATAAAATTTTATCTTATGACCAAAGCATGAATTTGTGCGTATTTAAATTCTTCAGATTTTAGAAAGTATAATAATAAAAATAGTGATGCCAGTGCAAAAGCAGAGGGCATACAAGGCGATTTGAACGTAGCGTTTATGAGCTACTGGATGACCGAGTGGTCTGAGTTGCTTGTTAAATCATCATGCCGGAGCAGTCTATTGGTTCGTCTCTTGCCACACACAAGTACTTTAGTATCCGAAAAGCCCTTTCCATAGCAACACATTTTATAACTTTAAGACGTTTTACTCTAATATTTAAACTTATCTTAAATCATATGAATTCCATCCCAAAAAGGAGCTGTAAACTCTCCTTTCACGTTTTATTGCCTATGAAACCAATGATGCTCCTGGATATCTTTTCATTCTAATAAAATTAAGGAAATCATTGTTTTTTAGTTCAATTAACAAAACTGGGCTTACTTTAGTAAGGATTCGAGGATATATAAAACAATCAAACAAAATTTAATCCACTAACTCATGAAGTGAAAATAATCCCAACTGGCACTGTGGGAATTACAGCTAGTTATAATTCACCTGCTTTGAGACTGCATCATTCCCCAGAGCAGCCTATTCTGAAATGAAAGTGGAGACAGAAAAGTGCAATCTACGGGCATGACCGACCACTTTTATTAATTGGTTTAAGTTGTTTTCAAATATAAAATGGCATTCAATACAGCAAGATAAGTCTTGGGATTATAATTTATGTCAAATTAGTACGCACATATTGAAGAAAAGACATATTTCTGAAAGTAAAATTTTATTTATCGAATCTAGATTAAATGGCATACTATTTTTATCGATATAAGGATGGATAATTTTAAATAATCTCAGTTGTTAAAGTTTTTTATTTAAAGCGTCTTTTCTTCAATATTCCATAATAATTTTGTCAGCGAATCGTGTTTCAATTTTAGTACACCCATGACTTAAATAATGAGGGCAATATTTTAGCAGCAATGATACTTTGCATACTGACTTAAAAATGTAATAAGGTATGGATAAATTGAATTACTGAACCTCACTCTTTAAGATAAAATTTAATTTAAAATTTAATTCTCTACAAGAAAATTCAATTTGAAAAGAAAATAGATTTTAGAAAAGCTAAACGACTCAAAGTAAAACTCTTAATTATTCTACTAAATAAAAATGCCACAACACTATATTTTAAGAACGAGTATTTTGGGTTGGGTTGAATAATAATATTTCTCTTTTCTAGTTTGTATGTTTAAATTGACCATAAGCAAATGGTGAAGTTCAGAAAAAATAAATATGATTATCGAATTTTGGGGAAATTTTCAAAACAAAACGAATTACTAATAGTGAAGTTTAGAAAGTTTATTCAAATGAAGATATGGCTGTGTTGCTTTTTTGATTTTTTAGTGTAATGAAATTTTTTATCGATCTTATTTCTAAAATAGAGTTTCCATTTTAATCTTTAGTAGCAGGAAAAAGCTACCATGCCCTAAAACAAGCAAAGCAAAATGAAACTATTAACTAAAATTAAGATGAGAAAAATGAGCTCTGAGGATTCTATTTTTAATATTTGAAGAGGATTCCTAATTTTCCTTGCATGTAGGCATAGAAAATAAAGATGATTTGAAAAAACAGACATGAGTAAATTATTAGGAGACAACAGATTGTTTTTCGTATATATATTAAATGCTTTTATCCAAGTTCTTTTTAAGAGTTTATTTTTAAATCGAAAAATTTAGGGTGAAATTCAAACTTATATTAAAGTTAATAAGTTGATTTAGAGTTTGAGAACAATACTTTGGGGTTGGTTTTCATATAATTCAAGCTTTCATCTTTTATCTAATCTAATCTTTTCCCAATCTAAGAATGAAAGAAATAATTAGAAATTGTGAAATTGATAGAATTAGTTAAAATTAATGCATGCGAGGTTTGGAGGAAGGTTCTATTTTTCAGTATATAAAAGAAAATTTGGATTAAAATCAAGAGGTAAGTCTTATTTTTACGTTATATTAAACAAATTTGGCTGAAAAAATTCTTAAATTTAGACCAAGAAAATAAGTATAAATAAGAAAAAGTAGTTCAAGATTAACTTATTCAGGAATATGGAAAGGAAATATTTTAATTTTCTTTACCAAAACCCCCTTTGTTAGAGTGATATAGGCCGTAGGCCACAGAACAATGGTCGGTCTGCGAAGCGCAAGCACCTCCTGTACGGAGAAGTAGCGAAAGCACTATCCTTGTTATTCTATATAATGAAACTTAGGTCGTAAAGGGCATACTAACGAGAGTCATTACATTTTTCCATCAAGAACCGGAATTTAGGTACGTGACATGATTAAAATTAACCTTAAAAAATACCATGTTTTGTAAATTATAGTAATATTTGGTATCGGGTATTTTTGGCCTACAAATGCTATTTACATTTGAGTTTAAACATTCTGACCGCAAAAGGCTTATCGAAATAAATACTATATCTCTTAAACTATAATTTAATTCAGAAATGTTTCCGATTTCGTTTTTTTTTTAAAAAGGTTTGTACCTAAAAATTGCTCTAAAGCAAATTTCGGGCTATTGATGTAGACTTGGAAATTTTATTAAACAAAATGGTGAAGTTCGGAAAAATATATAATCATATCGAATGATTAGGAATTTTTTAGAACAAAAAGAATTAAATGATGATAGTTCATAAAAATTAATATGTTTATCGAAGAGTTTGAATTAACAAAGAGACTTAAAATTGGTGAAGTTAAGGAAAATTAAATACTCGTATGAATATCGAATGTTTAAGAATTTTAAAAAATAAAAGAAAATGCTGGAGTTAATAAAAATAAATATGATTATCCAGTGATTTGGGATTTTAAAAAAATGAATTACAAATGTCAAAGTTCAGAAACTGTATTAAAATTGAGGCTTAGCATTTTTACTCGTGTGTGACTCTATATCTTACTATGTTGATCGATTAGTCCGTCAGTCTGTGTTTTGCTTTTATTTTTGGTAATAACATTGTAACTATTAGGCAGATATGAACGAAATTGGAAACTCTTATGTTGATTTACATACTCTTTCTAATGATATAATTGATTAGCTCCTCTCAAGGTTAGCCTGGGAATTACCTACGTTGTTCTGGCTATAACATAATAACTATTCGTCGAATTCTAACTAAATTTAAAACCATTATGTTGTTTTACATTCCCTTTCGAATGATATAAAAAGGGTCAAGATTCTCCCAAGGTTAACTGGGGAATTATTTGACAATAATATTATAACTATTAGGCCGATTTTAACAAAATTCGAAACCCTTATTTTGTTTTACATTCTCTTTCGAATAATATATGTAATTGCCAATGTTCTCTCAAGGTCAGTACGAGAATTATTGAAAGTTTTGAAAGGCGTACAGGCATAAATCAGAAAAAGTAAAAGCACACGACTTTGGTCAGCAGACATTGTTTATATATTTTTTTCTATATATGAGAAAGTTTTATGGAATTTAACCCTAAAATGACTTTTATATTTTATTATTTGGTTAAAGGAAATAACTACTAGCCCCTATAGACGAGTAGAGCAAAGTGAAGGATTTTCTTGCCTTTAGACCTAGGAAACACATAGACCTAGGGTAAATTATTAGTAATTATTAATTGATACAACCTAAGTCTACCTGCGAAACGCAATCTCCAACTGTAAGGAGCAATTGCGATGCTGCTCCTTTTATATCTATCCATCTATCTATATATATATAATAGTAGGAATATGAAGACATATGCGATAGTTACGAACATTTAATTTTCCAGACGTTTCGGTCATTAATAATGATCATCATCAGCGAATTATGTTGAAAGAAATTGGACATCCAGTTTGGAGTTCTCAAGTTTTTTGAAGGTGGATTCAAAGCAGCCAAATCATCGGACAACGTCTTCATGTATCTCTTCTTCAATCTATATATATATATATATATATATATATATATATATAGAAAGAGAGAGAGAGAAAGAGAGATACTGATTTGCAATTGCGCAATCATAAGAGTTCCTTCCGAGGGCTTGATAAAGTGGTGAGTAAGTATATGGCCTGAAAATACTGGTGTTTTATGTGATTACCTGCATTATATTTACTTTTAATAAAGGTTATTGTGCATTATTATTGTGTTTTTAGATAAATATGGCTCTAACTATTGCCATGCTTTCTTATTTAAACCTTCAGTATTTTACTCTGGGGCCAGGAGGACTAGGCAGCAGGATCAGAGGGAAGAGGACACCCACACCCACTTCCTGATTCACCCCCACCTGTTCCGACAGCGACATGTAGGTGGAGGATGACGCTGTGGATAAGGTCTTTGATTACGACACCCTGGACCCTGACTTCCTCCTCAACCTCCCCGGTGATCTCACTTGCACAATCTCAGGTAAGCAATGAAACTAATGTTTTAAAGATCAGGCGTGTTTGCTTTGGTGTCATGTTTAGAAGGCCAAGTGATGTTGTGTCATTGGCATTTAATTTGTGAGCCTGAGGCTTGAAGAGAAAGTACAAGCAGACTAATGTTTTGCTGTGAGTCATTTTAATGGGTGGCCTTTAAATGGCTGTAGTGATTGTTTTGCTGTTATTTTTAAAGGGACATATCTAGTCATTTGATGTAAAGGGCCACATCTTTGTTGTCCACAGGCGCTGTCCCTAGGGTCAGGCCACAGCCAATGATGCCAAAGAAGGACACCATTGACAGTGGGAATGAAGAGGAAAAAACTGAACTGGCTCGCAAGAAGGCTAGGAGAGCCCAGAAAGATGTACCACAAAGGACATGGAAGAAAGAAAGAGGACATCAGCTACCCTACACTGCCTGACTTTACCTACTCTGTTCCCTTGCTCTTAGGTCACCCTTCGAGTACTTTTATGCCCGGCATGAAAACATCAACACTAACTTCCAGATAGACAAGCATCAACTCATGGTGTTGATCGGCATCGTGCTGTACATGAGGTCTCAATCTTGCCTTCAATTAAGGACTACTGGGAAACATACACGAGAGTGGTGCAGGTAGCTGAAGTAATGTCCTCTAAGCGGTTCCTGCTGATCAGACCCCGTCTACACTTTAACAACAATGAGAACCTCCCTAAAACCACTGACCACTTCTTCAAAATTCGTCCCATCTTTGCTTTCCTGACCAGGCAGTTCCAGCAGGTGAAAGCAACCCCCAGGTAGTCCATCGATGAAGTCATGGTATCCTACAAGGGCATCAGAGCGGGGACCCTGAGACAGTACATCCAGACAAAGCCGCACAAGGGGGGTATAAACTGTTCTGCCGGGCAAGCATTGATGGCTTCATCCATGATATCCTCATGTACCAGGGAGAGACTACCTTCACCAGCAACCACACCAAGCTCTCCCAGGAGGAGTCACAACTGCTTGTCTCCACCAAGACCGTCCTTGTGTTGTCCAAGACCATG
This sequence comes from Ceratothoa steindachneri, assembly GCA_963969495.1. Lineage (NCBI taxonomy): Eukaryota > Metazoa > Arthropoda > Malacostraca > Isopoda > Cymothoidae > Ceratothoa > Ceratothoa steindachneri. The sequence continues at coordinate 143,962,289 of OZ018326.1, read as the reverse complement.
AAGAGACCTTCTCAGCCAGCTACATATGCCGACAACTACTTCACCAGCATCGAGCTCGTGGAGTATCAGAAGGATAAGGTGGGCTGGCGGTACGTGGGGACAGCGAGGGCCAACCATGTTGGGCGTGCTCCTTTAATCTCTACCAAGGAGATGGGCAAGAAGACGACTCCTCGAGGCCAATACGATTACTAGTCCAGCAACGGGATCCTGTAGCTGCGATGAAAGTGCAAAAAGAACGTCACGGTTTTGTCTTCTGACGTCGGTGTCAAGCCCGTTGACAATGTGAAGAGATACGACCGCAACACCAAGAAGAAGGTGGGCGTGCCCTGCCATAACGTCATCGAGCAGTACAACGGGAAGATGGGGGGCATTGACATGTCCGACATGCTGACCCACCTCTACAAGACCCCAATGCAAGCCAGGAGGTGGTACATGAGCCTCTTCGGGTATGCCCTAGACCTGTGTGTCTGCAACGCCTGGATCATTTACAAGCGGGACTGTCAGGCCATGGGAGAGAATCCAATGCCCCTAAATCTCTTCCGGCTTGATATCAGCCGCTTTGCCCGCTGTCATAAGACTATGGGTTCCAGAATCACGAGGGCATCACCTGAGCAGCCAATGTCTATTCCAGTTAAGTGGTACAGGGCCCAACTCCACAGTGTCCAGCAGCGCTATAACAACTTAAAGCCACACCTGATCATCTTCGTCAATAACCGGCAAACCTGAAAGCACTGCGCCACCAAGGCCACATTCTACCGCTTCAAGTGGATGTTCGATGTCGGCCAGATCGCGCTCTGCCTCACGTATACCCACAATTGCTTCAGGCCGTTCCACACCCCTCCCACTAAAGCTGAGCAGCAGCCTTCGACCTCTGCCGCCTGTCCCTGAGCCCGTCTCCCATCCCCTGATGTCCTCTGTTTGGTTTCCCACGTGTCGGTATGTAAAATTATTTATTTTTATACTTTTTATAAGTAAAACATTAAATTTTTCCTTGCGTTTTATTTCAAACAAGCATTAATTTTTAAGAAATATTCCTGAAATATATTAATGGTAAATAACATATACTATTAACATAATTGAAGCCAGTTATAACATAATACAAAAAGAGTTATATGGTGAATTATTTATACCCTCTACCGGTGAAGTAGCCCGGACGGGACGAACAAGGTTCCCCGTGTCCCGGGCGGGTAGCCAGCACGGGATACTTCATTGAAAGAACATTGCAAGCAATCAATGCCTTGAATCAAAATAAGTTCAAGAGTAAAAGTGTCTTAGAAATATATCTAGTTTATGACCGTAAGATGAATTTTTGATATCTCAATTATTTCTAAGTGTGCCCTCTAAAGGTAAAATATCAAAAAACTTCAAGCCCAAACCTATTTTATTAATAAATTCATTTAATTGATGTACATAGTCAATATTTACCATATGTGTCTGTGTAACAAATCTTTTTAGGCTGTTCTTGATTCAAATATGCCAAACTTCCCGGCCAAGGTCCCAAAACATCTATTTTATTTTCTGCCAGGAAGTTTTTTATTATAACCAAATTGGTCCTGAACTTTTGGAAAAAGTTGCTAAGGAAGACTTGTTTGCTACCATTTTGAGTTCATGATAATGTTCCTGGGCAAATTTATAGTTCTCCAGGAGCTTTAGATAAGAAGCAGAACCAGTTATCTCGGGGGACGAACTCCTTCGCCGTGGACAAGACAGGGGATTCATGAAAGCGCTCCTCTTTTCTCTTGTTAACCAGGGATCATACATAAGTTCCAAACATCAAGAACAATCAGAAATGAGCTTTATCAGAGAATATCATTTTGTCCCCTATTTTTCGATCACTTTAGATTTCCTACAAAATTAGATACAATGTCTAGGTTTCTTTTTCCTAGTGGGAATTTTGTCGAAATGGCTACACCTCATAGTGTGCCATGAAGCGTTGAAATATGATGCATTCCAATCGAGAGTAAGCTTGGTAATAGAGGAAACCAGATCCTTGAGCTAGGATCTAATCAGAAGGCGATCTTGGCTATAATGTGAAGCATTTGTGCGTCATTAAAAGTTTTTCTTAGGACTGTAACCAGTCTTTTTAAAGTCACTTATGATCCTAAAGATAGTACTCGCAATGCACTACCCTTAACAATTATCTCCTTGCATTTTCGGCGTTTATTTGCAAAGCAACAATAGTTTCACTATTTTGGGGAAAGAACCATACTGAAATTGTAAAAGGTTCAAACATTAATTTTACAAAATATATTACTAAATTGATTATAACTATACGTCATTGATTTAACCCATTATATTATGCACGTAGCACTGCGCGTTCTTTGGGGAAAAAGAAGTTATTTACGTGGTGTTTGACAGCATTAAAATCAATAACGCATTTTCCATTCAAGGAATTTTGTAGCGACATAAACAAATCAATATTTTGTGCAATGTTTGGGAAAGTGTTTTATAATTTTTGATTTGGATATAGAACTCATTCGATGTCTATTTTATTACTGTTTTTTTTAAAATTGGGATGCAGAGTTAGAGAAAATTAAAATACGTCAACTTTGAACTGATGTAAAAATTTATACGAAGTGAAAATCCCTGTAGAATTTCTTGAAATTCTTTTCAAGTAACCATTTATGTCCAAAAACGAAAGAAATAGGTGTTTCTCTAGAATATGTATCCGAAAATAGCCCCTGAAATGGCAAGGGAGATTGGTTGTTTTCACTTACACAAAATTAGTATTCGAGCTCTGGATCTGATAAACAAAGAAATCACAAAAATCAGGGAATTCTAGATATTTAGTGGTCTTCCCTTTTTCGAGCTCTTCTTTGGCGCAGCGACAAAGGATATGCAAAAAATGATTATCATTATGGAATGATTTTCATCCTTTTAATATTTGCGGAGTGGAGAATAGTTTAATTCATCAAATAGACGAAAATAAAAACCGTTAGTAAGAACGTTTTACATGCAGCATACATATCTTCCTTCTTAAACTGTAATACACATGCCCGCTATGATTAATAAAATCATTTTTCCTGCCGTATTAGAGCGCTGTTTTGAGTTTTGTGCTTCTGATTTTGAGTAGGAGTCATTTTCTCGGTTGTGAGAGGTTTGTATTAAATGTTTAATATTTTTACTCATGGTTTGTTTTCAGAATGCCATATGGGCTCAAGATAGTGGCTGCTCAGCATGTTATTTAATTCTCTTCAATGAACCTGGTTTTGCTACATTTAGGACATGTGGATGTAGAAGGCATGCAAGAATATTGAAGGACCTTTCTTGTTTTATCTTTATTATGTTTTTAAGTTGGTTAGAGCTGGTCGGCTGTCGCCTTTACGACCTTAGCATAAGTTGATTTTGCTTTTCCTCTTCTTTTCTATATTTTTCCTCTTTTTGTTCTAAATTATCCCCATTTTAATTTGGCACGCCATTGCTATTATTTGGTGATTACCACTGCAGTTTAAAGATTTCTTTAGTTTGGCTCTTCAATTCCCTCCCGGTATTCGTTTTAACGTTGATAAAATCATCGCTTTATATTTAATCTCTATTACTTTTTTTAGCTTAAATCCTAAAGTTTCCGTTTTGCTCGCCTTTCTCACCATGCCGGTTCCTTGGTAAAACTTAGAATACATAGGAGTATTCTGTATTCTTATTCCGGTTTATGAACAAAACGCCCTATTTGACTTTAGCCCAACTTTGCGCTATTTAAATTCCATTATTTATTTCAACTATATTATGTTCTCCAATCCAGGGATCGATCTTTGTAAATAAGTTGCTTGTTGTGCCTCTATTCGAGGCGAAAGGAGTTTAGCCTCTAAAATAATTAAACTCAATTTTTCTGTAGCTTTATCGTTTATTAATTTGTCTAAATCCTTCTCACTTTCGTATATTGTGATATAGGCTGTGCCAGATCGAATATCTTAACCAGCACTACATAAAATTCGCAATAGGTTACTCAAATATATTAGTTCTAAAACTTAATGATGCGCAAAGGGGCTGTTTTCGGTCCATCCGTGTATTGCTCCTTTGTCTTTTTTTTCTTGTTTTATTCATTGCAAAAATGGAAGAAAGAATTAGAGGTAGACAATAGCTTAAAGAAGTGGTTGTAATCCAAGTATCTACCTTGCTTATTCAGCTTAACATAGCGGTACCACTATCCGACCTTTCTAACTTCTAGCCCTAACACTCTTGCCTCACTTCCAGACAAGACGCAGATCATACGGTTCTAACTTGTCCCTTACTAAGTTTCTGCTTGGTAAACCTCAAGGTTCAGCTATGGCTCTTACTTGTGTGGGCACCTATGGAGACTTGAGCGTTACTAATCAACAAGCCTTAAAGAGAGGTGAGATTGCTAAGATTCTCCTCATTTATAAGTCAAGTCTTAAGTCTTGTAATGGCAGTACAAGTCACTTCTTGGTCTTATTCTTGAAGGCTTTAGGTTAACTATCGGATTAGACAATCTCTTCAGGATTGCTGATAACATCTTTGAATATGGCAACTGCCATCCGTCGATTGAGCAGGTTTTTTCTTAAAATTCGTAAATAGTGGATGCTCGTGTTATTACACGAGCATCCACTATTTACGAATTTAGTGAACTTATCATAAATAGAATAGTTGGAGGTAATTTGGATAATAATAGGTTATGTGATTGTTTATAATTGGATGATTACTAAACGATAGAAAAAATCTCAATTCTCGTTTTATTCATTTGCATAATCTTTAGTATATGTACTTTATTCCTGGAGATTATTGTAGGCCAAATTTCAAAATCTGGGATTTTCTCTTGCAAAAGCTATTTTAATGGAAGATATGTCAAAATGTAAATAATTACAGCGGAATTTGGAAAAGAGTAATAAATATTAATCAGAGTTGCAAATTGGTAAGAGTTTTCCCACAATCTAGACTCATTTAAAATCCCTTCTCTATCTCAGTGGGTATCAAATGTTTAGATTAGGATCCGAACAATGGCTATCTAAATTATATAGCACCAGTACTGAAATCAACAAGACTGGAGGTGCTGCCTATCTACTCTGTAAGAAGAAGCGGTGTGTCAACTCGGCTTACTCGTAATCCAGTAACAAAAGTATAAATAATTTTAATTTAGAGTATTTTAAAATCAATAACACTAAACTTTGTACTGCTGATACTTAAATTTTAGTTCAAAGTAAGCTTAACTTCAGTGCTGATTCCGGAGCATATTGCACTGCCGCACTCAGTTCAATTGTAACAATCATTCTCACACCCTCACACCAGAACTTTACGAATTTATTTTGACCTGTGAGTAAAGATTATGCCTGGCTTACCAATCTCGATTATTTAACCACCGTAAAAAATTAATGTTGGAGGGCTTATCTTAACATTTTTTGGCTGATTGGTTGCCTGACATGAAAATGAGTAACGAAAGAATTATGTTTAAAGTTTATTATAGAGAGAGGGGACTGTTCCCGAAAATTGCAAAATGGTTATGCATCTAATAAAACTTCTGTATGAGATTTATTCATCTAGTAATTGAAATGTCAACTCTGAATAATTTATTCTGTTAAAATTAATTATCTTTTTAGAATTAATTGACATAATTTATCATGTTACAATGAGATTCACACATTCCTCCTCATTTATTTATATGTCTTTTCTCTGATGCATTCCTGTTTTTTAACAAATAAATTTCGACCATATTTTTTAAGAAGATAATGTAATATGTAGTATTTATTTTGAAGGGCAGTTAAAGGTAAACTTTCTATTAGGAGGGGATTTAAATGTTTATTTTCAATTCTACAGGAGGCTGAGAGCTCGTTTTGCTTGTAGAATTTCATTTATTGGTAAAGACTTCCCAATATTCACGTCTCATTTGAAAATAATTAGCCTCACCCCCTAAAACAGATTGCCTTATTCTAAATTTTAGATTCTTGCTTTAAACCCTTTCCTCCGCTTTTCTTTTATTTTTTACATTTATTGAGTTTTCGAATTAAATGGTACTTTTTATGTTGACTCAGCTACAATAAAGATATAACTTGGTTTCTTTTCATAATCGACTTTTTCTTCTGATGTGTTACTAAATTTGTAGTATGATCTACACCTAATATTAAAGGGAAATAAAATAATTTAAGTTGTATATTTATCGAACTTAAAGGCCATCGTTTGTTAAATTCTCAAGAATTGAGCTATAAATAATAATTATGTTATGGCAATAAATCCTTTCGGTATAATTTTGTGTTTAAAATAAAAAAATTGACAGTTCAATCTTTATGATATGATTGAGTTAAGATTTCTTGCTCAAATGAGATATAAATGTTTTTTTTATGATAAGCCGTTTGGAGTTTGACAATATAAGGAATAAAATTTATCTGGATAAGCAAAATGTAAATTACTTCGAGGTACCTTTTCCATAATTATCCTATGATCATTGTTCAAACATGTGATTACTTGGCTTACAAAGCAGTCGCAGGTATTTTTACCCCCCTTGAGTATCCCATATCATTGTTGCCGCTTGCATATCTGTAATCCCTTAAGGATAACTCAGTGAAACGCAGTGCCCCCCGACATTGGTATCTCCTACAACTCGTTGAACACTGAGCGACCTTTCACTGCTACATATTCCATAAACGGGGTCACTTACTCATTATTGACTTTCGTTATCCTTCAAATGGTTCTTGAACATTCCTTGGAACTCAGTGCTCATCCTGCTTTTCAAAAGTGACTCCTGAAAGTGAGTGTGACTTGATTCCTATTTTGACACTCATACACTCATCATAATTAAAGCAACCGCTACAGGAAGTTCTAGCAATACGACTGCAAACAGCAACTCAAAGAGGTGATTTTAAGCAGCCCTTTATTAGCAACTAGAATGGGAGTCCTGTCTTTTTTTGGGGGGGCGTGCCTAGGCTCTTTACCACTTCGAGTCCGTGACTATGGCTTCTTATTGCAACGAGAAACTGAACAGATACGTATCGATGCGGAACAATACCTCAAACAGCTACCACTCTACAAAACGAATCAAGTCGGAGATTTCCTCTCAATTATAAATCATTTATTTTTCTATATCCTTCCGCACACTCCCTTAGTTATTTTTAATTGCAAACATACGTCACCAGAATTTAGTAAGATTTTCTGCTACATTCCTATCTCTTCCTTGATTTGAAAAGATAGTTTTTACATTACCCTGTATCTTGATGTCTTACTCATGTGGCGAAAGACGAAGGCTTGTGACCCAAAAGTTTCAAAAAAGGACACACGTCTGTAAGCCAGACCACCATTCTCGGCGCTGGGCTTGAGGAAAATTGAATTGGGGGATCGTAAATACCTTCCAACTGCAGTGCAATATTATTAAGGTGGCTCGTTGAATGGGAATACGTTTGCCGGGTTCGTCTCAAGGGTTATTCGCAAGATAAAAACCTCTACAAAAATAAACTTTAATACAAATAATAATAAGAACAAGGGCACAGATAAATTGGGAAATCTAATTAATAATTATACGACTAAAGAATATTAGGACGGGCAAAAATTAAGTAAACTAGGTCTTGGAATAATATATAAGTGATCAAAATAAGTTAGATAGAATGAAAGACTTAGCAAGTCTATTGGCGTTACACAAAACGGGGGAATTTTTCTTAGGACTGGGAACGGGGAGGTAGGACTTACGAGAAAAGGACCCCTGGTTACCTCTGGTGGATGAACTGGGGAGGTGGAAGACCAATGGCCAGACCTTCCTCGATGGGGTTTCGATGCGAAGGCGTTCAGAGAGAATCCGAAGGGGGTTGAGATTATTTTGGCTCCAGGGAGAAGTAATCACAAATCGAGATTCGTGTGCGGGACGGCAGGAAGTCTCAACCAATGTAGTGAGACGAGAGAAACCAATAACAATCTTCTGGGCCTTAAACAGGGTTTCTGTAATCTTCCACTGATCAGGGCGGATTACACGAAGACGATTTCTTGACGAGATCACAAGGGCGAGGGAATCACTTCACGAGAGACAGATACTCGGATCTGGACGGCAAAAAGCTCGGGCTCTCTCTATCTTCCGAGGTTTTGCAGACATCACCTTTAATAGGAGCCCCATCCATGGTCGCGAGAAGGCTGTGCGTAGCAGAGCTTCCCAAGGGATATCAGATGCGGCTTAAGCAAACATGATTTTGATAATTTCGGAGCATCGACGAGGCGAAAGCGAAATAAGTGATATTCCCTTCTAACCCAAAAGGGTGGAAGGTAAACACGGCTGCTGAGCCTCAGAACGGGACGGCGTTATCAAACTGGGGGAAGACTGCAATAAAGCACCCCAAATTAAATACAGCTGCGCTTATCCGTCTCGACCAGGGAAATTCTGTGTGATAACGGCGTATTAGGTTTCATGCTCTCACATCATGTTACTCCCAGTTTCCATGCCCAGTGTGTCACTCTGGCTGCCCCTGTTTATTAACTTAACTTATCAAGTCCCATGAACAAATATTATCCTGCTCATTCACAGATTTACTCACAATATCCAAAATCAGTCCCATTCTTCCCTACTTAACCTCACTCACAAGTATGCAGAAGACAGATTAAATACACGACTACACACTATGTAGCAACAACATTTCGCCTTTCTACTTACGACTAACGACTGCCGCTTTCGACCACAACACTTCGTTTGCAACTGAGAATTGATGTCCAACTGCCTATCCCCTAGTAGAGAGTGAAATGCTCTAAGAGTACGAAAAGCGCGATCGCTGATTGAAATTGAATCTGACCTTTAAATTGGGCGAAACAACTATTTTCCACTTAAATATGTTGCAAATATCTTTATACAAAATGAGGAAATCTTTTGTGTACATCTGTAACAGCTTTGAGAAAAAGTCTAATGGAACCCTTTTAATTTATTTTAGCTGATCGATGGTAGCTCAAACCTCATCGGCACTCGCTTCAGTAAGAAATCCAATGAGATAATTTGTACTTTACCTAGTTTTCATGAATTTCCATTTCTAAAACTTATGAGAGCCTAAATAATTTATCATAGAATCTCTCACGATATTCGATTATGTGCTATTTCGATTGCTTTTTGCTTTACTCTTTAGTATTGTGTGCGCGAAATTTACATTCCTAAATAGTTCATTTCAGCTTCTTACCATTTCAAAATGTTATTAATAATTGAGCTTTTATATTGTTGTTAGAATGGCAAGTAAACCACTCTGTTCCGCAGCGTATAATAAAATCTCGTTGACCTAGGCAAAATGATTTCTAAAAGGAAAATTTAATCCAAAAATAGGAATGACATGGATTTGGCGGCAGTCGCTATACAGTTTCAAGATGGGTGGTAAGTTACAATCACCTATAAAACTTTGCAAATCAGCATTGAGCACCACGAACCATGGAACAGAACGAGTGAACAAGTTAATACCAAAGATGAACTTTTAAAAGAGAGAACAAAGGCAAACACAATTAGCAATAAAGATGAGATACATTGTCAAAATCGCGTCTACAACATCATAAAAGCCTTATTCCCTCAGGAAGGAGAGCATAAAAATGAGCATGGATGCCAATACATATTGCAGATCACAGACAACAAAGGATGGTCGACAAAACCACATCAAAATAATAAGTTGATATTTGCAGGAGGTAACTGAATTGTGTCGGATATGTAAATCTGTCTTGAGTGTTTCAAAGGCGACACTCAACTACTCCTGTTTGCATATGATGAGAGATAGTTAATATATATGTATTTAGGAGGAAATGAGGGTATTTTTTTCAACTCTCACGCAAGGCAATAAAATTTCCTCCAATGAAAAACGTTGCGTAGTGTCTTTCTTGCTGATTTATTTTTGTATGAGATTCGCTCTTATCGTGATGTTTTATCTTTCTAAAAGGGTAAATATATTAAAATCAAATTCCAATTTGTTTAGCCCTTGTGGTAAGTGAATATAAATGAATTTGGCTGGTTTGGATTAAAAAAATATTTAGGTAAATATGTGTGTTCGTATTTGCATTGCAGCATAAATATGATTCAAATAGGAATAAGCTACAGTATTTAGAATGGTCAAACCAGTATGCGTATTTTCTTATTTGACCACTTGGAAAGGAACGATGCACTAAGAATACAAACTTATGAAAAATGAGCAATTTATGTAGGCTATCGGCGAGAAAAATATTTTCCAACAAATCTGTTCTAAAATTATTGGTTAGAGTAGTGTAGCACGCGTTAGGTGACTCCATGACCAAAAAAGGATTGGTTTAGCTTTATATATGAATTTCTTGAGAATTACCTCAAGAAATACAAATTAGGCATCATATCATATAATATTTTTTTTAAATTTAATTAGAAATTTCATCTATCGTAGCTATTACAGAGGAAGAAAGCAGCACTGATGACAATATATGGTATTTAGCATGACTATTAAACGAATAATTGAGAAGAGAGAGGTACACCGGATAGCATCCTGACGATAAATAAGAAAAGGCAGTGTCCTTTAAGGGGTAGATGTCATACTCAGGGAAGTGTCAAATATGAAGGTTCTTTCATGACCCGCGCGTATGTATCGATACTCTATGAAGTATTGTTGATGGTGAAACTCTCCGGAGAAGGTTTTCCCTAAAGTAATTATTATTATTATTATTATTATTATTAAAGTTCCAAGCCACAACCCCAACTGGAAGAGCAAATAGCTATAAGCCCAAGGGCCCCAGCGGGGAAAGAAACCTGGTATGGAAAAAACGAAACAAAGATTAAGAAAAACATAATAAATAAATAGAAAATTAAAAAAAAATAAAAAAATAAAAAAATAAATTAAATGCTATAATGTTAAAAATATTATGATATTATATATGTGTGGATAATGAATAAAATATTAAAGTTATAAGTTTCTGTTAATTAAAAATGTATTAGCACCCAATTTAAATTTCTGAAGTTCCAAGGACTCAACAACAACACTAGGAAGTTCATTCCACAGTTTAGTTGTGTTAGGAATGAAACTTCTTGAAAACTGTGTTGTGTTGAATCTCATAGGCGTAAAGGCCCTACTATTGGCATTTAGTACACCTCTGGTAACTCGTTGAGGGGCATATAAATTGGGCAGATCGTGATGCAGTGGATGATCTGCATTGTTAAAAATTTTATATAAGATGCATAAGGAGCTTATTGCTCGCCTGTGCCACAGATCAACTTTGAGGTCAGGAATTAAAAATTTTATTGCTCTCAAATTTTTATCTAATAAATTAAGATAAGAGTTGGCTGCCGAACTCCAAACAGGGGCGCAATATTCAAAACACGGAAGAATAAAAGCATTAAAACAATTTTTAAGAACAGTCTGCTCTCCAAATACTTTGTAAGATTTCCTCAAAATGCCAATTTTTTGAGCAATAGAGGAGGAAATAGATCGAATGTGATTCTCAAAAGTAAACCTAGAGTCAAGCACAACTCCAAGCAACTTAAAAGAATCACATATGGAGATGGGAATGTTATTTATTAAAAGATCTGGATGGGGAGGATCTAGTGTTCTGGATCTGCTAACAATCATACTCTGGGTTTTCTTTGCATTTAACTTCATGCCCCATGAAGTGCACCAAACATTTATCTTAGCCAGATCTCTATTTAAAGACTCTGCAACCGATGCTCTCAACTCAGGAGATGGGACTGGGGCTATTAGAGTAGCATCATCAGCATAGGCTATAAGTCTATTTTCCAGTCCAAACCACATATCATGGGTATATAAAATAAACAGTAGAGGACCAAGAACACTGCCTTGTGGTACACCAGATAGCACCTCTCTCTCATCACTAAAATTATTGTCAACATAAACCTTTTGATGTCGATTTGTTAAAAATTGTTCAATAATATTTAAAAATACACCACCTACTCCCAACTGCTTCAACTTAAATATCAGGGCCTTATGATTGACACGGTCAAATGCGGCACTGAAATCCAGGCCAACTAAGCGAACTTCTTGACCAGAGTCTAATGAATTTTGGACAATGGTGGAGACTGTGAGAAGTGCATCACAAGTGCTCAGACCCTTACGAAATCCAAACTGTAAAAAGGGAAACAGACGATTAAGCTCGGCAAATGTACTTAAACGTTTAGCTAGTAAACGTTCAAAAATCTTAGTTAGAACAGGAGTTATAGAAATGGGCCTATATTCAGTAGGGTTAAAACTACCACTTGCACTTTTACATAGTGGAGTGATGTTACCAATTCTCCAACATTCGCAAAAACTACCACTCCTCGCCAGCTTCCGAAGAATAACGGAAAGCTTGGGAGCCAAATACTCTGCAGTTTTCTTAAAGAATAAAGGGAATATACCATTTGGGTCAGTACCACCATAAGCATCCAGATCAAGAAGTAACTGTTTTACTTCACTTGAACGGAAAGCAATCTTGTTTAACCTTGGTTCAGGGAAACAAGTGTCAGGTAGAGTTAGATTCTCATTACTTTGTTTATTATCAAAAACATCAGCCAACAGTGTTGCCTTTTCTTCAGGACTAAGGGTAATGGAACCATCAGGTTTAAGAAGGGGTGGCATAGATGAATCATTCCCAAAAAGAGCAGACTTGAGAGTGGTCCAGAATTTGTGGGAATTTGCTGTGCGCTGAAGAGTTCCCTTTGTGGTAGTATTGAATTCAACTTCAGCATTATTATATACCCTCTGAGCTGCTGTTCTGTAGTGCACATAATTATCCCATAGAAAGGCAGATCTACTCCCCTTCCACAGGTTGTAGGCTTCTTGTTTATGCATATGTAAAAACATGTAAAAACTATAAGGTAGACATCCTCAGTCAACTTGATCATAATTTTAGCGTAGGATTCGTTATGATTATTTACTTATTAACTATAGAATGTATATCAACGTAATTCTATGTTTCTTGGTTCTTATTTCAAATAGAATTATAACAAAAATCTGGTTTAAGCGATTAATTAACTGATCTAATCACCACCGTCCTATAAGCTTAAGTATTAAGTGACAGTGTAACAGGTGGTCTTGTTAATGTTAAATTTTTGTTTGCTGTAGGAAGGACTTAACGTAATTCAATGCCTTAATGAGAAAGAAAGAGAAAGAATACGGGGCATTTAATACTTAGATTCCTTCGTATCAGATTGCTTAGAATGAATTCTGGTGTGGGATTGAGTTGCATTTACTTTTATGCTAAACATATTTTCATAATGATAGACAATGTAGAATTAGTAAAATGTATTTTGTAGTTTGTCGCTTAACAAAATGAATAAATATCTAAAAGATTTGAAAACGAAACCTTGTGTTTAATCAGCACTATGCTCAAGTGACGTTTCCATCATTTAGTAAGTTTTTAAGTATATATCTGTAAAGAAAGAGGTGAAAATAAAAGAACGGAAACGTGTTAAGATATATTGCCGCAGGTGATCCATCATGGACAAAACACACAACCTAAACTACTGAAAAATATTGTAGGGAGTGCCGGTGCACCAAAGAAATCACCTTGACCTCCCAGAACACATTTTCACATTTTTTATAGAGGCCATCCAACTTAATTAAACTCTCTTCTACAAACAACCAGAAGGAAGTATTGCGAAAACTAACTTTTATATATTACACTGTTCTGCGTTGTTTTCAAGGTCTAACAAATCATATCTGATTTTAGGCCAGTTTGTCGCGCTAAATCTGAAAAACATGCTCATTTTATCTAATCAGATCAAGTTTTTGAGATATAAAGACATGCCAGAAATTCCAATATTCCGATCTATTTGTAGGCGAATGTACACACAATAGTAAATTTTGAACTGATTTATAAACAAAAGGTTTACAGAATGTTCTAATTGATACCAAGCAGAGTACAACATACTACAAAAAAGCTACTCATAGATAAATGGTCTCTTCGTGGACTTCCGTTTGTGCCTAAAAGACACCAAACCCTTTTTTAGGCACACTAGTAGTCAGCCAGAAAGTAGACATCCCAATGCTCTTGGTAGCGTTCATCCACCACACGAATATCTTGGTGAAAGCGCTTACCCTGTTCTTATCTGAAGTATCCACACTTCCCTCGAGAAAATTGTCTAAGGGGGACCGAAGGAAGTGCATTTACACTGACATGCGCGCACCAATTTTGTGGAAATTCTCCTTTACCTCATCCACCGCCTTCTCATACTGAAGACTTCTGTGGTTTACAAGGAAGATTGCAATGGCTGACTTAAAGGATAACCAGGAAGAGCGTTCAGCAGGATTCAGTGTTTCATCAAAACTAGTGTCCCTGATTAGCTCCCTTATTTGAAGAATATGAATCACACCTACCTTCAGTTTTTTCATGCTGACACGTGAAATCTTCTGACGTATGGAAGCAAATCCTCTACCTTTCCTGTCCATTGACTTGACACAGTTCTTCATCAAACTAAGTTTGTTGTGCAGGGGTAGAACGAATATCTTGCTCGGTTCAACCAGAGGGTGATACAGAACGTTGTCTGTACCGGGTTCACTGTCTTATGATCACTTTGAAAGCCTAGGATGAGTCTAAAACGTTTAAGATCTCCATAGATCAGCCCTTTGTTTTTCTGGTAGTTGAGAGCATACAACAGACGGCCTATGTTGTTACAGGTTTCTTTCATTAAAAGCTTCAGGTCTCGTGCCACGTCGTTGAGTTCGTATTACATAAATGGCACTAGTTGGTCGCCCTCTTCTGTATCGGTAGTAACACTAACCTCGGATCAGAGCTAGAACCCATGGTGAATTTATGCTCAGGAACAGGAAGATCGGGGTCATATGGAACTGGTTTTATAGCAGAAGGAACATTGGGATATTAAACATGGTACTTGTTCTTGCGAATGATGCCTTTAAAGATGTCATGCAGAAGTAGCAGTCGGTGACGTGATCTTAGCCTTCCATCCACACCATTAGGATACCTAATGCCATCCTCTTCCTTTTCTTACTACTCCAATCCAGGAAATTTTGAAAACATGTTTTACAGGAAATATGGGAAGCAAATGGCTTATCCTGGTCAACTAGTTTCACTCCAAAGAAGGCATGATATACCTTTTTCACAAAATCCGTGATTTATGCTTAACGGTCTGGAAGAGCGACATGGATGCAGATGTAACAAAACGTATTTGAATGATTCTTAAAAGTACGCTCCATTGTATTGCAAATTTAGTCCTGAGAAGATGAATAAAATAAGTAATGTATGGTTACTTATCACTAGTTGTGACAAAACAGAAGTAATAAAAGGTTGGATGATAGCGCTATTTTGGAATATACATTTCAATATAAATTGAGCATATCTTAGAAAACAGATCTGACAAACGAAAACTAATTATATTCTTAAACTTTCCATGCAAAAACTATCCTAAATCATTTTGAAAAACTATGTCCTTTGAAAAATGGTTTTGAAACGCAGGTCGGTGTTATTTTTCCTTTCTTCGCTAAATTTCCTGTCATTAATCGTAACTCAACAGAGAAGACTGAAATATTTGAATTTGCCCTCATGAAATTTCTATAATACTTATCATCTGGAAAGTATTGAAAAATACAGGAATCTTTTGTTGTTTTTCAAGACGAAGGAATATCCTGAGAAACTTTTAATTTTATGTTTATTCAAAATAAGTCATGTTTTTAGTCGGGAATAGAGGTTAACCCCTTTCTAGTATAGTGGTTTGCTCAATTGACTACCACTTCGATAGCATTTATTTTGCTTTAGGTCAGTGTGCTGCTAAACTAACCACTTAAATTAATTCAAAGTTAGGTACAAGAACTAAGATATCTGGCAACCATATTTGTTCAAAACTACTTGAGCACATGCTGGCCAGTATTTTGAATATATCCGTGAGAGAAGAGGGGGAAGATTTTCTATTTAATTATTTTTGCCATTAAGTTTAATAAAAGCTCTCCGCTGTAATATAAATTTATTATGTGAAGATTTAGGAAGCCTATAATTGATATAGTTTAGTAGTTGTTTTTATGATAGAGGGAAAAAGTAACAAAACCCGTGGTCAGTCCAACTGACCACTGTACAGCTAAAACATGATATGACTTTAAAAATTAGTATGAGAAAACCTATTGTATCAAAATATGGGATGTTGGAAAATAAATACCTAATTGTTATAATTTATAAAATATTAATGTATTTTTTCTAGGATTTAGATGTCAAGACGAGGTATCGATCTTTCAAATTGAGACGGTTTAGATAAACTTTTGGATGAAATTGCAGACTCTCCAGAAGATGAAGTGGTAAGTTCAGACAATGAATACATTGTGCATCTTGAAGAAGCTAATACAGGTAAGTGAGAATTATCTAACTTATAATTATAACCTATTTAACAGTAAATCTTTATCTACATCTATTTTAAAATAAATTTATATAAGTGTATTTCTATTTTTGGAAATCTATCAAGTCATTTCACCTCGATCATTAAAAACTGATACCCTCTCCGAAAAGCAAGTGGATTTATGAAAACTTGAAGACAGACCCTTTATTTATGCCAAAGTGCAAAGAGAAAGCAGAAGATCTTCCCTCTTTTAGTTTTGAAGAAGAAATTGGGTAATGATTACATTATATCATAGCTCAAAAAAACATTCTCAACCTAGTCAATGATAAAGAGATGAAAAGAGGAGATATAGATTAGCAACTGGTCCTAGTGGAATTTCAAATATGCATGATTAGAGTCAATACAAAGATATATGTTGGAGAAATAAAGATGTGATCATGATCATATAGGTGGAAGCATTGTAATAAAAAAATCTAATCAACATTTGGGTTATGTTAACAAAGCTGTCATGTTAAATTCGTTGTATACCTAAAATAGAAAGAGCAAAAAATGGTGGCATAGATTTTTATCACATTTTGGAATGTCGTAAAGGTATATTCTTTTATAATCTTCAGGCTAGATTATCCTGAAAATCAAAAGGTATCACTAAAAGATCACAAAATTAAAGTAAGGGGTACTAGGGACCAAACATCACTTCTTTTGCTTGAAAATTACAAAAGGCATAAGGCAAAAGTCAATATGGCAAAAGGATTGGATGGGGTAACACATATGCCATTTTTAAGCAAAACATTTCATCATTGTAATTTATGCAGCACTGAAATAGATCAACATCGTAGCAAATTGGAATGTACAGTTTGTAAATTACCACTTTGTAAAAATTCCAATCAATGTTTTAAACTGTTTCATTAAAAATAAAATGTATTTTTATCACCAATAAATAGGAATTTTATTCAGTCTATTATTTTGCCTTACAGGTACGATGGTTAGCACCACTAACCACTTCCGGTACGACATGACTAAGCAAAAGTATTTTCAAATTCATTTAGTTTCCTTACCGTGCGAAAATAGAGCCGCTTCCGCTGATAAGGCAGGAGCTAGAATTCCAAGCGTAGGGGCGCAAGAAGACGCTGCCCGGCTCTCCAGGCCATATCAAGAAACCCTGTTGAGGTTTATCCCTCTCTCCCGGTGGAGAATTTGGGTAAGAAGATGTCCCTCCTTAGCCTGAGGCAATTTCACTTCTGTCTGGCCCATATATAATTCTATACACGCTCGAAGTAAAGCAGTATAGGCTCGCCTTTCTACACGAGTCACGTCGTTTTCTCGATTAGGCTCCGTTCCCCTTTCTCGAAATCAAGGGCAAAAATTCTCACCGAATGATCTTAGCCCAAGTCAATTGACTATCTTTGGATTCCGTTTCAACCTCGTCTGGCGGAAGTACTCCCTCGAGTTCACTTCTCGAGGTTAAACTTCATCGATTACTATTTACTCGTTGAATCACCCATCCACCGCGTCCTTTCATAAAGCCTTAAGCCCTAAGCTAGGCTGCAGCTACTTAATTGTGCTTTCTTGACCAGTCAACCCGTAAAGTGTATGCTCCTATATTAGCTTAACAACAGCCTTTTGCGAGGTCATGTTTGAGCTTATCTATCCGTTCCCGGAAATTCTTTAATCTGATCCCTGTAACATTAAGTATCCGTTTGCAATCATTTCCATTTGTATATATCGTATACCTATTGTAATTATTAAAGCTAATTTTGTTTTCCATAGCCCCAGAGCCTCGCAGCCATCTTTATTATACTAACGGCCAATTGCACTCGATTCTTTAGATAAATGCTTCCACGTACTCGATTGGGAACTTCGTTCATCCCTACTTATCTTCCCACTTGTCTGCCGCTGCTGGGAGCCGAGCGAAGATCACTCGATTGACCTTAACTGCCCACTTCGTCTAAATATAATATAAATATATATATATATATATATATATATATATATATATATATATATATATATATATATTTATATACATATATACTAGTCATTCTACGACACTTTTGTAACATTTTATTTATTTGTAAAGTTAGTATTTGTATTTGAAGCTAGTAAAATTTAATGATCTACATATATTGCCATTACATAATTCCAATGTTGTTTAACTCGGCAGGAGCGAAAAATCTTGAAACTACTTTTTTATAGTTTACGTTTTACCTTTAATTTCATTTAAACTTATTTAACCATAATATACTCCTTGTCATGTGTTATAGCACTCTTTTCCTTGCACTATGATGATTTTTACATGATTTTCAGACATTAAACTAAATTTGGAATACAAAATTGATTTCTGGCACAATTTACCTTATCGCAACATTAATCTGCCAACTAGCTGCATTCAACTAGCGCAAATTTAAATTGTGAAAACTTCCATGTGGTGCAGGAAATTGAGATATTTTAGATAAGTAAAATAATAAAATTTAAGAAAAAAAATGAGAATAAATGGATTCCTCTCATAAAATTGATTATTGCTTTCTGTTAAAATAAAACGGTATTTAAACATTGAATATTCACTTTTGGCATATTTCAATTAAATATTGTAGTCGTGCTATGTTTGAAAAATGCATAAAACGAGTGTGCATCGAGCTTCTTTTATTGATATGCACCACTTTATCTGCTACTATGTCTTTGAATTAAAGTGGAGTCCAAATTATTCTAACAAGGCTTAAAATTGTAACGTAATTAGGATCAATTTTATCATTTGTCCAGTCAAATAGTGGGAGATTTATGACGGAGTTAAATATTTATAAATGTATATATGATTTTTTACCATAAAAAGGAGTAATTAAAGATTTAAACGAAAACCAATCATTTTTTACAGTTGGAATCAGGTCTACACGGAGAGAACTAAAGGCGGCAAAACAGATCGCACAGATTGGTGTGTAATGTTAAATAAGCAGCCACCAGCGTGAGACACTTATACTTATTATTATGGAGTTATCGATTTCTTAGGCATCTAAAGTATTTCTACCATTCACAGTGCACCTATTTACTTGTTTATCATTGAAGTTACTATTTAATGCCTCAAGTTTTTCCTGCTCTTAATGAAAGCTTAGTATTTCTCACATCTCAGATAGAGATATAGAAGTTCTTTTTAAATAAAGAATTTTACCCGTCAAAGCGAGCAAAATGGTTGCTTCAAATCTGAAATTAAAATTCTCTGAATGTCCTGAAAAATCTGCGGTGTGCGGCTGATAAGCTAATGATAAATGCATTAATTATAACTGTTATTAGAAGCCTTTGCTTATGGATAAGTTCTCAATTAAATATAAAATTAATTAACCACTGTGGTTAGCGCGCTTGCTCGGCCTTCGTTGGGGCGGCAGTTCAAATCTCTGTACGGATTCTTTTTAAAAGTTGACACTAAGCCATTGGACCTCCTTGTGAAGTATGTTTGCTTACTGAAAGTTCAGCAGTGAGTACACTCTGAACAAATTCACGCACAGGCGTCTTCTTAAAAATGACTGTATTATGACAATAAAGATTTTTATTCTCGACCTCGAAGGAAATGCCATGACGAAGATATATATATATATATATATATATATATATATATATATATATATATATATATATATATATATATATACATACAGTATGTTGAATGGTTGCAGAATCGGACCATATTCCACATCAATGAAGGGCCAAAATTCAAATAGATATGGAGTGAAGGGAATGGCCAAAAAAGACACGGGTGAGTTTTTTATATAAATTTTCGGAACATTTGTTTCGCTTTCACCTTGAAGAATGTTGAAATAAACTTATAAAACCCATTTTTTTAAATTTCTAACTACCTGAAAGCGATAAGCTGGATCTTATTGAGGTTAGAGGCCCATATGCATTAATTCTAAATCAAAGATTCTTAATAAAGCTAAAATCGCACTGAATAGAGAGTAACAGACGAAAACGGACTAAAGATTGATTAGAAAAAGAAATACAAAAAGAGTTGCTCTCTATTGAAATAGTTCGCATTTGCATTGCTCACTCGCGGTGCTCCTTAAGATTTGTTATTTAACTCTTGATCTTCTTTGAACATATATTAACGATCTTGAAACGAACTAATTTGAAAAATTTCAAAATTTAATACTCCGGTAAAATAACATACTGACTATAAAAATTTAGTGAATAAAACGATTGGGTAACTTGTTAGAAATATGAAGACAAATAAAATTTAACTTGGAACGAGCGTAAAGTAATGTATATATAACATGGTTATTCCTACTGGATTACAATATGAAATGAAATAGAATATAAGAACTAAATTTAAATGGAAATCATGTACATTTTTTGGTTTGCCATATATAAATCGAGAGAGATTATTGCGTTAATAACCTGGCTACTGTATTTTCTATTTGTGATATTGTGGCAATATTCATTATATATATCATCAAAGACAGTCAAGCTTATAAAAATCCATTCTAATTTAGAGTTAAAAGTCTCTGATATTCTATTATGGCTGGAGAGACCCTCAATTGTAGATGGTTAAAGGTTGAAGCCTTTTTAGATTAAATAACGTTCAAAGTTTTAGAAACTGCTTTTGCCTTTGCTCTTAAAAATCATATAAAAGTTTCTCATTTATGAATTTCTTTTTTATGAGCTCTATACTAATTCTGTTTGGCTTTTAATTTAGCTCTTTCCTTTCCTTCATGTTCTCATAAAAGTATGCATACTTTGTTTTCTCGATGGCTTCCGAGGTAAGAAACTACCACTGACGGCTGTATGCCGATCTCTACTAAGATCATTTCAACCATGCAATAGTTTAAAGATATCTTAGTACAAACCTGTAATTCTTGAGAATATGTAATCAAGGATGAAATAAAAAAACTCTCTTCATCTATTAAAAACATTTTGTTATTTCCATTAATACAATTAAGAGTCTTGCATTCAAGAACTTCATTGTTCTTCGTTGAATGAATTGAATCTAATTTATTACAATAAACTTATTTATGGTAATAAATTAGATTCAATTCATTCAACGTATTACAATGAAGTTTCGCCAGTTTTCAAATAGATCTAAGTCAATTATATTTTCTTTATTATTTATCAGATGTACTTTATTTCTTCATATTATTGAATACAGTACAGGAAAATGATCACATATTGAGTATACATAACTAACACAGAGAGCATCAACAAGGCCATTTCGTTAGACTATAACATGATCAAGCTAGCTGGTAGAATTGTTTGATTGTTTCAGGAAAATGGATGTGTATATCGGAAGGTAAGTTTTAATCAGAAAATTGTAGTTAAATTCATCCACCACGTACCGTAACTCATATTAGAATCACCCCTTGCTGATATCGCTGTTAAAATTGCTAATCATATTAAATTGTTGACCTTATTAGTGATTATTTCACTGAAAGAGCCTAAAGAGCTATAAATGGCGAAACCAACCTATGTACCGTCTGTTTTACTTGTTTGTTCTTTTCACCTATCATTTATCTTATGTGAAAATGTTCAAAATATGGCTCATGTTGGATGGTGGTAAGGATAGAGTCAAACACTATTTTGAGGGGTGCTTGTTACCATTAAAAAAGAGACCGCTCTTTAAAAGATAATAATGATTATAATATAGCGTATTTTACCATTAGAAATATCGGAGCGGCTTTCTGTTGCACTCACTGGCTAACTCATTTATCTTATTTATGCAATTATGTTCACTGGAGTTTATTAAGAATACGGAATTACTTTTTGCAGCAAATTTTATTTTCTACATGGTGTGGAGTTTTACTTTACAATAACTTTAATTTTAGACCTGTTATTTTATCTTTTTTATGTTTTGGGGGTGAATATACATATAATATTATTTCAAAATTTAATATTAAAATACGAATATATCACTTATTTGAAGAGAGTAATCACTCGTTTCCTTATCAAACTTTCCAATTCATTTTTTCTTGTTGTTGAATCCTATGAGCCTTGAATTTTTAATTAATATAGAAACACTCGACCAATATGTTCATATATCTGAAATATATAGTGGGAGAAGAAATCAATCTGTTAACATTTTCAGGGCGTTTAATACGATACTTAACCTTGTTTGGATCCCCAGATTAGGAATGTTTCTTTAATTTAGTATAATTGCTTTATTTATCCTTTATCACATTTTACTTCATACTTAGCAATGTTAACTTATTTTTTCCATTTAAATTTATAGTATATCAACACCTAAAGATGATCAATGAAGCATGAAACGTTGTAACATAAATAAAAGTGAAACAGATCATTCTTTTCGTCTCCTTTTTCGAAGGGATCATTCATAGATAAACCACATAAAACAATTTTTCTTTATCATAATACGTTCATGGGCTCTTTAGGTTATTATAATTTTTACTTTTTTTGGTCAGGCTCTAATTTTCTGCAACATAGGTCATAGTTTGGATTTTGCATTGGTCCCAAGTCTTCCTTTTTAGACACATGTGGATTATTGTTTTGAAGATGATACTCTTCTTTCCAAACGCCCACAGCCCAGAGTGATTTGCGTTGGATTACTAGATCTTTGCCTGATGAAAATGTAATAAGTTGACAAAAATTAATATAATTTTATAAGATTTAAATTGCCACTTCAATTTTAATGTCTATCAAGTTGACCCCTTCTATATTTGTTACGAATTTTATCTATCAAAAATTAGTTTTAAGCACACTACTTTGCTCTCAAGGTTAACTTTTTGGAGCATTGTTTGAATCTCTTCTAGGTAATCAGCTGTAAGTGCAATATAATCTGAAAGGCTCAAGTACTTGAGGCAATCCTCATGGATCCTATTGACAATGATTTACTTCTTAGGCCTCTGAAGATTTTTTCGAGGCTAGATGCGGACCATTTCGGAGATGTATTATCTCTTTTTCTTATATCTTTCTATTATTGAAAGATGTATTAATCCTGAAGCAATATAATATAGTATCTGCAATTGTGGTATATGTGTTTTATGATATTTATGTAAACATGCCCTATACCTTGATTCCTTAGTTTAACTGCTTAGTTTAAGCAGGAAGAGACAGAAATCACGCAGCAAAATGACTACTAAATTACATATAAGATGGCTTAGAGCCAAACGACAATGCTTAACTAATGTGCTTGGTTTCTTTTAATTTCCGCTACGTTGATTAAAATAAATTTTTAAAGGTATGTTAGCTCCATTTCAAAATACCGGTTGAAACGTTCAAACTAAAAATTCATATTAAAGCTAAAACCGCATGGAATAGTGGGCATCGACGAAAATGGATTGGCTCTCAATTTAAATAGTTTAGATTAGCATCACTCATTCACGACGTTCTTCAAGATTTTTAGTTTGACTAATACCCTTTTTTTAACATATATAAATTAGTGACAAAAAAGGTTAGGCGAATGGTTAAATAAAAACAGAGAAGCAATTAAACCTCGACAGGTCAAGTAATGCATATAGGACATGATTATTCTCATAAGAGATTTCAATATGCTAATCAATTTTATATTTTCGAAAGAGTTCCCTTTGACATTTCAAAGTAGGACTTTATTATAAAATTGATACCTCAATCTTTTTTTGAAATCAATATTTATTCTTGGCATATTCAAAGAATTTGTATAACGTAATTAGAGTAATGCGCTAAACTCATTTACTCTTTAATAACAAAAGAACAATTTAATAATGAAATGAGTTCATGCAGAGCGAGGAAATTTATTGCGGAACTAAGAAATTGATCATATGATCACTTCAACAATGTTCTTTGGCGTCAATATCTTGTTTTATATAATATCAAATTGGTTTATTATTAAATGCCTCAACATTTGAACTACATATCAGGAGAAACTATAAATACAAATTTCTCTTTATAAACTATTAAACAAGAAATAATCACCTCGATAGCAAAACAATTGATTTTATTAAATGATTATACAAACTTGGAATAGTTTTCCTAGTAATGTAGATGAAAGCATTATAGTAAATAATTAGGGTAATGCACTCAACTCATACATCCCTTACTAGCTAAAGAAACTTTTAATAATGTAATGGCTTTATGCAGAGCAATGAAATTTATTCTGGAACTAGGAAATTGATCATACGAAGAAAGATTGATGGATTATAATTTCCTTTCACTTGAATAATGGCCTGTGTCGTCAATATCTTGTTTTATATAGGGTTTATTATTATAAAATGCATAAACATTTGAGCTACATATCCAGGAGAAACTAGAAATATATATTTTATGAGTGTAAAAAAAATATATTTTATTAAAAGATAATACAAACTTGGAATGGTTTCCATAGAATTGTTGATGAAAGCATTATAGTAAATATTTAAAAGAACAACGTTGATAAATATTATTTGAAATCATGACCTTATAAAATATCTTTCTTTATGGTCCGTAGATTCACAATGTAGGTTCACATATTAGGTATTCCACAAATTCATGGAAACAGACGAGCACAGAAATTCTAAGAGCAAAATTAATAATAAAATTGAAAGCAGCAGCACCAGCTTCATTTAAACTACTCCTGGATTTAATGGCCATAACAACTTGGCACAAAAACGCAAGGCACCCAACTCTCTTTCGACCGTAGAAAAAACAGTAACACGCTCTGCGCATTAAAAGCTTTCAAAACATACACAGTCACTCGTGTAATTTTAACCTCATCCACAACCTAATTTTGCATCAAACATCCACGCTACAAACTAACACTCGCATCTGTATATAATTCACGCATTCCGGCATTTAGTCATACACCAGATACGGAACTTTCACATCTCTGGCCACTGCGGCTTTCAATTTCTCAAAACTTGCATTCATTGCATCATTTTACTGTAATTTTGTTTATTCCAGTCCATACACTCAATGGTTTCCTCACACCCAAACAATATTTCAATAATTTTCTTCCAAATTCATTCAAACCCAAATTTAACTTCACCAGCAATCTTCACACTCTTAGACAACTTCACTTTCACACTATCCTCTTCCATTTTCTCAACACCACATTCACCAAAGTTGCTCCTTCATGTTCTTGCTCATCCCCAAAATATCATCAAATAACCCTCGTACATTGTTACGTGGAAAATCATTCAACTCAACATTCATTGCATGTTGAAAAGCAGCCGATACACTCACCAAACGAAGGCTCAAATTGCTAACTGATATTGGCAATTTGCGTTTGGTAGTAGCCACGTACTCAGTCCATCTTTGTAAATACCTTCATTCAATGCATAATATACATAACTTTTGACGCAACATTCATAGTAAACCTGTCTTTCTACGTTCATATCTCTGTATTCAATACACAGTTGCAAACTTTTATCCGGATTTCACACAGGCACAATCGGACTATTAAACCACTCACACATGCCACAATCACACGAATTCGCTACAATTATCTCTAATTCTTTACACTGTTCCTTGATCTCTTGTCCACAGGAGAAGGGAAATGACGAAGCCTTTGATAAATTGGCGTGTTGTCACTAAAAACAATCTAAAACTCAGGAAAGCGAATGGTGCCAAGGTACACATCCCATTGATTTAATGCACCTAAAACATTCCACACCATCCTATAAACCTTTTTCTTCTCACATTTATGCAACTTTTCCTCCAATTTCACCTGCTCAATCAAATCTTCATAATTCTAAACTTTCGAAATTTACACTCACTGAAAATACATTTACAGTTGCCACATCCATATCCTTCTCCCTATTCACCACTTTTCTTTTGTAGAACAGGCCAAACTTGAATGCACCTATAGGGATTTTTCATATCAATTACACCATCAAATACATACTCAACTCGCTTCATTGAATCATTCACATCAATATCATCCAATACATACATATTCCCATCATTCTCAACATCCAAATTCCATCTCATCCTAACACTCAATGTTCCATTCCGCTTCAAGGACACATTATCCATCTTATATACCTCCAACTTCCCATGATATTCCTTTTCACACTTCCAAATGAACCCCCATACCATTAATACTTCAAGCTTCCATTCTTCTTAGATTAAATCATTTCTATAACAGGGTGTATCACGATACAATTTATTTAAAAACTTGTGAACTAATAACATATACTTTAGGTTTGCACCCTCTACCACACAATTTCATCCGCTTTCATTTAAACAGCCACATTCCATCCTCTCTCTAAACCTCGCAACAATTGAAACATCCTGCTCCCCCAATCTACTCAAACTATATCCACTATCCTTAACTCAACCTACTTTCATCACTTTAAACGCTTCTTAGTAGATCACATTTACCTTATATCTCATATCAATAAATGCACATACTTCTTTAACCAGCATACACCTATTCACCTTATGACAATAGTTCACTCCGTGACTCGACATTTCCTCCCCCACATTTATTATTTGCACTCTGGAGAATTCACCTCCAGAAACCCTTCGACACCACCTCAACAGAGTTTTACAACCATGCATCGTGGTATGACAAGAACTGGGACATCATAATTTTACTTCGGTTGAGTGCTGTATTTACGGAGGCGTCGTCCCTTAGATAATCCTCAAGCTCACGATTTTCCCCAATTTCCAGCATATCTTCCCACGACAGTCTCTCTTGCCCATCTCATCTTTTCTTCTCTTTTATAAGTTAAATACTCATACACTTCATTAGGAATTGTTCCCTCAATCTTCTTGATTAGCTTTTTAGTTCCATCATACTTTCGATACAAAACCTTGTTTTCACCAGGGACTGCAACAGATGCATATACAAATCAACTCTTTTATCTTCATCATTCTCTCTTCCTCAAACCAATTTAACTTCTAGTATTTCAGCCTTATCTTTTAATCTCAGATATTGCTCGATTATTCTCTTTCACTTTTGCCAATGAGATTCACACACGTTCTTAAATGTATTAGAGAAATCTTTAATTCTACATCCAAAAACTATCACAAATCTTTCACCTAAAGCCTAGTATTCTCTCCCAATTTCTCCTTACAATAACTTTCATGCTCTTTCAAAAAGTGTCTGAAAACCTTTGATCCTTCCAATATAAACTTATTCAACTATGTGATTCCCTTTGTGAGTATGTTCTTATGCACTTCAGCTTCAGTTTCACTCTTACTCATACTTTGCTCAGAGTTAGTCCTACTCTCCTTTGAAATAAAATACAGTGAGTTATTACTTATGTCTTTTTGCGGTTATCCTGGCATTGGGTTCTGATAATTTTCTTGCTACGCTTCTTCTCTTTTAGTGATTGATCCAGTTCCGGCAATCTCTTTCACTCAATCTACTTAAAACCTGCGTCTAATGTAGTTCAGGCCGTGCTACTACCAATTTTACATTGCTCTTCCATTCTCTCATTTATAATTCTCACTACTCTCCCGTCCCTTTGTATTTCACTATTAATAATCTTTTCTTCCATTCACAGTTTCATTTCTTTCATTTTTCTCTTCAAACAATCTTTCTCTTCTCTTAGTTGCACATTCTTTCTATACTTTAACGGCAACAATTCTTTCAGCCTTCTCAATTATACCTCCCTGGTTCCTGTGAGCTCTTCTTACATTGCGTAAATAAATGGTAGACGGCGACCCTTCTATTTTTTTCCCTGCCATCCATCAAATAGCCCCACTTTGGGTGCCGAAATATCTGGAAGCAGGCACCGTATTACTTGCAGTCACACTGCTTGCACGTCAGGTACATTAGATAAAGCCGCCTGAGTGTTTGAAGGAAAAATGAGAGTATATCCTTTCCTAACTTTATTTACAAAAGAATATGAAAAAACCTCCCGAAACAATCACAAAAAATATGTACATACAATATATACAATACAGAATATCAGTCAATTACAAATGATACTACATGAAACAGTCAAATAATACTTAATAAACTATACAGATAATATATGAATAATTGAAAATAAGAACAACTAAAAAATAGGTAAACCGATATCCAGGGTAGGCGGAGAGGAGGCGGGCCAGCGTTCGTTTAGGCATTTGCCGTACGATCCTGGGTAGTCGGTAGTGTCATCACAACTTCCATGGAACTGATATGTGCAAGATTCCAAATTAGCGCTTGGGTAAAATGTTGGGATTCACACACTCAAACAAGTAAGACCGCAGTAGCTCTGGATTTTTATTATCTCTCACTTCACTACTTGTCTTTCAAAGTTCAATGCCAAGACTTAACTCACAGGTAATAAGAAGCTAAAAAGGAGACAGCATTTCAATATTGGATTCACCGCCTCCCTTAAACATCCATACTACTAACTAACACATAATCATATCTACTCATAAGCTAAATTCTCACATTGTTTTTATCCAGCTACAGCTTGTTTCCACTAGTTGTCTTTCACCCCACAATGTATTTTAACAATATATGTATTCCTACCCCTTCTTTGTAGAAAACGAGATCATTAATGCGGGGGCCAATGAATCTCCCTCTGCGGAGGTACACTTAGCCTACCTCTCAACATCCTTCTCTCCCGACCCTCCGAAAGTCTTGAAAAGAAGTAAGAGGTTATGCATGGAAAAAAGGAGAGTGAGGGCTAATAAACGAACTACTACAATGGAAGCATGTCGGTCATGGCAACAAGATCCAGAAAAAGAGAGCAATAGTTGCTTGATTGGTAGAGAGCAGAAAGTGGCACGTTTTTAAGACGGGAGCCTTCTAGCGAATGCGTTGGACCCTTTTTAGGCGTCCGTTATTATTTCCCTTCAGAAACTTACATAATGGCTCAACAATGAGTGTGACACAGCATAAACTTCGTGAAAGTAATTAATTATGCGAGGAAACACTTGTACTATGGCATCGAAGATATTAGATTAGAGTTGGCCGACCATGGACCACTCAAGGTAGAACGTGTGATGATAAAACAGGGAGGGTATCTAGACTTAACCTTACAATCCTTTTCACTTTCGACAGTGACAGGCTCCCTGAGTTGGTGCGTGCCCGTTGGTATCACTGCCGCGTAAAGGCATTCGTGCCATTTGCCCCGGAGCTGCTACTACTACCACCACTTCGGCCATAAGAATCCTTCATGCAGATATACAAATTCGGGTTTACCAAAATTCTTTTTACATGGCTCCAAGGTCGTACACGATAATACTCTATCGTGTATATCATAGTGTGAAAATTGTTGAAAGCCACCTCACGTTTCTTCAGAGCAATGTATGCGTATCTCCTGTAAGGCTGCGGGTCCTCTCTGAGTTCGCCAGGCTAAGCAGTTGGTCTTGGGGCGCCCGGCGCTGCCTACGAATTCTTATGCCTAAACTTTAAAATAATCTCACCTGCTGCTATTGACCCTTCTAGAACTACGAGCACGGACGTTTCCAGCCACATGGTGATCCTATGGAAGAGTTGGTGTCACTAAAGGTTCGCACCGAGCTTCGAGTAAAACCATGGCTCCTCTTTCCTCCCCCAGCTTGAGGGTTTCCCGTAATGTAAAACGGAACTCGCCTTCACCCAATCGTTTGCCAACCCACCTCCACTGGGTGGGGGCTGGGCAGTAGATTGGCAATCTACGTCCGGCATGATGTCTGCTTTCTTCCCTTTGCTATAAATAACTACTTTTAGTAAGTAGCAGTGCAGCTGCACTTGCACCTGGATAGGAGATATACTGTTTTTTTCTGTTTAAATTCCAAGACCCGTCGACTTAGATGAGGAAGACTTCCGCCATATCGTAGCAATATTTACAAAGCCTTCTCTAATGCTGGGGAATTTGAACGGTAGACATTCAGTCTGGGCGGCATACTCAATCAATCCCAAGGTGCAGATTTTCATAGATCTAATAGAAGAGCTAGGGATATTTGTCTCTAATAGTTATAAGCTATCCAAATGGCTGGTTGGAATCTTATAAATTGTGGTAGGTAAAATCTCTCATTCACATATTATCCACTCATTGGACCTTATTTCCCAAATTAAAAATCTTGACCTCAGTGGTAAAAAACTCTTAAGCTTTGACGTCAATAGTTTGTTTACAAAAGTCTCGATCGATGAAGTGCTTGATGGGTTGTCGAGATTTCTTCGCAATTTAGATATTAACCTACCTTTACCACCGTACAATTATTAAATTAGTGTACTTATGTGTAACGAATAATGTATTTTTAACTGAAGATAAGTTTTCCGACAAAAATATGGCCTAAGTATGGGTAACCCCCTTTCCCCCATCCTATGTAATCTATTTATGGAAAACCATGAAATGAGCCTCCTTCTTAGGAGCCATTTCCAGCCTCTTATCTGGTTCCGATATGTAGACGACGTCCTTTCGGCATGGCCTCTAGACAATAACAATGTCAATTAATTTTTCAACAACCTGAATTTGTTAGTCCATCGATAAAATTCAAAGTAGAATGGGAACAGAACAATTCTCTACCGTTTCTAGACGTAAATATCCACCGTTTAAATAATCATATCCATTGCTTAGTCTATCAAAAGCATATAAATTCAAATGCTTACATACATTTTTTCTTATTACATGACAAATCCGCTAAGATATCTTTTATTTCCTTCCTCTTTCTCCGAGCCTATAGAATGTGCAACTTAACCTTTTTTTAAGAATGAAATTAACCACCTTATCTGAAATTTCATTGAACTAAAATACCCAATTTACCTTATAAATAGATGCCATTCGAAAGCACAAAAAAACTTCTATGCCATCTCCACACCACGAAAAGGCTATTTTAAAAAATGTATTGGTTTCTCATATGCTTCAGCCTTGTCCCTCCCTAAAATCATATGCGAACGGAAATAAAATACATATTACATCTAAATATTCTAATGCTATTCGAAAATCATTGACTAGACTGCGTAATATCAATCTTGATGCTAGAGTATACAGCATACCATGCTATAATTGCAAATTAACATACAACGGAGAGTCTGGCCCCTTTAATAAGAGGATGAAAGAACATTTAGCTGATATCAGAAGGTACATGAACTCTTCAGGTCTCTTTACGCAAATGCAAACCACGACCATAGAATTGATTTTAACCATGCAAAAAATCATTTATAAATCAAACCCTTATATTGAGAAAAGAATTTCGGAATCCATCATCATCAATAAAGTTGATAATTTCAATTTATTTGAAGGTCAATACAAATTTAACAAATATATATCGAATGAAGTCGCCGATCGTATTTCTAAACTCCATGATTCAATGGGTTTAGGAGATTAGCAACTCTCCGGATTGTTTCCGGTTCCATTTCATTTTGTTTAGCTTGTCATTCGCGCTAGATTCACTCTAGTTTTTCCCAGGTTGTTTCCTGCTGTTTCATTTTGTTTAGAATGTTTCTTACCTTATATATATTGTGTTCCTTGCATAGTTTCTTCATTATTATTTGAAAAGGGCATTTTGCCGAAACTAGTCCGATAGTTATAAGTAAAATCTTGATTCAAATATTATGGTTTACCATTATCTTTTACTGATATACATCAAGGCAATGTGATATCTTCCATAATATATATATATATATATATATATATATATATATATATATATATATATATACGAGTATATATATATATATATATATATATTTTATATAGATAGATAGATAGATAGTTATACCAGGTATTGCAAAAGTCCTTTAACACTCGCTACAAAACTGTAAACCAAGGATGCAATATTAATTTTGATTAAGTTGAACACGTTTTTTTTATTATTTTAAAAAATAATTATGTGTTTAACTTATCAAAATAATCAATATGGTTGCGCTCAGCCGCTAGTACTCGCTCAAGGTAAGAGGTGAATGTCCCGCACACGTTGCATACGCTGTCCTTCCTCATGCTCTCACACATGCGTTTGACGGAGGAATTCAGTTCCTCGACGTTGCTCTGGCGGACTTTGAAGGCCTTGGGTTCGACAATTGCCCAATTAGTCGAGGGGATTTGCGGCTGTTGACTGCGGCAACCATAATTCCTTCGACCAGAACTTTATGTTTAACCCCATCGATTCATACTCGGTCTTGGCCGTGTAACTCGGGGCATCGTGATGCTGAAAGACGTAGTCTGCCTTTTTCGTCAACTTTCTCTCCCAAAGCAGGACTTTAGTGGCCAAGATGTCTCTGTAATCGGTCGTCTACCACACCGGTGGCATTTTCTCGCCATTCGAAAATACGACGCCAAGCATTATTAGGGAGTCCGGGTGCTTGGTCATGGACACATAGAGGACCAAGAAGAGATCATGGCACAAGATTATCACCCGATCATTGTGTTGTGGATGATCGGATCGACCGTGAAGGTTTTTTCATAAAAAAAATAAGACTTCGATTGCCAGGGAAATCCAAGTCTTTGAGATGGCGATGACAGCTTTCCCGATGTTGGCCTTTCATACGGTTGATGAGCAGAGGCCTTTACACACACTTCAAGCACATGCCACCATCCATCTTGAAGGCTCTGGAGGCCTTGGCCACCGAGATGTTTTTCTTCTTAGCGAGTGCAGCCATTTTTCTTTCCCGAGCACTTTCAAAGTCCATTCACAGAGTCAAACTTTTGAAAAATTTATGGTTGTCTGAAAGAGGTTGATCTTTGTGGTGTTACTCGTTCTTGAGCCTCTCTGTGATTGCGTGGACTGTCATCTGGCTGATATTAAGCCGGTTGCCACGTGCGCAAGACAGCAGAGATCTAGATTTATTTTACTTCCATCTAGCCAGCGTCAAAGAGAACTTTTTCAAGACCAGATATATATATATATATATATATATATATATATATATATATATATATATATATATATATATATATATATATATATATATATATATATAGTTACATTCTGATCTAAAAATTTGTGCATCCTTAAGCTAAGCATCTTTCTGTATTCATTAGTTTGCCAGTGATTGAAGACGACGGATGTCTCCGTCGAAAATTACTTTCCCGACGAAAAAGTTCAAACATTCTGGTTCTTTCCATGTAAATATATACGAGAATGTATATATATATATATATATATATATATATATATATATATATATATATTTACTTGTAATCGATTTGTTTCTTGGGAATCTGATATGTAGTAGGAAGATGAAGACCAAGGTCATTACACTAGTCATTTATTGGCTGGACGTTTCGGACCTTCACTAGGACAATCTTCAGCGACTGTATCGACTAATGAGAAATGGAAGGAATATTAACGATAAAAGTTAAAAGAATGCATTATATAATGGTTAAAAAAGTGGATAAAGACAATCTAAAATAATAAAATTATTAATTATTGAGATTAAAATAAAAACACAAGTAACAATATATAGAATCAATTAATACTATCCCGTGTAATTTTAAAAAATAATAGAAAGCAGTGAATTTATAACATAAACTAACTTGAATATCAACAATTGAAGGTAACTGGAGTAAACAATAAAATAACTTATTATATTATTAAATTATAAACAAAAAATAACAAAAAAACCTAAAAAAATTAAAAATGAATTAAACAGAAGGACTAACCTTTATCGTGGGAGTTGTCAAATCAACTAACTAAAGATATAAAAACTACTAACGAGATTTGTTCGGCTGGTCGGTTGGCTAGTTAATGTATTGAAGTGTTGGTTGGTTATATAGTGCATAGTTTAACTAAGGAGGAGTAATTATTTAAGTATGGATTTATTTTATTGATGTACAGTGACTCTAAGATTTTTAAATCGAAAGAAGTTAAGGTTGAAGATGATATGGTAAATGAACTGAACTAATCTGGGGCAAACCTAGTAAAATTCTACCTAACTTAGCTAAAAATATCAAAGCCCGGGTCGAAAAAACAATTAAAATAGTTCAATCATTTGAAATTAGAGCAATTCTTATAGGACTAGGCTATGAAGTGACGAACGACATAGCGGTCGAAACTCAAAAAACTAAGCCTGAAGTGGCCAAAAATTGAAGAATTAAACTGAAACTAGCTCCCACTATCGAAAATCCAATTAAAATAGATTTAATTGGGTGAAATTCGCGATGTTCCTATAGAAATAGGCTAAAATATAACGCCATAACGTTGAAACATGAGAGGAATACACAGCAATAGAGCAATTTTGGGGGCATGTAAGCGTTTTCCCCCTGAGTTTGGGCTGTTCAAACGACAGCATAGTCATTTCAAAATTATTTTGAAATGACTATGAGTGACTATTTATATTTTATATGGTTAGTTCATATATCTTTGTTAGTCACGTTGGCATTTTTTTATTTATTTGGGTATTTAATCGTTTTCTCGCTGGGTTTGGGATGTTAAAATAATTTCAAGGATTTGTATAGTAATTTTCAATTTTATTTGCAATTGCTATGAGCGGCGATTAATTATTTATAGGTTCTTTCCTTTTTTCGCTTAGTCACGTTTGCGGTATTTGTATTTAGGTGGGTATCTAATCATTTTCCACCTGGTTTGGGCTAGTAAAATAAATCCTACGGATTTATTTCGTAACTAATGTAGAAAATTATTTGGAGACCGCTATGAGCGGCTTTTTATTATTTTTAGAGGTTATTCCCTATTTTTTGATTACTCAAGTTTGTTTACATTGTGATGGGCGGCCCTTTATTTCTTTCGTGGCGGATTTTAGGGCTATTTCCACGTTTTCCCCAAGGTTTTCGCTAAGGAATTAGATGCATGGATGTTTCAGTTGATTTATTGAGTAATATTCAATACTTCAGACCGGTTATTAAAGAAAAAAAAAGATTTTTGGCAGAAATCAGTAGCTAGAAGAATTTTATGGCTTGTCTTTTTCCGGCCCCGTTTTTTTTCTTGCGGTTCTGTTTTTTTTTAATGCACTGATGTGACGTCAGGGCAGCGATTAATTTTATTATAGGTTCTTCCCTTTTGGGGGGCTTAGTCACGTTTGCGGTATTTGTATTTAGTTATCTACTTAATCATTTTGCACCTATTTTGGGCTAGTAAAATAAATACAGGGATTTGAAAACTAATTTAGACCATTATTTGGAGACCGTTATGAGCGGCTTTTTATTGTTTTTAGTGCTTATTCCCAATTTCTTACATAGTCACGTTTGTTTACATTGCAATGGGCGACCCTTTTTCCCGTTTGTGACAAATTTCTGGCCTAATGCCCCGTTTTCCCCAGGTTTTTCGCTAATGAATTAGATGCGTGGATCTTTAAGTTGATTTATTTGAGTGATATTCCGTACCTCGGACCGGCTATTAAAGAAAAGAAAATTAGTTTTCGCAGAAATCGGTAGCTAGAAGAATTTTATAGCTTGCCCTTTTCCTGACGCGTTTTTTTTTTATTGCTGTTTCGTTTTCTTTGAAGGCTCTGATGTGACGTCAGAACCTTAAAACCTGGAAGAAATATATAGACTCTTGCGAAACGTAGAAAGACTTTGGGAATTATGTCATTTGAATGAGAATGTAAAACAACATAAGTGTTTCAAATTTCGTTAAGATCGACCAAATAGTTACAATGTTAGTATAAAAACAATAAAACAAAATGGGGACCGACCGAGTAAGATGTAGATTCATTCGTAACTAGACTCGTACACGACTAAAAATTGAGGCAGCAAAAAAAGAAAAATAGCACGAAGTATCTGCGAGCCCAGTAAAGTTTCCGATGCATAAATCACAAGTCCACCACACATGCTTTGACCTGACCCTTAACATCATCTCGTGAACCAATACACACTGTGTATCTTCTGTGGAGATGTGGGCGACCCAAATGGACTGAGACGGGCTGCCAACCTTGGTTTGGATAAAGTTTGAATAAGAGGAATAAGTTTAAGGTATTTTTTTAACTTTAAGGGCTATAAATAATTTTCTCCAATAGTTTGCCTCGGCGATACAGATCTAGTTAAATCTCTCGCCTTTGATAAACACGTAGAATCTGTAAACCTGATAAAGGAAATGTTGTTATTATAAATCGGAAAGGGTACGCTAACAAAATGATGCTCACACTTTCAGACAGAAATATATTTTAAAATTAAAAGATCCCATTATTCAAAGCTTGATTCATATACAAAGAAAGAAGATTGTATCAATAGATTTTTATCAAAACTTTAGACAGGTAAATATTTATCTAACGAAATATATAAGCTACACGTATTGGGCTCCAATCCTGGCATACTATATGGAAAACCTAAAACCCATAACGAAGGAATTCCACTCTGCCCCATTTTTTCCTTCCTGTAATACACCCTGGTATGGAATATCAAAATTCCTAGTACCCGTCCTTTCCGAACTTACCTATAATTACACCACCATAGCTAATATTAACCCTCAAATTGTAAAAGATCAGTGCAACCGTTTGGACGCTGCTCACGTCATAATGGTGAGTTATGAGGTCGAAAACTTATTCACAAATATTCCGTTTAATGAAACCATCCAAATTTGTACAAACTCTCTTTTAAATTCTTGTCAAAATGTAATAGGTATTACAAGAAACCTTTTGAAGTCATTTTAAGAACTGGCTGTGTTAAGTTCTGATTTTATATTTAATAAAGAATTTTACATCCAAAAAGGATGAGTGGGGATGGGATTACCACTTGGGCCTCCTCAATTAAATTATTCACAATATAACCAATCAACACTTCAATAGATTAACTAGCCAACCGACCAACCGAATAAATTTCGTCAGTAATTTTAAATGTTTAGTTAGTTGATTTCTCAACTCCCTTTGTTCATTCTGATTTATTTTCGTGTTTTTTGTCTTTTTTTGGTCTGTGTTTTCACAATTTAATATAATGTTATTTTTTGTTTACTTCATTAACTTTCAATATGTTATAATCAAGTCAGTTTGCTATAATTTCACTTTCTATTATTTTTTTTTATACCACTGGGTAATATTATTTAAATCTATATATTATTAGTGTTTTTACTTTAATTTTAATTATTGTCAATTTTATTATTTTAACTTGCCTTCTTCCGCTTTTTTTTAATGCATTCTTTTAACTGTTATCAATTAATGTTTCTTTCCCTTCTCATTAGTCGATATAGTCGCTAGTAAAGGTCCGAAACGTCCGGCCAATAAATGATTAGTATAATCACCTGGGTCTTCATATTCCTGCTACATATCAGATTCCCAAGGAACAAATCAATTACCAGTATATATATATATATATATATATATATATATATATATATCACATCCCCTCCTCCTCTCTCTCTCTCTCTCTCTCTCTCTCTATATATATATATATATATATATATATATATATATATATATATATATATATATATATATATATATATATATGTATACATTATTTCAACAGAAGGAAGTAATATACGACTATTCGGAATAAATATGCCCATTAATTTCTTTCTCCCAGAAATTCGAAGGGAAAAATACTTCGTTTAGCAAATAAAGCGTCAGTGGCAATTTCGTATAATAGTGGAAAGAAGGCGCCTGCGAGTTATAAAAAATTAGAGGAAGGTTTTTTTTTTTAAAGTAAGAACATAAAAACTATAAAAGTGATTTCAAAGTTTTGTATTGAGTAATAAACTTTTTTCAAAGGCAAAGTAGACCTGAGATTCATTATTCTCTTCCACGCCTCTCTCTCGCTCTCTTTTCACATATACACACCCCTCTCTCCACTTTTTTTTTAAATTGTCAGGGACGGACGAAATTGGAGGGTTTCACTTGCCTGACAAAAAGTTTGCATGTCTCCATAAATCCCTGGGAAATGCTTCGGACAGGGAAATCTGGTCCTGAGTATTTTGGACAGAATCGGATAGTCTCATCCAAAGATGCTGTCGGCATCCGTATTCACTGGAGCAGGTTCGTACTTCGGATAACTCATCTATTGACATGCGTGCATTTTCTAGAGTTTGAGGAGACAAAAAGAATTGGGTATTTATTTGCTCAGACAAGACGCAATAGTAAATCAATATATATGATGAACTTTGCCTTTGGAGGTCTTAAGAGCTATACTGTGTGTAACGTTTGAGTTTGAATTTTTACGTGCCATCTTTGACTGGTTAATTATTCAGCACTAATATCACTTTTTAATGAAATGATTCACAAATGTCTGTTTTCATATGTATTACTGAAAATCGTGGAGTATCAATGAAGAATGTACAATGTCCTGTAAATATGGTAATAATCTCTCCATTTCCCAAGGAAACGCTATAACAGGAAGTTATTGTATTGATATATTTATTTACTCAATGGTTTAAGGCCCAAAAACTGTGAGAAGTTTCTTCTCTAACAAAAGAGGCTTCACCAAATTGACACGTGGAAGTTGGAAATTATTTGAGAGAATTCTTCCACATTAATTAATTGGTTATTCAACAGTCAGGAATTTTCCCTCATTAGCTGGCCAACGAGAAGTTCAGACTAAACAGCCAGTGACGATTTCATATGGCGTAATGACAAAGAGCACATATTCGTCCTTTCCTTCCTGTAAATTTAGATAGTCTGAATAAAGCATATCACATCTGTTCGCAGTGCTGATACCAATATATTAAGATATGTTTAGTTAAAATTCAATTAGTTCTGTACATCAAATATCTGTAAATTACTGCAATAAACTTCTATTAATAGATTATATACCTATACGTGCATGGTGAGTTGGCAATTTTAAAGAGAAAATAAGTTGGATTCTTGTCTACCATAATGCGACGGGTTGATACCTATCAATTATCAGGTGACAGGAGTAGTTTTAGATGAAATAATAATTCATCGTAGAATAATACTGCGACTCGTGACTGCGGAATCTCATTTCGGCCTCCAATAGGATTCTGGTGACAGGATAACAGAGAAAATCGTGACATACTACACCAAACGTGAGCCCTATTTACTTGCCTCATTTTTTTCTCCGCTCACGTCCTCAGGCTAGTAGTGACTAATAATCTTGAGTGCGGATTAATAAATCTATGGAAGTTCGTGAGTTTCCATCTTCAAGGACACTAGTTTGTCAATAAAAATTAACATAAAATACAAACATAATTTAGAAATCCCATATCTAAAATTATGCTCATCAGTATCAATAATTCAAAATATGTATAGGTATATTTTTAGCAAGAACTAAAGAAATCGCCATCCCGTGCATAATTAATTTCATTTTGCAATTGAGCTAGATTGGTGGTACAGGTGCCCATTAGTCGAACGACTTATGAACAAGAATGGATGTGAAATGGGCGAAGAAGAAGTAGACTAATGGCTGGCCCAAACTTTCTCTTGTGCAACGAATAAATCTCCCATTATCATATGAAAAATTATTTTGTCCTTTCACTGGCTATATTTTTTTGAGTTATATTTTCCTCGAAATATTATGGCAATAAAATGTTAGTCACACTCGCTACCCTTATTTTCGGTATTTGCTTGACAAACATAACATAACTAGTGGCTCGAATCGCACATCTATTTCGGTGATATTAGACGTTTCTTTTATTTTTTATTAAAAATTTAATATATTTTTTTCTAATTTTGTGTATAGGTCGCCAAATATGGGGACACTAATTATAGCTTTGGCGTAAGTTGGCCTTGTTTTGATTGCAAGGCGATCCAAGAAGAATTTGGTAAAGTGGCTTGCTTATATATTTCTGAAAGTACGGTACGAGGGGTATTAACCGTTCAAGGTTTGCAAGTAAAAGTCTCCTTTGTGCAAGGTATTAAACGCTTGTAGTTTTATACCACCTTGAAATTTTTGCCATTAAGTTAAAGATTAATTTTCGGAACGGAATATTCTAAATCGAGTTATAATGGCAAGAGCAAGAATAATGGAGATTCGCAGAGCGATGAATTAGGAATCTAATAATCATAGAATGAATGGGTCAATACTAATTTATAATAATAATAATAATTATGATAATAATAGTAATGATAATAACAATGAACGTTGAATGAAATTTTCTCTTATTTGTACCCGGAATCATTTTGGAGGCAACTCTAAGGTCCGCTTTCCTTTGGTCGTTGAAGCGGTGCTTAAAACCTACCTACCATCACAGCGGAGCCTGTGATTGGTTCGAGTCTAGTCTTTAATTGGCTGAAATGCTCTACTTCGCATCTTAATTTAGGGTTCTCTCCCCTGCGAGTTTATTCTAGAGACTGTTTGCTTAAAGCTAAGCTGCCCTTTATCAAATTTTACATTTTGGCGAAACATCTTCTGTCGCCGCTTTTGTCCCCATTCCAGACATCTCTAATTACTCTGTTTGCTTATCTGCTTTCACACTCGAGTGTAATAGCCTTAATGGTAGTCGGGTCGCCATCCAGATATTCTAATCAGATTTCGCTGGTTCACAAACTGTCCCCAAACGGCTTTCTTTTATTGCTCCTGCCATTTCATCTTTGAAACTTCCACCTAGCAAAATGTCTCTTTGTCCTTCTCTCTCTCCCTCTCTTTCTCTCTTTCTCTTTCTTTGTGTGTGTGGAGTTATTTTACACAACACACGCGTCCTCTTAGTCCACGGATTGCGTACGATGCAAAAAAATTACATTCTATCTGAGAGTTACTACTTATATATATACAATTGGTGTCTAACCTCAAAGCTACCACGTTCATTACAAAAATATATATCTAAGCGATTATGCAATGATAACAATTAACAATGCCACATGTACATATATACAATTTGCAAAGTTAATAATATTTTAAAATTGGGTTTTTTCCAAATTAAACCCCTCTCCTTGATCGTGTTTTCACAAATTTTCTCGGGGATTCCTTTGCTTCAGTTGAAGCGTTATATTGTATGGATTCGGTGTTCATTTAATCTTCATGTGTTTCACGGCCTAGTTTGTCATAACAGACCCGTGACCTTAGGCGACGTTGGTTGCCGGCATTTTGCCGGTTTCAACTTGTCAATGGAGACAGTGTCCCTCTTGCCGTTCGAGAACTTCAGTTTGAAGACTTTAGGACCGCGTTCAATTACTGGAAAGGGGCCCACATAGGCTGCCTCTAAAGGCCTTCGAATGCGATCTATTCTCACCCACACATGTGACGCGGCTTGCAGAGTTTGTGGCATGAAAGGTTATGGCACCGAGTGAATGTTGCCTGATAAACTTTGGATCCGTCGTAACAGATATCTGCCGGGCTTTGTGATGGCATTCAGCGCCCGGAAGTCCCCAACCATCCTATATTCTTCGAGTGACTTCTTCGGCGAGGCCCATTGCGATTTCGAGGGACGGATGATCCCTTCCTTTGAAAATTCATCAATGCTCGTCTTTACGACTTTAAGTTTTTCTGCTGAAAAAGGTTTTGGTCGTTCAAACATCGACGGGGCACTGCCAGTGTCAATGGTGTGTTCTACTGACTGCGGCAGGGATGGTGATGGCTGAGCGAAGGCGGGGCCATACAGAGCACCAAACTTTTCCACGATCGGACGGCCCGTGGGGGGCGGGTACGTTAAGGAGGTCACCAGTTATCAATGCAACTGAAGGCTTCTCGGAGATCTTCACGGCTGTGGCAAGCTTCGTTTACTGGTCTAGTAGTTTTCTGCGCGCACAATCTACCAAAAGATCGAAATGCCTCAGGAAATCGATTCACAAAATTGGAGAGATGGTAACAGCGACTACAAACGACCACCTAAATGATCGCCGGAGACTTGGGATTGCAATATCAGCGTGCACCTCGCCGTACACCTTATTTTTTCCGCCATTTGCCGTGGAAATGTTGACTCCCGATTTACGCACTTCACCTAATCGCACCAGTTTGGCCGGTACGATAGACACACTCGCATCCATATCTATTAAAAATTCGCATTTTGTATTGTATATTTTTACGGCGATCGTAAAAACAGATTG
Organism: Ceratothoa steindachneri; assembly: GCA_963969495.1. Taxonomy (NCBI): domain Eukaryota; kingdom Metazoa; phylum Arthropoda; class Malacostraca; order Isopoda; family Cymothoidae; genus Ceratothoa; species Ceratothoa steindachneri. The sequence continues at coordinate 143,920,473 of OZ018326.1, read as the reverse complement.
CACTTCAGCGGCCGCGCTATCTATGGCATGCCTGGTTAGTTTTCCGCCGGAAGCGGCAAAGATGGCCTAGAGGAAGGTTGCATTTGCAAAGAATCACCTCTCTTTGTCCCCCTGCACCAGGGTTTACAAGTGTTTTGCTTTTTTACCAAAATAAATTTATGCGCGTCACACCATAGATTTTTGCTCCCTTCTAAATGTCCGTCAGCCCACCGAGATATTATGCTTATAGCCACTGTTATTATGTCCTGGCCACGACGAATTCGCTGCCTTATTCACACTATCTCTATATCCACAATTGTTAACTGCATGATCATTAAATGCATAATTATTACATTCACGATTACTAAATGCACTATACTTAAAATTACTGTTATTATATGCACTATTAATTGGCAGATCGAACACTACACTGCATTCCCTCAATTGCCCGCTCGCGTTTACACTCAGGCATTACGCTTTGTCGAACATAATCAGTTCATCCGCTAATTTACCCAGCTGGGCCACGAATAGGGTCCTTTTGCGACGCGATTACAGGCACTATACTCGGCGGCAAGGGCTAAACAAATTTATATCGCACTAAATCTTCACCGACTCCTACCTGAAGTGCTGTCCTCCTTAGTTATTTCAAATTCAGTGAGGGCCGGCCGGTAAGTGGGGAAGACGCTATGAGGTTGTTGAAAAGTTCGGGCTTGCTCTTTTCGAAAAGCCCAATGACTTCCGTCTTCAGGTTGTTGTAGTTTTGTCCTTCAGAAATATCGTTTGTCAGTCGATTGCGAGTCTCCGGAGGCAGTGAGGCTAAGATTTTATAAAATTTTGCCTCGTTTTTTTTTCATTCCGGAGTTGTGGAACTGAGCTTCAATTATACGGAACTAGCCAGTGACCGCTAATTCGTTAAACATAGGTTGTTTTATGCTCACCGCATTCGTGAAATCTCCTTCTTGTCTGTCTTGCTGGTTGTCTGTGCTTTTGATCTTCTTTCTTCTTTGTTCGGTTACGGCGGCTAATGTAGCTAGCCAGTTATTTAGGTTCAAAGGCAAAAGGTCGCCAATTATAGGGCGCCAAATATGGGGTCACCAGTTATAGTTTTGGCGTAAGTAAGCCTTGTTTTGATTACAAGGCGATCCTATAAGGGTTTGGTAAAGTGGCTTGCTTAAAGGTTTTTTAACGTACGGTACGAGGGGTATTAACCGATCAAGGTTTGTAAGTAAAAGGCTCCTTTGTGCAAGGATTTAAACAATGGTATTTTTATACCACTTTGAAATGTTTACACTTACGTTAAAGATTAAATTTGCGCAACGGAATATTCTAAATCGAGTTATAATGGCAAGAGCAAGAATAATGAAGATTCGCAGAGCGATGAATTAGGAATCTAATATTCATTGAATCAATGGGTCAATACTAATTTATAATAATAACAATAATTATGATAATAATAATAATGATAATAACAATGAACGTTGAATGAAATTTTCTCTTATTTATACTCGGAATCATTTTGTTGGCCAGTCGTAGCTACCTTGCAGCCCAGCGGAGCCTGTGATTGGTTGGAGTCTAGCTTTTGATTGGCTGAAATTCTCTACTTCGTATTTTAATTTGGGGTTCTCTCTTCTGCGAGTTCATCACAGAGACTCCGTTTGCTTAAAGCTAAGATGCCCTTTATCAAATTTTACATTTTGGCGAAACATCTTTCGTCGCCGGTTCTTTCTCCATTCCAGACAGCTTTAATTGCTTTGTTTGCTTATCTGCTTTCACACTCGGGACCAATAGCCTTAATGGTAGTCGGGTCTTTATCCAGATATTTTAATCAGATTTCACTGGTTTACAAACTGTCTCCAAACGACCTTCTTTTATTGATCCTACCATTTATCTTTAACACTTCCACCTGGCAAAAAGTATATTTGTCCTTCTCTCTCTCTTTCTTTGTGTGTGTTCAGTTATTATACACTACAGTGTAATTCACAAATTTTCCTTTTCCAAGCATATCACGATAATCAACATGCAAGAAATAGTTTTTCGGCTAAAATGATTGATAAAAAGCTTGAAACGCGAGAAAATTTGAGACCATTCTGAGAGGCGTTTTCAAGAGAATGTTGCAACAGAGGATGCTATTCGGGAGTTATTACGAAATCTCATGAACCTGATCTGAGCATGATTACAGCAGAAAAGAATCCCCGCAAAATCTTGGGAAATTATTAAATTAGATCGAGAAGAATGTGAAGAGAATCCTTATTATCATCTCGTAGGACATCTAAAATTTTAAAAATACACCCCGCATCAAGCCACAGAATTCAACGTTGTGATTTGAAATAAAACGCATCTGGCATTCAGTTTCTTCACAAATTGCATGAAGAAGAATAAACACGAATGGCAGCAATGTACGCTGAGCTTATTGATTGAAATGAATCCGCAGATTTAATAAAAAAAATTTGTTCCATGACGCAACAACATTACAGTCATGTGAATAGGATAATCGAGTGAACTGTCGCATTAGATTATACGAGAAACCCACTTATTTTCTTGAATAGGAAAGAGAACTTTCTTCTTTGCATATGTTAGATTTACAGGAACTGTGTATCTTGATATGCTTGAACAATTCCGCCAACCTTAACTTCTTAGAGATGGCATTCTAAGCAAAATATGTTTTTAACAGGATTGAAAACCGTGTTATTATGCAATAATTCCCTGATTTGTCGTAGAAGAATAAAACCTTGGGCAGTAAACAAAGTTTCGAAATCTTATTAGTGTGGCAGTTGAAAGAAAAAATAAGATGAAATGCTAGAAAGTGTGTTCCAAAAAACAACATTGCTTTGAGCGACATTTCGAGATATAAATAAAAATTACTAATTCTTTGTTGCACTTACTTTGAAATGGAAATATTTTCGTGTCTCAAACCAGGTTTTCGTGATTTCCATTATTTTACAAAAATAGGACACGATAATTCTATGGGTAGAATAATAGTTGCACCATATATATACACACATCTATATATAAATATATGAATGCAATATCGCGCAGGAAAAATGAAAAGATGGTTCCAAGTACTTTCAAACTTTATTCGGTTCATTCTCAAGATAAATATAAGAGAAAATAATATAATAAGGGTTTATAACGGATGGCCCAAAAGTTACTTTACATTTTTAAAAATTAATAACACAAAAACTAATTAATTTATAAAAGTTGGTGATTTATAAAATAAAAGAGGAGATCTTGTACTTTTATTATTTAAATATAATATCATTTAATAACTCCATCATTGTTGAAACAAAGGCGGATTCTTTGCATCATATTTTCCAGGACATTTTCCCAAACATCAGGAGTGATTTTGTCGATTTCTTCAATGATGTTTTGTTTTAATTCTTGAAGATTATTTGGTTTATTTACGTAAACCTGTTCTTAAAGGTATTCCAAAAGGAAAAAATCTGAAGGGGTAAAATCAGGTGATCGTGGTTGTCGTAGAATTGCTCATAGTTAGGTCCAATAATTATTCTAGTCCTTGATCTGGACACACCGCTTTTGTCTAAGTCAGGGGTATTGACCCTATGACTCAATCCTACGATCATATATATATATATATATATATATATATATATATATATATATATATATATATATATATATATATATATATATATATATATATATATATATATATATGTATAGGTAGGCTTTAATTCTACTAAACGTGCGAAAGCTGGTTAGAGGCGTGTTGTGCCGTAGCCTGGATTCTCATATTAAAGTCCCACTTGTTACTGTAGGATAGGTTTGTGATCGTTGAATTCTAAAAGTGCAAAATACAGGTTGAATGAATTGGCAGAAGGGATGCTTAATTAAAGTCTGGCCAAGGGTACGTAAAAAGGAGGGGCCACAAATAAACACACGTACTCAAAATAAACTTTACTTTACACAAATATAATAATTAGCAATAGTTAACAGGCAAAATTAAGGATTAAATATTAAACACTGACGTTAAGCGTCTAGATTTATAATGACTTAATGGGAGTATCAATTACTGTTAATTAAATAGGTAATTTAAGAATATAGGGACACTGGGTTTACAGATTACGATTAATTGGGATGGATTGGAGAGACGACTACTCGGGTCCAGACGGGGTGGTTCGGGTGGCGTTAACACGAGTTCTCAGGGAGAGGGGGGATAAGACGACGGGTTCGGGGCTGCTGGCTGTAGTTCCGGTTAGTTCACTCCTAACTGGATGTGACAATAACAAATAGTAACTTCCAGTAACTATTTGGATGTTCCTTTTCTTTCTCAAGTTACGTTAAGCAACAGAGCGTATTCTTCTAGTCACAGACTATGCGCGGCGTGATTTACTTCTAGGAACAATTTTGAGACAGTGACCAGGTTGACTCAACAGTGCGTTGGTAGTCGATACGTTACGGCAACGACTAGCATTCAACGTGAGAATTACGCGAGTAGATTTGGAACACTGCTGTGAAGAGATGGACGGCGAAATTATTTATACCGAGGATTGTGGAAAATCGAGAGAGAGATTCCATTCACGACAATTCGCTTATCGCACCGCCTTCTGGGTAATCTCCAGGCTATCATAAAGAAACAAAATAAGATTTAACCTTCCTTGTGAGATAGACGGTTTTTCGTCCGACTTCCTGTCGCCAGTTGAAGAAAGGGTGGGGGCAGAGAGAGAGGAGACGAAGGTCAACTCAACCGACCAATTTCTTTCGTTCCCACGATTGTCTGGCGGCTGTGAGTATGTACGTTCCATACCCTCACACGCCTACCTATTTTGAGGAACATTATTCTGCCATGAAATAAGGAATAATGTGAAAATTAATTTCACCGAGGAAATTTGTCATTATCTTCCTCGACTCGAACAATTGAGTCGGTAATTTTATCAAAACCGTTAGGAAATTACCTTAGTCTCTAATGGCTACAAAATACTACTGCTACGTCAGTTTTTCTAATTTACATATACAAAACAAAACAAAACACATACGAAATACAGGAAAGAAATAATTATTTATACAAAAAGATACATACAAAAAAAATAAATAATTGACTATTAATCGCTATCTGAAATTAAGTTTCTCGAAAGGCTATCTGCAAGTACATTGTCAGACCCTTTTAGATTCCTGATTTGATAACGGTACTCCGCTAGCAATAATAACCAGCGCATTCACCTGCCCATTCGGTTTTTTACAAGTTTTTAAGTACGTTAACTGTCTATGATCAATCTCTATGAGGAATAGACCAGCTACCAGATACATTCTAAATTTTGTAATCGCAAAAACACTCGCTAGAGCTTTTAATTCTGCCGTAGCGTATGCCCTTCCGCGAGCCGAAAGTCGGCGACTCGCATAGCTTATAGGAGCGGGTTCTTGGTCCTCGTTGTATTGGAGTAATACGCAGCCATTACCCAGTTGGGAGGCATCTGTCCTTACGCCAAATTCCTTGTGTGGGTTTGGCAATTTTAAGATTGAGGCGGAGACTAGCTTCTCTTTGAGTTCTTCAAAGTGCGCTTCAGCGTCGGGGTTCAACTGGAGGGGGTCCGGAAGTTTCTTTTTTAGCAGATCGTTTAGGGGAGCTGCTACAGAAGCGAATTGGAGTACGAAGCGGCGGTAAAATGACGCAGAACCGAGGAATGACCGTAATTGCTTCTTGGTGCGCAGTAGGGGCATATTTACAATAGCCTTTACCTTCTCTTCCTGCGGGACCAGATGCCTTTCGCCTATTTTAAATCCAAGGTATTCTATGGAATTATAAGAAAAATGGCATTTTGATGGTTTAATAGTTAAGCCATGATGATTTAAGCGTTCTAAAAGCGGGCGGAGGGACAAGATATTTTCGTTCCTTGAACGTGTAGCCACATACACGTTATCAAAATAAAAAGAAACGTTTTTTAAACCGTCTATTACACGGCGCATTATGCGGTTGTAGCTACTGCAGGCAGTGACTAAGCCAAAAAAAAGACGAGTGAATTCCATTAAACCTTCGTCTGTAGGAAAGGCTGTTAGTTTCCTCGCTGCTGCCTTTAGGGGGATCTGATAATAGGCCTTACATAGGTCTATCTCAGTGATGTAGGCGGCTCCTTCGAAGAGATGTAAATTTTGGTCAAGTAGACGAAGAGGCTCGGCGTCGGACACGGTGACGGTGTATAATTCCGAAAATCGACGCACATCCAAAAGGACTGGTCTGGCCTGAGGACCATGACTATTGGGGAACAGTAGTCGGACGAAGATGGCTCGATAATCCCTAATTGCAAAAGATTGTCGACTTCCTCATTGAAAGCGTCTCTTAGGTGCACCAGTACGGGATAGGGCTTACATCGCACAGGTTCGAGCGTAGTGAGGGAGATATCATGTTCGAACTGAGTCGAGCATCCTGGGCACTCCGAAATGACTGGGGTTCTTTGCCGGGGAGCTGGGGCTATTCGGCCGTTTGCAGTGGTTTTCTGGCACAAGTCGCAAGTTTTGTAGAATTCTGCAATATCTTTGGCTGAAACGGGCCAAAAAAAGTATTTGAATACTCGCTGAGAAGTCTTGTTATGACCGAAATGACCGGCCATGGGACTTTCATGTGCTACTTGCAGGATTTGGTCTACATGTGTGCGCGGAATACACATGACCTTGGGAAGCGGGTTCGACTCATCTCGTGGAGTGCGAAATAGAAGGGAGTCGGTATTGATGAACCTTATGGGTCGGTTCCATCGAACGATCACCTCTTCGTTATTTCGGGCCTTTTGTCAAAGGGATTGAAGTAAAGGGCAGCTCTGCTGAGCTTTGAGAAATTGTGCATCACTCGTTGGGACCTCTAAAGGGGCCTCTTTAGTGAACAGGCGCGTTGGGGGAGAGGCCTCGTGGCTAGCTTGCGCTCGAGTGATAACAGATTGAGTCACTTCACCCGGGGAGAGTAGTGCGCTCTGGCCAATGCGTACCGAGCAAAATTTGATGGGGGCTGCCACTACGTCGGCCCAACCAGTGAAATATTTACACTGTACATGTCAGCTGATTACCAGGAATCTATTTTCTCGACGCAAGAAGTCATGTGCAATTGCGTACTTCTTATGTTGGGGTTCGACAGGAGGGAGCAATTTGTCCGACACCACAATGCATGTGCACCCTGTGTCTCTGACGAAAGTAGACACTTTACAGCCATTGATCGAGCCGGTTTCGAAATTTATTCCTCCAGGGTTAATCTTGTTGAACAGGAAGTTCACTTGAAATTCCTGTGGGGATGGAGATGAGGGGCATGACGTAAGCGCGGCCGGCTGTTCCGGGGGAAGGGTATCAGTTACTTGGTGGACTTCTTGACTCTGGGTGGGACGTGAGCTGGAATTCTGTACACATTGGGACTTATAATTGTCGGGGGAACCGCAAGAGTAGCATATAACCTGCTTATTCTGGTGTTGGTTATTGTAGGGGGTATTGAAGACTGAGGGTTTTCTGTCTTCGTGGGCTACAAAAGGCTTATTCTTTGGCCTAAACGGGGTTGTGGTCTTTATCAATGGAGGGGGTTTCCTTTGTTGGGACTTCCATTGACTAAATTTATTCTTCGGGGACGGATGACTTTTCTTCCGGGTATCCTGTAGGTATAGGCGATGATTTGTCGCATGGAGATCGGCTTCCTCGAGGCATTCTTGAAAGGTAGACGCTCGGCGGTCCTGCACGAATGCTCGTATCTCCTAAGGGAGGGTGGACAATAGCTGGTCTTTTAACATAAAGTCAATCAGGGCCTCATACTCCGATTCGACTTTGAAGGATTCTAACCAGAACTGGAGGTTTCGCTTCAGGATATATATATCCAAAATGTCGGTAAGTTTGACCGGGCTGGATTTTAGCCGATCTCAACTTAGCGCAGTAGAACTGAATGTTCAAGTTGAAGGCGGATAGCAATTCGGCCTTCAAGGTGCTATAGTCTATTGTAGCTTCGTGTGGTAACGAGATGAAAGTTTCTCTTAAACGAGAACTAAGCAATGGGAGCAATCTCCTCACTCCTTCGTATTCTAGGGCCCATCCGTTTACCTCGAAGATCTTTTCAAAATGTGTTAAGTATGAGCACAAATCTTCTTTGTCCTTATATTGGGAAAGTTTCATAGCGGGTGACTGGGGTTGATGATCACACGATCCAACAGAACTGACTTCATCTTGCTCTCTGCTTAATTCCCTTTCATGTTTTCGAATCCTTTCTCTTTCTTCAAATTCTAACGCTTCTTTTCTTACTTCCATTTCTAACACTTGTTTTCTTCTCCTTTCTTCCAATTCTAACTCTTCTTTTCTTCTCCTTTCTTCCAATTCTTCTTTTCTTTTCCTTTCTTCCAATTCTTCTTTTCTTTATTCCATTTCACGTGCTCTTTTCTCTCGCTCTTCGCTTTGGATGAATTCTTTTATTTTCTATCCTGTGAGACCGAGAGCTTGTCCTTGCTTGACGAAAACTTCGAACGATTGTTAAGCCATTGCTGCTTTTGCTGACGCAACTGGCGACTCACGAAAGAACTTACGCACCTAGTAAGAGAATTAGAAGCTGCAATTAATTGTTCCTAACCGATACAATCTAATAATTAACCCCCAAAATAATGAATATTTTCCTAGCTTTCTTTTTGCTATCTGGAAAGGGTTATTAATGGTTATTATTTATATTCCTTCGGGGAATAACTCTAATTATTAAAATTTACGTTAGTTTATTTGGGCTTCTTTGGACGTTGGCAAGTTAAAGGCTATATGAGTTCGTTTACTCCAAAAATTTAAACCCTAAAAGCTGACCCCAGTTTTATATATGTCGTAGAATTGCTCATAGTCTGGTCCAATAATTATTCTAGTCCTTGATCTGGAGATACCAGTTTTGTCTAAGTCGGTGGTATTGACCCTATGACTCAATCCTACGATCATATATATATGTATAGGTAGGCTTTAATTCCTACTGAACGTGCGAAAACTGGTTAGAGGCGTTTTGTGCCGTAGCCAGGATTCTCACTATAAAAGTCCCACTTGTTACTGTAGGATAGGTTTGTGATCGTTGAATTCTAAAAGTGCAAAATACAGGTTGAATGAATTAGCCGAAGGGATGCTTAATTAAAGTCTGGCCAAGGGTACGTCTAAAAGGAGGGGCCACAAATAAACACACGTACTCAAAATAAACTTTACTTTACACAAATATAATAATAAGCAATAGTTAAGAAGCAAAATTAAGGAGATTAAATATTAAACACTGACGTTAAGAATCTAGATTTATAATGACTCAATGGGAGTATCAATCACGGTTAATTAATTAGGTAATTTAAGAATATAGGTACACTGGGTTTACAGATTACCATTAATTGATGGATTGGAGAGACGACTACTCGGGTCCAGACGGGGTGGTTCGGGTGGCGTTAACACAAGTTCTCGGGGAGAGGGGGTTATAAGACGACGGGTTCGGGGCTGGTGGCTGCAGTTCCGGTTAGTTCACTCCTAACTGGATGTGACACTAACAAATAGTAACTTCCAGTAACTATTTGGATGGTCCTTTTCTTACTGAAGTTACGTTGAGCAACAGAGCGTATTCTTCTAGTCACAGACTCTGCGGGCGGGGATTTACTTCCAGGAACAATTTTGAGACAGTGACCAGGTTGACTCAACGGCGCGTTGGTAGTCGATACGTTACGGCAACGACTCTCGTTCAACGTAAGGATTACGCGAGTAGATTTGGAACACTGCTGTGGAGAGATGGACGGCGTTATTTTTTATACCAAGGATTGTGGGAAATCGAGAGAGAGATTCCATTCACGACAATTCGTTTATCGCAGCGCCTTCTGGGCAATCTCCAGGCTATCATAAAGAAAGCAAATAAGATTTAACCTTCCTTGTGAGATAGACGTTCTTTCTTTTGACTTCCTGTCGCCAGTTAGGGAAAGGGTGGGGGGAGAGAGAGAGGAGACGAAGGTCAACTCAACCGACTATTTTTCTTTGGTTCCCACGATTGTCTGGCGGCATGTGAGTATGTACGTTTCATACCCTCACAGTGGTGGCCAAGAAACGTCACCTAAACGTGAAATTAACCGACCAGGAAAGGCTGCTCTTAGTGTAGACACGGTTTCTCTCGCTCTATCATTTCGCATTAAGTGTCCCCTGTTCTTATTACTGTTTTCCCTTACTATCTTCGAAGAAGTAGGGACTAATGATTCTCGAACTGGTTATGCCGCACCAGACCGTAACTTTCTGTGCATGAAGAGGCTGCTCGTGAATTATCATGGGGTTATCAGCACACCAGAATCTGCAATTTTGTTCATTAACGTAGCCAGTAATGTGAAAATTGGCTTAATCGGACATGATTAGGTGCGAGGTGAAAGTCGGATCATTTGTTAGTCCCAAAAATTCGCGTGTAAAGTTTATTCTTTTTTCATGGTCTGCACTATTTAATTGTTCAGTTATTTGAATTTTGTATGGATGAAGTTTCAATTCTTTTGTTAGGATTCATTGCATCCTAACAGACGTTGAATCTTAGTTGACGTTTGTGGCTGTTATTGAACACTAGTTAACACACGCTGAATGACACTTGCATTTCGCACAGATTTCGGTCTACCAGAGCGTTCTTTATCACTGTAGACCCGGATTCTCTGAAACTTGATACCATTGCCAGAATGCAATGCCTCGAGGGACTGTTTCGTTGATTAAATGCTGTTCTAAAGTCCCTCTGCTGGGTAACAATTAATCCATTATGTTTTAAATAAGTAGTCACAATTCTTGCTCGCTGTTCTTTCCTGTATCTTGCCATTCTGAGTTAATAATTAGTCGGGTATTATTGTGTATTATATTCTTTATATACGTATTATAGATACACAATAAAAATGTGAAGTAACTTTTGTACTACAATAAAAACCCAAGATAATCTCTTCCATTTTATATATCACTTACTTTTATAACTTAATTAGTTTTTGTTATTAATTTTTAAAATGTGAAGTAACTTTTGAGCCACTCGTTATAAGCTAGTAAAAGATAAAGGACCGGCTCTAAGACAAGAAATAACCAATAAAAATTTAGCTATAAGCGATAGCAAAGTTGAACCGAGAGGCAAAAAAGAGTCAAGAACAGAGCCAAAAGGGTTTAAACCATTAACAGATAAAGCAATAGTCTAAAGAGGGAGATTAAGAGAGACAAGAGAAGTCAATTAAAACGAAGGGGAGAGGGACAAGGAGAGAGGAAGAGAATTCAAATAATCTTAATACAAAATCAATGTAATAATTAAATTGACACATCGGGTTCGCATAAAAATGAAAATTGCCCCCCAAAAATAGGAATATGAGTCAAAGCTAATTTCTTCAAGAATGAGTTTTTTCATAACAATATAAATTTTAAAAAGGACAGACAGGAAAGCAATTATCTGTCCATATTAATCAGCCTAAATACAATGTTAGGAGAGCTGTAAATAATCGTCCGTTTTTTGTGACTCGATTAAATGAAACCTAGTTAAATGTTCATGTATAAGCCAATTTAATAACTTCAACATTTCCCCTGGCCTCTTTAAAATTGATGTTATGAAAAAGCTCATTCTTAAATAAATCAGCTTTGACTTATATTCCTAATTATTTTTCTTTTTGAAATTTTAATTTTTATGGGAACACGATGTGTCAGTATAATCATTGAATTGATTTTGTATTAAAGCAAACCCCAATCAACCAAGCCAGGTTTAGTATATGCGAATTTACCCAACGAAACTGCAATTCCCCTTTCCTTATTCCTCTTTTAACCCTACTGCTCCTTGTTAGGGTATGACCTTGAATGCCTCCCCCATCCCCCATTGGAAATACCTCTCTCTTCTTTCAAGACCACGTGCTCCCAGCGTGAGAATTTTAGAAAGTTCGAGAAAGAATCAGTCCCTCGCTGAATTAGTCGTCACAGCTGTGTTTGCTTTCGGACGACACTTACCCCCCTCCCCCCCTTGCGATAGCGCCGTGCGCAGCCATCCTGTATCTACCCCATGCTTCAGTAGCAGGTCTATTCCCCTGCGAGGGCAGCCACATTAACACTTTTTCTTTTCAAATTACCCTGCCCCGCCCCCAGTTTAGTTGTTCAGTAACCAGTTTGCAAAGTCCGTTCAAGGATTGGTCATATTTTGTGGTGACCGTTTTTTTCCCAATTTTATTTTCGTTGTGCGTTTTTTAGGGTGGACGATCTCCTCTAAAACCCTCTATTAATCCCCGTGAAGGATTAGGACCTATTATCATTGTTCACATAGAGATCAAATTTTGAATTATTTATTTTATTCTTCTCTTTATTGCGTACAATCTTTGTACAACCCAATAGCCGTTAGGATTTTAATACGCTCGTCAGAGCTTCACAATCTTTTCTGTAAGTTCCTTGGATGCGCCCAGCGGCCAGATGCACATTTATACCAGCAAGATCTCGTCATTTGAGCGTTTCCGTTAACAAGGAGTAATCCTTGGGTTGTCAGGCAAGGATCTAGTTGTCTATATTCAGAAGGAAGAAAGAAATGAAAGGGCATTAAAACGAGAACATAGAGTGGCTAAACAGAGAAGAGAAATAGAACAAAGCGAAGCTGAAGAAAAAGAAAGAGAAAAAGAACAAAGTGAAGCTGAGGAAAGAGTAAGAGAAAAAAATCGACTGCGTGAGCTTAACAGAAATCATTTGGAAACCCACTCTGTTAGCTCGAGAAATAAATCCCTCTCAAACCCCATCCATAAAGTTGCCAGTGTTTAAGGACGACGAAGATTTCAGCGCCTACTTAACTCACTTTGAGAAAATTTTCGAAGTGAACCACTGGGATATTGAAGCCAATGGAGGCGCTCGATTACTTCCTCTCCTTAATACTCACCTTCGAGAAATTTTCATTTCGCTCACAGCCGAGGCTACTCTCGACTACTCCTCCCTTAAGTCGAAATTATTATCAGCTGTTAATATGAATCCCGATTAATATAGGTCAAAGTTCCGCCAGGCAAGAATACATCCCAGCCAGACCTCCCGTTAATCTGGATTCACCCTCCAGATAATTTTCCAGTTCTGTTTGGACTCAGCCCAAGTCAACCGTGACTACGAGTGACTATTTAATTTTGTTTTACGGGATCAGTTGATTGCTGTACTACCCTCTGAAATCCACGCATTCGTGAAGGAGAGACCCGTGTCTCTTTAAAGGAATGTATAGAAGAAGCGAATGTGCACGCATCAAGCCACCATCTATACCCGAAAGACCCCAAGATGTCTCATCCCCCATCGCCCAAAAGTAAGAGTAACCTCTACAAATTTCCTGCTTAGAATTGCCCAATTTTGTAAAGAAACTTGGTGCGATTAAACCGAAATACCATCCCTCGCCACAATCGAGGGATATTAAGCCCCTTATAAATAATCTCCCAGCGTCGGATTGCCCTCTAATACCCATAATTTGTTTTTCTTGCGGTGTTCCTGGTCATATGAGAACCCACTGTTTCCAAAACTCCCAATTTCATTGCGCTCCTAGTCATCAAATCCACCAAATAAGTATCTCTCTTTCTCATCGCCCGCTCGCCCTGCAACGCCAGCAACTTCACCAACAAGCAATCCCACGGGACAGCAAGTTAATTTCCTGTACAACAAAAGCTCCCCCGGTGGGCTTGGGTTTGAAAACGGAAGTGTTAATGGTTGCAGAGTGTCAACCCTCGTAAGAGAGACAGGATGTACTTGCTTCGTCGGCTCTGGAAAGTTGCTTCCTCCAGTGGTCCAAGTCCACGATAAATTCGCAGTAGTCCAAGACTACTTGGGATATGCAATCGGTTCCCCGTGGTCTACGGCTATCTCGAATGCAAATACTTCACTGGTTGTACCGCAGCGAGCGAAGCCCCCATTAGATTCTGTGACATTAATTTCTGGGTTAGGGGAGAGCCCGCAACTTTCCTCTAACCCAGTTGCACAGCCGTGGTCACGAGAGCCGAAACGTTAAAGGACACTGTTTTCCCAGGGCAAATAGAAACCCCTTATGCCCCAGAGTTTGCATACGTTCAAAACGGGACTTTTGTAAGCGCTCAAAAGGAATGCTCCACTCTCCAATCCTTGTAGGAAAAAGCGAGAAGTGACGAACGTGCATCTGCCCGTGGTCAAAGCGAAGTAGCCTACCTCATTAGCAATGGACTTCTTTATCGCTCCAGTTCGGCTGAGGATAAAACCATCACTCGCTCGTTGGGTATCCCGCGTTCCCAGGTTCCCCAAGTCCTCCAGCTTGCTAACGATGGATTAATGGCTGGTCATTTTAGTCACAATAAAACAGCTTAGAAAATCTTCCGTTTTTTCTTCTGTCACGGTGCTGCCGAAGAAATTGTCGAGTTTTGCAGGTCGTGTGACATTTGTCAGAAGACTAGAGCAAAAGGACTAATACCACCTCTCCCCTTCCAGAAAACCCCAATTGTCTCGGAGCCTTTTTTTAGGGTGGCCACAGATCTAATGAGCCCAATTCATCCCCAGTCTAGCAAGGGACACTCGTACGTCCTCACTCTTGTTGAATTTGCAACGAGATTCCCCGAAGCATTCCCCGTTGAAAAGATTGATAGCGTGACCTGTGCGGAGGCCTAGATTTCTATATTTTCCCGGGTCGCCACATCGAAGGAGATCTTGTCCAACAGAGGTAGACCGTTTACCTCTGAGCAAATGGAACACGTCGGTAGGCTCCTTATGATCAAGCGCTTGTTCACCTCCCCTTTTCATCACACCGCTAATGGCGTTTATGGAAATTTGAGTGGCACTCTGTACACCATTCTGAAAAATTTATTCTATGCTCATCCCCAAGAATGGTCTCGATACGTGCCAGTTGCCCTGTTTTCCTGCAGGGAAATCCCCCACTGAACGCCGAAATGTACGTGGACCAATGAGCATATTGAATGAACATTTTTTACCATCCCCCGCCTTGATGAGGACATCAAGTCCTCGTATTCTCACGTGCTAGACCTTAGAAACCCCTTAGAAGAATGCGCCGATATAGCGTACAAAACATCGTACCTAAATTTATAAAAATATAGGAAGTTAGGTCCAAAGGAAGGCGATTCAATCCTGGTGAAGAGGTGATGATCCTCCTATCCACTGAGACAAGCAAGCTCTTGTCCCAATGGAAAGGCCCTTTCCCATTCCTAGAAGCCCGCATTCATGTAAATGACGTAATACAGTCCCCTTAACGGAACAAATTGTTTCATGTAAATATGCTTAAGCACTATCACCGCCACGCATGCATTAATAATATAATTGCTCTTGACGAAAAGGAAGTAATGGAAGCCTCCTATCCATCTGAGCCTCTTAATTTAGTTCAAACCGTATGTGTCGAAGCGGACAAAACTACCCTCTCCTATCGCTCCCCAGTTCCCGTGTAAACTCCACTCTGGAACAGGATTTAAACCCCTAGTTGAAACCTTCTCAGAAGAGACAATTAGCTCTTTTGTTAACTAAATTCGCCTGTTAACTAAATTCGCCGATGAAATAATTTTCTAGAAGCCTGATTGCTCTTTATATTTTGAGCCTAATATAGCCCTATCTACTCAGGAGCCTATTAGGTCTAAGCCATACCCCGTACCCATTTATTTTCACCCTACTTTTTAGGCCGAAGTGGAAAACTTGCTAAACCTAGAGATAATTGAACCTTTTACATAGAATTATTGCTCTCTCATTGTTATGGTCAGAAAGCCGGAACAGTATTTTTGCATGTGCGTGGACTTTAGAAAGCTGAACGCCGACATAGTTTTCGAGGCTGGGCCTATCCCTTTCATAGACAAGAGCTTATATCTATTTGAAGAGGCCAAGTTTATTTCAGAGATAGACTTGTGTAAGGATTACTATCAAATCTCTTTTAAGGATAGTGCCCGGAATTACAGCGCATTTCATACAGAAAAAGGCCTTATGCAGTTTAAGCGCCTACCTTTTGGTTTAGTTACTGCCTGTAGTACCTATAATCGAATGATGCGCAGGATACTAGATGAGCTGAGTAACATTTCCTTAAACTTCGATAATGTTTACGTGGCCACCCGCACAGGGGACCAGCATCTTATCTCCCTACACTCGCTCCTCAATAGGCTTCGTGAACACGCTCTCACTAAAGGGCCTAGCAAGGGCCATTTCGCCTATAGCACTATTAAATAACTCGGTTTACACATCGGTGAAAATCGAATGGCCCATCAGAAAGTAAAGGTTAGGCCATCGCCGACATTACCCTCCCGCGTACTATAAAGGAATTACGCTCTTTTTTCGGGTCGACATCCTTTAACCGACGTTTTGTCCCGAATTTTGCCACCTTAACGTCCTCCCTTAGTTCCCTACTAAAGAAACGTTTTCAGAACCTCCTCATCTGGAACCCTAAAGCGACCACCCACTTCCATTAGCTAAAGAAAAAACTAACATCAGCTCCCATACTGAGACTCCCGAGCACGAATAAACCTTTTGTGATACGAACGGATGCTTGAGGTAAAGGCATCAGTTGCGTCTTGCTCTAGTATGAAGAAGACAGAGGCAGTTACCCCATTGCTTACGCTAGCCGGAAGCTCTCGTCACGCGAAAGGAACTATGTGGTCAGGGAACGTAAAGTTATAGAGATTGTATGGAGTGAACATAAATTCCAAACATATTTGTTAGGTAAGGAGTTCGTGATCGAAACCGATCATCGTTCATTTCCTTACTTAAAGAATTGTAAAAGCCAAAACGGAAGGGACGGAAAACTCTGCGTAGTAAATTGTGTTAAGCATTGTACTCTCGTGCACATAATCGAGTCTGTGTACTCGCCTTTTTTATAATTCTAGAACTCCGTCTTAACCGAGTATATTTATGTTCCTTGGTTCTAAAGGAAAATTTTGGTGCTTAAATTTGTTCACATCTGTCCTTTGTCTTTTCTTTTGTTTTTTGTTGTATTGTATTTTTTTATTTTAATTTATATATTGTTCCAATACTCTTTTATGAATGAATCCTTTAGATTTTTTGTGTAAGTCCCATTTTCCTGTATTTATTTATTTTGTGTTTTTTTTGGCGCTAGTTAGCGACGATATCTTTTTAAATATACCCTGGGACAGGGATTAAACGGAACTCATTCTTTCCTTTAGTGACAGCTGTGTCGACTTAAATTTAAATGTCCGTCCTTATTGTACACCTGTAGATCCAGGTCAAATGTTTCCCATACACGACTCACTCCATGTTTGGGGATGTCCTTTACCCTCCTCTTCGCATCAGGAAAACGGCATCTTCGAAAAGGGAGGCGTGTGAGGGGATGCGCTCGAATGACCACTGTGAGAGGAAGCTCCCTCGAAAATTTTCCTCTCTTTTTTCAAGACCACGGATGCCTAGCGTGAGAATTTTAGAAATGTCGAGAGAGAATCAGTCCCTCGATGAATTACCAGTGACACCTGTGTTTGTTTTTGGACGCCACTCATCCCCCCCTGCCCTACTATAACACCATGCGCAGCCCTCCTGTATCTACCCCATGCTTACCAGGCATGTTTATTCCCCCGCGAGGGCAGCCACATTAAACCTACCCCCATATCACGAGGCATGTTTCACTCTTTAGGACCGACTCATTATCATGAAGTGTGTTTGCACACTTGGACGATAATCAGCTTAAAACTGGGGGCCCAGCCAAGATAAGAGATGGATAAACTTCACAATCGACAGAATAATCTTCCCTTATATTATTTATACAAGGTGTCCCAGAAAAAAGTTAACCGTACTTGAATTAATATACCTCAGAACCTATTAAAGGTTTTGGAGTCTTGCAAAATATGACAAATTTACCAACTATTTATCTGTCGATTCTGGAAATTTCACTAAATTTCCTTTAACGATATTAAGTAACTAATGAGTTTAGTGGAGGTTATCAAATTTATGTTTGCGCAAGGAAGTAAAATAATCAAACTTCGAAGTTTAAAATCAACAAATATATTTAAATCCATTTTTAACAAAAACACCTCTTCATATAGGTAATACAAATTCATTTTTTATTTTTTTTTATTTTCTAAGCACCGTTTCTTTCCACATGTCCTCCATTTCTTTCCAAGCACAGTTGCGCCTTTGATCGCATTGATTGAACAACCTTTTTGATTAACTTGTGATTTTCCATAAGTCTATTGACTTCACGTGTGATACTATCTCTTAACTGGTTGATGCTTTGTAGGAGTAGAATACACTTTATTCTTTAGATATAACCCATAAGAAATAATCGCACGCTGTTAAGTCAAGGGATCTTAGAGGATATTAATTGCATGATTCAGCGCGACAATGCGGTTGTCAAACGTTCCTCTTAGTTTTGTTCTTACAGCAGGCTATTAATGAACTGGTGCGCCGTCCTGAATACACCCAATTCTATTGAATTGATTGCCGTTAATCTGGAGGAGTTCCGGGAAGATCCTTTCGTTGATCATGTTCAAGTAGACAGCACCATTCAAGTAATTCTCGTGGGCCGACAAGATAGCCATTCCCGCATATTCCGATCCACAGTGACACTTTCTGCTGACAAATACATGTGTCAAAATTGAATGCTGAGAGGTGGTTCAGTGGCGCATATTGCCGAATGTTATGGAAATTTACCTTTCCATTCATGAAAAAGGCTGCCTTGTCACCAATCACAATGTTTTCCAAGAAACGAGCAGGTTTATGGAGAAGCCATTGGACAAATTGTCTACGACGAGGAAAATCAGTTTCAAGAAGCTGGTGTCCTGCATGCATCTTATAGGGATGCCATTTGAAGTCATCTTTAATAATGCGGTAAAATGATGACTTTGACTGATACATGTAGATTTTGATTAAGTGTCATCTGAACATTTTCGATGTTTTCTGTCGTTCTTATGTTTCTCATACGACCCAAACGACCTTTATTTAGATTTAAGCAGGTTCTTTCATGTTGGTATTTGCGAACCTTTCTCCAAATTGTGGGCTTGCTTGGTGGGTGCCTACCTGGAAAACATTTTTAAATAAATCTTGTACTTGTTTAATACTGCCAGTTTAATCAAGTTTGACACTACAAATACGCGTTGATATTTTATTAACTGCATGATTAAAAGGTTCTATGTAAGTAAACTTTTACACAGGAACGCTTTGATTTGCTTAGGTAGGCAAATGTTGGTATTTGCGAACCTTTCTCCAAATTGTGGGCTTGCTTGGTGGGTGCCTACCTGGAAAACGTTTTTTAAATAAATCTTGTACTTGTTTAATACTGCCAGTTTAATCAAGTTTGTGATTACAAATACGCGTTGATCTTTTATTAACTGCATGATTAAAAGGTTTTATGTAAGTAAACTTTTACACAGGAACGCTTTGATTTGCTTAGTAAGCAATAATGACGAGACCATACCACAGCGTGGTTAAAACCCACTGTAAAATGGCCTAGGCTTTGCTTGAAGAATCACACAGTGACATAGGCTACCTAGGCTTCCTACGCTTCTCTTGGAAGTGCGCGGTGGCCTAGCCTTCCTAGGCTTCGTTTCATTATTTTACTTCCTTACGCAAACATATTTTTCATAGCCTTCACTAAACCCATTAGTGTATCAATATTATAAAAGAGAATTTAATGAAATTCCCAGAATCGACAGATAAATAGTTGTTAAATAACAAACCTTTAGCAGCACCTAAAAATCTCGTTTAGGTTTTGAGTTATACTAATTCAAATTACGGTTAAATTTTTTCTGGGATACCCGGTATAGGAGGAGTTTATTCTGTCGATTGTGCAGTTTGATCTAAGCGTTACTTTGGGCAAACTGGAAAAACATTAAACGTTTGTTTGTCCAAACACAAGTAAAATATTAGAAGAGATGAACACAATAATGCTTTCTTTGTTCACTTATCTAAACATTGTCATCATCTCAATTGTAATTCTGATAAGTTTATTTACCAATGAGCGGATTATATTAAGAGAAATATTGTTGAATATTACTTCATTAATTCCTCTCCTTACCTCAATATATACTCCGGTCTCTTTAAACTTGACTGTGCCGTTAATTCATAGCCGTTTGATTTAGTTACCTTGTTATATTTCTATTGGGTATTGAATAATGTATTTATATTTGCGTATGTATATATTTATAGTTATGTGACTTATATTTCTACATTTCACACACTTTCTGACATTTGGACATTTTGGTAGAAATTATATCTCAATGTCTCTACCCTTTTGTACTTGCTTTAACTCACTCTTTTCTGATAATTTATTTATAATTTCATCTTCACTCTGTTTTGTATGCTTTCTTTGTATGTACGAGAAGCGTCGCTTAGTTTTTCACTATATATTACCCATTTTTGTAAAGTAATTCTTTATGTATTCCTATACAATGAACTGAATGGATTCTGTTTTTCATCTTTCCTGTGGGATTTATCGCCCCTCATGTATATAAGTATATATATATATATATATATATATATATATATATATATATATATATGCGGTTAGTTAGTCTAAGAATAAGAATTCATTAATCCGCTAGAGAAGTCTCCTGGAGTTCCTCAACCCTCTTCAGGTGTTTCTAAACCCTAAAAACTTTTAAAAACGCCTGGAGACTTCTCTAGTGGACTAAGGAATTCTTATTATTACCCTTAGCTAACCGCATTGACTAAAAAGTTATTGTTCATTTATAAATACATATATATATATATATATATATATATATATATATATATATATATATATATATATATATATATATATATATATATATATATATATATATATATATATATATATATATATATATATATATATATATATAGAGAGAGAGAGAGAGAGAGAGAGAGAGAGAGAGAGTTCCTCAATAACCCAGAGGAAATAAGGAAACATGATAGATAAGTGAGATCATATTTTTTATAAGAGCATACAAGGATCACAAATATATTAAGAAGTACAGAAGTACAGAAATAAGAACGAGCAAAGACCCTAAGGTTCGCTCAAGGCCAGTCCGCTTATACAGTCTAACCTTAGTGTATCATGCTCTTTTTTTTCATGCTATTTTTCTGTTATATATATATATATTTAACTATTTCAACTCTTACACACTTACCTACATGTGTACCCTTGACATGCAGGTTTAGCTACCCCTCTAATTCACTAACACGCTTCTTCGAGCCAGGATGGGGGAGATGATAGGACAGTACTCTCGTCTCCCGCAGGCGTCGCCTGCTAGTGATGAAAATAATATACTTATAGGACAGACAGAAAAAGAAAAGGGGAATTCACATTCACTCCATGCATGGAGGCGTCCCTGGCATCTTTCTATTCATCATTTCATTTCAATCCTTAACTCCTTATAATATATGACGTTTTAATCTGTGCTCCTACTACGTTATATTTACGCTATTGAAGTACTCATCAAGTCGGTTTTTGAACATATTAACTGACGTGCTTTCAACTATACGGTTTAAAATCACGTTTAAAATCACGTTTGCGTGATTTTAAACGTAAAGTAATTTTGGGCTATAGTAGAGTTAAATTGCTTGTTCACTAATTTTAAACCATTTTGGCGTGTGTTGGCCCTTTCGTCCAGCTCGAACAATAGTCTGTAATCAATATTAGTAAATCCTTTTAAGATTTTGAATAATTCTATCAATTGTCCATGTAATCGTCTAATTTCAAGTGATAGTAGGTTTAGTAAGAGTAGTTTATCTTCGGATTTCAGGAAATAGTTTCGTAGCCCGACGCTTCACTCTTTCTAACTGCGCTATATCCTTATTTAGGGAGGGACACCAAAATTGGACCGCGTATTCGAGGTATGGGCGCACGAGCGATTTGTATAGTGGCATGATTAAATCTTTCGATTTGAAAGTGAAATTCCAAGCAATATATCCTAGCATTCGGTTTGCTTTTATGCAAGCTTCTGCGCATTACTTTAATAATTTAAGGTCCTCCGAGATTAAAATCCCTAGGTCTTTTTCTAATTTAACGGATTCGAGAATTTCATCTTTCATATGGTATTCTACTTTTAAGTTCTGACATCCTAAATGCATGACCTTGCATTTACCTATGGTGAACGCCATTTGCCATTTATCCGAGATTAAAATCCCTAGGTCTTTTTCTAATTTAACGGATTCGAGAATTTCATCTTTCATATGGTATTCTACTTTTAAGTTCTGACATCCTAAATGCATGACCTTGCATTCACCTATGGTAAACGCCATTTGCCATTCATCCGCCCGTTCCACAATTTTATTAAGGTCCCTTTGCATTTGCTCTACATCGGCTCTCGCAAGGGCACGGCTTCCTAGCTTTGTGTCATCTGCAAATTTAGAGATCCTACTAAACACTCCATTATCCAAGTCAGTAATGTACACAATAAATAATAATGGGCCCAGGGCTGACCCCTGTGGTACCTCGCTGGTGACTGGGGCCCAGTCTGAACATGCCCCATTTACAACAACACGCTGTGAACGATTTGATAGCCAGTTTCTAATCCATTTAAGTATGTTGCCCCTCACCCTAATTGCTCTAATTTTCATCAATAACCTTTCGTGCGGGACTGTATCAAAGGCCTTTTTAAAGTCAAGGTAAATTATACCCGCCGCTTTAGTTTCATCATAGATGCAAATCATGTTATCTAAGAATTCGAGTAAATTGGTTAGGCACGAGTGCCCGCGTCTGAATCCATGCTGAGGGTCTGCAATTAAATTATTTGTTTCACAATGGCTCACCAACTTATGTCTAATTATCGATTCTAAGATTTTTCTAATAACAGAAGTTAGACTGATGGGACAGAAATTAGTAGGCTCAGTTTTATCCCCTCTTTTGAATATCGGCCTAACATTAGCACGCTTGAACTTTATTGGAACTAGGCCTTCCTCTATTGATCGATTGAAAATTGTGCATGCGGTCTTGCTAATTCATTTTTTAGTTCTTTAAGATGTTTTGGGTACACCCCATCGCGCCCGGGTGACTTCGACTTTTCCATTTTATTAATATATGAGAGAATCTTCCCTTTATTTATATTTATATTAAATAGGGTATTTTGTCTTTCAAAATTTATGTCTTCGCCTAGTGTTTCTAATTGCATCACGTCTTCAATAGTAAAAACGCTCGAGAAGTGCTCATTTAATATTTTAGCAAATTGTTCTGGGACGTTCGTCATAACACCATCTTTACCTCTGATCGGCACTATTGAACCCTTTATGGGCTTGCTACTGTTAACGTAACTGTAAAACCGTTTAGGTCCGTGTTTCGAAATTATAGCAAGGTCTTTTCATATTTAAACTTAGATTCTCTAATGGCCCGCTTTACCAGCTTTTGAACGTCTACGTATTTTTCCCGATTTGTTGTCGTTTCGTTTTTTTAAAACTTTGATAGTCTTTATTACGCTCCCGAATTAAATTAATTATTAAAAGGCTAACCCACGGTGCTCTCTTTGACTTTCCATTATTTTAACGAACGTACTTAACTTACTCGGAATCCACCGTGAACACATTTTGCTGTAGCTCCGAGTACATTCCTTGTACTATCTTATTATCAAACATCTCCCCCAGTCTATTCTATTAATCCGGTTACGGAAGGTTTCAAAATTAGAACTCCCAAATCGTAGGATTAGTTGTGAACTCTCTTTTACCTCAACACTCGTATGAATTTCAAACCTAATTACATTATGGTCACTCATCGCCAAATGCTCACCCACGCAAACGTTTTCTACCAAAGTTTCCTCTGTTGAAATAATCAAATCCAGTATATTTTGTTTACGCGTAGGTTCCTCTACTTTTTGCCCAAGAAAATTATCCTTAATGAAATCAACTAATCTTTCCCCCACTTTATCCGAAGGAAAGAGAAAGAGAGAGAGTTACAAGGAGTTACAAGAAGAGAAAGTTCCCTAGAAGACCTTACGGTCCGTTCAAAGAGGATACCTTTGGACTAGCAATTGAGTAGGCACATGGCTGCTCAATTGTTTTGAGTCCCTAAACGGCCACTTTTCAAGACTTTGTCTAGTCTTGACTTGAACTGGTCAACAGATTCACTGTTGACAACTTCCACTGGAAGTGCGTTCCACTTACCGCAAATACTGTAGGTGAAAAAATTCCACACAGATTGAGGTTGTAACACTTCAGTTCAAGTTTGAAGCCGTGATTGCGCATTCTTTTCTCACTCAGTGTGAAAATATCCCGGTAGTCAACATTGTCGAACCCTCGAAGTATTTTGAAAACTTCGATTAGCTGACCACGCAGTCTACGGGTTTCCAGCGAGAACAGATCTAATTCCCTTAGTCTATCCTCATAACTTTAATGTCAGATAGAGGGAATTAGTTTGGTTGCCCTAGCTTGTACGCGTTCCAACCTTGCGATGTCCTTTAGAAACAAGGGACTCTAAAATTGTACGGCATACTCCAGGTGCAGCCGAATGAGGGAGTTGTACAGACAAAGTACTATCTCTCTGTTACGGTATTCAAACTGGTGCTTTATGTAACCTAACATCCTTTGGGCTTTCTTCTCTGCCTCGATCCACTGTTTCGAGAACTTGAGGTCGCTAGTGATACAAACACCCAAGTCCTTCTCAGTGTCATTTCATTCAAGGGCAGTTCCCTTAAGAAAGTACTGAGATTTGGGGTTTCTGTGTCCGATATGCATTACTTTGCATTTGTTCACGTTGAAAGGCCTTTGCCACGTGTCCGACCACTCCCCAATCCTTTGAAGGTACTCTTGGAGGCTGGCAGTGTTCCCCTCCTTTGCCACATTGATACCAAGCTTGGTGTCTTCTGCAAATTTAGAGATTTTGGCGACCATGTCTCCGTCCATGTCGGGGACATAGATAATGAACAGTAGTGGTCCCATGACGGAGCCTTGAGGCACACCGCTATACGGGCGCCCATTCAGAGGCCCGACCATTCACCCCTACGCGTTGCCGTCTGTCACTTAGCCAGCTCTCTATCCAACCTACTACCTTGCCGCCTATGCCCTGCACACGCACTTTCCGGAGAAGGCGGCGGTGTGGTTCCTTATCAAAGGCCTATTGGAAGTCAAGGTACACAACATCCACCGCCTTGTCTCGATCATGCTCACTAAACACGAAGTGGAAGAATTCCACAAGGTTCGTCAGGCATGACCGTTGCCTTCGGAAGCCGTGCTGGGAACTCTTCAGTAAAAGGTTTGACTCTAAATAAGACGTTATCTTGTCCACTATCATGCTTTCCCTGAGTTTACCGACTATCGAAGTCAGACTGATAGGTCGGTAGTTTGACGGATGGCTGGGGTATCCTTTCTTGAAGATCGGAGTCACCTCCGCCTCACGTCAGTCTCTAGGAACGCATCCGGTGGGATTGACATATTAAGATAGCGCACAGATGTCGTGATACTTCATCGCACACTTCCTTCAACACCTTGGATGGAAACCCGTCCGGTCCGGGGGACTTATTCGTCTTTAGGTCAGTGATCTTTTTTGTTTATTTCAACTTCGGTGAAGTCCATTACCTCCAGCTTTTCCCCCTAGTAGGAATCCGTGGGCTGTGGGATGGGACCACACTATTTAGTAAACACTAAAGAGAAGTAGTCATTGAGCAGGTTAGCATTTTCTGCATCTGACTGAGTTAATGCACCCTCCTCATCCACTAAGGGCCCAATCCTACGATAGATTGGTTTACAGCTATTTACATAGCCGAAGAACTCCTTGGGATTCTCCTTTCAGAGTCTCGCCACTCGGAGTTTCTCAGCCTGCTTAGCCGCCCTTATGCTGGACTTCACTCTTCTGGCTAGCCTCCGGTACTCGTCAAAGGCACCCGAGATCTTCGATCGCTGGTACGCATTTCTCTTCTCCCTAAGCAGTTGGCCGATTTATCAATTAAACCACTTTGGTTGAACAAAAGACCGACGGAGGCATTTTAGAGGGATGCAACTTGATTGAAGACTCATGAACTTATTTTTCAAATGATTCCACGAATCCTCAACATCTTCGCATCCTGCTAGCCTTACATCAGTCAGCCCAGCACGAAGGCTCGCAAGTCTGCTCTTCTTAAGTCAAGTTTCCTTGATTGACTGGCAACAGACCTTACCTTTGGGATCTTGACGGTAAATTTAATTAGCTGGTGATCACTGCCACCGAGCTCTTCGCCTACAGAGAGATCCTCAACGATATCATCCTCAGAGGTGAAGACCAAGTCGAGAATATTGTCTCCTCTCGCCGGTTCTCCTACCCATTGAGTGAGGAACTCGTTGTTGGCGAACTCCAGGAGTAGCGCGCTCTCGCCACAGGCTGCTCTGGTTTTCCAGTCAACTTGTCTGTTAAAGTCGCCCATAACGATGCACACTCTGCCTTGAACAAGCTCACCCAGCAGCTGGTACAGTTCCCTGTCCTTCTTAACGGGTTGGAAAGGGGGTCTGTAAACCACCAGGGTCCTGTATCTGACAGCACCTATCTCTTGGTCAACGCCTTAAGGCTCGTGATCGGATATAATGTTGGAGTTCGTAGATTTGATTGTATCCTTGACATACAACATTACACCGCCACCCTCTCTGTCTGGCCTATCTTTGTGGAAGAGAAAACTGAATAAACTAACATAAATTTGCGTTACATCTATAGAGAGATTCTGCTCTAATTTGCACATAGAAAAAGATTAAAATCTATGTAGGATATTCCATCACAATACATTGTCTTACCTCAAGCGGCTTTATAAATTATACGGGTCTCACAGCAACAGTGAAAATAATGAAAAACGTAAAGTAAGTAACTAGTTACACATGGTCGATTAACTATTTAAAAATATTTTAAAGATATCAAAAAGAGATGAAAAGTATAATTAAGGAACACAAGTAACTTCACTGTAACTAATTATTTTGAAAAAAAATAGTCCAAAATAAAGCAAAGCTGAGAAGCGAGTTTTGCGTGAGAATCAAAATTTAATGGTAGAATTAGTGATCATTACATTCCAAATCTAAATTTTCCTCGGTTCAACCACGGGTGAATAAAGGTTGTCTATATTAAATTTAATTCCGGATTTCATGGGGAGTATCAATGATTTAACATAATTTAAATTTCCAATTGACCATTCGCCACAAATCATATTCTCTCGGTTCCTTGCACAATGGAGATGTCTGACTTTTCATTTTGTTTTATTTCTTTTTGACAAAACTGAGTCTAAGTAATACGGCTGACTCATGTTTTAAAATCAAAGTTCACTTATTACTTGTAGGTTTAACAACACTGCCATAAAATCTATTTCACAATATGCATATATATTTATATATTGTTCAAGCTCAAACAGCTAAATTAGTTTCGAATTGCGATCTCTTTAAAATGGAGCCGAGCCCATTTATTAGTATTGGAGCTTTCAAATTTAATATCAAAAAGAGAGAGGTTGAGGAAGTTTGCTCTGACAACAAAATAATAGCCGAAATCAACTATTTTATGGCGAGGAGATTTAAAAGATTTCCGTAATTAGAATTTGAAATAAAAGAATTCTTTTTGTCAAATGCCCGGCTCATTCATTTATGTATTTACTCTTCGATACTAAGATTAAAATTCAAAATCTAAAAAAAAACAGCCATGGATAAATTTTTATCAATTTTCTGAAATTCGCCAAATATAAAATATAGTTACAAGCCGCTGTTCTCTTCCTTAACAGGACGAGCTTGGTTACACAGGCACCCATGCGAGGTGTGGCCTATGGCCTTATTTGCTAATCTTAACCGCCTTTTTTAATCCCCTTTATATACTCTTTATTTTAAAACCCTGAACACCCTTTTCTTCTTCGTCTTCATCTTCATCTTCACTATCTTCATCATCATTATCTTTATCTTCTTCTTCATCTTCTTCTTCATCTTCATCTTCATCTTCTTCTTCTTTTTCTTCTTCTTGTTCTTCTTCTTCTTGTTCTTGTTGTTGTTGTTGTTCTTCTTGTTTAAAAACCGTCTCGACGCGCACTTAAATAGTATAAATATAACGTAGTCTGAGCACAGTAAATAATAACGTCTTTGCAAAAGGAGTTTGGAGCGGAGGAACAACGAGAGTAAAAATGATGACTAAAAATGATGCCAGCGATTTCTCTTGCATGTGTAGTTTAGATATCCATTTTCTTTTCCGCCTATCCTATAACTAGATTTTCACCACTAGCAGTCGAGGGCTGCGGAAGTTGAGAAGAAAAACTTTCTATCACCCCCCCTTAGGTTGAAGTAGTTAATATGCCTGACATTGTACACATGTAGATAAGTGTGTACAGTAGATTATATATTTAAAAAAAAAAAAAAAAAAAAAATAGCATGTTAGAGATACACTCGTAGATAAGTGTGTATCGTAGTTTCGGATGTAGTGTAGCGGACTAGCCTCGAGCGGACCTTAGGGTCTTTGTTGGTCCTAGATTCTGTAGTTCTGTAGTTCTGTAGTTCTTCTTCTTATAAAGGAATTATTAGAAATAACTTTGATAAAAAAATTAAATATACTTATGTGACAACCGAACTAAAAGAAAAAATCTTATTCAAACACCTTCAAAAAATCTCGTTCTTAAAATATAGGGTTATGGATAGAAGAAAATATACAAAAATAAATTTTATGAACTTCACCCTTTGTAATTCTTTGTTTTTTAAAAAATTTAAAAAAATTCGATACTTCTAGTTATTTCTGAACTTCACCATTTTGTTTTTTGATATTATAAACGAATTATTCGAAATAGTTTTGATAAAAAACATAAGTCATAACCAAACTAAGATGATATTATTATTCAAATACTCAAAAAATCCCCTTCTCAAATTATAGTGATGATAATGATGATGATAATGATGATGGTAATTCCTTTCATAATTTTATGTTTTCTTATATTTTTATCTAAACACTATCCTAATTGATAGTACTCTTACTAATTAAAGTACTTTTACAAAATTGTCCACCCATCAAACGCAAGAGGACTTAAGGCATAATCCGAGCCACAATGCAAGAGCAGCATTTAAGGACAGAGTTACAAAATATTGTTTAGTTTTGTCGGGTATTCCGTTCATCGGCTGCATAAGTTGTATGAAATCACAATTTGCTTTTATATATGTGTGTCTCTTTGTGAAAAGAAAGAGTTGCAAGATGAAATCATTTATCATTGTAAGAGTTATTGTTCTGTCACACATACATATAGGTTAGCGCAAAAGGATATGCATTATTGTTGCTACCAATCAAGATGGAGTAGCGTATCTATACAGAACATCCAATAGAAGGTTGTTCCATTGTGTATTTATCTTATACCAAAATAATCGAGGGAGATTATTTTTACATAAGCAAAGAAACGTTGAGAGATTTACTAAAGAATAGGTCTGCTGACTAAAATGTCACATGATCTCGCTTATTCTGATTTATGATCTTGCGACCTTCAAAACATTCAATAATTCCGGACTAACCTCGAAAGGATTTTTGCAATTCTATCATTCGATAGAGAATGTAAAACAACATAAGGGTTTCAAATTTCGTTAGAATCGGCCAAATAGTTATGATATTATCGCCAAACTTATTAATTCCCGGGCTAACCTTGGGAGGACTTTGGCAAATATATCATTCGAAAGAGAATATTAAACAGCATGAGGATTTCTAATTTCGTTAGAATCGGCCAAGGAGTTATGATGTTATTGCCAAAGCAATTTAATTGCCGGGCTAACCTTTAGAGGACTTTGGCAATTATATCATTCGAAATAGAATGTAAAACGATATAAAGGTTTTAAATTTCGTTAGAATCCGCAAGACAGTTATGATGTTATTGCCAAAACGAAATAATTCTCGGGCTAACCTCGGGTGAACCTTAGAAATTAGATCATTCGAAAGAGGATGTAAAAGAAATTAAGGTTTCAAATTTCGTTAGAATTGGCCGAATAATTACAATGTTATTACAAAAACACTAAAAACAAAACGGAGACCGACCGATCGATATAGTGAGATGTAGAGTCACACGTGACTAATAACAATAATTTACGTAACTATTTTAGGAGGGAAAACTTAGATAAGTAGAAAAAACTTTTAGCCTACAACTTACATTCACTGTTACGAGTTGTATCGTTGTTAACGGAAAACCAGTAAATATAAATTAGGTTGATTTGATTTACAAGTAATTTGCGTTTTGGTGAAATATATTTATTCATGCATAGCTGAACAATGAAATAATTTCAATTAATAATATATTCGCCAATTTTGTCAATCTCATCTTGCCCTCTAGCAGGCAGCTTTGGATTACAAGAAGTTTTGCACAAACCTTTTTATCTGGTAACATTCAGAATTTTATTTTACTATTTACAGCATTTTGAAGTGAAAAAGAACGTAGAAATCACTTGGTGCAAGGTCTGGTGAATATGGGAGAAGTGGTAAAACAGACCAGCCTTAGTCCAATATTTTTTCAACGTCATTCTCACTTTTAGGGGTTGGGCGTTATCATGGAGAAACACAACGTGTCTCCTGTTGACGAATGCAGGGCGTTTTATTAACAGATTTCCATGCACACCTTTGATCTATTGACAGTATAGGTTGCATTCTAGTAGTTCTCTTTAAACATCTTCATCCAAGTCTGATGATCGTCCTGATTTGCGTTCATCTCTCAATGACTGATCCTCAGAACGAAACTTTGAAAACTAATTTCTGGTTGAAAATCAGTAATGGAACCTTAGTCATAAACACTACAAACTTTCATGGCTGTTTCTGAAGCGTTTTTGTTATTTTTAATCTCACACGACATCCAAATTAGGGCATGATATTTTATTCTAAATTATGATGCACACTTGTTTACTGTTTACTGTTGATGTAATCCTAAGTGTGAGTGGTGAACGCTTTTTCCAAACAGGTAATATCAGCTTAAAGTTGAAACGCTGGAAGTTCAAAATGTGGCGTTACATTTTGCTTACAATAAACGGAAATTACTTAGGACAGCCTGATAAATAAGATTATCAACGCAATTCAGCATACTACATATATCCCATTCAAAGTTCTCTACAAAGTTGCAAGACTCCGATTGAATCAATTTGTGTTATTTAGTCTCGTGTTTTGTCATATTCGTTGAATCTGTTTAGTCGTTGCCCCAAATTTATACAAAAATAGGGTTAAATATCCTGGGTTTCGTTGCGTACGAACCAACCCTTACATTTCTCTCTTACGACGAAACGAGAAAAGGAGAAATCGGAAGGCTTTCCATTTTTTTGTGTACTTGTGTGTTATTCGGTTGCTTATGCGTCAGCGATTCGATTCTTACTTTACCCTATTTAGTTAGTTCTATTTATTTTGTTTTGTGATATTAATTAATTCATCTTTCCCCAAATATACGCTTCATATTGTGTGATCACGTTTCATTGCTAGAGATTGTTTCTATACGTCTTGTGCTGTGGTAAAATTAACTCTGTGCAAAGTGTACAAACATATATTTAGATTAAAGCAGTCTATCTATCAGTTAGTCCTAAGATATGTATATATTTAATTCACTCACAATGTAATCAGGAAGTAAAAGGATTAGTCGCCTCCTTCCTCTTTAAACGTCACCAAGCTTATTATTTGCATATAACTCTGTGTGAACTTGTATAATGCGATAATTAAATTCCTGCAGTCGTTTCAGTTCGCATTTTTTTTAAACTTGTGGACATCCATTTTGAGTCAGTGATCATAATGCAAATCATCCAATATATGGCCTTTCATAATAATAATAATAATAATAATAATCAACCACTTTCCTCCAAACTATCGTCCAGCAGCAGCAAAGCCCATAAAATATACTCCCACTTTTTGCTACATATTTTACGTGTAAAGACACCCATATTTCTTTGCACGGTAAATTGGCTTCTCCTAGCAATGAAATACTATGTCTGCAGCATCTGGTGAAGAAGGCCGGAAGCACACCACTTATAAACCGCGTACAATCGGACTATCATACACAAAATCAACCATTTGCTTTTCAGTCAACTTTTATCTCTAACATTAATTTACCTAATGAACACACCTCTTTGCGCAGTGTTTCAACCATTCTCACACCCTGACACTCACGTATATTCTCTACACATCTCCATTTTCTTACATGTTAACTTCTTCCCACTTTTTCTTCATTATAACTTTTGCAAACCAATATTCCCTTTCATTTTGTACATTTGCGATATTCTCACTAAGAGCTTTCTTCCTCCCTAATTTGAACATTATCCCTCTAATAGGGTAGGTCATACTTTAGGGTAACCATATATTTTGATTAAATCCCTTTAATGAGGGCTTCTTACATGATAGATTTTCCGGTGTAGATTTTGAAAAATAACTTTATTTTGTGATACGATTGCTCCTACCTACATCAATTTCCACTTAAATAAAAGTAAATTTTCCCCTTTCGTCACGAGTTTATGAAACCTATTTTTATTTAATCCAAGGACACACAAACACAAAGTAAGTTCAAATTTTAACGTTTATTGGGTTAGAAAAGTGTATGCAAAGTTCCACATATAGCTGCATAGGTTGCTTTGAGAGATTTTCAAAAGTTAAACTTCACCAGAGCACACAAATCTTGCTTTGACTCATTCCTGGATATCATACGTTTACTTGTCTTTTGTGCTCTGATTCCTCCATCCCTCTTTTCATGTGATAAATACTTGGAAGAAGCCTGAGTCACCATTCTTACAACCCTATTAATTCTCTGTGTGTGACAAGGCCAGTAAGATACTTTTATAGGAGAGTTAATGAAGTTTTTCAGTTCAGAAGTACTTAAAGTGCAAGTGAGAGGTGGCTGAGAGGCATCCTCTGATCAATTGATCAGATCTCAAATTCTGGTAGATTACATTTGATGTCTGGTGTCCTTCGAAGCCTTTCAAAGATGTTTGCTAGTTGGGTATCTGGGTCTCCTTCTCCCCCGATGGTCTGGATTCTTTTCACCCTTTTAGTTCTCTCCGCCTGATATTCAGAGCATATGAGGATATGGAGGATGGCTTCACTGTATACATACCAAGCTGATATCTTAAAACTTGTCAAAACAATATCCAAAACCTCCTTCCTCTGAGAATTAATTCACTGAAATTACAAAGAAAGTGCCTAGGTTTCTCGGTCCTAGAGTGATTAATCCTAACGTTAAACTAGTATGGGCAATATACACCAATGATGAACTCAACACTCAGTCGTAGATTCTTAAAGGTTTTTCCATTGAGCTCATGCTTTGATACCTACAGCCGAAGAAGTCTGTTAGCTGTGCTCAGCCAGCGATCGTGTTTTACTGGTCCTATTTATAATAAAGCTCTGTAGGAAGCACTCCATCTCTAATTGCTGATACAATTCTATAGCCGTAGTGCTGATCAATGGAAAATTCTTGCACCATTTTCTGAGGTATCTTGGTATGTGGAGGACCTAAAGATATTTGAGTAAAGTTTAGGTTGATTTCCAAGTCTGTAACAGAGTCAAAGAGCTTTCCTATTGATCCTGAATGTCTGTTGTCAGATAGTGTTGGGCCATCCAGGTTGATAATTAGAAGACGGAGAAGGAGTTCCCCAGTGTGCAAGTTCCAGACCAACCAAACAAGATTTCTGCCTCGATGGAGCTCCATTTTTCGCATTAATCCAGCATTTACACATGTGTTTACAATCGCGGAGTCTCCTTCAATGGTAATTAAGCTTTTATCCAAACCCCTTTCACTCAGCCATTCCAACATAGCCTTAGCAATCTTTCTTGCATTTGATTCTTCTTTTGTAGCCTTTTCTGGGAGAATGTGGAGGAGGTAATTTCTCCAAGGCTCACTGATGACAGTGTAATGCTCCTCTTTTGTTTTTGCTGAAACAATTTTTCACTCCCCTCTGCCTCAATCATAAAACTTTTAGCATCAATTCGTCCATAAAAGAGAACACAAGAAATTCCCCCATCCTTCTTTAAGTTTTACTCAAACTCATGTTCAATAACTGTCAGTAGCTTTTCCTGTGCTCTCTTAACTTTATCATTATCAATTACTTTACTTTTATCTTCCTTATTAATAAATCCAGCATCTATTATAGCTGTTCTTTCTATATCTGCTGTTGCTATAGCTGTAGTTAATCTCAATCCGACACCATATCTTATTGTAGCAAGAGCAATATTTGGAAATTCCTCATAATTCTTTATATTCCTGGTGGAAGATTCCGGCTCTTGGACAGCTTCAAAAGTTACTTCATCAGCCAAACTGTTGTCACCATTAGAATTTTCTGCCTCCAGATCTTCACCTTCTGCCAAAAGATGCTTGCTTTCTTTGCTTGCTGCTTTTCCTGCTAAAATAGCGCTATCCTCCTCATCTTTTCTCTTTCTTTCTGCTATCCTTTCTTTTTCTTAACTTTCTGAAGCTCTTGATTGTCTTTTATGCTCTGAAATATCAGCACCTCCAATTTGAAAGGTACCTTTACTTCCAATATAGGCCAGTTCCCTAGTAAGTATTTTTTTCTCTTTACTACAACAGTAGTTAATGTGGTCTTCAGTCTAACAGCCATTACAACCTACTTCCCCCAAACTTAAAATTTGACATTTGCATGTCAATATCTCAAATAATTTATCTAGATTGCAATGAACCTCTCTTTACGTCAATTTTTCCTTTAATAAGGGAAACTTTTACTGCCTCCTTCCACACCTCCTCAATCTTTGATATTATTGTGACATTTTGATTTGCAATAGGTGGTTTGAAGAGAGCATTCGCTTTGGTCCACTGATTAATCAAGCAATACTACGTCTTTTCCCAGCTGGTTCACTTCATAATTTCTCCAGCCATCTTCACTTTGCTACCTCAGGTAAATGCCGTACCTGAAAATACTCGTATCTCTTATTGTTTGTATTCAGACACCATCAGCTCCTGCCCAGTCTCAACAGAATTAGTCAGATGAGAACTTGATTTGGACCTTATTTTGTTTTTTTTCATTGTCAAACTAATCTCACGTATATCTGCAAATAAAATGAAGGCACTTAGATTAAGAAATAAACTCTACCAAATAATTATGTTATTCTAAAATGATCCACAGCCTTTAATAGCACTTAAATAAAATGTATATGCTCTATAAACAGTTATCAGTTACAATAGTTAACAGAACTGGAAACACTACTGGAATATTGCCTTCCACTGGGTAATGAGTACTGGCTACTTGCAATTTTGGAGTTAGACCAAACTACATTAAGGGTCATCTTTTACAGGTTTCCTACTTCTCATGTCTCTAAAACATTTTTTCATTTTGTAGACAAATATCTTTCAGACTACATAAATGCATTGATGATAGAAAACGGTAAATTTCATATGGGTAACTAAAATAATAGCAAAATATAGTAAATGACCCAGTACTAACAATAGTTGAACTTCAAATTGATGTAGGTTAGTTCAATCAGAATTTAACTTTTCTGCCAAAAAGTATGTTCTTTTCACCAATATCCATCATTTGAATACCTCTTATTACCAGTTTCATAAAATCCTAGAGCATGACCCGCCCTATCACTCCAACATCTGTACCACCATGGCATCAACCTAGTCTCATGCAGATTTATGGCACTTTTAATACTGCACTCTTAGCATTACCTAACGTTTTGAGGGACGCAGAGACCTCCCTACCTTTCAAAACCTTTTCTAAACGTAATGCCACGAGCTTTAATATCAGACCCAATATATCTTCACCCCGAAACACTATTATATTTCTATATTCTTCAGGTAATTTAGTCCTCTCTTCTTACATGCCACTATCACTAGGTTATCAGGATATGCCATATACACCTTTGCTTTACCCCAGTTATTTTTATCTGAAACACGTTTTACTTTAAACATAAATACTTGTAATACTTTTTATAGGATCAAAAAAGCTGGCACAAAAAATTTAGTTGGACAAAATAGCTAGTTAAAAAGAGCTAGTAGGAAAAAACAGCTAGTCGAAAACATCTAGTGGGACTAAATAACGTGTCCAAAAGAGCAGATTGAAAAAAACAAATAGTCCAAAACATCTAATTGTAAAAGCTAGTTCAAACTATTTAATTGGAGAAAAAAGCTACTACAAAAGTTCTAGTTGGAAATAATAGCTAGTTCCATAAGAGTTGGTTGGACAAAAAAGCTAGTTCAAATAGAATTGTTGGACAAAACAAGTAAGCCAAAAGATCTGATTGGACAAAACAGCTAACAAAAGGAGTTAGTTGGACAAAACAGCTAGTAAAAAAAATATAGTTAGATAACCTGCTATCTCTCAAAAAGCTAGTTGGACAAAACATACAGTGTAAATGAGCTATTTGGACAAAATCGCCACTCCCAACGAACTGGTTAGCCAATAGAGATAATCCAAATGAGTTACTTGGACAAAAGAGGCATAAAAAATATACATAAATGGTGAGACAAAACAGTTAGTCTGGCACAATAGCCTCTTCTTGAATAGTTGTACTCAGAAGCCTGGGACGCTAGAACATTGCTTATAAGATTCTCACTTAATTTCTCTTTCTTACACTCAAGCATCATCACATATGTATCCCTCTCGCTCTAATTAAAATGCCGGTTATTTTTTATTTTCCCTTCCTGCCCTTCTTCTTGGTATCTTTTCATTAAAAACCAGCCTTTTTAGCCTTACAAACCAAAATATGCGGTCTGAAAGTACCATAATCATGCCTCTTATCAGTTTTACATCAAATTAATCCAATGCGATATCCTTTCTTACAAGTCGTAACTCAAATATACCTTAAGATTCCCCTCCTTCCGTTTGTCCAATCCCACTGTATTTATGCACAACCTTTTGCCTAAAGAATGCGTTCGGCACATACAGGATTCTTTCAGCATAGAACCTTAGCAGCCTCTCTGCATTTTCCTTCGCTTCTGGTGTAATAAAAGTTCCGATTATCTCATTTATTATCTTATTATATATTTGCCGTTCCCATTTACTACAACTATAAACCATTCCCAATTCTATCCAACATATTTCTCAAGTCATTCCGGAAACTTTTTCTCAGCCTCATCTTTTCACACTTGTAAATCTCAACTTTATCGTCATAATTCTCAAGCTGACACATCCATATCCAACCATTGCATTATTCTACTCAACTTCATGTAGAATAAACTGCGACTTTATTTAAACGTTCCACTATGATTTTCACTAGATTGGACTCATTCAATCTCTCCCAACAAATTATCCTTTCCCTTTGCCTCTCATAATGCAAGTATCTGCAATTTCTCGCTTCTACACACAGTTACTACATCTCTCCTCTACCTCTATCACTTATGCTCCTCAAATTCCACACACCTACGTATTTTATACAATAATGCAGCGTGACTGGCATGATTGAATGGGATGCGTAACAATCACGCTCATAACCAAGAGTGCGGATTGCAATCGTAGGAAGGAATCCTTCAGGTGCGCTTCTTTCTAGTTCGTTGCACATTTTAGGGAATATAAAACGTAACGTACTTTGCCAAAGTTTTGTTCATCATGATATTATCTACTCTTTATTAAAAAAAATTTGTTCACTGATTCCAAAGATGTTATTTTTGTTGGCATCCTCAACTGTTACATAATTACTGAATTTGATATCATTAGAAACCGCACTCTAGGATGATTTATATATTCTACGATCTAATGTGTTTGTTTCTGTTTCAAATTATTTCCTTGCATATAATTTTAGTTTTCTTAAGTATGGCTACTAGAGGATGCAATAATGCTCCCGATACAGTTTGTTACGTATATGGTGGATATTATATTGGGACAGAGCAGTTATCCCATAAAATCGTGAAAGAATCCAAATTCTGGATAGCATAGATTCTACTTTATGTTTATGCCCGAGGCTGACGAATAAGACCTGGGCCTCTCGTATGATACGTAGAAGCTATCAATCTACTCTAGAAGGATAGTTGAGAGGTGCAAGAAGTGCCATGCCTTTTGTTAATCACAGACTATGGAGAGAGCCCAGGAGCTAACATGACGACTGCTATTCCTGCATGATAGATTTAGAAAGTACAGAAAAGTATCCAGAAATACCATCTTCTGTAGCCCTCTTTCAAATTATATTAACTTATCATTATGACATCGATCAGAAAATGTATGTAGGAATACTTCTCAAGATATTCTACATAAATTTTACTTTTAGTTGGAATGTTGTATTAATTTCATTCATGTGTCGGTTAAACTGTCTAAATGTAGTACTTTTGCTTTTTTAGACAGAAGTTGTAATGTTTTTTTGGCCAGAATAGTCATCAATTAGCGGCCAAAGAGAAATAGTTGAAGCATTCGTTCCAAGAATGAGTACGCATTCCCATTGTCCCAAATAAAGTGAACTGAATGATTTAATCATGGATTTATTCCTACTACGTCAGGAGCTTAACTTTTAGCATCCAGGCAGAAGGAATAGATTTGACTAGGGAGAGGCTCCAGAATATCTGTATAAGGGAAACGAAATGATAAACTTAAAATTTGCTTTGAAGTGAGTGGGGTTTTTTAATTCTGCAAAGTTATGAATGGTTTGTTTACTGCTGTAAAATTGAAGCATGGCCCTCCGGAATAGCGACTTACAATAGACAGCGTAACGTGAAGTCTCATAAATGTGTTACTACACAGTGGAAACCAATATATGTGCATGTTTGACACTTGCACACAATGTAGAAAAGAAGAGGGAGACAAGGTTAAAGAGCATCTTGACAAACTAAGCTATGCTGAAATTCAGTGTGATATTGATTTGTTATCATTGTGGATACACAGAATATTCGTGTTTCCATTGATAATGAGATAGCAGAGCTGATGATATTCATTAGCGGAGAGTTCATTTAGTGGCCTTCGCGACATGAATTACAGCCATAGATGTTAAATGTTGTCATACTGTCTCTGTGGATCCTTCCAAGGTTTTATTACTCTCACTTTATATAAAATTAGAATTGATAAAGAATTTGTAAAGATCTTAGATTTTGGTGGAGATGCCGTTTAAGATATTTCAGCTATTCGAAGATTTCTGAAGCTAAGATTAAGTGTGTTATATTCGTTGGACCACAAGCAATGACCTAAATCGAAAGAGAAGCATAGTGTGCCTTTCGTGGTGTAGTTCATGGATTCTTAGTAAATCACAAAGATCCAAACTAAACGCAGCCAGTAGAAGCTATTATTGAGAAGTCCAGAAAGTTGATCTGACGTAGGTCGTTAAAGGTGCATTTTATTGTATTCAGATCTGCATAGTTAGCTTCATAAAAACTTAGATGATGCCTTTGAGGACTATGGTGATAGAATACATTGGGAAATCGCACCAATAGAAAGAAGAGACCAAGGAAGATGGGATACTGCCATGATGGGAGACTATATGTATTTGGTCCCAAATCAAAACAGATAAAAGCGTTCATACTAAAAAAAACACGATCCTCAAAGTATTTCTAAGGCATAGATTAGCTATTATTTTTGGCTCTTAATCATTACTTTACAGTTGCTAAATACGTTCCATTACGTGAAAATACACATGCTGCTTCCTCAATATCCTTAGCAATTTAGAATAGATTGAATAAGACATACCATCCTCGTGAAAGAATGCCTAAATAAAAACCAATTGTTGAACTAAGAGAATCTCTAAAGATACTGACGATATGGCATAATGGGGTAATATTGAAATTAGCGGTAAGTGATGCATATAAATCATGAAAAATGTATATAACTAAATTATTGTTACGTAGTGTTAGCCACCTTTTACGACACGCGCAGTTTTAATGTGTGGTTAATTCTTTCAAGTCCACATGAAAGGCAATATTATAATGTTGGCCAAATGAAGCACTGTAGAGAGAAAAATTTCCTCATCCTGAAACGGAAATCATCTTAATCAATTATTAGCATTTATCGTCATATTTTTACCTCTATATGCTGCACTCAAAATATTGAGCAAGTGAGAGAGAAGAGAATGAAAAGAGAAAAAGAAGAGAAAAAAGAAAATAAAAAAGAGAAATATAGAGAACCCAGTCCATCCTGCGGTACTCTTTACAGGAGAAGCTTGCGCTTCGCAGGCAATCTTCAGTTTGTCTACAGCCTATCTATCCATGGCAACGGGTTTGCCAGTAAGGCTGCTTTTTTATTTTATCTATAACTTTTTTTTTAGCAACGTGATTTTTTCAAAGGGGGGGGGGAAATAGTTTAGAGTTCATTTTTAAAATTACATATTATAATTGGCGAAGTTCAGAAAATTTATTAAAATTTAACCATAACTGCTTTTTTTAGATTTTAAATTTTAATCTTAGTAGCAAAGCGTAAGGTCCCCCGTAGGGGGGAGTTGCGAGCCCATTTGCCTGGTTTCCAAATAATTTACTCTTGGTCTATGTATTTGCAGATGCATGCTTATTTTATAGACCTACAAGTCACATCGTATTCTTTCTTACAGAAAGAACTTGGTTCCACAGACACTCCTTTGGCGTGTGGCCTACGGCCTATTTGCTATTCTGAACCGCTTTTTTTTAATCACTCTTATAGACTCTTTATTTTAACACCCTAAACACCTTTTTTAACATAGATACCCTGAAAATTTTTTTTAAAGTTATTTCACCTTTTATTATATTGTCTTTATCCCAAAAGATTTATATATAGTTAAGATTTTTCCAAACACTTTTTTCAACATAGACACCCTGAAACCTTTTTTGAAGTTATTTCACCCGGTTTGATATATAGAAAAACCTTCGTCAGATCTCTTTTTTTCCTTAAAAATTTTTATATACAAATGATATTAAAAAAGCGCCAAAGCCCTAATTTTAATACATTTTTTTAGCTTCACGATTTGTATGTTTTTTTCATTCCAAATCATTCGATAATTATATTTATTTTTTCTGAACTCTTAGAAAGAACTTTGATAAAAGTTCGAAACATACAAAAAACAGCCCTGCAAATAAAAGTTTCAAATAAACCTAAACTCAAAAACATGAAAAGGTTACTTGTCCACCAAGCAAAAAAAACATTTTCTGAAATGTTATATATTTACCAAGTTAAATTATAGAGTTAAGGATGACAAGAAAAAAACATCAGAATTCTTTTTAAATACAGAAAATATCCTGAGAGCAGTTTTTCCAATCTAAATGTCGTTTAATACTTTACTTTTGATTTCCTGAGTTTTAAGGGAAAGTATCTATTTTCTCTTGCTAATCATTAAAGTCGAAAATCGATTTTAAAAAAAACTTTTAGCTAAAATCTTCAAATATACCCAAAAATAACGGTTAGGTTTTATTTTGGGAGCTCCACCATTTGTAACCGTTGGTTTAAAAAAAGTCCAAACCACTTGATAATTATATTTATTTTTAAAAGTTTCATTTTCTTTAAGAATTTTAATAATTAAAGGAACAAACCTGGTTACCCTCAAACTTTAAATAAAATTAGGAAATATTCAGAAATTTTCCCAAGTTAAAATATAGGGTAAAAGGAATAAAATTCAAAACAGAGAGAAAAAGTGAAAAAAGTGGAAAAATAAGAAAAAAGCGAAAATATAAAAATAAAAAGAAAAGAGAAAAGACAGGAGAAAGGGAGAGAAATAAATAGGTAGAAACAGCGTAGAAATATACTGATGTGTCGTTTTAAGGAATGTTGGGCAGGAAGAGCGTAATGGAGCAGAGGTTAAATTACCTGCGGCGGTTTTTTCGTGTGGTAGGTTTAACTCATCGACATCAGCAGCCCAGTTTCGAGAATAAGGGCGGCAACGCTTTGTCTTTTAATTAACACGACGCCTCGAACTCACTTCAAAGGCGATTATTATTTTAAAATTTTCTGTAAGGAAAAAGAAGAGCATTTAAATAAACCTTAAAAACTGAAAGAAAGATACTTTGAAGACTTTGCCTCTCTCTTCCTTTGGTGATACCCTCTAAAATCTGCTCTAAATCAATTCTTTTCTCCTTCTTAGTTAACTTTTTGAATATTTATTTCAGCTTTAACAGTAAAGATTTCAATCTTCACGCTCTCTTTCATGTGATTTTCTCATATTATGAGAGATACATCTTAATAATCCATTGTCATTTTACCGATATTTGATAGATTTTCACACGGTGGCGATGGAAACCACGAAGTAAATCATAGATTAAAAAATATGATACTACTAATTACCATGTTTATAGCCCAAAATGTGTCTTCGATTATCTTATCTAGCACCGATCAACTCCAACATACGCTAGTAACAAAAGAATTTTACAGAAACAGACCTTGATAAGAATACTATCACTTTATTTTTATCCATTTCCTACTAACATATAAATTTGCACCGACAATAATCCCGTAGTTGGGAAAGGGTTGTCATAAATTAAAGACTCCATTCTCAAAGTTGAAAATGATCATTTTCGGCTGTGCTGAAGATAAAAGGGAGTAAATGGTACAGAATTCAGGTTAAAAAAAACGATTGTCGCACACATTCTTTCGTAGCTTACTCTTCTTTCGAAGTCTAATTTCTTATTTTTTGCCATTATAGACTATTTTGACCATTTTAACTAACCGGTCTGTATCTTATCTGGTTCAGAAAAATGCACTTGCCAAATAATTTTCCATTTTTGCTCAAAAAATCGCAAAACACAAACTATATATACATACACAGTTACTCCCAGATCTAAAATTCCCATTACGTCTGGAGAACTGGAAGTCTCTGTTCTCAAACAATATTGAGAGAACGCAGAATTTAATCCACAAATCCACGATATAGCGCCAGTTTTCAAACAACACGGAACATGTAAGGGAACCATAGGCCATTGTAACAACAAGGATAAACAGCCAAATTAACTTCTTCAAGCAGAGAGCACCAAGCCCTTAACGTATGACCGAGACGACCCTTACCAAAGCACCAGACAATATAATCGACGCTATCAAGGACATCTAAAATGCGGGCCCAAGCACCGGTTATTTTCCAGAGGATTACAAACTTGATGATATTTGTTCCAAACAAGGCACAAAGTCGATCTCACCAGTTACAGACCTATATCTCTTCTGAACTTAATAGGAAAATTCTTTGAAAAGATATATATTGATCAAATATCGAAAGAATAAATTGATAAAAATAACTTAAACAACAAATACTAAAGGGATTCTGTAACAGAAGAGATAACAAAGGAGAACTTGCCATCATTACTCAGAAGATAGGAAGGCTAAAACAGAGAACAAGTAAATTGATCTGGTCCTGAGAGATGCTAAAAGGGCCTTTTAACAAAGTCATGCAACAAAAGATCTTAAATTTCGAGCTAAAGAAGGGTCTATAGATAGTTCTCTGCGACTATCTCAGAGATAGAAGAGCATATG
The DNA here is from genome assembly GCA_963969495.1 of Ceratothoa steindachneri. NCBI lineage: Eukaryota > Metazoa > Arthropoda > Malacostraca > Isopoda > Cymothoidae > Ceratothoa > Ceratothoa steindachneri. The sequence continues at coordinate 143,877,474 of OZ018326.1, read as the reverse complement.
TGTTAATTAAAGAATACAAAGGGACCTTACTCAAACTTGAAGCTGGATTCCTAGAAGGGGGCTGCTTTAGTTTCCTACGCTATACTCCATCTAAACTGTGGATCTACCTCCGCCAATCTTACCCGAATGTGTAACATCCATTTTTCTGAGACCATATATAACCCAAATAGTCGTCAGCCACTACAGAAATGAAAACATTCAGGGAGGAATAACAGCTATTGAATTCAACACATAAGCCAATTCGAAAGGGAATATAAAATCAAAACTAACATACGAAAACTTTGTGGTCGATGCCGCTATCCCTAATACTCTCCTTCCTGCAAAGTCTAACCATTGAGGTGCCGAAAATAACCTAGTATGGTCGAAAGACGTCTTAGACTAAAAAAAATGGATTTAAGCGCTCTTTTGAATATAATATAACTATTGGTGAAGACACCATCAAATAAAGAAAGAATAAATGTCGATGTATGCTTGTTAAGACTCGCTTAGCGCAATGGCGCAAACACAACCACGGGCAGATAGCCGACCCTAGCCCGCCTGCGATATGTTTTACAGAAATTAAAGGAATGGAGAACCGCCTCTTTGATTTTTATACTGAGTGCGATTTACGGTTGACCGGGATTTATCTAATTTTAATATATATAATAAATGGAAATATATATATATATAAAGGCGAAAGAAAAAATTACTCGATAAAGGTAGTTAATTGTGAGAATTTATAATATGACAGAATTAAGCAGCTGGAGTAGCAAAAATTAATGTTAACTCGAACAAGAGATATTAATTACGATTAAGCGGGAAGTCATTCAAAAGTGGATGCGGGTGATGATTGACGGGGTGTAATCAGAGAATTACAACACAAGATCGCTTTACCTGGAAACATGGTGGTCATCTGAGGGGGGGAAGACCAATGACACAGGTCTTCAAGAAGCTACTTCGGGGAGTCCTAACGAGGAGGACTCGTAGATGGGGTATTTTAGTACTTTTTGTTGAAGAACGGGATATCTCTACTCCAGAGAAATGGAAACTCAAACATGAGACTGTTCTGCGCTTCGGCAGTGAGTCTCAGACACAAAGGAACGGGTGGCCTTCCACTCCTATAATTGCTTCAAAGCATATCGCAGACAGTCTCGTGTCGGCTATCTTCCCGTGCGAGGCATGGCCCCTACACGACCATACCTCGACAGTAGTGACTAAAGGTTTTGAGAAAACTACTTATCCATATATAAAAAAATAATAAAACTAAACAAAAGTTGCATTTTGTTTGTCCATGGTATTATAATTTTAAGATGAAATATATAAAAGTTCAAAGGACAAAACCACAAATAACCACAGGTGAATTTTCATTAAGTTATATTACAAATAATATATTGACTGTTACTACAAAAATTAGTTCGTTTGTAATATTATTGTAATAAATTTAAAGAAAGGAAAGCGTGAATTTCGCTGGGGGAGGGGAGGTGTCGAGAGGACCTGCCATGGGTTAATAGACCACGGAATTAGTGTACGAAAGAGTTTTGGTTTAGGGCCAGGCAAATTTTTCTTCCTTTGATAAATAAAAAGATATCAACAAGACGATCTCTCTTTGAAATTATATTGGAAGTGAGAGTGGTAAGGTTGAAGGAAGCGAAAATGCGTGAGGGCACCTAATATTAGTAGACTACTTGTAGTAGTTGGACAAAATGCCGCGCAATTCTCCTAAGCCTTTCCCCTTTAACCATCGTAATACTTAAATTCCTTTTGATATGCTGGAGACTAAATTTGTGATGACATCTTTAATGATATTGCTCTAGTTGCGTTCAATAAGCACCCTCATCTGCGAAAAATTGGATAGCTTTTTTTATTAACCCTCTGCTTTATGATTGCCAACAAATTCTGTATTGGATTCAAATCTGCTGAAATGCCTTGTCAAGGTCTTAAACCTTCAATGTTAATTACAGCCGAGACCTCAGTTATCATCTCCAAATTGTCCTGAAATTTGGGAAAAGGCGACGATGAAGCATATTTTGGTGCAATTTGGGGTTCTCTCATTGTTCTTGGGCAAAATCGATAGTGGCCTATTACCTTAGATGAAAAGCAAAAACCCCAACCAGCAAGAGTTTCCGGATGAATCCCCCTGTTCACGACAGAGGACTAATGAAAGATCTACAATTTTCTCCTTTTGATAAGGGATCTTCCAGAAGCTCGAAACAAGAGAAATAAGCTTCCTTATAAAAAATCTCTTTGCCTTAGTCTTTATAATTAATATAAAAGAAGAGCCTATCGGGAAGGTTCTTCTTAATTAGTTGAGGCCTCTTCTCAGCCTTTTTTAACTTGAGAACCTTGTCCAAAAGTCTCCGCCTCACTGTGCAGTGAGGCGTTTACAGATATTTATTTCCAGTAGTGAACAAGGTTGCCACTGGTGACAACCCAAACTTTGAGTTGCGAACTTACCAGGAGACAATCTTAGTGTGCATATAAATCTGTTGGGCGTCCAAAAAACTTCTTCACAAGAGTATAAGCAGTCCTTCTAAATTCTTTAATGATCAGAAAGGTGGTGCCTCTTGATACTATACCATTAACAACTATCTCTTTGTATTTCAGGCCACTTTGGTGTAGAACAACAATGAGTACATGCTTTTCTTTGGAAAGAACTCTGTCTGGAATTGAAAAAGATCAAACATTTATTATTAAAAAAGGAATATTACGAAATAGATTACCAGTACACATTATCATTTATCTAACCCACATTTATCATCACTTTTCCCTTATAATCGAAAAAAAAAAGCTCCAGGGAATGAAACTCACCTTCTACTGCAAGAGGATAATAACACGATTTTGGATTCAGAGAAAAAATGCACTTATTTTTCTTATAACATTTTAAATATTGACTTTTTATTTATTAAACCCGCGTTATTTTAAATAATGGAATAATAATTTCTATTAAGAAAATTCTAAAAAGAAATTAAAAAATTAAAATATATGTTAGGCTCAAAACCTTTGGTCATAATTGAGGAAGAAGAATGATAGTATAATCATCCATGATCGAAAAAGAATAGTCATAAAAACTAAGGAATAATATGGAAAGTTTTCCCGACCAAAAATACCATCCAGAACCATCCAATCAAAAGCATTCAATAGTGTCCGGTCGTTTTCATATAAAAAACTGTTATTCCAAGAAACAACCACAAAGCACCAGAAGAGGACATCACTTCGGAGTTGCCGAAAGATTTTGGAGATTTCATCGTGGAGAAACTAGCTTCTTGAATAACAGCCGAATAAAGGAAAGAAATTTCATTTAGTTACTGGAATTTTATTGCAGCTCTATTTTCTGTACTCACAGGGTAAGAATAATTAGAAGAAGAAAAGAGTCAGATCGGCTCACCCGTTTCGGACCAAGAATTAGTCACTTATAACCATAGTAAGAGCTTTTTCCACGCCAATTTGCTCTATATGTTCATGTCATGGTGTTCCCTGTGTACCGTTCTTTCCGAAATGAATGGTCAAGATCCAGAATGGACGTTTTGTAGCAATTCCTTCCCGGAAGCAAATCGATTTACAATTACAAGCCTAGAGATTCTGCGACGGTCCTTATAAGTCAACATCTTCTGCTCGCCAGTTTGGCGAGTTCTGCCATTGCATGTAAATCCAGATGACCATACTAATTGTAACACTGCCAAATTCGGCCAACTCCTTTACATGATGACCTTTGGAGCGGCCAAATGCAATCACACCTTTTTGACATTCTATAACGACGCTTTTCCATCCCATTTTAAGTAGAGCTAATTCGCTATCTACCGATCTTCACGCCATCCACAACACAAATAAAGCCTAACTAACGTTTCCACGTAAACTAGGCTACGCTTCTCGGCTGTCTACGATTCTTACACGCTTCTGATGTTAAATTATGTTTTTTCTCCCTAGGTGACTAACTTTTTGTCCGGTGAGCTTATATATATATATATAGTTATCGCCGAAAGTTTTAAGTCTACTATATTTTTTCATATAAGCTAATTAATAGAACTAATCAAACGTCGCATTTTTTTTTAATATGTTGGTCTTATAATTTGGAGGTAAAATAAACAAATACATATTTATAACCCAAGCCCATTTTATAGATAAATACAGTCAATTGATGTGCGTAGTCAATATTTTTAAAGATGTGCTTCTGTTTGAGGATACCACAATTCGTTTTAGCATGCTGAAGTCCAAATTTATGATTAAATATGTACTAATACTGCTCAATTTTAGTTCGACAAGCGAGCGAAACTGTTCGCAATTGTGTCCTTTGTTTATAAACAACAAGTTTAATTTTGATGTTAATTTGAGCCAAGAACTTAGTTCTTGCCTTTGCTTTGTTAAAAAATGCGATAAGATGCTGAAAACTGGTCTTGAGCTCTTGGCAAGAGCAGCAGATGAAGAATATTTTACCACCAGTTTTTGTTCTTGGCGGTGATTTGGGTCAAAATTATTTGTGATCCAAATCACTTAGATCAGAAGCACCCTCAGAGTTGGTGTATCATGCTGCTTTACCGTAGACACGTCACATAACTCGAGAAAGCGATCCAATTTTCTCCTACAAATTGAACCGCTCCGTATGGTTTTACTTGGTCAGATGATGCTTATTCTCAAGCCTTCTCGAGTTGATAAACGGGGAGTGCTTACCTTTCCTGCCCCTCTCCTGCGATTTATTTCTTTTACTGATTCTCTTTTATACACTACCATCTGGAGTCATAAGCTGTTCTGAATATTCCTATTCTTGTACTTACTCACAAATTTGATCTTCAATACTAATAGCTCCATTAATAACAGGCAAAATCTACCTACCCTGTAACTTAGCCAGGTTTGTTCGAAGTTTTAGAAACCAGTTAACTATCCCTTATAAAATCCTCACTGAATGGCTCTCGGACAACTTTCTGTAACACAATCTTATCAAAGAGAGTTGCTACTGGTATGCAGTCCTGCAGCATGACTTATGCTAAACTAGTGCTCCTTATTTATGCTTGGCGCTTACATACCTTTTTTTCAGGATAGTTAAGAGTTTGTGCCTAACCTTTGATAGTCACCAATTTCGCAAAACCCATGCTGGTCTCTTTTGCAAATATTCTCTCTATTTTCACCTTATGTCATATGTATCCGATTTCTATTCGATCACAACAGTTTTGAGATTACTATCCACCCTTTTACTACAACAGCTTTAAGATTGCTATTAATACTTTTGTCAACTCCCGCTTTGACTAGCAGCAGTAGCGGCACCTCTCCGAATAGCAGTGCCCCAAGTGTAATTGGCGATTTCACTCGTGTTGTCCTATGCAACTCACTATCTTTTCATTCCCACTAGTTCTTTTCTTACACCTCATAAAGAGGTGGATGCTGTAGCAAGTGTATTACTCTATTCGATAGGAACCTGAGGGAACGGCATACCCACTAGATACCAGTTCCTATGGTTTTGTACCCTCCCAGCATCAATGCTTGCACCAGGACCTACGGCAATATATCTTCCCTTATTTTTTCTTTATCTACCTTTACTTATATCTCTGCAGATATCTCTTTGCTCACTTTATGCTTTATAATGATATGGCTTCCTTGATATTGCCTTTTAAATTATGAAGAAAACCAAAGAGACCCGCATGGACAACTGCAACTCCCTTCTCGCTGTTTCAGAGGATAGAAGTTTTTGACCAGGCGAACTTGTTCATAAAAGTGCACCCTGGGTTTTTCGTCGCCAGGGAAGTTTTTCTCATGCAATTTAACTTCATTGCGAACTGCGCTGGTTGTTCACTTGTCTAGAATCATTTTTAAGGTATCTCCTAGGGGTAAGACCTTAACTGCAGCTGCTTACTACTTACTACCTGTCTTCCTCAGTGAACCTATCCAAAGCCTCTAAGAATCTTACGTTCTAGATCTACCACCATTACCAAATGTATATTTTAGTAATCTGTGTTGAAAGGGTAATCGAGCTTACTCTATATTTGCTCTTGGGATTCGGAATGATCTGCCTGCTGAAATACGTTCATCCACCCTCGTTAGTGCCTTCAAGCGTTATTGAAGTACTGACTCTTTTCTCTCGCTTTTCTTCAGTTGATTGACAGTGTCTTTGTGGATGTCTTTGTGCTTGAAATGCACTATACAAATAATTCCATATATTATTAGAATATGACATTCGGATTATACTTTCCATTAAACATTTTAAACAGACAAATGGAGCGGGTTGGTTATGCTAACACATTTATAATCTATATTCTTTATTGACAAGGTCATGTTGGACATACTCTACTTGCCTCAAGTCAAATGGCTTGCAGCACGCCTGCATGGAGAACTTCTTGGGGGTTGATGTGGAAGCTAGCTCTTAGCATAGAGCTAGGGTGGCAGCAAGAGATGTGTGAATAACAATCATGAGCCTTACCAAAGTGCCTCAGAATAAGTAAGCGAGGAGTTGTTTGAAGTTGACAATTGCTGCCATTATAGGGTTGCCATCGGTTGCTGGTGTTAGGGCACACAATCACGATTTTGTCCCCCAACAGATCCCGCACGTCGAAATTTATGATTATTTGTTCAGCCTGAGTAAGGGATCTGTTAGTTCCCAGATCCATGTGGATCGTCAACATGATCCGACAGTCGTATACCATGCGCCGACCTTGTACGATTGTCAAATCATACTCGTATTGCAATGCGGAGGCGTTCTCGACTTTAGTAACCAGGTCCTGATTGCCAGCCCGATTGTAGGGACCCCAGGCAACGCCCAGGCCACGCCCCGGCAAGACGTGCGTAGCTGAGCCCATACATCGCACGACGTAATACGACCGTGTTCAGTCAGTCTTTGCCCCACCCAGTATGTCGGAGAATACTCTCTGTCAGACCCCATAGGTCGTGGAGTAAAGTGGGCAAAAACGAAAGGACAGGAACACCGCACATCATTGCATTTCAAGTTCCCCTTCAGCAGCAGAAAAATATACTAGCAATTTATCATGAAGGAATTTGACATGATCATTTTCCTAATAACTCCTCAAAACATGCCTAACAGGAAGCTAATGCAAGACATCATCGACTATGTGGACGCCATTGAACGAGTGAAAATAGCCGAGGCCCTGATCGGAGAAGAGGAACAAGAGAAATTGACGAGAAAGCCGAGATCAGTTTGAGTGTGGCCCTATCTGCAACTAAGAATGCAATATGGCCATTACGACAACCTAATGCAATAGTGGACCCAAGAATGTTTAGAACTTTACAAGAAATGCACGAGAATAGAACGCAAACTGTTTTATTAGATAGTAAAACGTGTCAAACCCCTCGTTCAGAAGAAACATACATTCTGGCGCAAACCCATTTCTCCTGGTCTGCGTGTTGCAATCACCTTATCTTTTCTCGCCACGGCCTCTTCATACAAGAGCCAACAATACTCCTTTCGAGTTGCCCACAACACCATCAGCAACATTGTACCAGATACCTGCAATCCCATTATTGCTCTATACGGAGACGAAGAACTCAGGACGCCACAATCCCATTAGTGGGAAGAAGTCACCCTTGGCTTCAAGGAATGATGGAACCTTTCATATTAGGTAGGACCCATTGACGATCAAAGTGTAGCACGACATCGTCATCTCGTGGTGGGGGTGGTAGGGCTGTGGTCATCAGGCAAAGTGCTGACAGGTAGGGTGGGCACAGTGGGGGTCACAGGTGGTGCTGCCTACATGGTACAGGTGGAGCAGGTGCTTGGTACCGGCGTCTGAGATGTGGCTGTGGCTGTTGGTGGTGGTAGTAGTAGTAGATTGGGTAAAACTGCCCTTCAGTAATTTTTTCAGGTCCTTCCTCTAAATGGTAGAGAGGAAGTTAGGGTGCAGTGTGACGAGGGGCACAGAGGGAGCTGGTGGAGGTCTCCTGTAGGCGCTGCTAAAAGTGCTGAGAGAGGAGAAGCAGTTGTTTTGAGCTAGAGGATGACTGGCTTCGGTGAGATGACTGTCGGGAATGGCCACCCGATGGTCCTTAAATACCCCGCGTCCGACGTTACCGCCACGAAGCAGTGCGGCACGATTGCCAGATCCCGGTCGTCAGTCGTAAATAATGGCGGGTTTTCACCTCGACAATAGGGCTTACCATAACGACTGTCGTAGATAATTACGACTGAGATACTAGGGACGTAAACACAGCCCCCATCGTCGAATTATTTTATGGCATATAACAGTTGGGGCCGCGCTGGCCGAATGCTTTTTGCAGTTCAAACCATTCGTGGCCTGTAGCCGCAAGGCCTGCACCGCGTAGGTTCCCGGGAGAGAGGTACCCACCCTAGCGACGTTGCACAATTTTTATTTCTAATTGCTTGTAGGCACTTACTCCTGACGTATTTGGTTGCCAACTACCAATAAATGTTCGTGCGCAAGCAATCGCGCGCAAAATCGTGATTGTGTGATCCCAGCATAGGCATATGCTTATTGCCTCAAGTCAAGGGGCTTGCAGTACACCTCTATTGAGAGCTTTTTGGAGGTTGATGTGGAAGCTGGCTCTTATCGTAGAGCTATGTTGGCAGCGAGAGATGTGTGAATAACAATAATAAGCCTTCCGAAAACTGCCCTAGATTAAGTAACTGCAGAGTTGTGAGGTTGAAAAATGCTGCCATCGATCGCTGGCTGCGCCATGAGCTCGTATGTCAAAACAATCTTTACTCTCGGCTTTTATTACGTAAATTGCAACCGCCTCATCTCCAGTTAATTTATCACTTTTCATGCCTTTATATGCATGAAATATTCTTCCTTCCTCTCTGGTGAGAATTCCTCCTCATTGATATATTTATCATCTAGCGTAAGGTGACCATCGATAGTAAATACATAGGTCCTGATTAAATTATTCAACATTTTTAGGGATTATTTTCTCTCTTTGTCATTTTGTTTCACTCTCTGGGCTGTCTTTGGCTTTTTACCAATTGTTGGTTGGCGTGTCATTCCAGTTTTAGTTAGGTGGTTTTTGGGGAAGTTTTTCTTACTATGTATCTATTCTTGTTCTTTGTAGTAAGCTGATGGTTTTTAGTCGTGGGCGACTTTACATTTCATTTTGCTTTTTTTGTGTGGTATTAACATTATAACTATTCGGCCGATTGTAACAAAACATAAAGCCATTATATTTTTATATTCTCTTTCGAATGATATAATTTCCAACGTCCTCCAAAGGTTAGGCTGTTTAATTATTAAAGTTTTCAAGGTCGTAAAGTCATACATCAGAACAAATAAAAGCACGCGACTTTTGGTCAGCAAACCTCCCTTTCAATAAAACTGATGTGTTATGTGTATTCTATTCTTTCTCAAATTGTTCCATCCATCTCCCATTTTGACTTTTGTGTGAAAGAACCTGTGTATCTTTATTTTATAATACATGGGTGACCTTAACTCATTGATATTTAAGAAATTTGACCTTATAAAATATCTTGTATTATATTGTTGTTGAAGTGTCCTAATGAGGAATCTGTCAATTGGTCTTGTAATTCATTAACCTCGCTTAAGAGTGTAATTTGGAAGATATTTATTTTACTTTGTATGTGCAGTTGTAGTGGTTTTGTTCTCTTTGATATAAGGTGTATTCTTGCTTTCGATCTATTTTGAACTTGTTCCTAAATACTATGTGGCAATATCTGTGTTGAACTAATTCATAACCGATAGGCATTTAATGGAAAGTTTTTCCATTTGTAGGGTATCTAATTAATCTATATTTTGTCCAATATGTATCCATCCATTTCCATCTTCTGCATTACTTCTTTTGGAACAAGTGGTACCTAATCTTAAAGTTGCTCTTTATGAAAATTGTAAGAATTTCTTTTTCTTTTGTTTTAATCGCCTACTCAACTTGCCCTACCAAAGTCTATCATGGCTTTTTTTCTCCAATCTTTGCATTGAAGTCGCCTTTATGAGTACTTTTTATATATACATCCTTAGCCAAAAGTATGAAGCGTCCATCATGGATTTATATATTAAATATATTTAATAAAACTTTCCAGAGTAAATCATATTATTCATGTTTTTTTATTATTCATATTATTATTTATATGTTTAAATTACTTAATATTTTAGTAAATGGATTGTAATCAATGAAATTGTATCTTTTCTAAAAGGTTTATTTAAAATAATGCTTAATTTTATAACTATCGTTCTAAATAAGTTATATGACTAAATCTAAAAAACTTAGAGAACCATAACGCAACATCACCAAGTAGAAAATGCTGAAAAAATTAAATGTTAAAGATATGGTGTCCAAATAAATACGAAAGTGTATGAAGACACCAAAAGCTCTGGATCAGCAAAAAGAAGTTACACAAAACGTCTTACAACTCCAAGATAAGAAATATGCCATTCGGTCTTATCAACATCTTTTGTACCTAGTGGGAATTGAATGACGCCTTAAGTTAAAAAATATGATGCAGTGTAGTTAGAGAAAGACAAAGAGAGAGTACTAAAAGGGTGAACGGTGAGAAAAAAGCCCTAGATATCTGAATTTAACAGAATATAAAGCCTTTAGGAGACACAGGATCACAAAAATTGGACACATGAACAATGGTCTAAAGTTATCCGGTAAGATGAAAGCAATTATCAGGTATGTTGTTTTACATGTAGTTTGAAATTTTGATTTAGATATATCAGGGAAGAAAATTATTTAAAAATTTAACGTTTTTGAAACCAATTACCGGTTTTCAAGACTTCTGTTGCTACCCGCTTTAGAGTTGGAGAGGCATTTCACATTGCTTGTGTTGTATCTGCTGAGAACCACAAAGGTGGTTCTATATGGGGTTACATGTCTTCTTCTGGTCCATGGGAGTTGTTTTTATGCCATGGACGAATCAACTCGCCAAGTTATAATACTATATTTTTTACATATTTTAGATCATAGCCAAATCCTCACATGAGCAAATAAGTGGTGAATTTCTTAGTGGTTGTATGCTTAGTGCCCTAACTTCTGAAAAATCTGACAAAATTAGTTTCCCCAAAAGATTTCAGATTGCGGTAAATAAACTTAAATTTAATAACAACATTGTTATAACCAAATCCGAAAAAACGAATCAGTTAGTCATTTTCAACAAACATAGTTATAATGATAAACTTAATGAACTTCTTAACGATGTAACACATATGAAAAGCTACAAAGTGACCCGCTCAATAACAAAACAAGCAATTTCAACAACAAATTGAAGAGAATATTGAAAAGCACAGATTTAATCAAACAATCCAGGAGTACGAACCCTTCCCTTCCCTTTATGTATGGGCTCCCAAAGACCCACAAAGAGAAATGTCACTTACGCCCAATGATTTCCAATATTAATTCTCACACTTATAAACACTCCAATTGGCTCGCCAAGCATTTATCTCCAGCAGTTGGAAGAATCTCATCTGCACACATTATGAACACTCAAGATTTCGTTGACCGCCTCAACCACCTGCAATTACCGGATGGAAAACTTGTGAGCTTTAATGTAAACTCTTTGTTTACCAAAGTTCCAGTTGACCAAACCATGGGCCTTCTGCGGGAAATCATGCCTAGACTTAATTTGGATCTTCCCATTTCTACGAGTAAATTTATCGATTTAGTTGAATTATGTCTCTCTGACAATGTGTTTCGAGTAAATAATGAGTTTTATAGACAAAAATTTGGCCTTAGCATGGGAAATAGTTTATCTCCGATATTGGCATGTCTCTTCATGGAATATTTTGAGACTGAACTCCTTCCCACAATCTCTCCCCCTAACTTTATATGGTTAAGGTACATTGACGATGTATTTTCTGTATGGCCTAATGGCCATGATTTTGATAACTATTTTAATAATTTGAATAATTTGCATGTCTCCATCAAATTTAAATATGAATGGATATATGATAATAGATTACCCTTTTTAGATGTCCTCATTAATTAAGATCACCATGAATTAAAACTTGACGTTTATAGGAAACCAACCCACTCGAATGCCTATATACATTATTTTTCGTTTCACGATAATACTGTTAAAAAATCGATAATTTATAACCTTTTCTTTAGAGCATATGAAATATGTCATCCTTCCTATTTAGATGAGGAAATTCTCATTATCAGGACCATTTTTTTTAATTTGTATTACCCCGATTGGTTTCAATCGTCTGCCCATTTTGTAGCTAGGAAAACATTCTATGGTAATAAGCCTTCTCGCACTAATGACTTCAACAAATGTATAAAATTGCCAGTTAATAATAAATTAAATAGTTTAAAGGACATATTTGGAAAAGCGGGTATTAATCTAGCCTTTAAATATAATAATTCCTTAAACCAATTGATGATTGACAGGAAATCCAAAGAACATCATAACATAGGAGTATATGCAATACCATGCAACGATTGCCATAAAGTTTATATAGGGGAAACGCGGAGAAATCTAGACAAGAGATTGTACGAACACAAAAGAGATATTAGAGTGGGCAGCCAAAGCAGTGGAATATTTTGCTATGTTAGAGACTTGAATCATTCGATCGATTTCAATGGAAGTAAACTGGTATTTAAATTGGCTAACTATGTTAAGAAAAGAATCATAGAATCGAGATTGATATCGTCAGTTCCTAATTTAAATCTATCTGAGGGTCAATTTTATTTTAATCCTGTAATACGAAAGCAAATAAACAAAATAGTAAAATGTCAGCCCTTCAATATGTTTAGGCTTAACCCCCTCCCCCCCCCTGATTAGCCAAAAGTAGGGGATTGAGGGAAAAAAGAGGGGATCTTTTACGACCTGACCCCGTATTATGTTTGTAAGCACTTTTCTAATATTTTCTATCCAGTGTCAGTTGAAAAAGGGTGTGAGATAAATCGAAACTGTTCTGAATTAAATTGTCTTCGGAGAATGTGGTTTAATTTCTCATCTTTTCTTGCGATATTGCATTAATTTTCATTATATATATATATATATATATATATATATATATATATATTCTATAATAACGAAATTAATGCCTCATCCGTAACCTTTCATAAATCGTCAAAACTTTCTTCATAACTCTTGCAAATATTTTTTCATTTGCTAACCGTGAAATATTTCGAAGGTTGAAGTTTAGGGATTTAAGATTTCCGAGAAATTTTTCTATGTCAATTTTCGACCCGATGGATTAGGAAAAATTATCCTTTTATCCCTCCAAAGTATAACTACAACCTTTTGAAAATATTTTATTTTTTATAAAAAATCTAGGTTCTAAATTTAATCCCAACAAAAAACTTGACTTTGTCTGGACGAGGAATATGTTTTAAACATAAATTTTATTACAAATCTTGTATCTCCATTCTCAAATTTGTGTTAGGAAAAAAGAGGGCTTATTTTCTATTTGAGGATGTAATCCACTCAAATTCCTACACCGTCTCGAGTGATGGTGAGGGAATTGTCTTGAAATCACATCCCTCTTATCATTTTCACGGGAAAAATAAAATGAATATATGACCTCCACTAGTGTAAGACGGGGATGGAGGGAGAAATAGAGTTTCTAAGAGAAAGAGTGTATGAGAGTGAGAAAGTGTACGAATATGCGTGATTGTCAAGGATTGAGAGTGTGAGCGTGATATCTGGTGAACAAGTTTAAGTGAGAAGGTTAATTAGCTGAGTGAGTGAATTTGGATGAAGGAATGCCCACTAGTGATTAATTTACTAAAGGAATCAGAATTTTATTTCTACTCTTTTATTTTATTTTTTTTTTACAAAAAAGAAAGCAAACGAGCGATTACTAAACTTACAAGAAGTTTTTGAACGAGTTTCGTAGACAAGGTGATGTAGATGAGGAGAAATAACTGAAAGGTACGTAGACTAACCGAAAGTTAATTAATAATGTATATAGGTAAGAATCGGCAAGGCGTTATTTGTGAAGGAGATTCGTAACTAGCAAGCTGTTAGCCAGAGATATTGGATCAACTGAAAAGAGTTTAGGCGAAAGTTACAAAGGCTACAAACCTCAAGTGAATTGCAACCCACTCGAGGAGATTTCTGAAGTTTGTTTACCTATTTCCATACATACAAGTTGTCCCAATAAATTTACCCCAATGTTCTAAAGAGATAGGTTAAGTATAATTTTTCTAATCTATGTGTAAATATATCGACGCTTGTAGATGTTCACAATATGTTGATATCATTCGTAGACTATCCGATGCGCAAGTAATTTCCACTAACGTTAGTGAGAATCTTTTAGCCCTCTAATTTCCATCCATTTCTACGCATTAGAGGTTAATTTATTGTGAGGTAATTGAGAGGTAATTTCGGTGGAGTATCTTCAGTTGCCTTAAACGGGTGTGTAATATATTTAGTCGCACAGCACATTACCCACTGTTTGAATCCTCTAATAAATTGTTTGAAACTGTTTCTCCCATAATATCGAACAATCTGCTCATCAATTTAAAGCTCTTTGGAAAATATGCCAAACTGTATGAATTTATCATTCAAGTAATTATTTTCAGTTCTTACTTTTAATGCTCTTTTTTCAAGGTTGTTTTGAGCTTCTGTGTTGTCAAATAAGTGCAGATAACGTTTTATTTCAATGAATCTATTAAGGGATATAACATTTCTAATAACTAGTCAAGAAATATCTTCATCCAAGGCCAAGTACTGCCGCTCACTTGGCAGTCCTTGATAACCAGTCAAAAACAAAATTCCTAGAAAATTTCTCAAACATTTTGTGCTAAGAGTAAAGTCATGCTTGTTTTCTGCGTAGCATATAATACGACTATTTGCAAATATCTAACAAAAGTTCTTCAGATTAAAAAAGGTTCTACTGGGTTCTTACCTACAAGGATGTCTTTTATATCATTTGCTCTTGTAGTAGCTTCATCCGTTGTTGCGCCTAATTTCGTGAAGGAAGACCTAATTTTTTTCCATGTGTTATTTTCAGAGAAATAAAGTTTGGGTGCATCAATTCCTGTCATATTTTCATGGTGAATCCCAATGGTTCTAACCACATCTCATGGAATGAAAGATGGATCGAAGGTTTCATTATCTAATGCATCATCATCGAAGTCTGCTTCATCTGTTAGTTCACTAACAGGCGGTGGCATTTCAACTACGAGTATATCAACAACGCTAACGTTATCACCAGGTGTATTTTCTTCCAGATATTCTAGGGCATGCCTTGCTTTATAAAAATCCTTTACGGATAATCGGTATAAATAAATATATGTGTATATATATATATATATTATATATATGGGGGTGTATTAGAGAATGAGAAAGAGAAAGAACTGCAAAAATGTGGAAGGTAAATATATGTTAGTTAGTCATATAACAAAACTTTATATGATCTTTCAATGTCCAAAATCCCCATTTGGGAATACACATCTATTAAGCTAAGAGAAGACTGAATATCAACTAAAAAGAAATTGATTCTGCTTCAAAGCGACGAAAAATAATCCCCACCAAAGAACAGAATGGAGCACAAAGAAGACTCACATTACGAAAGATAGAATTTTTCAGAACTCTACTCTGAGGTATACATGTCGCTCTCTCAGGTACACACTTCATGAAAACAACAAACTAACACCACTTAATACATTCACATGCACACACGCGTTTTACACGAAAAATGGCGAAAATCGCAAGAGACTCTACATACATGCATAGATATACTCACAATTCAATACGCTACGATGGCAATAAGATTGCCTCGTACTACTCAACCACCCTCGGCCAATACCTATCCACACATAAGTGGAGAAAACATGAGCCTCTCCTTCCACCTTATCCTCCGCGCTCCAGTTGTAGCCAATACCACTATCCATAAGCATTAAACATCACGCATCCGTGTCTAGCGACGGACCTATCAACTCCCCCTGTTCCCTCTAAACTTGCTTCTCAACCGTTTCCTCTTCTCCTCCCATATCTCCTAAGGTCATTCCCAGTTACCTCTCTTCTGTTTCTTCTTTTCACATTTCCTTTCGCTTAGGAAACAAATGGTTGATCACAAATCCTTTCTTGCGCTTTTAGTAGTTTCAGCAAGAAAACAAAACAACAATCCAATTAATCAACTGAAGATGAACTATGGGCAACCAAATTTGAGGAAACTATTTAGTCTGTAATTGTAAAGGAATTTAAATAATCAATCTAGAGTGTAGTGAGATCCCCTAGAATAATATTATTTTTCCCCACCTCCTAAGATATTACTTTGGGTTTGAAAGCGAGTCGTTAATCCCCCCCCCCTCCTTCCGCCCTTATCCTTTTTTGGAGTTGCCGCTAGGTCACCGCAAAAATTACAGCGAAGCATGACGCTGAAATTGAAGGCTACCTACATGCCATCTCAATCTTCCCTTCCCTCCCTGGGGTCGGAGATTACTTTGTAGGTTTGCTGGGAACAGCTCTTATGGCTCCAGCCGCTGGTCATTCGTCTGGCCGGCTGATCCCTGCCTTTGATACTTCCCCGCAAAAAGACGCCAGGTTTGTCACGGCCGATAACCAGGGTTCGAAAAGGCTTCTCTCTCTCCCTGTTTTAGAGAATTACAGCTATAGATGCACTCTTTTCAGGATTACAGATATATTTGGTTAGACAACACTTCCCCAAAAGAAAATCGATTCAACGAACCCACGGAAGAGCTGGACATCACACCCGTAGCTTCAGGTCAGGGAGAAGAGTCTCGTGAGGCAACGTCAGCCTTTCTCACTTGCCTTTGGATTAAAGATTAGAGAAGCCGTCCTCCGAAGTTCTTCTAGTCACCTCTTGAGGACAAGAGGCTCGATAGCTCGCTCAATCCGAGTTTGAAGAAGTCATCTCCCCACCCCCCTTCGAAGTTCTTCCGGTGACCTCTTGAGGACAAGAGGTTTTGTATCTCGCAAAACACATGCTGGTTTTGTGGCTGCCCCCGTGAGTAATTAAGGTCACCAAGACCTCCCCCAAGTTTTCTTCGCTTTACTCTCGAGTTTCACAGGAACTAAATACCTCATTACCCAAAATCTTCCATTATAACCATTCCATCACCACGGTTATCTAATTAGTATTTGGAACCTAATTCCGTCTTATTCATGTACTTATATATATATATATCCATATTTATTTTTGTTTCTTTTATTTCGTGTGTATTAAAATCTATTTATGTCGTTGTGTTTGGAATATGTATTCCTTGGCTACGCAGCTGCAGCTATCTATTCAAATTGCACTATTGGCCTTGCTTGGCCGACGTAAGTGCTTGTGTGCGCATATTTCCGTATACTTGGTCATACTTGAACATAAAGGAAAGGTGTTAGTGAAAATTGTCTCAGGATCTTAGTAATGGTAAAGTATCTTTTATTAGCCGAATATATTACGATATAAGCTTGATTGCATGAGAGATACACACTTATATAATAAAACTTTGATATTACGTTAAACTTAGGGAATACGTGTGTCAGATAAATCTGACATAAAAATGTGAATCCAGTTAATATTTGTCAAAATTGGTGGATACATTCTTAATGCAAACAATGAATGTTATATTGCTTGTTACTCTGAGTTGTATTTCTTACAACAGGTGTTTCATTATGGTTTCAGAATTTAGAAATTCTGCATTTAATATATTTTACAAAGATCATTATTAAAATGGGTTCAAAGTTTATTATACCGATCTCTGCTCCGCTCTTAAAACAGTTCAGAAAACTGGATAATATAAAGACAGGATAAGTTTATCTGAGTCATCAGTCTTAGAAACGGCCGCATGACATGTGTAAGTTAGTGGAACGACTGTCTCTACTTCAACGTTAAAGAGGAAGCTGTTGAAAAAGGGCTTAAAGGCTAGCGTGCAAAAATGAAAACTTAGTTATGCCCAATAAATAAAAGAAAGCGAATGTTTTGACCCCAACAAATAAAATTGGGTCATTTGAGCATTAGAAACGTTACATGGGCTGATGAGTTGAAGTTCCAGGTATTCGCCTTAAGAATAAGTGGTTTTATATCCAGAAGAACTGGTGATAGTATGAAGTCTGTCTGCAACATAAGAGAGTCGGTAGCTTAATTTTTTGAAACGTGCGTGTGTCAAGAGATACATTTGAAAATTTACAACGAATTTCAAGAATTCTGAAAAAAAAATTCTACCACTCCATTTTATAATTTTATGTAATATTTCATCATGCATCAAATGTTCCTAAGAAAACCAAAAATTGTGGAAGAAAGATTTATTGAAAAAATTTAAGAAAATAAACTGACTTTAATGGAATGGTAACCTCAATGGCCGGAATGTAATCCAATTCAGCTCCTGTATGAACAATTGGATCACCAAATAAAATCTAGAGAAGCAACAAGTTTATAATCCATTTAGATGTTCCTAAAAAAAGAATGGTTAAAAATCTTAGCCGCTTATTTGGTTTGGTTGGTGGAAAGAATGCCAAGAATATGTTGCAATAAACAAAATTAAAGGTGGATATTTGGACAGATCGAAAATGTAGGTTATTTTAGTTTTCTCGTGATGGTTTAATCTCATTTCTAGTATATTTCTGTTAATGTATCCATAAAACTTGATTTCTCTACCGCAAAATACTGCGTATATTTCAGCTTTATTCATTTTTCCTTGTTTTTCCTTCATTAGGTAGTATATATATATATATATATATATATATATATATATATATATATATATATATATTATATATATATATATATATATATATATATATATATATATATATATATATATATATATGTGTGTAAAAAGTAAAAATCACGAGAGGTAACACGTGAATAAGTATAAATATTTGGTTGTACCATAAAGGGAAAAGAAAGATTGATTGTAGCTAGTACTTACGTTATCTTAATAACATTTTCAAACTCACCATCGATGAGTTGAAGTGAGTTAAAAATGTTATTAAGATAATGAAAGTACTAGATCCAATCAATCTTTCTTTTTCCCTACGTAGTACAACCAATATATATATATATATATATAATATATATATATATATATATATATATATATATATATATATATATATATATAAATTTGGGTAGGAGGCCATTTTTTATGCATGCGTTAATAAATTCAACAGCTGCGGCAGCGTTATTGATTTTGATTTGCAATTTCTTGCTTTGCCTTACAAGTCTCTTAACAGGATCTTCGAAGAGAGAGAAAATAGCCACAAAGGACATATTTTATTCCTAGACAACTTTCGACGGCAGTGGGTCATCTTCAGGGAAATATGGTAGTAACTCTTATAATGATATATTTGTAGGAAAGAGTACAAGAAGGTTTACATGAATGCAAAATAATTCATACAATGCCAAAAAATTAAAAATATTATAGTTAAAATGTTGAAAATCAAAATTAGAGCTGAGAAGGGGAAGGATCTAATCGGAGGCAAAGATATATAAAGTGGGTCCTCCTAGGGCAAGAATGCGCAGGAGCTCAGGTCTTTGTTAATTTACAAAGTTTTGACATTTAATTTTTACTCACTAATAAGGTCTTATATTTACATTAATACTAGTCTTTTGATTTATGATTTACGACTTCTCACATGTTTAAATTTTATTTGTTAGCTTTGATTTCAATCTAATTCTATCACTTGGTTTCACTGTAAATTTTTACCATTACTATATTACTTATTGTCACTATTATTGTTGTATATACTTCAGTTTAGATTTTATTTAATGATTTTATTTAATAATTTTTACTTTTATATTTAGTACACTGTACACATTATGTTTTGCTGAGTTTAAAGTTTCAGCTCACTTAGTTTTTACACTATTTGAAACTTCATAATTTTTTTA
Organism: Ceratothoa steindachneri; assembly: GCA_963969495.1. Lineage (NCBI taxonomy): Eukaryota > Metazoa > Arthropoda > Malacostraca > Isopoda > Cymothoidae > Ceratothoa > Ceratothoa steindachneri. The sequence goes on along the minus strand of OZ018326.1, from coordinate 143,857,804 downwards.
TTTCTTATATTCACTATACACTAGAACTTTCTTAGATTAAATGTTATACGTTCACTTACGTGACGTGTTTAAACACTGTTGGTGCATTGATTTCCGCTTTATTATTTATTTAATACTTTTGCTGTTAGTTAATCGCTGAGGTCATCATACCGCACTTTCTATTTTTGTATGTAGCCCAGTTTACTGTGTGTAAACTAGACTCCGGGATGTACATCTTACCACTGCACAGAAGGCTTTCCATTTCCTTTAGAGACCATGGCCCCTCAAAGGTTCACTTGTACTCACCGTTTCTGATGCCTAACACTAACTGTGCTTGATTGCTTTTTTCAGGTCTACATCCAGCAGTCCCGAAAATTTTAACTATTGTTGTTCCCAGTCGAAAAAATGTCTCTTTTCCAGGACTTCGACTTTTTTGGTCAGGGGCACTCCGGAGTAAGTTTGGTCGTCTTCCGATTCTCTGTCAGGCCTCTCATCTTCTATTTCCTTTGCTGTGGATGTGGTGTTCCTCTTCTTCTTTGTTATCTTCTTCTTTGGGTTATTTTTTCTGTTTTGAGTGTTTGCCACGCTTTCGTCCTTTTCGTTTCCGTGGCTTCCATCTTTTTTAGTGTTTATTCGTTGTTTTTCTTACACGTTTTGAATTATAGCTTTTTGGGCGGTCTCTGACTGTGTTTCATCAACGGACTTGCTGTTCAACACGTCTTGAGATGCCGGGATTGGTGGGAACCACAACCTTTTATTCACTCCATTATGCTGCAACATGGTGTTAAGTTCTTCTAGAAGCTGCCGGGACGCGCAAGATTCGTCAGGTGGGCGACTATGACCATTGTCATAATTTCCTTGCTTTCAGCCGGCAGGACCAGCTTCGGAGTCACTCTATCGGTTGCTTGCGTGTTTATGTTGATTGAAGCAGATGCAGCTGTAGCGTAAGAGCCTCTCGGGCCTTTTCCTCCTTTTGTATTTTTAACATTTCCCGTTTCTTCCGAATGGCTTCTTTGCGTAGAGGGCATCTTATGGCCAGAGCCCGATGTTCCCCTCCGCAATTGACAAATTTTACTTGTTCTTCTAAACAGTGTCTCCAACCGTTGCCAGTTTTGGAGCATGCCGCACAGATTTGATCCTTCTTCGAGAAATCTTTGGTTGAGTGGCTTTCGATCGCGAGGCAGATTTGGCATTTTTCCATGTGTGTGTACTCCTCTGCCTTTATCTTTTCTGGAGCTATGCGCAAGTACAAGCCCAGGAGGCTGTCGCACATCGCTCTCTGAGCCATCTCGCTATTGTTGAAGGTGACTTTAATCAACGTTTTGCTAATTTTTTCAACCTTGTCGATTTTTTGCCCATGCTTGTTTGGCGTTCAGTTCGTCCTTCATGTCTTCCGTTGAGTTATCCGCAAAGAAGGAGTCTACTCTCTTTAGGATGACAGTACGCCTCACGAGTAATTCGTGGGGTGCTACAGCTTTGAGTGCAAACTTGCGGAGGGTTTTTTTCGCTTGGTCTGAGAAAAGGGCCTCCACATCCTTATTTTTCCAGCAGATGGCAGCCTAGCCGTTTGGTGTGTCGATGAGACGTGTGAGCTCGACGTTAATTTTTCCGAATATAGTTTCGAAGACTGATTGCCTGCTTGGTTTTTGGTTCCCCGCTATTAGACGAGGGGGATCCGTTTGGTGTTGAGAGGCATGGGGAGCCATGTCCCCCTGAGGGAAGTGCTGCCTTTCTTCCTTCTGTTCCTCTCTTGCTTCTTGAAAGATCAACAAAGGTTAAGAATGGCAGAAGCCGTAATTATACAAGCAAGAAAACCGGCAATCAACGTGCAGCTCCAGCCAGAGACCATGCTCCCAGCATCTCGACATCGCCGATTTGAGCGCCATTAGAAGAAGCACGCCATGATATCTTCAGGTGTAGTTAGGCGGCCATGGTCTGCCAAGCGTGCGATGCACAATCTGATTAAGAGCTTCAATCAGTTGGCCCTAGAATTTCTGGTCGAATTCCGCATCTTCTTCTGGTGTTATCTTGAAGACATCCTTCCAGAATATGTGGAATCTTTCTTCCAATACCGCCAGGTCTTCGAAGTAGTCATCGCCCTCCTCAATGCAGGTCTTTTCTCTAATTATGAGGAAAGTAGACCAGTTTTGAAAAGAGAAAGAAGTGTGGAACGGTGCAAAGAGATGCTAGAGCCTGGTGATCAGGCCTATCGCTTTTAAGTATTTTTGGTTTTGTAGTTCCTTTGTTGTTTTTGAGTTACTTTATATATATATATATATATATATATGAATAACTTTACAGCCACGAGGAAAATGAAACAACGGAGAACTGCGAGGCCTTTCAACTAATGGTCCTTTAGTAAAGGACCATTCGTCGAAAGGCCTCGCATTTCTCCGTTGTTTTATTTTCCTCGTGGCTGTAACGTTATTCATAAATTCCTCACGTTCCTTATTTTTGTGATTCAGTTTTATATATATATATATATATATATATATATATATATATATATATAATATGACATCAAGACATTTGTCTTCAAAATCAATTAATGTCTTTGGATATGATATGCGCTTTTGCTGTTGTTGGAATAATTGCTTTATTAATTACTTTATTATTTTGCTTTGAGTCTTAGTTTTTTCGTATATCTTGTAGTGTGTGTAATTTGTGTTTTTATTTTTTGTGGATGTCTTCTATGGTAAATTTCGGTCTTCATCGGTAGACTTGAGTCTTAATCGGTGAATTTGTAGTAATCGATGAGTTAGTTGAGCTTTTTCTTAGTCGGATTTTTTATTGGTTTAGGGTAAAAACATTTCTATTATAATGTGTAGAACGGCACTTCTGCTCCGCCAGCTAAAACCCAGGTGTAGCTTGGAAATCCGGCGTGACTCAATCATTTGGACGATATCATCGTCCAATTCACGATTAACCATTTCCAGCATATTCCTTGTTTGTTCTTCTATGACAATGTTAATGGGACTTAACCCCGCCTCCCGGTGCAGCTTTTCCTGGCGTCATCTTTCTCTCCTGCGTGTACTTGTAATTAGGTACGTAAATTTATTCTGCACCAGTGGGAGTTTATTCTGTTTTGTCTTCGACACACACGAGAGGGCAGAGGCGGTATATAACAGCGTCGATCTTGCAAGTGCATTGTAGATCTTTTTCTTATTGCTTTGACGAAGACTTCTGAACCTATATAGAGTCGTAACTGCAGCAGGGGCCTTGGTGATTCTTTCTTGGACGTGTTTCTTGTACCCGGATGAGGTAATCTTCATTCCGAGTACATTGCACTCGGTGGTGTAGGGATAACGTCTATCCGCCACTCTGACGTCGTAAAGTAGTCTCCTGCCTATGGGGACTACTTTGAACTTTTCCTGTCTCGTGCGGATCTTCCATCAGGCCTCGTAGTTGTTAAGATTTTCAATTTCTGCTGATGTCATACGAGCTTGCTAAGGCGCATTCCTCCATGGACAAGTGATTATTTGGGTGAAATCATCGGCGAGTTGAATGTTTAGGCAAGTGGGTCTTACAGGGGCTGGGACATCTGCGGTGTAAATCAAGTAGAGAGTGGGGAACAGGCACCCCGCCCCCCTGCGGGAGGCCCGCAATGAGCGGAAACTTTGGTCCGTCCGTGCACCCTAAACTGATGTACGCCGCTCTCCATGACATAGTCAAAGAGAGTTCTTTCTAAGTTTTCCATTAGGCCTAGTCAAAGACCTTGTACTGCATTCTCGGGTGTCGCACCTTATCAAACACTTTTGATACATCTCGACAAAAAAATGTCCACGCAACTCTTTTCCCGTTTTGCTTGGGCTAGCTTTTCCGTGATGTCCCTAATCGCCATCTCCAAACTTCGCTTCCTCCTAAAACCGAATTGATGTGGGTTCAAGAGGGAGTTCTCCTCCAGGTGAGACACCAGTCTTTTGTTGAGGATCTTCTCGAAGAGCTTCCCGTGAAATTCTAGAAGTGAATTTGGCCGATATCTCTTCTTTAACGTTGGGTTCTTTCCGTGCTTAGGCAACAAAATCATCTTAGTCGTTTTATAAGCATCTGGAAAGTATCCCTTGTTCAGACAGGCGTTATTTATTCTTCTCATCCCTTCGATGACATTGGCTCGGGCTTTTTGTTGGAATGAGCAGAGCGCGCCTAGTAGTTCTTCTTCGGTAATTTTGTCGTCTCCGTCACGCTGTCTATCCACCTGGTGGTAGGGTGCGTCTTGTGTATTTTGTCGTTAAGCTCATCGATGATGTTGCTTCAAGACTCTAGGTCATAGTCTTCGTTTTCCTCTTCAGTTATACTGAAGATCTTTTCCCAATAACTTCAGAATATCTCTTTCATTCTTCCTTCTTCCGTTTCGATGTTTCTATCTTCCTTTTGTAGCTCGATCTTCTGCTTCTTCTTCCCAGTCGTTCCTTTGAGATTTCTGATCTTTATCCAAAAATCTTTGGGAGTTGCTCCGTTATCGAGGCTATCGATCGCATCATCCCATCTTCTACACTGTTGTTCGAGGATCAACTGGTTCAGTTCTTCTTTGACTTCTTTACTTCGCTTCAGTGAGTAAACTGAGGCATTCACGATGATGATTTCATACAATAAATTCAGCTCACGGTATAATACCTCCATGTAGTCGGTCCATCTGTAGCCAAACTTATTACTGGTGACCCCATGTTTAGCGACCTTTAGAAGAATATGAGGAAGGTTCAGAGTTAACAGCATCAATGAAGGCAGGTTTCAAGCGATCCAGAGAAACCTCATATCTCCATGCCTCTTCATGAACTCGATCACATGTCCTAGTAACTCACCTCTAAAGTAATATCTTTAGGCCCTGATTCAAATTATCAATATAGGATTAATGAAGGATAGGGAATGCTCTTCTAATTGTCAACACTTTTCACTCCAAAGTAAATTGCACCCTTTCATAAAGATGTTCCCGCTTTGTTTAATCCATACATACTCGCCCACTTTATATTCCACTTTATTTATCCTTTTCCCTCTTTTCTGTTTTACGAATCTAATTCTTTTAAAACAAATCTTGCAGTACATATTATATATATATATATATATATATATATATATATATATATATATATATATATATATATAAGTAGTAAGATGGGTAAATTAACGAAACATTTTATTTTTTATGGTTGGTTAAACACTTTCATCACTATCCTCTTTATTTAATGAATGAGGTGTATAACACCGATGTTAAATTCCTCAACTATAGTTGAGAATACACAATCCTCAAATTTGCCACCCCAATCCGTTGATACATTAAAAGGAATTCGAGAATATAAGAACTGAATGACTCGGTTCTTAAGGATATTAAGGTGCATGGAAGTGGAAATTAATCTTAGGAGTTATAGAAAAACGTTGAAATTTGATGTCTTGTGTGAAGATGTGAGTAGAGTATTCAGGTGACTGGATGGTTCATTCCTTTCTCTAACCAACAGTTTCTACTCACTTTCGAATATGCTCTTCTATGTATTGTCTATCTAAACATTCGATATTATAACCATTTAAAACTTTTATTTTAGTTTCACTTACCGTGTCTAATGTCTCTCCCTTGGTTGCTACTTACAGGGTTACACAAACTATGCGACTGTATTCATTCCTATCCTTCTCTTACTGTCACTGAAAGTGATGATTAATCTTTAAGCGGAATTGAACAGAGATAGCGCGAATATAAATAGATTATTTATAAAATATATTGGACTGAATCATTATACTTGATGAATCTTACCAAATTTGAGCTGTGAATTTACGAAATTTTGTGCATACTTCTGCACACTCTAAGTCATGTTTGAAATATTCTGCGAACAAGCTTACATATATGCATTGTATATGCATCACCTAGGTGTAAACATTTTTCTAACGCCTCTCTTTTCACTTTTCCTTTAACAGCAATTACTAATCGCTCTAACGCATTAAAGAAAGAGAGTCGACTAATTGTAAAATATAATGTCTTTAACAGTTCAATAGATAATGTCGAGGGACGTAGGTGTGCAACTAAAAAGTCTCTAAAGGTACACACTACTGTACGCCAAGCAGCCACAATCGGCTCTGTGCTCGTGTACAATTGAATTGGAAAAAAGGTAATACCTTCTACTTAGAATACGATGTTATTAGGTTGGCTCTTTAAATGGGAATAAGTTTGCGTGGTTCGTTCAAGTGTAATTCGAAAGATAAACAAACACCTCTACAAAAATAAACTTTACTACAAATAATAAGAACAAGTGCACAGATAAATATAGAAATCTAAATAATAATCATTACGACAAAAAATATTATGACAGGCAAAAATTAAGGAAACTAGGTCCGGGAAAATATATAAGTGATGCAATGCGTTTGGATTGAATGAAAGATTTAGCAAGTCTATTGGCGTTACACCAAATGGAAAATTCTTCTTACGACTTGGAACGAAGAGGTGGGACTTACGAAAAAAGGACTCTTAATTCCCTCTAGAGAATGAACTGGGGATGTGAAGGAACAATTGCCAGGTCTTCGTCGATGGGGTCTTGATGCAAAGGCGTCGAGAGAGATTCCGAAGGGGGGTGAATTTACTTCGGCTACAGGGAGAAGTAATCACGAAATCGAGATTCGTCTGCGGACGGCAAGACGTCTCAACCAATGTAGTAAAAAGTGAGATACCCAGGACAATCTTCCGGGGTATAAACAGGTTTTCGTAATCTCTCTCTGATCAGGTCTGATTACATGAAACGACCTGCTGACGAGATCACAAGGGCAAGGGAAACACTTCACGGGAGACATATACTGAGGTCTATACGGCAAAAAGCTCGGGTTCTCTCTATCTGCTGAGGATTTGCAGACATCAACTTAAATAGGAGCTACAGCCATAGTTGATAGAGGGCTGCGTGTGCGAGGGCGTTCTAAGGGGATGACCGTTGTGGCTTAATCAAACGTGGACCTTGATAATTTGGGGCATTGACGAGGCGGGCGAAGGGAAAATAAGAGAGATTCTCTTCTACTCCAAGAGGGGAAAGATGGACAGGGCTGCCACCTGGGAGCAGGACAGCGTTATCTAACTGAGGGAAGAGGGTGATAAAACACCCCAAATTTAACACAGCTACAGCTGCTCTAGTCTGTCTTGCCCAGAGAAATTCTGTGTGATAAAGGCCTAGTGAACTTTATGGTCCCACACGCCTCCCTTCCTAAGATGAAATTCCACAGACACGTAGGTGATGGAAAATGTCATTCCCCACAAATTGGAGGGATAGGGATTAGAGAAAACAATTTATCTTACTGGATACCAGCTAATAGAGGAATCTTTAACTTTGTGCCTTCATAGCCGCGAAGATGAAAAAATCAACTCATATGAGATGTTGGAAGTTACGAGCTAACGATAAGTAATAATAATACTTAAAAAACATGGTGACCATTACAATTAATTATAACAGAAAAAAAATTAAAGGTAATATATATATATATATATATATATATATATATATATATATATATATATAAAATATATATATATATATATATATAAATATATATATATATATATATATATGAGGAATTAAACCACATTCTCCGAAGGAAAACATTCTATGGTAATAAGCTTTCACGCACTAATGACTTCAACAAATGTATAACATTGCCATTTCACAATAAATTAAATAGTTTAAAGGACATATTTAAGTAATTGGGTATTAATCTAGCCTTAATATAATAATTCCTTAAACCAATTGATGATTGCCAGGAAACCCACAGAACATCATATGCAATACCATGCAACGATTGCCATAAAGTTTATATAGGGGAAACGGGGAGAAATCTAGACAGGAGATTGTACTAACACAAAAGAGATATTAGAGTGGGCAGCCAAAGCAGTGGAATATTTTTCCATGTTAAAGACTTAAATCATTCGATCGATTTTAATGGAAGTAAAATGGTATTTAAATCGGCCAACTATGTTAAGAGAAGAATCGTAGAATCGAGCTTGATATCGTCAGTTCCTAATTTAAATCTATCTGAGGGTCAATTTGCTTTTAATCCTGTAATACAAAAGCAAATAAACAAAATAGTAAAATGTCAGCCCTTTAATATGTTTAGGCCTAACCCCGCCCCCTCCTGATTAGTCACAAGTAGGGGATTGAGGGAAAAAAGAGGGGATCTTTCATCTTTCACGACCCGACCCCGTGTTATGTTTGTAAGCACTTTTCTTATATTTTCTATCCAGTGTCAGTTGAAAAGGGGTGTGAGATACACCGAAACTGTTCTGAATTAAATTGTCTTCGCAGAATGTGGTTTAATTCCTCATCTTGTCTTGCGATATTGCATTAATTTTCATCATATATATATATATATATATATATATATATATATATATACAGAGGGACAAGGCTTAACATTATATAAAATTGTGAGTACACACCCTCGGTGACTCGAGCTTACGAGGTTGGAGAATGCTCCTCTATGGGGTTCCTACAAAGACAGTCAGCCATACAATTTTTAGAACTTTAATATAAAATATGTGAAATTGGTACTCCATAAACTGTCAATTTCATTACATGAATCTACCGTCTTGACTTTTAATATTTTTTAAATATGTTAATGGGCGGTCATCCTTTCGATCACAACTCCTTTCCTAATAATGAGATTTTAAATCTTTGTATCTCCCAAACTATCGGGAAAGCCTCACACTCTATGGTCGCTTAGTTCTTCTCACGCGACGAGAGATTCCGGCTCGCTTATACAATCAGATGGCTTTAATCATCATCGGACTGCAACAACACGCATCAAACTCGTTTGGTGCACGCGTCGGTCCTAATTCCGAAAAGCTTGGTCGGATTTGGGAGTTTAAAATTGGGGCAGAAGTGAGCCTATCCTTAAGTTTGTCAAAGTGGACGGATGCCTTGTGGTTCCACACAATGGGATCTTGGGGTTGCTTTTTTTAACAGGGCGCTTAGTGGAAAAGTGAAGGCAGCAAAATTGGGGACACAACGCCGGTAGAAAGATGTTGATCCAAAAAAGGAGCGAAGTTATTTCTTCGTATGCGGAAGAGGCATGCTCGCAATATCCTTCACTTTATCTTGCTGTGGTGTCATCTGGTTCTCCCCGATATGAAAGCCTAAATAACGAATGGAATTATAGACAAAATGTCACTTACTAAGCCCAATGGTCAATCTTTGTTCCCGTAACCTCATAAGGAGGGAGCCAAGGGAGATAGTTCTTGTTCCTATGTACGTGTGGCAATGTACACATTATCGAAATAAAACGAACTCCTTCCCCAATAAATACATTTTAAATTTTTTAAACCACCAAACTGTTGCAAGGTCCTACATTCTATGGTCGCATAGTTCTTCTCACGCGACAAGAGCTTCCAGCTGGTGTATGCAATCGGATAGCTGCAATCATCATCGTATTGCAACAACACGCATCAAACACCTTCAGGGCACGCGTCGGTCCTGATTCCGAAAGGCTTGGTTGGATTTGGGAGTCTCAAAATGAGAGTAGAAGTGAGACTATTCTTAAGTTTGCCAAATCGGGCGGATGCCTTGGTGTTCCACACGATGGGATCTGGGGATTGCTTCTTTAACAAGGCGTTAAGTGGAAAAGCTAAGGCGGCAAAATTAGGGACACAACGCCGGTAGAAAGATGTAGAAAGGAGCGGAGATGTTTCTTTGTACGCAGAGGAGGCACGCAGAAGAGGCTTTTACTTTATCTTGCGGGGGGGGAGGGTCAGCTGGTTCTCACCGATATAAAAGACTAAATAACAAATAGAATTATAGGCAAAATGACATTTACTAGGCCGAATGGTCAATATGTGTTCCCGTAACTCATGAGGAGGGAGCCAAAGGAGACTAAGAGTTGTTCTCCTGTGCGTGTGGCAACGTACATATTATCAAAGTAAAACGACACGTGACCTAGGCCATCTATGATTCGCCACATCAATAACTTAGCCAGTTAAGCTTTTGTGGGAGTTCCAATTGGGAGTTTAAATCGAGTCCCGGGGCGGTTTATTCACTGGAACCGTGGAGTGAAGGTAGGGGATGCTCCTTATCTGACTCGACGCAAACTGTCTGTATCAGATTGATAGACTCGGTGGCGTAAGCTGCTTCCATCCCCACCTCTTCCTCAAGTGCATCTTGGTTATTAATACAGGCAGGGCGGTGGTATCGCTTAAGCATGTTTATGTGATATAACTTATTACAGGAAGGAGTTTTTATAAGGGAGGCCACGAGTCCTCGTGCTTCTACAACTGGGAACGGGTCTTTCTACTGCGAAAGGAGTTTATTAGATGCCGTAGGGAGAAGGAGCAGTACCTCATCACCGGGTGGGAAGTGTCGATATTTTGCCTTTACGTTGAACTAAGTCCGGTATTTCTCCAAATTAAGATCTGTAATTTTATATGCGATCTCAGCGCATTCCTCTAAGCGGTTTCTCAGTTCTAATATGTACGAATACGAGTTTTTAATTTATTCATAGAGGCGGGAATTTTCGAATAATTCGTTGAGAATACTCATAGGGCCTCGGACATTTCGCCCATAAAGTAGTTCAAACGGGGTGAACCCTAAAGTCTTATGAGGAATCTCACCGGCACTCAAAGATAGCGACTGGCAGATACCAATGCTACTATTGAGGCTAAGCGAGGCACAGCTTCTTCAGGACAGTTTTCAGAGTCCCGTTTAATTTTTCACAGACTTCGTTAGCCGCAAGGTGGAAAGTAGTTATGAAGACAAGTTTTATCAGGAGTTTTTTCCCACGTATTCTATGATTTCGGACGTAAATTGTCCTTCTCAGGGAGATAATATCTCTTTAGGGATGCTGACTCGAGAAAAGATGGCTATTAATGCTTCCACGCACGTTAGGCTATCTATTTTTTTAGGGGAACTGCATCAGGGAACCACGTAGCAAAGTTCACGAGGGTAAAGATATAAGAATATCCTTATCTTAACGGGTAGTGAATTTGGCCAATCAAGTCGATAGCCACTGTAAAAAAAGGTTCAGAAATAATTGGAGTCCTTTTGAAGAGGGGCAGTTGCGATCCAACCTTTTGCCGCCGTCTTTTGGCAAATATCATAGGATCGACAAATTTCTGCAGTCTTTTTGGCAGCGCCGGCCAAAAGAAATATATAAAGATACTTTGAGCAGTTTTATTGTGGTTGAAATAGCCAGCCAAAAACCCATTATGGGCAAGGCGAAGAAACTGGGTAACGCGAGAACGGGGGATGCAAAGGGAGCATGTCTTAGCACCATCCTTGGTCGAGATAGAACGGTAAAGGAGGTCATCTTTAGCAAGATATATAGTCTTATTTGTGCCACAATCAGAAACTTGATGGTCCTGCTGGGCTTTTTCCTGCAGAAGCTGGAGAGAGGAGCACTTCTTCTGCTCTCTTGTTACCTCCTTGTTATGAAGGGATGCAAATTCGGGGGCATGAAAATTTTGGAAAGTCACGGAGGTTGCAATCACTTTGAAGGCCTGAGCCCTCGTAAGGAGGGACTGGGCGACATGATTAGGGAAGTCCGGGGAGTTCTGGCCGACCAACACGGCGGAGAAATTAATGGGATTGCAACCCCTTCCACCTAACCGGTGAAGTATTTGTAGTTAGGTAGCAGCGAACCACGGGGACCCGTTGACGTCCCTAAGTAGTCGTGGCCTACTGCATACCTATTGTGGTCGGGAATTACTGTGGGGAGGCAACTTTAGCAAATATTACAATCGGCAGCGCGAACGATAGGACGTAAACTATTTCGTATGTGTTCTAATATGTTTCACCTTTTTGAAGTATATTCAAGAGGATTTCTCATGGGCTGGGGGTGGGTGGGCTTTCAAAGCTAATTTTCACTGCATAATCGGCGAATTACGACAGTTCAAACAGGTAGTAGATATATGTTACTTCGCGCTCGGGCATGATTACGACGAAGTTGTAAAGGCCAACACCTATCACACCTACAACTCCTAGTTTAAGAGTGTTTCGGTAAACTATTTTCAAAATCTTTGAACACGACGGAGAAGAATAATAATGTCAAAGAGCACCTGGATCCCGATCTTTTCAGGTTGTATGCAAACATGATTTCTTCGACTATCCTGCAGTTAGTCAATGAAATGAATACTGAGAAGATAGAATGTATTTCATTAAAATCAGTAAGACTTGAAAGGCGAGCTTACAAGTTCACTCTCACTTTTCATATATTGATTGAGGATGACCGTAGCGTAAACGTATTTAAAAATATTGTAAATTATATAAAAAATGATTTTCTATTTTCCAATTAAAATTATGAAGAAAAATAATAATTGAGGAAATACAACACTTCCATAGATAATATAATAAACCCGGTAAACTAAATGGGTCTCTCATAGAATAATGTTCTAACGTATGTTTTTATTTAACTAAACGCGCATGAATATGCATACGCGGGTGGACGAAACATACACGCCAAAAAATTAAACTTCTTCGGCGCGAGGCCAATCTTCATGTTTACCGCACATAATCCCTTCTTCAAATTCAAGCCCACTGGGGGAGCTTTTATTAAATAAAAAGTTGACGTGATGTCCTGGAGAACCGTTAGTCGGGGCAGAAGCTGTAGTTATTGGGCTAGCAGGTGGTTGAGAAAGAGAAGCATTGACTTGATAGACTTGTTAGATGGAGGAAGAGCGAAGGTGAGAGTTTTCGGGAGAGTTGGTTTTTACATGTCCTGGCACGCCGCACGTGAAACATACGTATAGCGCCGGAGGTAAATGAATGGAAGGGGATTATTAAGGAGGGTCTTAATATCCCTCAGTTCTTGCGGGGAAGGGTATATAAGTTTTGGGGGACCAGCCACTTTGAAAACATAGGGCCAATTTTTATAGGAGGACTTAGAGAAATTATTCTTACTCTTAGGAGCTGGGGGATGCGATTTGTTGGGGTCCTTCGGATACAGATTGTGACTGGATGCATGTACATCCGCCTCTTCCAGGCATTCATTAAAGCTAGACGTTCATCCATCTTTACAAATGCAAGGATCTTGGATGGCAGCGCAGCCATTAACTGATCAGGTAAGACGAAATCGAACAGAGACTCGTATTTGCGTCCTACTTGAGTCGAGTCGAGCCATAATTATAGGCTTCTCTGAAGGATGAAGCCAAATTGGCGGTAAGTTTCGCCAGGTAATATTTTTACCTGGCGAAACTTAGCTCGATAGAGATCGGGATTCATATTGGTTTCCGATAGCAACTCGAACTTGAGACTCAAATAATCAAGGGCGGCCTCGGCAGGAAGAGATATGAAAATTTTCCGAGATGACTGTTGAGCAAGGGAAGTAAGAGTGTGACTCCATTCGCCTCGATGTTCCACGAATTCACTTCGAAAATCTTTTCGAAATGGGTGAAGTAGGCACTGAAGTCTTCGCCATCCTTGAGTACGGGTAACTTAACCGAAGGGGTTTGAGGGTCTTCATTCCTTGAAATAACGGAAAGAGTTTCGACGTTATCTCCACTTAGCTTTTGCTTATGTTGACGGTTTATTTCCCTTTCTTCTGCTTCTCTTTGCTTTCTTCTTTCGTCAGCTTCTATTTGCTCTATTTCTCTTCTTTCGTCTGCTTCTCTTTGCTCTCTTTCAGCTTCTTTGTTCTCTTCTTTTTTCCCTTTAATTTCTTTCTTTCTCCTGGATATAGGAAATTAAATCCTTGCTTGTAAATCCCAAGTTTTGACCTTGTTTGTGGAATTTATCAAAACGACATCCTTGACAGTACGAATGCCTCTAACAACTCGAACATAGATGGAACACACGACACAGACTAGGGGCTATAACGGAAGTTCTTCTTCTTTTTATTAAATATAATAAGATTTAGACACTATAGGCGCTGCACTCTGGTACACTTGAATTGTGAAAAAGTTAAGGATTTTCTACTTAGATTGCGATATTATTAGGTTAACTCTTTAAAATGGAATACGTTTGCCTGGTTCGTGTCAAGGCTTATTCGAAAGATAAACACCTCTAGAAAAATAAACTTTGAAGCAAATAATAAGAACAAGGGCACAGAAAAATACGTAAATCTAAATAATAATCAGTACGACAAAAGAATATTATGACAGGCAAAAATTAAGGAAACTGGATCCGGAAAAATATATAAGTGATCTAATAAATTAAGTTGAATGAAAAATTTAGCAAGTCTATTGGCGTTACATCAAATGGGAAATTCTTCTTATGTCTGGGAACGAAAAGGTGGGACTTACTCCTAGTTACCTCTGCAGGAGGAAATGGGGATGTGGAAGAGCAATGACCAGGTCTTCGTCGATGGAGTCTCGATGCGAAGGCGTCCAAAGAAATTCTGAAGGGGGTTGATATTACCTTCACGAAATTGAGATTTGGCTGCGGGCAGCATGAAGTCTCAAACAATGTAGTTAGACGCGAGAGACCCAAGACAATCTCCTGGTACATAAACGAATTCCCGTAATCTTCCTCTGATCAGGGCTGATTGTACATGACGATCTGTTGACCATATCACAAGGGTGAGGGGACCAATTCACGGGACACAGTTACTAGGGTCTGGACGCCAAGAAGCTCAGGTTCTCTCTATCTGTTGAGGATTTGCAGACATCACCTTAAATCGGAGCCACGGCCATGGTCCACAGAGGGCTGCGCGTGCGAGGGTGTCCCAAGGGGATATCGGACCCGGCTTAAGCAAACATGGACCTTGATATTTTCGAGCATCGACCAGCTGAAAGGGAAATAAGCGAGATTCCCAAGGGGTATCGGACGCGGCTTAAGCAAACATGAACCTTGATAATTTGGAGCATTGACGATGCGAACGGAACATAGAAATATTCCCTTGTACCCCAAGAGGTGGAGGATGAAAACGGCTGCTACCTGGGAGCGGGACAGCCTTATCATACTGTGGGGAAGGCGGGGATAAAGCACCCCAAATTAAACACAGCTGCGCCAGTCTGTCTTGAACAGAGAAATTCTGTGTGATCACGGCCTATTGAGTTTCATGCTCCCAGAGTGAATGACGTTAGATGTAAATAACATGAATTATATAAAAGAAGAAATCGTTAAAAGTAAGGTATTTGTTTGCAAAAAACTAGTCCATGGAATAAATTCACTTAAATAGATACAAAAGAGTTGACTCAATTATTATAAGTATACCTTAATGACTTTGTGTGATTACTTTCGAGTCTTGCTATTATGATAGACCCATTTAGTTTACCAGTTTTATTATATTATTTATGCAAGTTATGTATTTCATCAATTATTATTTTTCTTCCTAATTTTAATTATAAAATAGAAAATCATTTTTTATACAATTTACAATATTATTAAATACGTTTATGCTGCGGTCATCTTCAATCAATGTATGAGAAGGGAGAGTGAACTTATAAGCTCGCCTTTCAATTCTTAGTGATTTCAATGAAGTGCATCCAATCTTCTCAGTATTCATTTCATTGACTCACTGTCAGATATTCAAAGAAATCATGTTTGCATACAACTTGAAAAGATCGGGATCCAGGTGCTTTTTGACTTTATTATTCTTCTCCGTAGTGTTCAAAGATTTTGAAAATCGTTTAACGAAACCAAATTAAATTAGGAGTTGTAGATGTAATGTGTGTTCCCCTTTACAACTTAGTCGTAACCATGCCCAAGCGCGAAGTAACATATATCTACTACCTGTTTGAACTGTCGAAATTCGCCGATTATGCAGTGAAAAGTAGCTTTAAAATGGATAAATCTATTAACCTCATATTTATTATACAAGATATATTGAAATAGAGTAGATGCTACTTCATTAGGGTA
The DNA here is from genome assembly GCA_963969495.1 of Ceratothoa steindachneri. NCBI lineage: Eukaryota > Metazoa > Arthropoda > Malacostraca > Isopoda > Cymothoidae > Ceratothoa > Ceratothoa steindachneri. The sequence goes on along the minus strand of OZ018326.1, from coordinate 143,842,085 downwards.
ATGCTCTAGGGTGGCAAAAGCCACCACTCTCCTGAGTATTACTGACTTTCGCTGCATAGACGAATTCATCTTCTATTCTTCTATCTCTGGAAGAAAAACTGATTTCCAGTCCATGAATTTATTTGCATTTGCCTCCTATAGCTCCTTCTAGGCCTCTCAAATATCAGTGTCCAGTGCCACTTAATATAGGTAAGGTAAATTATAAAGTTCTTTTTCTATATTTTTAATAATTAAGTTGCATATGGATTTTAGGACATAATTGCGAGTGAGTAAATAAAATTGTATAAATGGCAGCATTTACACAAAGGATCTTTGCATAAATTGAGATGAATTAGGCAAATTATTGTAACCTAAGGTTTACTCTGGATGTTTCAATCTTCCATACGCCTCGCCATAAAATAGGAAATGAGAGAGGATATTCTTTAAAGTCGTAGATTAGTTTAGCCAGATTGATTTAATCTTGCAAGTGAAGGACGTGAGGCTTCCGTCCCGGATATTTTCTCATAATTTAGCTTCGGCAATCTTTCACTAATAGGAAAAAAGAAAGAAAATATGTTTCCAAATGCGCTTAGAAAAGATGTGAAAAGTGACCTTCTAATTGGTTTACGTGTGTGCCACAGCCCTAAATTTAGGTAAAGATGTTGACAAGAGCAGGAATTTTAAGTGTTTCATGGTTTAATTATTCTTTCCATATGTGCTTTGAAAACCTCTCAGGGTCATTGGCCCATATACTTTTTTCATCTGAACGATTTATTCTTTGTTGCTAAAATGTAAAAAAAATGGTACAAAAACGAGTGTGAGTCCGCTACCTTTTATGGTAAGACGAACAAAATATTCTATTTTGCCCTTAAAGATAGTCTTCCAATTAAAGGTAATTGATGAAAACTGAGTCAAGCAGAAAGGTTTCTTACCTTAAACTCCCCGTCGTTTCTGACTCGTGGCGGCAAAGAGTCTCCTGAGGTCAGTAATAAATGAGGCCCTGAAGTGAGTACAATTTACCCTGTACTTTAACCGTCACAAGCATCTCAATTAGCTATATTATTAAAGATTTTTTCATCTTGCACAAATATTTACCAATAACTAACTTGTACTAAGCAAATCCTTTGGTTAAAACATCTTTGTCTTTCAGAAATGAAACGAACGTTCAACAGTAAACCAAGAGACCTACATCGGATCAGAAGATTTATCAAGATTAAACACTCATTTACTGTAACCATCAATTAATGAACAGTGAAAGTTATCATTGTATAGAGTGTATTGCTCATTTATTGCTTGAGTATTCTTTATTTTATTCTCAATTCAAATTATTTTCAATCATCATTAGTATTCACTTTGATTTTTGTTCTAATACCTTCATTCTCTTAACTATTTAGTGGTTCATATTGTGTAATCCATAATTTAGCTTATCTTTATTATTTCTATATTGGTAATAACAAAATATTTGTTGGTATTTATTTACTCATCCGATATTAGGTTCAATTTAACCACTTATTGCATATTTCTAGATATCCTCGTCAAGCTCTATAGCCAATTTTCAACCTCTGAATTTGTTAACGTATTTCAGATAAGAAAAATCCCTCCATATTTAATCATGGATTTAAAAGGTCCTGAAGAATATTAGAATTTTAGAAAAATGGTATAAGACTTTAAGGTTCTGTAATGGTTTTCTCACCGTATGCGCTGCGATAAGCTAAATGCAATGATAAAGGAGTAACTAGAGCCCAAACAAACGCATTATAATTCCTAGCAGCGTGGCGTTTTTCTATACAGTTGGCCATTCAACGAAGGAACAATGAGAATGCTCTTTCCTATATCTTCATCACCGCTCACACATTTCTAAATAAAGGTCACATAAAAATCCCATTGCCTTCTGTTTGCTTCACCTCTATTTGATAATTCTTTATGCATAATATGATCAAACGTCTTACCTTAGGCAACATTAATGAAGATTATACGATAAATTATCGCAAATGACGCATACTAAATCGGAAAGTTAGTGGTACCTTTGTGACTCAATTTCAGCACAATTTGGAACACTTTCCTTTAATTTAATCCATCCTTTGAAACGGGAGTGACATTAATGAGCAGAAAATGATGTTTATGAAGCAAAACACGATTTTAATGTCGGGCACGTTCAGGCTGTGTAAACCGTTTATTCCGGCTCGCTATTTCTATCCCTTTCTTCTTTTCTATATCATTGCCTAGACACATTTTCTCTTTTGATATAAACATTTTTCTCTATGCCTTTCTTTTATCCCGCTATTCTTACTTCTTTGAAACATGCCTGAGGCGGGACGGAGAGAGAGTTGGTGTTACTTGAGAGTTCCTTTATCCGGATGGGCAAACCTTTAATTTAGATGAGCAATCTTTACTCTTGCAGATTTTGTTAATCTTATCTTTTTTTGCTAATTCTCTAATTAATCTTTTTTGACATATTTTGTCTTTTCCATCCGCTAGTTTCATAGAGGAAATAAGTCCTCTTTAGTTACACCACTTACTTTTCTTTTGTTAATTGAAAATTGATTACTGATGGTGTAGCGGTTACTGAACATTGTTGAGAATTATAGTCCCTTTTTTGTATATGATCCGACATTAGATAGAAAACATTTTCAATCAGGTGATATAGAGAGTTTAGCAAAAATTCTGTTACACTCGGTTTTCTAATCTTTCGAGAGTTTGGCGTGTGCGATAGAAAAAGTTCCCTCAATTAAAGTATAAAGTTTTACTTTTTCAGAATTTGTCATTGAAATGTCTATTCCATTGTGTACATTTTTGCAGAGAATAGAAGTAAAAAGAACCGAAAACTCTAGTCTTCTTTCTGCTGGCCACAAAAACTTCATCGACGCCAAACGGCTTAACTTCAGGTGGATGACCATCCACAGAGTCGCAAAGAAGTTCAAGAAATGGGATGACCTCAAAGATCAACCTCGTTCAAGCAGATATCAAATTATCAACCGTTAAGCTGTGAGAAATGCCTTAGAGTGTGTTCCAAAGCTCAAAGTGACAGCGTTTGCAAGAAGAAAAAAGACATCTGTGGTGACGGTATCCAGGGCCGTCATAAAGTTGGGTGGCATGGGCTTAAGATGCATGGAAAGACCTTTGCTTACCGACCTTATGCGAGAAAAACGTCAGCGAGCGCTGCCGTCGTTTTATTGGTGACACACACGCATACCTTCAGTTTAGGAAAAGATGGTCTTCATGATACGTGGAAAATTGCATAGATTATAAGCATGACACACGTTATTCTGTCGGCATCTGAGAACACACAAAGCTTCCCGGGATCAACAGAATGCTTCATCTGGTTCATAAGCTTTTTCTGCCTTCGTAAAGTGGCACTACATGGCCTTGACTGCAATAATTCCTCCCTAGCATTTCTCATGCGAGTAGTATTGAAGGTCCTCATTTAGGGCAAGCATCATGATGTTGAATAAAACAATCTCTCTCGCCAAAGCTTGAAATCCCTTGCTCGGATCTTCCATCACTTTATCCCGCAGTTGCAGGATGAATTCTGGCGTGCCGACGCAAGCAATCAGAATGCCTGCTGTGTTCCTTTCTGCTCTCTACGGATTGCTTCACAGTCTCAATTGCAGTTGTACATGTCACGCCTTACAGCCTTGACATTGTTCACAGAGCATTGAGCATTAGTCATAATGTCAGCATTTTGACACCAAGCACGAATCATCCTGCATAGTGTCCAAATAGTACCCATCCTTCCATTGCCTACATTCTTCTTTTTGATTAAGTTTTATTCTTCAGTAAAGTATTAAGTACGTAATCATTGTGTCCTTCAAGTTCCAAACTCTGGAATTGAAACTTTAACCTGAAAATAAGAACTCATAAGCTCAGACCTACTCCCAAAACAAATCACGCTACATGCTAGAGCCAACCCATCAGATGATATGGTAGCCTCTGTGAATAGATTGTTACAAGCTCCACAAACTTTATTGAGCTGAGTATATTAACCCACGTGTGTCTAAAGATATATAGTTAGAATTTTGGTGCCGAGGACATAAAAGTTCAACGTATGTGAGCGGCTGATACCCATTGGCACAAGCTCAGATATATTTCCCGTTGGGATAAATAACTTCCACAGACATTTTCAGCACATATCCGATCACAACAGCGCTATATTTATCTTTTACTCAATAAAACACAGCATATCCACTCTTTCCTCTGTTTGGAGCATAGTCGTAGGGATATTCCTAGCCAATTTGCATGTATTGATAGCTATATACACATGCCGCGGAACAAGCCACAACACTTTGGTGTCAGCAAAACTACCATGATTGCTGGTTGGTAGTTCAAAAACACATTACCAGGAGACCTGATACCCTAACGAATACCAGTCTTTTATTATCTCAACATAAACTTTTCCACTCAGTGCTAGCAGAAATGCCTTTATCATTTTATTACTTTTCTTTTGTTAACCATAGCTTTACAGCCTTAATTTTAAGTCCTTACAAAGTCCTTTTTTTCCTGCAACTCATCTTTTGTTAGCCATAAATTTACAGCCTTAATTTTAAGGGCTTACAAGTCTCTTTTTTGCTGAAACTCTTCTTTTGTTAGCCATAGTTTTACAGCTCTAATTTTAAGGCCTTACAAGTCTCTTTTTTCATGCAACCAAAGAATAAAAAACCTGTCTTAAATCCACCCTTAGATATACATAACAAATCATCTGAAAGATTTGTACTGCTATTAATAAAAATTAATATTTTTGAGTAAATTTAGTCAGTTATATAGTTACCATTATGTCCACCAACCTTTTTTTCGATTTTATTTGTTTGAAAAAACAAACAAAATTCTAAAAAAACACAAATGATTTGCAAATATTTTTAAACTAACAACATACCTGTCCCTAATGAGGAGTAAATGAGGACTATCCCATCCTATTTAGGCTATTGAATAGAAATATTCTAGCTTATTATCGGAAAATTATAAGCGAATTACGAAACGAATGAATGGGTAAGAACTTGTTAAACAGAGTAGTAATAGTCTAACTAGGCTATTTTTCAAGGAATTTAGCTTTCTTTTTCAAACCAATATAAAGGTAAAAGCTTATAGAGAAAATTGCTTCTATATTTTTATATAATTTACTTAAAGATACATATTTTGAGTTATTTTCCCAACAGATGCAGGCAAGCTTTCTGGAAGACATTTAATTTCAAGAACGGAACATCAAATTCGCAAACTTTAGAATTGTTTTAATCTTTACTTTTGTATAAAAAAAGTAGGAGACGGATTATTCTTGGAAATGTATAGAGGATTAGTAATATTTCAATTAACTTATATGATTATACTATCATTCAATTTTTATACCTCTCATTTACTCGTATCACTATCATGATATATTTAATAAAATATAGTGATAAAAGCAAACGAGCTCTTAAAGGTTAATTTACTTGACTTGGGTTGAGGGAAAACCTTTTATTTAACAAGAACGGCCACATTTTCAGTTCAATTTCGGTGGCCTAATAAAATAAAGCTTTCCACTAGGTATCTTGTGCGTTTTTAAATTTTAGTTTTATAAGCTACCACCAGTAAATGCAGTGGTCGAGAAGACTTACTTCGGGAGATCGAGGCTGGCCAAAAGTAGAGAAATTGGTGAGAGAAGGAAAATTCTAAGGGTCAACTAGTCACTGGAAACCTCGCAACCACATAGTGTTTATGTAGATAACGGGATCGTGAAAAAGACAAATTTTGTTCAATTATATTCTATACTTAACTGTATAGACAGAGAGGAGGAAGTGTGAGAAACAATTTGGGGCCGCAAATTATCTCTGATTAATATTGTTAACAACAATACTACTCTATTCTTTCATTTACTGTATTTCCAGATTTTTCTTGTTATTTAGCTTATTCCACGATTAAATGTATTATTGCGTATAAGTGAAAGAGTTTTGGGTTTCCTCTCTCGAATTTCGACCACCATATCCAAGAGGATCAAGAGGTCCGACAGATATCCATTGCTGCGAATTCAAAGTATGGCAAACCACGTCCATGAAAAAAGGATTTTTTCAAGGATTGATCTATTTCGTGCTTACCATCAAATCCCTATAAACCTGGCAGGCATAAAGAAGACTGTGGTGGTAACGCCGATTGGATTATAGGATTACGTGAAGCTACCATTCGTCCTCCGGAATGGAAGTTACAAATTCCAACGACACATGGATAACCTGTTTCCAGGATAAGGTTTGGTTTATGTATATATATACGACATTCTGATATTTTTGGATAATATAGACGACCACCCCACTCTCATTATTCAGAAGAATCCTTATCCCTTATTCATTAAGACAGTTCCTTTTCTTAGGAGCGCTAGGGAATCCCGTTTATTCGCCTAATTCTTGCTTCCTTCAGACTCGATACTTCGCGTAAAACAGAAAGCCAACCTATTTACCGCAAAGAACTCGAAACGGTTTCGCTTGCCCCATTAGTAGGCAAATATAAGAATAAATTTATATTTTTTTTAGCCGCGTCCTTTCAAAGTCCTTTACTTATCCCGATTACCGAGACACCTTTGCTAAGCCCAGCCTAAAGCAGAATCCTCGTGAGAAATTATAAGGAGTCAGAACCAATTCAACACTGGCGTAAAGTCAACCCACTGCCTAAATTGCTCGTCACTCTTCGAGCGCAATAGCTGCGAGGACTCTTGAATGCATGTCCTTATAATTACCTACCACGCACTCAGAAATGGTAATGTATACCACCACATAAACTGGTAGCATTCCCCTGGCACCATATACCCCCTCTTTCAACTAGTGATCCTTTTCGACCAGATAGCGTAAGTTACGAGAAAAATAGATGCATCATACCATTACCAAGCAGAATAAGGAGTAACAGGGATCATGAAGGTCATCACCATCAAGCCACCTGTCTTTAGCGAGGCTGAAGTTGCAGGTTGGTTCAAGATTGTGGAAGCCTAGTTTTACATTTCAAGAGAAAGTAAGGAGGATACTAAATTATTTTATGTGTTTGACTGCGTTACCTCCCTAGACAGCCAACCGTCTTCTGGCTGCAATTTTATCTACTCAGAATTACCAGCTCTTAAGAAGTGAGGTGATTGGGCTTTAAAAGAGGACAAAACTCGAGCTTTTTGAAAAGCTTATTGCCTTCTCCACGCTCACAGGTTGACCTTCTACCAATTTGGAAGAAGTACGGAGAACTGCTCTACGGGTAGGAGTTAGTGAGAAATTCGTGAGGTACAAGTTTATCCAAGAAACTCACCTAAACCCAGCTAGGAAAGCTTAGGGATGAATAAATAGTAGTACTAGTTAGTTGTCTGTCAACTAAGGCGATGACGTCACTTCATGCCTTCAAAAAGAATAAGTCGGGCATAAAGTGAAACTCACACAAAAAATGCTTACAGTGGGAAGGGGGTGTGCATTCCTTAGCCAACTATCTTGGCACTCCATAGTTGGGCTGGTTTCAGGGGGGCCCAAAACGACTAGCCATTGCATTGTGGAGTGTTGGAGGAGACTGTCAAGTCGTCTTTCTAATGACGCTCGCCTAGTGCGGGTCGCCACAGCAGATTTTGCATTAGAAGTTTACTCTCGTAGTCTTTGCCCAGGCAAGGCATCCACAAGACAGTGGATTATGATGTGTCGAGGGACCAGGGCGTGTCTACATGTTTGCGGGCCAAGGTCCAACACCTCTGGGGCTTTCTTCTTCTTCAAGATCCTCCTGATTCGTTGTTTTATTCTCGAAGCTGATCTACATTAATTTAATCATTTTTTAGGATGAGCTTGCGCGTCGAAAATTGTCTTAATGTTAATGATAGCAGTAAATCCTTAGTACGTAGGGCCACTTCTTTGATCGATATGTGTATTCCCAATCCTAATAATAGAAGTAATAATTATTCAAATAATGTGAATTATCCTGGTAGTGCATGATCAGTGACCATGAGTGCGTACCCTAATGGAAACCGTCTCAATTTTGTGGTGTGAAATAATGATCGCAGTGCTTATAATATGCCAGTAAGATTGCGGCCTTTTCGAAGGAAATAAAAACCTGTAGTCTGCCGTTAACATTTGGTGAAAATGCAAAATTCTGCAAACCCTGATGCAGGTGGGCAAAAAGATGAGTGCACCTGCTGATTCAACATTCCGCCATGCCATCTTTGCCAGCCCTGGGGGAAAACTAACAGGTCTTTCCAATTGTAGGTACGCCCGCTGATATGATATCTGTTTTCGCTGCCCTCACTAAAATGATATAAATAAATTTGAGTTTCTAATTGATACGGGGGCGAGTGTGTCGATAATTCCGACTAAATTGGTGAATTCAAATGAATGGCGCGAGTCTAGTGTAAATATTACGACGGCTAATGGCGGTAAAATAAAAGTGCCCGGCGAGGTACACACGGATAACGTTATCCGTAGTCTTCGCCTATCATTTAGGTTGCCATTTGTGGTCGCAGATACCACCTCATCTTTAATGAGAATTGACTTTTTGAGGTAATATATTCTCTTAGTGGACTGTGCGCGCGGCATACTTATTGATGAACAACCTAAACTCGTATCAGAAGTGAAACTATGGGTGGATACTGCAGTAGCTTTACATACTAACGAACTACAGCACCTACCGCTCCATTACAAAGCCATATTGAAGAAATATGAGGCTTAGTACAGTCCAGCATCCGCTAATCCATCCCCATCTCTGCCGAACTCAGTCACGCACACAATTGAGACAAGTAGTGCTCTACCGACATTCACGCGGCCGAGACCTCTTTCAATTAAAAAGCTGCAGGTTGCCAAACTAACTATCGAAAAACTATTGATTGCGGGAATCGTGTGCGCGTCAAAATCATCATGGGCGTCACCGATTCACATAGTACAGAAAAAGTTGCCGGGTAAGTAACAACAAGGAGTAACAACAAGGAAAGAAGGTACCCTAGGAGACCTTACGGTCCATTCAAAGAGGGTACCTTTGGACTAGCAATTGAGCGGGCACAAGGCTGCTCAATTGTTTTGCGTCCCTAAACGGCCACTTTTCAAGACTTTGTCTAGTCTTGACTTGAACTGGTCAACAGATTCACTGTTGACAACTTCCACTGGAAGTGCGTTCCACATACCGCAGATACTGTAAGTGAAAAAATTTCCACACAGATTGCGGTTGTAACGCTTCAGTTCAAGTTTGAAGCCGTGATTGCGCGTTCTGTTCTCACTCAGTGTGAAAATATCCCGATAGTCAACATTGTCGAACCCTCGAAGTATTTTGAAAACTTCGAAGAGCTGACCACGCTGTCTACGGGTTTCCAGCGAGAACAGATCTAATTCCCTTAGTCTATCCTCATAACTTTTATGTCGGATAGAGGGAATCAGCTTGGTTGCCCTGGCTTGTACGCGTTCCAATCTCGCGATGTCCTTTCGCAATGAAGGACTCCAAAATTGTACGGCATACTCCAGGTGCGGTCGGACAAGTGAGTTGTACAGGCACAGTACAATCTCCTGGTTCCGATAACCAAACTGGCGCTTAATATAGCCTAGCATTCTTTGGGCCTTTTTCTTCGCCTCAATGCACTGTTTCGAGAACTTTAGGTCACTAGTAATAGTAACACCCAAGTCCTTCTCAGTGTCACTCGATTCAAGAGCAGTTCCCTTAAGGATATACTGAGATTGGGGGTTTCTGTGGCCGATATGCATCACTTTGCATTTCTCCACGTTAAAAGGCATTTGCCACGTGTCCGACCACTCCCCAATCTTCCCAAGATATTCCTGCAGGCGGGCAGTATTTCCATCCTTTGCAACGTTCATACCAAGCTTGGTATCGTCGGCAAATTTGGAAATCTCGGCAACCATGTCACCGTCCATGTCGTTGACGTAGATGATGAATAGTAGTGGTCCCAGGACAGAACCTTGAGGCACCCCGCTAGTAACGGGCACCCACTCAGAAGACTGTCCATTTACCACCACCCGTTGCCGTCTGCCACTTAGCCAGTTCTCGATCCAACCGGCTACCTTTCCGTCTATGCCAAGCACTCGCACTTTTCGGAGAAGGCTGCGGTGTGGTACCTTATCAAAAGCTTTCTGAAAGTCTAGGTAGACCACATTAACCGCCTTGTCCCGATCGTGCTGCCTGAAAACAAAGTGGAAGAATTCTACAAGGTTCGTCAGGCATGACCGTTGCCTTCGAAAGCCGTGCTGGGAACTCCTCAGTAGCAGGTTTGACTCTAAATACGACGTCACTTTGTCCACCATGATGCTTTCCATGAGTTTACCGACTATCGAAGTCAGACTGATAGGTCGGTAGTTCGACGGTTGGTTACGGTCTCCTTTCTCAAAGATAGGAGTCACCTCCGCCTCACGCCAGTCTCTAGGAACGCATTTGGTCCGGATTGACATGTTAAAGATAGCGCACAGATGTCGTGATACTTCATCGCACACTTCCTTCAACACTTTAGGTAGAAGCCCGTCCGGTCCAGGGGACTTATTCGTCTTTAGGTCAGCGATCTTTTTCTTTATTTCTCCTTCGGTGAAGTCCATTGCCTCCAGCTTTTCCCCCGAGTAGGAATCCGTCGGCTGGGGAATGGGACCACACTCTTCAGTAAACACTGAAGAGAAGTAGTCGTTGAGGAAGTTGGCATTTTCTGCATCTGAATGCTTTAATGTCCCCTCCTCATTCCTCAAAGGGCCAATCGTTCGACGGATTGGTTTACGGCTGTTCACATATCCAAAAAACTCCTTGAGATTCTCTTTACAGGGTCTCGCCACTCGGAGTTTTTCAGACCGCTTAGCCGCCCTTATGCTGGACTTCACTCTCCTGGCTAGCCTCCGGTATTCGTCAAAGTCACCCGAGATCTTCGATTGCCGGTACACATTTCTCTTCTCCCTAAGCTGTTGCCCGATTTCTCGATTAAACCACTTTGGTTGAACAGAAGACCGACGGGGGCATTTCAGAGGGATAAAACGCGATTTAACACTCATGAATGTGGTTTTGAAACTGTTCCAAGAGTCTTCAACAGCATCGCACCCTCCAGCCTCGCGTAAGTCAGTCCCGCGCGTAGACCTGCAAAGTCTGCTCTTCTCAAATCCAGTTTCCTTGATTTTCTAGTTGCAGGCTCTGCTTTGGGGACTTTGACTACAAATCTAATTAGTCGGTGGTCACTGCCACCGAGCTCTTCGCCAACAGAGAGGTCCTCAACGATGTCATCCTCAGAGGTGACATCGTTGAGGACCTCTCTGTCGGGTGGTCGGTGATTTCCGAGCGCTCAATGCGATCACAAAGCCTAACAGATATCCATTGCTGCGAATTCGAAGTGTGGCAAACCATTCCATGACAAAAGAATTTTTTCAGAGATGGATCTTTTTCGTGCTTACCTTCAAATCCCTATGAACGCGGCAGATATAGAGAAGACTGCGGTTATAACGCCGATTGGATTATAGGTGTACGTGAAGCGACCATTCGGCCTCCGGAATTGAATTTGCACATTCTAACGACACATGGCTACCTGTTTCGAGGATTAGGGTTCGTTTATTAATATATATATACAAGTATATACGAAATTCTGGTATTTTTTGGAAAATATGGACGACCACTCCAGGCATTTGGATCAATTCCTAAATATCCTCCTTGCTAGCAAAGAACGATATTGATTTTTAAGTGCATAATATTTAGGTTGGAGGAAGTTGCCCACCGGCCAAGAATATGAAGAAAATTGGAGATATGCCCTTACCAAAGGACTACAAGGAACTACGACAATATTTGGTCATGTTTAGATACTACCGATGGATGATTCGTAATTTTGCCGCAATTGCATCCCCATTGACCGAGCTTTCACAACTGCAACCTAAGTCTCGTGAACTCGAATGGAACGATGTGGTACGAGGAGCATTTGAGAATACTAGATGTACCTTAATCAACTCCGTCACACTCTTTCACCCGCTGCGCAATGATACGCCTTAGTAACTCGTGATAGATTGCTCTCAATACGCTGCCAGTGCTGCCCTACACCAAATGGTAAATGGATCGCCACGACCGATGGCATTTCTTTCGAGCAAGCTAAGCCTGACACAGCAAGCATACTCAAGCTAGAGAGCTCCTAGCTGCGTATCTTGCCTTTAATTTCAGTAACATGATTAAATGTCGCTATGTTATCTTGTGCACGGACCACAAGACATTATTATCGGCCTTTTCGTCGCAATTAAGGCAAAATGGGATCGACACAACACCATTGGACAGTCAATTAGGAATACATCAGCGTTATCACCTACGTGCGTGGTGAGGACAACGTAGTCACTGACGGCCTTTCAAGGATCGTCAATTCCGTCCAAATTTAACCTCCGTGGTGTGGCGGAAGCGAAAGGTGATGAATAAGAAACGAAGGAATTTTGCTCACGATTAAGATAATTTACCTTTCCCGGGGAAGATTAACTGTGGCGTAAACTAACATCCAGTAGCCACGACCGTTTTTCCGTATGGTGTACAGGGATATTCACTCCTGGACAAGGGAGTGCTTCCTATGTCAATTTTTCAAGATCAGTCGACACACGAAATCCACAACCCTGCTCAATGATCTTCCATCTTGAAGGTTCGAAACCATGCATATTGATAGTTGGATCACTTCCACTATGGACACTGCTTGGGCAATCCTACTATATCGTGCATCGAACGAAGTACGAGATGGATCAAATTGTTACCAATTCCGGAAATAACTGCCGCAACGGTCGCGTTGACTTACCTAAACGAGGGTATTTCCAGATTTGGAGTTGCGCTCTACGTACTGATCGACAGAGGTGCCCAATTTGAATCCAAGTTATTCAATGAACTGGCTGCATTCGTTGGCTTTCATCATCTCCGCACCAGGGCATACCGACCATCCACTAACCGGATGGTGAAAAGGCAACACAAGACTTTGAAGTGCTCCATTATGGCCGTCCGTAGACAAGGCTGGCTGATGGCACTTCCAATTAGCCCATTGCGTATTTTCTCCTTACCTAATGACTCGGGATTTTTTACTTTCCTGTTATGGTAGTCACGGGAACTACACTTCTGTGCCTGAGACCCTTAGTTTCGTCATCGGTATCGAAGACTGGTTTGAAATTTATTAATGAATTAGCCTCAACCATGGCATAAGTTGATTGCACAAAGGCATCCCTAGGTCACGTTCGCTCGGTGCCCACGCCTTTCATACGCAAAGATATTGGTTAGGAAACTCATGTGTGAGTCCGAATAGACCGCGTTCACAAACCACTGGAAGCACCATATGCTGGCCCTTTCCTGTCGATCGAAGGTGACGGCAATGTTTAAAAATTGTAATTCCTTGATGGAAAGAGGGATACTGTCTCAAGTGACAGACTGAAACCAGCGAGTCTTCTTCCCTCTCCTAGTGATAACGTGCCGGGTATTCAGGAACTCCTGAGGAATTAGGCAGAGAACCGGAGGAAGACCGGTTGCACTTCACTCCTTGGGGAGCATGGGTCAGAAAACAATGATGCCAAAGGAAGACGACGAGATAGATCTACAGGAACCGGAGAGAATAACGTCAAGTCAGACATCTTCACGTGCTCCACAAGACGAGTCACGTGTACCAGGAACCCGTCATTCGTATATTTTGTAATCCTTTTCTAGGCATTATATTGCAGTGGCATATTATAATAAAAGAGGAAGATGTAAAATATAAACATGCTTTTTTACTCTATAGCTTTCTTGTGTATCGAACTATCTATAAGTACTCTCATAATTTTAGCAATTGCATTACAGTCGAGAAAGGATGAGACCTAATTTTAAGATAAATTATATATTATTGTGTAGTATATGGCAGCACATGGCATAATGAATTTGCCCGGTTTTGTTGGGTACAGATATATGTGCTTACGAATACTGATGCCCTGTACGAATATTAAAAATGCTGTTATACGTTAGGTCTGCCTGAAATATGTATTTAACATGTATCTACCTAGGAATTTATAATGCGTTATATTTCAGTAAAACCATTACTCGCAGCAGAGTGCTATAGGGCTAGTTCTGTCAAATAGGTAGGCCTGTGGCACCGGATTACAGGATTTATTAGGCCCAGCAAGGGATTCCACAAATAGATGCTCAATAAATATAGCAAATAATAAAAATTGCTATGTGTGTATATTAAGTAAAAAATATGCCAAGTCTAAAAAATCAAGAACCAAAGAGAAATTGGAAATGAAACTATATATATATGTTAAACTGTAAAAATAGATTCCAGGCAAGCAGTTGCTAGAGTCGCGCGGAAACCCACAAATACAAAGATATCAAAGGTGACTATTTGGACAAATACGGAGATCGCACATAAATAAACATGCTCGTGTTGTGAACAATTATCAGTAGCAGAACAAATATAGGTTCTGATCAGAGAAATTTAACAGAGATCTGCTACAAGCGATTCCTTACGAGAAAGCAAAATCTATGGGAAATATCTAAGTACAACAGATACACAGAGCTGTCGGAAATTACGGCCCAGGGGGTGAAAATAACAAACGAACCTATAACATTAACCCGGTATCCTATAACCCCCCTCCCTGACCCCCGCCTAGGACATTACTACACAATGATCACTAGAAGATCACAATTTTCTAAAGAAACCTTTTTAAGATTTAAATGAAACTATTCGCAATAATTGGGACACTGGACACAATCCTAGTTAAAAATTTCTCAGAAATAAGATATTCATATAAAGTCAATTTTACTTGCCAGTTCATATAAAAAAAAATGCCTTTCTTCATAAGCATTAGATCTTTTGTTACTTTCTTGTGCCTAAGGAGATTTCAGGCGCTGAGGCTCAATATATTTGATGTGGACCTGTGTCCTTTTAAGCCTTTACCTTGCACGAAATTGCCCAGCACTCCTAAGAAGCTCAAATGATTGTTTACTGAGACCATTATTCTTTCGTGAATGAGCTGTTTCGCCATTTATTTGACATACCACAAAAAGATTGATCTACACCAGGGATTTCAAAAGTAGTCTGTAATGAACCCCAGAGGTGTTTTTATCCAACCTAACTTGTACCATTACCTCTTTTGTAAAATATTCATAAGATCAATGCATTTTACATATATCTAACAACGATCCCATAATTTCACTTATAGCAGAATAAAATTCAGGCTTATTGAAATTTTAAAAAAATTCCTTGGTTAAAACCTTTGTATTTCGGAGGTTATTATCATAATCTCTGCTGAAGAAAGATGCATAAGATTAATTCGTTTTTATATCCTCCAGGGATCACATATTCGCGCCTGTATTGGACAGGCATCTCTTTAGCGACACGGATGCTCCGTTCTAATAAACACCACCCCGTGAATACTCAACCATCTAACGAAACAAAGGCATTTATCTCACTGCGCAAAACAGTCAAAGATTCACTAAGGAATAACCGCGGAAAGGCCAATGCACAATCATTCAATTAATCCCGAGAAAAAAAAGTTGCAGGTCATGTCTCTTGAAAGTAATTTCGTTGAAAAATTAATAGACCTATGGAAAAGGTACCCCCAAATGATCTGTACATATATCTAAGTATAAAAACTCTAAAATTTTCTATAAAAATAGATTTAAAAACATTCACTCGTCTCAGTTCAACTCGGTTCAACTTGCATTCGAACTTTGCCGGATAATTCACTGTTACTCAGTCTAACTAAATTTAAACTCATAAAAAACTTCAAATTAAGCGAATGGGCTAATTTATTTTTATGAATCTTTAGCCTCTAATCATTGTAACCCTTAATCTTTACATAGGACATAAGTCTCCTTCTGACTTTTGGGTTGTATTTTTGAATTTTAAGCTTTAATGAACTCCTGAGAAAGTTCAGACGATCGCTGTCTGAGAATCTGTGGAGAAGCACAAATGCTAGAATTTTCCCTACGTTTTTGATGAGGGTTTCTCTACATTTATTTCTTGATACAAAACAGTTGGTCTTTCGTTTAGAAAGCATATCTTGATAATTTTATTTTTTAACAATTTCTACATATGATAATCTTTGGTTATGGAGAAGTTGGAATGTTCTCTGTGCGTTTCTGTAAGTTCTATAGTTTTACACATATTTTGATTTAGAACGATATTGGAAATACAATAGTTATAAATTTAAACTGAAAATTATGAAATATTGTTTAAATTCTGATTTTATAGAACAGACCAATTCATTAATTACACGCATTGAGTAAAATAATAAGTAATTTAAACATTAACAAAATATTAAAACATTATCAAAATACCCATTATTATAGGTATGATTACAATGGCACGAGGAACCAATTAACTTCTCAATAATTGAAGTGTAAATCTCATTAATATAGTGGTCTGAACTTTTCTTTGCACTGAGAAAGCAGAATTAATGTAATGCCCTAAGAGAAGATGTTGTAGCAACTGAGTAAAAAAAAAAGCTGCGGCGATGTCTAATTGACGTCCTGTTTGAAAAATAATAATTTAAAAAGATTTCAGTGGACTAGCGGTAGTCTATTGCATTGGATCAAAAACCGTATGCAGAAGGTGATGATAAATGGAATGATGTGGCTTGGGGGCTATTCTTGTACCCTGTAATTTTTTTCAGCTTTATAATCGTCTAAAGTTCAAGACTATTAAGCAAGATTGCCAAGCTCGTGGACGATATTGCACTAGGTCATACAACGAAACACCACACACATCAAGAGGAAATACAGCATGTCTTAAATCAGATATATGATTGGTCGGTTACAGGGCAGGCGAATTTTAATCCCAATAAGAGGCAAAGTTATGCAAATTGGCATCGATTAGAAAGAGTACCAGAAAAACGTGATCTTGGTGTTATAATTTCAAGCGACTTCAAGTTTTTGAAGCAGTGCTTCAAAACTCGACATGCACATAGAATACGTTCTTTGCGCCAAAACTTCGAATATAATAGTATAGGAATAGTAGTCCCATTATTTAATTCCCTTGTGCCTCCAGAGCTGAAATATGTGTTTAATTTGGGTCTACCAATATGACAAAGGACATCAATGCATGGAGGGGACAAATCTCATTCCGTAGCAGCGAAAGAGATCCAATGAAGACAGACTTAAAGAACTTAAATTGACTCGCTGGAAAGCAGATAGGTACCATGGTGGCCAAATTGATAGAAGATTTCTAAATTAGATATTAAATTTGATTCACTTTTTAAACGCAACTCAAAACAATGCGTACAAATGGACATGAAGGGAAATTATAGCATTATCAGACGAATATACTTGTGATCAAATCACAACCGATAAAAAGTTTAAATATGAAGTAGATTAACACCTATTAAACACTAATTAATTACACAAAGTAAAACCATAGTTATTTAACTTTTTTTAAACTCTAAAGGTACTTTCAGATCTCCTTACCATACCTGCCGCACCATTTTACAGCTAGCCATTGAGCAGATCTTAGGGTCTTTTCTGGTCTTGATTCTATATTTATATAAATAGGACCAGGACGAATTAAAGAACTACTCGTCAATCAGTCTCAACTTTAATTTTCAAAATGATTATAAAAGTCGCTTTAAAAGCTCGTATGTATTTTTATAACTTCTGATTATTAACGGGATTTAGCAATTAATTTCAAAGGAAAGAATTAAAATTCTTTTTTCGGACTTTGTCGCTGCCGTAGTCTAGGAAATATTCGAATACCTACGTAGCAAAATAAAGAGGTGCTTGGATCGAGGGTGAGTAAGAAAACAAAAACAAGTATCTGACTTTGTGTTTTAATGGCGCCTTGGCGGAAAATTACTTATATATGTTAGGTGCACAACGGATCTTTAAGTAAGTCATGAGTTGAGTGCTCATTGTTCATTCCTGCACATGATGGCGTTTTTACTCGTCACGAGGTTGTTGTTATTGAAACTTCTGCAGCTAAGCTTCCCGAGGCAAAAATATTATATATATATATATATATATATATATATATATATATATATATAGATAAATAGATAGATAAATAGATAGATACTCGTAAATATGAGAAACTCCCAAATAGTGTAATAAATGTAAAAATCCCACGTGAAAATGAAAGGCGGATTCCAAGTACTTTCGAACCTGTTCAGTTCATTCTCAAGGAATAACGAATAATTATACAAAGGTGAGATATATATATATGAGAAACAACCGAGTGATGCCCAGCCTATGTACAACGAAAGGACACAGAGTTGAAAAATAGGATAAAACCAAATAGATATGGTCTACTTACAGGAAATTCAAACTGTGAGCAAAGAATGTACACATTTAGGTCACAAAACTAAGTACATACACACGCAATTATGAATACAAGAAAATAAACCAGAGAAACATAACTAATTTAATAAATCAAATTGCTAAGATTTAAAATGGTTAATTTGGATATAAATAAGCCTTCAATTACAAGGTCCAGTTTAAAGAGACCGGGGGATATATTAAAATTAGGCGGGGAATTAATGAATGTGCATTCAACAATATTTCTTTGAACAAAGTCATCAGATTCGTAAATATCTTAAGCCGAATTCCAATTGATAGGGTGACTATTTTCAGATAAATGGACAAAGAAAGGACTATACATTCACCCCTTCTAATATTTTATTTATGTTGCGTCAAGCGTATACATAATGATTTACCGGTTTGCCCAAAGTATTGCTTAGGGCAAACTAAACAATCAACAGAATCAACCTCCCCTTTTTTTTTTTATTATTATAAATAAACATTTTGTACATGGTAGTCTGATACTTAAATATGACAGAAATATTTAACCTATTCAAGAGGGGCCTCTTGAATAGGGTAAATATAAATATTGGTCTCATAACAACGAAAACGCTTGGCCGGTCGGTTGTTTTCTTTTTTTCTTTCCTTGGGAATTTCGCGCATTTCAAGATCAAGTGCGAATTATGATTACTTTTTGTATATATATATATATAAATATATATATATATATATATATATATATATATATATATATATATATATATATATATATATATATATATATATATATATATATATATATATATATATATATATATATATATATATATATATATATATCCTGATAAAAATATCTAAACTACAGAGATCTTATATCAAATTCATATTATATTCATAAATTTATTCCTTGTAACCTCTATGTCGCCTTGTATTCAACTCATTATATTTACTCACTAATGGTTAAAATTTCCATTTCAGTGTAGGCTTTAATTCTTCCTAAACAGATATGACCGTGGAATGGCTTACATGAATCATAGAGAATAAACAAGAATAAATTAAAGCATTTAGCAGGTATATAGATCAACTGTTTTCGTTAAAAGAGATGTGCGATATAGAAAGGGATAAGAGTTTTTGGGTGTATGCTGGGGTTATGGATGAAAAAAAAGTTTAATTGACTTTTCATTAGGTTTTTGGATTTTTTTTCAGTTGTAAGTTTGTATTAAATGTGTTTATATTTAAAGTTTGTGTGCATTCAGGTAAAATCTAGTATGAGGCTTGTTCGTGCAAGTAAATGGCAAAAAGAATAAGAGGATGCTGTATGACGTTTTTGAAGTGAGAAGTGAGATTGCTCTTCATGTTATATATTTTGAACAAATACGACATTGTGTCCCTGGTGTAGCATAATAAAAGTGGTAAGAATAATTCAGACTGTAATAACATAGTGTGAATGGAAGTACTTTTCTTTGGGGATCCGAGCGTTAGCTAATGGTAGTGTTTGGTATCAAGGCTCGGTGATTGAACGAGAAAGAAAGAGTAACATTAAAAGTAGGACAGATCAGGAACTAGAGGGAGGTTGAGTATGATAGGGATACACAAAAATATGAACTCCTGGGTAAGGGGTTTATATGGTTTGAAGGGAGATGTTAATGACGTTGTGTCTCATAGTGTTCTAGGGTGATATGGACATGTATGAAGAATAGATGGGAATAGACTAGTGAAGTATTTGTATTAGAGTGAAAGTATCGGAGTGAAGATCATAGTTCGCGAATAGGCAACTAGAATGCGACGTACTAGATGGATTTACTATGTAGGTGAATCGACCCTCTCCCTTCTCTCCCAGTTGAGACACGGGACGTTGACGGCGAAAACATCCAGGCCAGGCACCTTGGGTCAATCTCAGAGCAACAGTCCCCTCACCACTCGTCCCTATGAAAAGCAGAACGGTTTAAACTACAAGACCTCCCTTACGAGTATATATTCAATTTCACCTCAAATACGAAATTGGAGAAGCATTTCTCTCAAGCTTGAAGGCCGGCTGGAGCAGAGGTAAGACTTGCTGAGAAAAACCGTTAGAGTAAGATCCCTCCTGCGGCCCGTTCACAAGCCTCCTCCCCTTCCTACCCCTACCCCATTGGGCTAACGAGGTATAAATACCAAACACTTGGGAAAAACAAGGTGAATCCGTGAATTAACGAGGCTACGAAGTCCCGGCAACAGAGGCCAGGCTACCAAGGGGACTAAGAAGCAGCTCATCCTTGAGCTAGTCCCTGGTTATTAAACCGAACTATAGGTAAACTGTTTCAAGTTTAACTTACTCTCGTCAGAGAGACTCCTCCTATTTTGGTCCATGCTAAAGCCCAGGGATAGTCCTCGCCCTTGAGGAATTACGAAACGAAGAAGAAAAAATCTCCCCCTCGACCCCGTTACCCGGTGGTCACACCAAACTTTGAGTTAACTCCGTTTAGGAACCAAGCTCAACTGATTCTCGTCAGAGAACCTCACCCCACTATCCTGGTGTAGCACAAAGCACCGTGATAGTCCTCGGCCTTGAGGACTCCTGAAGCGAAGAAGAAAAAGCTTCTCCTTGATCTAGTTGCCCAGTGGTCGCACCTAACTCTAAGTTAACTTGGTTTAAGAACCAAGTTCAACTTACTCTCGCCTATCCTGGTGCATCCTAAAGCATCGTGGTAGTTCTCGCATTAGAAGAAGACCTTCTCCCCCGAATACCGTGTGGACCCCCATCTGCTACACTCGCCAAAGTCCCGTGTGACTGTCAAGTTATCTCGTCAACCGCCAACCATCTGTTTGAGACCATCTCTTCGTTAAAACAACAAAAATAGCATTCTTCGACGAAAGTGGTATTCTTTGACACACTATATAAGTATTTGAGGGTAAGGTAAGTTAACGAGAGACAAATCGATGATATAGTCTTGTCAAGTGTGCAAATAAAATATTTGTGTTTGGAATGAAGCGCTTATTGCCTTCTGCGCAGAGATAAATCCCTTACTTGAAGAAGAGCTACAACACAATGCCCCATCATTATGAAGGGAGAAAGAATGGCACTAGGAAAATAATGGCTACCATTGTGTTCAAAATGGCATAAAAGGTAGGAGAAGCAGAGTAATTTTTGATGAGTCCATATGAAAACAATAATACCTATTTCGGAAAACGGTTGAAGTTGTAGTCGAAGTTTATGAAGTACACATTTTCAAAAAGTGTTGATTTGTTCGTGCGAGAAATTTCTGGGGCGCAACTTTTTTAACTAGCCTAATGTATTTAGATCCTCAAATCTATAAATATGTTGATATATAAAGTTTTATATTTAAATATTTACAAGTACAATTTTCAGTATTAATTAATATTTCCCTAATTTTTTTCTTACTCCACTACTCTTGTATGAATTATATCGTTGTTTGTTATAGCGTGACAGGACAATCAAAAAAAAATTATTGATAGCGAAAAGATTTCTGTGACCCGAACTTTCAAATGTTTGGAGTAATTCCAGAAAGGATCAACACTTTTTAATTCGAGTGTATTTTATTGATTAAAGGGAGTAAACCAGACGTCAACAAACTCTTTTACAGACGTCGATTTGTAAATGTTTAATTTGCCTTATCACCTCAAAATATGAGTATTTGTCTTGCTCAATGGCTCACAATTAAAGTTTCTGGTTATTTTGGCGAGAGAAGATGAACCTACATCCTATCAAACTTGGGTCAATGTATTCAGGTATTTTTAAAAAGTTGGCAATTATCTCGTTCATATAAGCATGCCTTAGTTTTCTTTTCCTTTCGAGGCCATTGGAAGTAGGAAACAGTCAAAATTAATCAAACTCGTTTGACAGTAAATTTAATATTTGCCAAGCCAGCCGTATATTAATTCCTGACTCGCACGTATCGATTCTGCTCGTATTCCTGCTCATCCAAACTTTCACGCATCCCACTTTTCTCAAGTCCACAAATAACAATACCTGGTTAAGTTGCGCACTCAAATTTACCTTTTAGACTACAGAAAAAATTTGCAATTTTTCCGTTTCAAGTAAATGGCACAAATCTTTCACCAAACACACACAATTCTACAGCACTGGGGGAATTATCGGTGATCTTTACAAAAATTGAAGTTTTTATACAAAAATGCCAATGAAACTAATTTTATTGAGTTCAAATAGATTTATTTTGACACATTGACACTGTGTTAAGTCTTTTACATTTATTATTTAGCAATTTGGCCACCATTAACATCCATGAGTGCTTTGAAACGTCTTGGCATGGCATTTACCAATGTTTTGCACATTTCCTGCATTAGCTTAGATCTAAACCAAAGTTTAATGAGCGGGCATATGAGTTGCTGTTTGGTCGTAATGGGCTCTGTCTGTATTTTATCTTTCAACACACCATAAACTCTCAATCAGATTCGTGTCCAAGGAATTTCCAGCCAATTAAAGCAGCTTAACTCCATTTTGTGCACAGCATGCCTTCACTAATTTTGCTGTATGACTTGGGGCAGACTCTTGTTGGAATATCTAAGGTCTGTGGCAATAACATTCCTATATTTGAGACACTAAACGACCACTAAGATCTTTTATATACTTTTCTTGGTTCAAAGTTTGCTCAACAATGTACAAACGACTATTCCTGCACCGAAATGGCTCCCCAAACGATGATTTTCGTTGAAAACTTTACTGTTCTCAGCCTACATTCAGCTATAAATTTTTCTCCAGGCTGCCTTGATACACTCTGCTTGCGGTCATCTTGAACTAAATGGTCGATTTTTCAAAGAAAATTACTTGCAATAGTAGAAAATACAACATAAGTAGCTGAACAGCCATATTAATATTGGAAAAGCCATTAAAGTAATCAATCATCAAATGAACTTTAAAGTTTGAAAAGATTGGAGCCATTAGAAAAATGCGGCACTGTTAAAGTTAGTAGTATTAAGGCATTTTATGAAGTACAGGTGACAGGTTAGAGAGATGTGTCATTCTTTTTCGGGCGATATGATTTTAATTGAGCTTCTAAAAGCCTGTAATACACTGAACTTTGAGCAAAGCTAAAACCATCTGCTGCCTGCTCCATAAAAATATCCCTGCAAGAGGATTTTCCCTTCTTAAGATCCTGCTGTATTAATTTTCTCTCAGTTCTTGGAATTTTTTTTCGTTTTCAATAACATTTTCCAACCCTTTTTGAATTTTAATCTTGACTGTTATCATTTTTTCCTCAATAACACTGACTGTTCAAATTCAAACAACTATTTCTTTGCTATTTCTTTCTGCTTTAATTTTGTTTATTTCTGTAAAACATTTATTTGCCTAATTTTTTGAAAACTCATATCACTCAGTTTACCCCTTATGGTTGAATTAAAAAATGAGTCAATAAATAAGAAAAAAACATCCTATTTACACCCTAAAGCTAAGGTAACAACTGACTCACCACTGGCTGTGACTTCATTGAAATGTTCCAATTTAGTGTTGTTCCTTCAATGTTACCAATTATATTTACAAAGTAACCTAATGCTCTTGAAAATAAAAGTTAAATAGTTGCTCTGTGTTAGTACCTAAAATAAATCGATTTGCAGTTAATGAAATTGGTTTCACTGAATCTTTTGTAGACAAATATTTTTGGGGGGAAAATCCATAATAAGTCCGCCAGTACTGTACATGCTTCTCGAATATATATCTAAATTAGAGAACTCTGATATGCTATCATCTTCCCGCTTACTACCGTATTTTCAACACCAAACGTTTACCATGCTCTTTCAGTACCCGCCTTGAATATAACCTGTCAACAATTCAAGCAACATTTCTAAATCTCTCAAACTCTCCTCCGCTAATATCAAGCTGTCATAATACTCCATCAATAATCCATTCCCTTTCATTACCACAATACTATGCGCCACTCCTTCTCATGCGTATTCAGCACCCGATCCATGAAGATATTTAACATCTGTCGGGAAATGGTCACTTCCCCCCCCCCCCGTTCACTCGTAATGCAGTCCCAAGGTGGTTACCGCAACGACATCCGTCGAAGGCATCGGCGGGTCAGTGCTTAACCACAACGTGGCACAACCCAGTGCCATGAAAGACCCTAAAGGTCAAAAAGGTAAGATCTCCCCCAGGAGAGTGAGATCCAGTTTCACGTCGAACAAGAAATTGGAGACGGGTTTCTCCCAATCTCGATGGCTAACGAGGAGCCGATGTTTGACTTCGTGGGAAAAAGAGCTCTCCTGGGGCCGTCCTCAAGCCCCCCCCCCCTCTTACCACTCCCCCAGTGGGGGTGCGAGGTATAAATGAGGAACTCTGAGGAAAATCGGGGTAGTATACGTCAGTCTCTAGGTGACGAAGTCTTTGGATCAAACCGAACTACCGAGACTAGAGAGGTAGTTTACTTGGGTCGCCAGACCAAGAAGTACCCTGCAAGAGAGGCAGGGCTACCTACCTTAAGGGGCTAAGAAAAAGCTCATCCTTGAGCTAAGTCCCTGGTTATCAAACCAAACGATAACTGAACTTTGGTAAGTTCGACTTACTCTCGCCAGAGAGACTCCTCATATCCTGGTGCACCTTAAACACCAGGGGTATTCCTCGTCCTTGAGGAATTAGGAAAAGAAGAAGAGGTAGTATACGTCAGGCCAGGTGACGAAGTCCTCGGATCCAAAACCGAGCTACCTAGACTGGATTGGTAGTATACGTCAGGCCAGGTGACGAAGTCCTCGGATCCAAAACCGAGCTACCTAGACTGGATAGGTAGTATACGTCAGTCTCTAGGTGACAAAGTCTTCGGATCAAACCGAACTACCGAGACTAGAGAGGTAGAATACTTGGCTCGCCAGACCAAGAAGTACCCTGCAAGAGAGGCAGGGCTACCTACCTTAAGGGGCTAAGAAAAAGCTCATCCTTGAGCTAAGTCCCTGGTTATCAAACCAAACGATAAGTGACCTTTGGTAAGTTCGACTTACCCTCGCCAGAGAGACTCCTCATATCCTGGTGCACCTTAAACACCAGAGGTATTCCTCGTCCTTGAGGAATTAAGAAGAAGAAGGAAAAGGCTCCCCCTCGAGCCCGTTATTCGGTGGCCACACCAAACTTTAAGTAACTTATTCTCGCCAGACAAACCCCCCTCCGTTATCCTCGCCCGTGAAGAAGACCCTCCCCGAGTTCAGTCCTCGTCCATAAGGAAATAAGTAACGAAAGAGAAAAGCTCCTTCTCGAGCTCGTTACTCGGTGATCACACCGCACTCCAAGTTAACTTGATTTAAGAAACAAGTTCGACTCACTCTCGCCAGAGAGACCACGACTGCCTAGGTGTGGCATAAAGCACCGTCTTGGTTCTCGTCCTTAAAGAACCCTTCCCCCCCGGAAGAACGTGTGGACCCCCCAGCTGCTACCCTCGCCAAAACGACCGTGGAATTTCTCCCATCTACAACTGGACACACGGCTCGCGTCGTGAGTCAATAACATTTCTGAGGCCTTTAAACTCCACATGAGTCCGTAAGCCTAATTCTTATATTATTGTTTTTTCTAGAGAAAACGTGAACTTAATTTTGTGGGTCAACTAATTTAATTAATTCTTGTTTATAATAATATTTAGAGTATTGCTGTAGTTAATGTATAAAGGTTGTGTATTCAATGGTTAAAGATAAAATATAAGTTTATTTTGTGAATTAGCGGGCGTTTCTTTTATATCCTTACGTGTTTGGTAACGGCTCTGTTCTTTAAGATATTCTTATAATATCAATATATATTAGACACTCTTAGCACTCTTAGAGATAGAACAAAAAGGAGGGGAATTCTACGACACTAAATAAAAGCGGTGTCAAGTAAGTAGGGTTCTTATCAGAAAGAATTCTACGACATAGCTAAAGTGGTGTCAAGTGTGGGGTTTTTATCAGAAAGAATTCTACGACAACATCTATGGGGAGATCATAGAGCCTTACATTACAAACTCCAATTTTATTTGACCTTTATCTGAACATCTTTAGAGCGAATACCTGCATTACAATAATGAAAAATTATTCATGCCTTCACACAGCTTTTTACTTACCCGATTCATTTTTACGACTTGTATCGACACGGTTATAAGCCTTCTTCAGATCTATAAAACCAGTATACATCTTATATATCTTAGCCCCTCTTCTCTTCACCATATGTCAGAAATCAAAGCTGTCATGTGGTACATCTACCAGATTTAAGCCCTTTTCGATTAGCCTCAATCCCTCCAGATGTTATTCTTTAGATATTCTTAATCCGAATTGTTATTTACACCTTGCCTACAACACTCAAAAGAAAGATTTCTTTGTATCTCTGCATTTAGAGTGGGTAAACACGAACTATAGACTAATATTTATTTAATTATATTTAGAACATTATGTAATATTAGTTACGAGTAATTCTTAGAGTAAAACGAAAGGAAATATTATATGCAACAAGATGATTTAAGTATGATTCAATGTGACCACCTTTTGCATCGATGTCATGATGTATTCTAGGTATGACATGAGCGCAAGTGGCGGGCAGGATTTCAGCTGGTATTTCCTTTCAGCATTTTTTCTGTTTGTAGGTATTTGCTGATATTCGGTACAGAGCTTCTCTTAAGCATCGATCACACTCAAAAGTACATGGGGTTTAAATATGGCGAACGAAATGCCAAAGTTCCTTTAAACAAAACTCGTTAGAATTTGCCTGTGACCAGTCTTGAACATTTTTATGGGGTGTGAGAGGTTACTCCCTTTGTTAAAGGGTTATTCTAGCATTTTATGGTTGAATCCACCCAGGGACTGACTCTCTCTTTCAACATACCCAAATAAACATGTCGATTGTTTGATCTTTGTTAACTCCCTTCAATAAAGTTAAGAGGCATTTTTTTACCTATTGATGTTACGCCCAGCCACATAATCATCACAGCTGACTTCTGTCTTATTAAAGATGCTCGCTGTTCAATTTGAATCACATTTTTATTTTGTGACCAAATACGATAAATTTATGTTGTGTGTGGCCTGAATAGTGAACAACTATTCATAGCTCCACAGAATTTGAGGCTGCGAGTCGTCAAGACACCCTTGGAGAAGAAGCTTTGCTCTTTCGTCTCTCTTGTTTTTTTGTGGAGTTAGAAAACAGATTTCTGTTAGCTCTCTTTAAAACATGAAGATTCAGATCACCTTTAAGCAATTTTGCATGACCAGATGGCTGGCTTTTGCGTTAGCATAATTTTTTAGGTCATTCCAACTTGGCTTTCACTCAATCTCGTTCATAATGTTCTTGATGACGTCGGGTTCTTGACTGATCGGAACGGGATAGTCTTGACTTTTAGAAGATAGCTTATTGTCTTTAAAACGTTTACATGCTTTAAAAACTATCATATCTGATCACAGTGGTGTTCAATATTTTAAAAATATTGCCCACTGTCTTTTCGCTGCTATACTAGAACACGATTGCCTTAAATTTCCCTAACATATTTCTAAACTTGTGTTGTTTTTCTTTAATTTACACATTGATTCACAAAATTCAATAAATTCTGTAAGAACCTGCAAGAAAGTAATTAATTAATAGTCTGTAAAGATATTTAAAATTATTTGTTTAAAGCAGTCTATGTATATTATCAGACAGTAGAGAAAGATCTAATTCTTTAATTCAGAGAATCAGTAAATGTGTACAAATTAATAAGATTTCGAATATTAATGAAACTCTAATTGAAATTATTTATTTTAATCTAGATGTAAAATAAAATTGGATTTTAGAGATAAGATTTCTTTTCATTGAATAGTTATATATGAGTGTAAACTAGTCAGATATTCAGTTAGAAATGAACTGTTGATTGTTACGCTTATATACATACATCCCTAAGTCTACCAACATCTTTTGGTCAGGTAAATCAACTACACTAATCTATAAAAATGATCGCTAAAAGATCTGATGAGGAAAGCTTTTTCTCAGGTTTGGATAGCTATACATTACACCAACCCGTTCGAAAAAGATTCAAGACCAAATACGCAAAAGCGCAAGGCTCTAACAAAATTTGGCAACTAAATTTAACTGTGATGTCCAAATATGAAAGTTTCAATTATGGTGTACGCTAGATACTCTTTATATTTGACGTATATTCTAGATATCTCTGGTTAATTCCTTTAAAGCAGAAGACGTTCCAGGTAGTGTTAAATGCTGTAAGAAACCTCATGGAAGAATCTGAAAGGATTCCAGGTTATACATGATCTGATGATAGAGGAGAGTTTAAACGAAATAAGATGAAACCGTTTATCAAACGAATTCCATATTGGCATTTACCACGTTCAATCTCTAAACAAAGCTAGTCTTATAGAGCGTGTACAAAGAAAAATAAGAGAAAGATTTTCCAGATACTTTAGTTTTAATAATACTTGAAAATACTTCGACGTATTAGATAATTTTGCAAAGGCTTATAATAATTTTAGGCATAGAATGATTGGGAACTCACCGTTAAAAGTTATATATGATGTTGCTATACAAAAGCAGGCAGAGAGCTGAAGGTTTAAAAAAGAGGTTTCTATATAAGATCGGTGATTATGTTCGAATCTCACGCATTATCAGTAAATATAAAAAAGGGGTACGAAATAGGCTAGAGTGAGAAAATCTACAAGAAATATAAAATCCAAATGTATTAGCTCTGTATTATAATGAAGCTTTAAATGGAGAACATATTGAAGGTGGGGTTTATGAAGAAGAACTACAGAAAGTTAAATTTGACTCCCGTCAGTAATATGTAGTAGAGAAGATAATTATAGCAAAAGGGCATGGAAAAAACAAATCATATTTAGTAAAATTACGAGAGTACCCAGAATCGTTTAACTCATATATCAAGGCATGTGATATCATGCCAAAATCTTGAGCAAATACATTCATAAAATTATATAAAGGTGGGAGATGTGGAAGGTTTTATATCAGTTGTGAAGATGGAGCCAGAGAGTTTTTATGTCACCCTTACTTTCTCATCCGCCCTGGATTTTTATCCTCAAAATACCATGTTTGATTATAGAATCGAGTTACACAAATCCATAATAACAAACCACAGGCAGTAGAAGGAGGTCTTTGTCAGTTTCAATTTACAGGGAATATCTATAATGTTACTAAGTCTACACACGCATTCACAATCTATCGAAAAATCGCTAAGGTAAACATCTATGCATCAAATACTATATTGGCAAGAGGAAAGGTAACAAAAAAAAAAGAAAGTGACTATGCTTATAATAAGATATGGATAGACGTTGGATATTACAAAAATGAAAAAGCACTCACAAAGAAAATGAATCTGAAAATGAAACAGAAGCTATTATCTCAAGATTTAAAGTTTCAATCTGACAGAAACCAACGGAAAATCTATCAATTCATTTGTCAAATGAATTTTTCACTATAATGAAAAGATCTATCAGAGATAATATCCCAAAATAAAATCATTTAATAGCGTTCAATATAGAGTTTACTGTTCTTATATCTCACCTGAAATCATGATACATTTACTCTAACCATGTAGACTATCAGTTAATTGGTGGGACACAGTCGAGGCTGATGATAATTATTCATCTTCCTTTCAATGATGGTTCGTTCAGTATAACTTTGAATAATTCACACTATTTGAATCTAAGCTCTGGAAACTTGAAATCAATTTATATTTATATAAGAACGGTTGAAGGGGAAAAATTTCCATTCTTTATTGGCCATTTGTTGATAAAACTACACATTAGGAGTAAACATTAAACAATATTTAAAAATGTTGAATGGACTACGCGTGTTTAAAGGATTAAGAGCCTAGAGGGGACATGGTCTTGGATCCTTCTTCTCTTCTCTATTCAGAAATGCAGCACCATATCTAAAGAGTGGTGCTCGTTATCTAGGAAAGAAGGCTATTTCATCCGGTTTCGATACTGTTCAGAATATTGTGCATGGATAGCGTGCGAAGCAACCTCTGAGAGACCAACTGGAAAGGGTTAAATTAATATCACTAAAGATTCTAGACAGTATATTAGAAGAAAGTTAAAATCTTATACGGATAATGACAGGAAATCAAAAAATTTAGTGTACATAATAAATAAACGAAAATGGATGAATTAAAAGTTAAAGAATTGAAGAAATTTGAAAATAGATGATGAAGAGGATGGGGATTTTTTTTTCTCATAATATAAACCATCAGACATTTCATAGATATTCTCATAAAGATATCAACAGATATAAATCTTGCACGTATAAAATGAATGCTCTTCATCCAACAAGTGATATCTATTCGAAGACGGAAATCGATTTGTTGACTGTTCCACCAACCCAAACTTCCATCGTTGAAAGCAATTTTCAGTCTTACTCTCCCCTTAGCAAAATTTCTCCCGACATCATACCGGTTGAATATTATGTATCTGGTACCGGACAGTATTATGTAGACCCTAGTGAGGTTTATCTTTATATTAAAGCAAAAAGTGTGAAGTCAAATGGAAGCCAATTTTAGATGATGAGAATGTTTGTCCTGAAAATAATATTCTTCACACTTTGTTTAGCAATGTTGATATTTATTTAAATGAAATATCTGTAAATTAGATTAGAAATAATTACCCTTATTCTGCATATTTAAAGACTCTGTTGAACTATACTGAAGGAGAAAAACCTACTTTTCTTTCCACTGCTAAAGCTAAAATAGAATTATTAGACAGTTTTCTTTACATTAGAAAAGTCTGTCTTTTAGCATTAGCTAATCAACAGATGGAAAATAGGTTGTTTACATCAAACACTAAGTACCCTATCGCACAAGTTCGCATGCAAAATTTTATAATTGTGAGAGGAATATCAATAAGGAGTGGGGATAATATCTTCATGAGGCGAATACCTACACGCATAGTTTTGATGCATCACCTTTTGAATTTAAACCTTATAATGTGAATCGGATCACTATCAATATAAACAAAAATAACGTTGAAAGACCATTTGAATTAGACTATTCGGACAATACAGATCCAGTTGCGTCAAGGGCTTTTTACTCGTTATATAACGGTATAGGCTGTATAGGCGTTGGGCGGAGTATTGGAATTACGTATGAACAATGTGTATAAAGTAAAGATATTTATTGTATTAACCTAAATCAGGACAAGACTACTACTTATCTCGGAGAATGCTCCGATCCTATACAACAGGGTACATTATCAATACAGTTTAAGTTTAGATCTCCATTAATCGACCCGTTTTCTCTTTTTATATATGCAGAGTTTCAGTCTTTTATTAAGATAGATAAGTCTATAAACGTATTAGTTTTTTCTTAATAAAATGAATGCAATAGAAATAGAAGAACTATTGTAACGAAATGAAACTACAAAGCAAGGTTTTCATGGCTGTTTTGCGAGAGACACTCAATTATGTCAACCTTTAAAACAGCCAGCAGCTTATATAATTACTCTGGACAGCAGCCATCGACCTGGTTCGCATTGGATCGTTTCTTAACAAAAAAGTTTGTATTACTTCGACAGCCTATGTCTAGGGTTCCAGAATGATGTTTATCTTCGTAAAAACTTAGTAAAAATGAATAAAATTATTATCGTCAATCTATTCAAAGTTCAGAGTTACTCTTCAAACTCATGTGGCTTGTTTTGTGACTATTTCATTCAGCAGATGACAAACGGTAAATTCTATCGATCTTTTATTGAGCAATTTGATTTATATTATAATCAAAGAAACGAAGAAATCGTTGTAAAGAAAAAAATTGATCCTGTACACTCATTAAAATTAATTGTGTATCATATTGATAATTGTATATATATATTATGTAACCTGAGTAGTATAAATTACATATTTATTTTAATTTATTAATTTGGAAAAAATATATGAATATTTTTGTTTAAAAGTAAAATAAATATGTATATTTGAGTTTAAAAGTAAAATAAATCATTATATCAAGTTAAACTTAAAAAAATAAACCCAATTAAAAAAAAGAGAATAAAATGACTTACTCTGTGAAAATAGATGTAAACTGACAAACGCTGAAGTGTTCAAGAAAATCGCAAATCTCCCCACAATATTTCCACTCATCTTCTGTGACGTCTCTCCTTTTCTTGCACTAAGTTAAAAAAATTCAAATCCCGTACGAAGGAAAAAGCTTCGTCCCAACAAGCTGTTATCTATAATAATTAAATGAGGAAGGTTTGGCATGCTCTTTTTATATCTCTACATATGGGGGGAGTGGGGTAAGGTTTAGAAAAGTAGGATTGGTCGATTATCCAGTTTAAACAAAAGATAGCCATCTCTTTACTTCATTGTGACCTCTTTGAGTAAAAACAAATATGTTTATTCAAGTTGGATGAGGGAGCAAGTTCAAGGTTAGAAAAGGTTTGATAGACGGTTCAGTTTAAACAAAAGATAACTATCTCTTTATTTCATTTTGATCCCTTAGAGAAAAAAAGCAATATTTGTCTCCTTATTTATCGATTGTAAAACATTTGGGTCTAATCAAAGATAACAATCCATTAGCTTCATTAAATCTCGTCCCTTGAAAATCACAAACAGAGGAGGGATAAACAACCAAATAAACAATATCAAAAGGAATCGTGGAAAGCGTTTTAGAGCCGAAAAATATGTATGTGATAACATTTAAAAGATTGTGAAGGAGAGATGTGCAGTCAGTGTCTTGGTATTGTGCGTGTGTGTGTACAGACTTTGAATCCTCATAAAAATATCAGCGATAGGGAATGGAGGGTAGGTAGGGAGCCAGTAAGGGGGGAGGTGTCTACGTATGTGGATACGCTCATATGAAGCCGAGTTTGTGTGCTCTCAAGCTGTATGTTAGTGCGATAATGCTTATTGCACTGATTGTGAGAAATCACGATGGAAAAGAAGCGTGATTCGTTCTTATAGACGAATAGTAGTACACTGAGCAGGCCAGGATGATGTGGATGGAAGCATATAAGAAGGAGGTAAAAGGAGCGAAACACGTGATTATTCCAAACAAATATAGCAAACGAAATCAAGTACATTATGATCTGGCTAAGAATTGAAAATATTTTTTTGTAAACAATAAAGGTACGAATTTTAGTGTACGTTTATAACATAAAATGATTATTATTAGATGGTGAGAATAGGTGAGCTGCGTGGGCTGCTACAAATGTGTAAACAGCTACTATGCCCGCTGACATAATCCGAATGAACGTCTTATTCAACATCGCGCGTCACCTGTCGAAGGCCATCGAAGCGATCCTTACCAATAAGCGGCAGGAATATTTGAGAGCAAGTCTTTTGCTCACAACATGCTCTTCGTCCGAGCACACCATTATAACGCCCCTCTGGATCTGTCTGTTCCCAACGTGCTAATAGAGGTGATACTGAACTCAGGATGGTTTTCACTGGCTTTGGCAGAACTGTACTCTCATCAGCAAGACATTTGAAGGTGAAATCATTGAAATTTCAGTTGAATGAAGCCATGAAATTATACTTCTGCCGTGTTTGCAAATATTCTCTTATACTCGATTTTTTAGCTTCCTAAAGGTTTATATGTATGATAAAAAAAGTCCTGCAAGGAAACTTAAAGTTCTATTTTTCTTGCAGGAGCCATTAAAACATCTTTCCATGTGTGTTGGAATCGAATGGACCTTATATGATGCATGTCTAAAATTCAAGTGAATCTTAGAAATAATTATTAAATTTAGTAATATATGTAGCTTATCTGATATCAAAAAACTAGAATAAACAACAATTCATAATTTTCTCATGTGTCGAAAAAAAATCGGATCTGATAGAGGTAGTCCTCACTATTGTGTGAGATACTTTATTTATTATCGATGATGCGTAAAATAGCCATTATTAAAAGTCAATGTCCTTTTCTCAGAATACTCAGAGGGAGGAATTCAGGTTAACCTGCCAGAATATTTTATCTTGAGTCAGCCACTGTCCTGAGCAAGTACAATGTTGTATCTCGATTATGAAACTGATGCGTCGGTGTGAGAATGGAATTTCCAGGTAATTTTTCCCCAGTAAACGGATGGACTCAAAGGCTTAAATTATTTCATCAAAAGTATTTATAAGTGACTCTTGATTGTTCATGAATTATGACTGGGTTGAAAAGAAAAAAAAGGCATCTAGAAAAGTGACTTTGAAGATTTACATGCATAACGAAAATATTACAAACCAAACTCTTCTCCCACACTCGGTGAGTACATTATTATTTTAATTTTCAGAAACTTCACATCACCTTACATCTTCTCACCAAAGTTTACCAATTTAATCATTCTCCGTCGGGCTTTGTTCTTTAAAGTTCCTTAGCCCATAGACCTCCGATATGCTCAACTGAGGCTCAAAAATGCTTTTTCAGAATAGCAAAAATGAGCTTAAATGGATTTTAAAAAAAAATAATTCAAAGTCTGAGAATCCGAAGAATCAAGGTCGGTCTCCCTTAAGCCACAAAATCCCCTTAAATACCTCCTCAACGTCTTCCGTTCCCTAAAATGTCATCAAATTGGGTAAAAGACCGCTTGCTTATCTCCTCGCAGATTAAAATTGCGGATGAAAGGCTCAGTCCTGAGTGTTAGCACCGAAATATTGCACACCATTTTAGGTACATACTTAAAAGCTAGGGGCGTCTACTATTACATCTACATGGGTGTGAGGGAGGTTTATTTTTTATTGAGGTTCGATGGTTGAAGGTGTTAATTTTAATTAATTTCTATGTATATTTTTTCATTCACTCACGATTGTCAGAGTTGACAAGATTTGCCTTTACAATCCTTTAAACCATGGATCTTTCGTTTTTCTCTTCCTGTAAGGTTTCGCTGGTTTACTTGTGGTTTTGCTTCTGTTCTTCCTCTTTACTTATTTGAGTTTAGCCTTCATTCTCAGTGAATAAAAAAGCTACTTTTGATTTTCTTGATGCTAATATAATAAATATTAGCAGATAATTTCTTAAGAAAAATATTCATATATTTTACTGAAGAGATCGAGAATGAGTGAGGTAATGACGAATAACATAGTGTTCAAATGCCACAATCTTGTCCCTTTTCAATTTCACTAAGTTTCTAATGAGAGATCTGTAAAGAAATTGGTGAAGATAGAAAAGGATTATATGTGCAGACGGTATATGGCCTCAGATCTGCGAGCATTGGGAAAAAGAAGACCAGAAATTATAGGCGTTGGGGTCTGAAGGACACGCATTCTAAAAGATGTGAACTGCAGCATTCTTACGAATCTTACAGCCGATATCCAGTTCTAGAGATAGGTTCATGGCAGAGGGAAAATGAACAAGGTAGACAATAGATGACACAAGAGTAAAGCGGCTTTGAATCGCTTCTTTATTTCCAGTCGGCGGTGAAGGGGTGAATTTAGCGACACTGCTCTCGAGAGGCATCATTAAATGTTTGCCTCTTCTTTGCCTGCTTATATTTTTCTCAGGTCTTTTTGGGGTTGATAGCATTCTAGCGTATGCAAAGTGAGGATCCAGCTAAGCAAGGTAACAAAGATACACTCTTATTTCTTTGAAAACATTCCGTGATCCGATTAAAGAGTAACTTGGTTAAATAGGTATTGGGAAAAATATCCAAGGAGAATATGAAACATTCATATCTATTGGCAATGCTAAAATAGCGTGAGAATAGCTTTTTGGATGCGACTGTTTCTTGTTTATCCAAAGGAAAGCCTTTGGCCTTAGCTGGTGGTAACCCGTTCCTTCCTGGGAGGATCGCGATGTATATGCGAACATGACAAGAATTACTTTCATTAGTGCAGCAATTTCTGTCCGAGATGCTCTTTTTAATTTTCCTCCTTTTATAATTTTGTACATATTTACCAAAAATGCGAACTAGCTTTTCTTTTTAGCTTTCTTCAAGCATTATTGCCTGTCCTACCTGGTGACGAACCGAATTCATGATTCTGTTTCATGATCAATAATACTTTCTGGAATATTTAGCCACCAGTTCATCATGTTAAGTGTGATTATATTTACATAGGGTTTCTATATATTTCGCGTTGCGTTGTAACCCATCGCAGTTGAAATGTTAAGAACAGTCACTATAGATTTGTTTAAAACACGATGTGGCCATGATATAAGTACGCGAGTTGTCCTTTTGTTATAAAAAAATTACTTAAAAAAATGACCTGAAAATTGAAGATGTAAAGATATTAGATTAAAATGTAATGGAAATTTGTTTAATGATGTGATAAATAATATGGTTTCAAAGTAAATATACGGATCGCCTGAAGATAACACCAACTGTTTGCGGCCTTTGTCTACAGGGGAGAAAAGTTTCAGTCGCTTTTCTTCTCAAGCGAAAATTAGGTTGATTTCTCTTAAGGTGAGAAAGGTGAAGATTTAGTTGAAAGATAAACCATTGCAATAAAGACGTCGTCATATTTTGTGGAGAGTACAAAAACACTGTGCTGCTCATTTCAACAGATAATCTTGTCCCTTTTGTTAAAAAATCAAAAACTTACCACAACCAAATGTGAAGTTACATGTGGGGAAATAAAATCTCTTATCTTCAGCTGACAAAAGTTTCGATCGCCCTTTTAAAGAGTGATTTTGAGGGTCATCAATTTTCATGTGATCCAAGTACAATATAGATATCTAAGCAGAGAGATTAATAAGGTAAAGAAACACCAATGATTTGGCTTGTAACCTTAGAATTTGAGTGTAAAAGAATCATTGAATTAGAAGTTTTTGAACTCTCTTTAGCTGATTTAATCAAACACTTTCCTCGGAATTCAAGTAGTCCCATAATTGCAGAGTTCAGACTTACCAACATCCACAGTTATGAAATGACCACAGTCAACCTTTTATATTAAATTTATGGTTAAATGCAATGAGAGAAATGATTTGTAATCCAGGGGATTATTGGTGCAGTTTATACGATAGTAGCGAGTTTTTTGATATTTGGTCATTCTGACATCGATGACCATAGGCAAGCCATACTGTCATCTGGTCTCCTCTTAACTTATGTGATGCTATGGATTTTCAGTAATTCGTCGGAAAGAGACAGAGGTCCTTATGGAGCTGGGTAGCTAATGGTATTATTTAAGGAAGAGGACTACTACTTTAAAGTTCAATAGTTCAAGGCTTAAGACTGCAGGTTTTGACGCTCTCAGCCGCTGCAATGCAATATTGATACAAAAGGATCTGCGTTCTTTAAATCTCAACTGAGATTGAATCATAAAGTTAACCATCAATTCTAAACAGCGATAATCAAACACTTTCCATCCCCAAGTCTATAATTGTCGACAGTGGTCATCTCACTATCTTTCTACTGTTATGATCAAAGGTTTTAAGACGATTATATTTTCTTTACATAATAAAATAAAAAGAACAATTCTAACGTTGAATTTTGTTTTAGTGTGTTTGTATAATAATTTGAAAGTGAAATATACAATAATTTAGACTACGAACCCATTTTATTAATAAATACAGCAAATCTATGTGCGCAATCAATATTTAATAGGTTGCCACTTTTTCTTCAAGATTGCTTCAATTCGTTTTGACAAGATGGATATCAAATTGTGATCACAATTTGACTGATATTGCTCTATTTTTGTTCAATAAGGACCTTCAACTGCTCATAATTGGATGGCTTCTGTTTATTAACCGCCAATTTTAACATCACCCACAAATTCTCTATTGTGTTCAAATTTGTCGAATTCCCGGGGCAAGGTCCCAAATGTTCGATATTATTTTCAGCCTAGAACTTTTTTATTGCTTTTGGTAAGTAACAAGGCGCGCTATCATGGAGAAAAATAGTTATTTTCCCCAAAGTGGTCCATAATTTTAAGAAACTAGGTTGATGAAGCTCGTTTTGGTATCATTATGAGTTCATGGCAGAGGGACAAATTGTTAGTGTTTCAGCTCCGTTATATGAAAAGCAGATCAGAAAATGAAGGGTGTTGAATGTTTTACCGTGGATACCACATATGGCTAAGAAAAGCGCTCCGATTTTCTCCTCATAACGAGAGATCATACAAAAGCTTCAAACCAGCGAAAGGGAGTTCATAAGAAAATATCACTTTGTTCCACTTTTCCCCAGTCCATTCATTATATTTCCTACAAAAGTAGAGTCGGTCTGTAATATTTTTCTTCGTGAGAAGAGGCTTCGTCCCTGTCTCCGTTTCACTGTGCGTACTGAATCGTTAACCCTTGCTTTATTTCGATCGTGAGCAAGCTTACCACTGGAGGCAAAACGATCCTTGGACTGTAACATTAGCAGGATGAATTCTTCGTGTTCATTAAAAAACTCTGGGCGTCCAGAAGACTTCTTCCCAGGATTAGAAACAGTCTATTTTAGGACATTACCAATGTCCTTGAAAAAGGCACATCAATAAATTAACAAAGATTGGTTTCGAAGGAATGTCCATACGCACACCATAATTCAACTTATTTAAACAACAAGGTCTGCTAACCAAAGTCGCGTGCTCTCACTTATTGTGATTTATGACTTTATGACCTTCAAAACTTTCAATAATTCTCGGACTACCCTTGAGAGCAGCTGAGCAATTATATCATTTGAAAGAAAATGTAAAACAACATAAGGGTTTTAAATATCGTTAGAATCGGCCGAATAGTTATGATGTTATTGCCAAAACAAAATAATTCCCTTGCTATCCTTGAGAATTATATCATTCAAAATAGAATGTAAAGGCTGTTAAATTTCGTAAGAATCGGCCAAATAGTTAAATGTTATTACAAAAACAACAAAAAAAGCAAAACGTGAATCGACGGACGGACCGACCGACTGGCAGACATAGTGAGATATAGAGTCGCACGCGACTTATTATTGAATATAACTAATGATTCACAAATAACTAAATCTAAAAAGATTGTAAATAGGTCCCTTGTAAAGCCTTAAAATGAATCAGAGTCGATAAAGTTCACTTAAACCAAATATTCATAGTTTCATTTAAAGGGATGTTGCTTAAGTAACTTTCGACATCTAAACTAATCATAAAAGTTGTCTGCATTATTGATGTGAATTAATTACTGAGAGAAAGAATGGATGTTTAGAACTCTATTCCAATTAGCGCAAAATGGAGAAAGAATGGGTTATATATACCTTTCAATGAATATAGCAAAAGGTTGATTATATATATTTATATACATACATATATATATATATATATATATATATATATATATATATATATATATATATATATATAATAAAACCATGTTTAAACTTTTAAGTTTACGAAAGAACCCATTAATTTACAGGATTCTTCACTCTAAAATTTCTTTACATTGGCTGAAAGTGAGCCAATAACCTGCGGTGAAAAGTCTAACACAGGATGAACAGTAAATAGTACGAACTGGAGAAGTAAGAGAATAAAATTTAACACAGGAGCTTCTCTAGCAGGATCCCTTTTGGATCTAGGAATTAGCTGATCTTGGAATTTTTACAACATTGCCTGTGGATTCACTACACCTATAAGAGAAAGGATTATTCTCCTCCTGTACCTCCGTAGGTATACACTTAAAACCACCAAGTGTATAGTTCCTGATCATCAGTGGGGATGATCGGGGTAGGGATAGGTTTTCTTTAGACTTTGAGTGGTTAGCTTTCTGACATTCCTGCATTGCTAGGCCACAGCATATTTAATGGAGACCTCAAGCCTCGACCATATATCAACTCAGCTGTGGAAACTCCAGGTGTAGAGTGTAGTGTAAGTTGATAGTTAAATAGGAACCTATTTAGAGCTGTCCGAGGAAAGTCTGAAGATATACGGGAGCTTACTTGAAGGCCTAAACGATCATATTAACTAAACCATTAGTAAAATGTTTATATATTGCCGTAGAAATGTGATGAATACCACAACTTGTGGCAAATTTCTTAACTCAAGAAGAAGTATAACAAGGGCCATTGTTAGAAACAACTGAGAGTGGCAAACCGAACTGAGGGGAAGAATGTTTAAGAAACTTGAGAGTTTCTCCAGAAGTTGGAGCTTATGTACATAGAGTAAACATCCACCCATTTTTAATGAGCATCATCTATGATAAGAAATGACTTCCCAGCTACTGCCCCAGCATAATCGACATGCAACCTTTAGAACGGATATTTGGATCTACCTCAATAGTGAAAGTTTTACCTTTAAGTCAACCCAGATCTGTAAAAATAAATCTGGTAATTCTTTCACTAGACCAGATTCAGTATTTGATGCACTATTTATATCTGAGAGCTTCCTATTATGTAGATGACTGAAATTACGTAAACTTCTTTCTATAGACATGGACCTGATCCTACAACAACAATAGATGCTTTACAAGAAATAGTAGAATTAAGTCGGGCTAGCACAGAAAGGAATCCCACCTGGTACCTTGAGGGGAACACCAACATGTCTTAAGATTTATAGAAGAAGGATGAAGAAAAGGTCTGTCACAATCTTAGGTCATACCTTAGAAAAGGTATTCTCAGAAATAAGGCAACGTGTAGCAACTGTATTTAATTCCCTATTTACACTGATATTTAGAAATAATGTGACTTTAAGAAGATTGAAATAGTAGGAATACCAGGAAAGACATAGTCATAGCCAGAATCTACCTCAGTGAGTTTAGTCTTGTCCAGTTTATGGACTCTACTATTCCTTTTAGATTTTGGTGTAGTCTTACCAAAAAGAACCCATTGCACATTTCTGCACATAGGTTTAATATGCCTTTTCTATTTCAAGCAAACAAGTAGCAGCCGTGAACGGGCACTTTTGCTTTGAATGTAATTTACCACAGTCAGAAGAAGTTGCCTTAGGATTCAATGTATCATACGGCACAACAGTTATAGGTTGAGTAAGCTTTTGCTTGAAACTAGGGCTCTGTTTATTCACTTTGTCTATAGCAGAGTGCCAATAACTTGTACATCTCTGAAAGCTAGTTATCTAGTTCTAGCTATTTTTACGGCTCTAAGGAAAGTTAAATCTGATTCTACCAGCAAAATGTGCTCCGTAGGCTCATTAGATAGGCCGATCACAAATATGTCTCTTAGCATATCTTTTAACTGGTCAACAAACCCACATGTTTGAGCCATTGGTTTATTTCCAGTGAAAAAAGTAGCAATACCTTCACTAGTTTTTTATTCTTGGAATAGAACTAAAATCTTTGACATATCAGAATTACCTAGGGCTTGTAATGATCCTTGAAAACTTAATAATATCATGATATTTATAATTTCCTGGTTCCATTCGAAATAGAAGACGCTTATATATATATATATATATATATATATATATATATATATATATATATAAATTAACGCTAAGTAATATGATTAGATGAATCCAAGAACTTTCGAACTATATTTGCAAGTTCATTTTCAATGAATATCATGTTAGTAGAGAAGACAACCTTATATAGGGTACAAAGATACGTAGGGAACGCTATCACATAGTACAGACCAGTGGAAAAACACCAAAACAAGACAGAAAAATACCAGGAAAAGGAACAATAAGCAACTAATGACACACATGTGCATCTCTAAAACGATATACACACTCAACGCCATGTATATGAATGGAATATGGTTTGATGAAAATAAAATGTTAAAGGATTATCATTAAAGCGAAAACATTAAAGGCTAAGAGTTTATCCCCGCACAACAAAGACACGTGTTGGGGGAGGCAATGTGTTTGTGTTTTTCCATTGGCCTGTACTATGTGATGGGCGTTACCTACGTATTTTTTTACCCTATATAAGTTTTTCTTCTCTATTTTCATGCTATTCCTTGAAAATGAACTCGCAACTATAGTTAGAAAGTGCCTGTATTTATCTTTTCATTTTCCCTTGGGTTAATTTTCATATTATTGCTTTCCTCACCTGCCACTTTGTGAGTTTTTCATTTTATATAAAGGGCCTTCCAATAAGTCCGCTCAATTTTTAAATGTCAATAAAAGAAGTTGTGTGTGATATATATACTCAATTTATTTTAGATTTGAAAGTATATTTTATGGCATTAAGTGTGAAATATGATGTCGTTCAAATGTCCGCCGCGGCTTCGCTTGGTGGAACACACTCGGGAGGCCCAATATTCGATGACTTTGTCGCATAAATCTGGCTGAATTTGCTGGATGGTATTCGTTATGTTGACTTTGAGGACGTCAACTGTTTGCAGATTATTCGCATAGACCTGCGATTCAAGGTAGCCCCAAAGAAAGTAGTCTAATGGCGTTAAATCGCATGATCTTGGTGGCCAGTTGACGTCGCCGCCACGCGAGATGACCCTGCCCTGAAATTGCTGGTGCAAAATATCTATCATGGCGTACGCAGTGTGTAACGTAGCGCCGCCCTGTTGGAACCACATGTCGTCAGTATCCATATCAGCCATACAATCCAGTTGAAACCAGAGGAAGTTGCTTATCAACAATCTGTAGGTCTCGCCGTTGACGGTTATGGAAATCCCATCTTCGTTCTTAAAAAAATAAGGACCGATGATTTCGTTAGACGAAAATCCGCACCAAACAGTGACTTTGCTGGGATGCCTTAGGTTCTGGTATATCTTATGTGTATTGTTTTCGTCCTAAATTCGACAATTTTGCTTGTTCACAAATCTATTCATTCAAAAATGGGCTTAGTCGCTATGGCGAGGATAGAAATCACGTAATGCGCGGAACGTTTGTCGAACGAAGCATTGATTTTGATAATAACATTTGATGATTTGCACACGCAGTTCAACGCTATAACCTTCCATCATGACTTGCCAAGTACTACTGAACAGTTCACAGTAAGGTTGCCAGGTGTTGCTTTAACACCATGGCCACTATCGCCTGACAAAGCTCGAACGTCCTTGTTGAAAGACCCTTTATATATATATATATATATATATATATATATATATATATATATATATATATATATATATATATATATATATATATATATATATATATGTATATATATATATATATATATATATACATATATATATATATATATATATATATATATATATATATATATATACGAAGAAGTACGGTAACAAAGATGTAAATGCAGAAAAGAAACCTGTGTTTGGACCGATGTATTGCGAAACCAGGTTTTGACGTAGATATCAGTCATCTTC
Organism: Ceratothoa steindachneri; assembly: GCA_963969495.1. Lineage (NCBI taxonomy): Eukaryota > Metazoa > Arthropoda > Malacostraca > Isopoda > Cymothoidae > Ceratothoa > Ceratothoa steindachneri. Next base: position 143,798,963 of record OZ018326.1, on the reverse strand, counting down.
AATCGCTGGCAAAAAATGAATAAAGAAAGATACTTGCTTAGCTTTCGGACACACAAATTACTAGTCAAAACTAGGGTGGAGGGGTATGGAACGGCGGTATTTTTTATCAGAGGCCGGACGAGTCTTCTGCTTATCAAGAGATTAGTGTTGAATTGCCCATTGGAAGTATTAAAGTTTGCAATTTACTTTATGAGAGATGATTTTATTAGACTCCCTTGTATATATTATTGCGAATTATGAATTAGTTTGGCATTTTCAATGTAAATATAATGGTTTTCATTTGACATGTGTAGGAACAGGCTACAAGTTAAGCTTCTCAGATGCATGTCGCATTTGTGTTCCTTCATTTTCTTTGGAGAATCTGATGACTTAACCAATATACCTTTGATCGCCAACTTTGCAGGGAATATAATAAACACTCTCTTTTGTATCAGTAGATATAATTTTAGACAGACTATTTCGGATCTTTTTTTGGTATTTAATGGCAACATTAATGTTGTTGGCTCGTTCTAGCTTTTTAAAATTAATAATTGGGGCGAATATTGGAATATAATATAATTATTATTACACACATTTTCCTTAAGATTAGCTAGTGAGTTAAAGGCTCCTCTAGATTTATGATGGCACTTTTCTATGAAAGATATGGGATACTGCAGCTACATGAATCTTTGGATGATCGTGATAATTTCATCCTGCATGAAACAAATATCACAATGGCGATATGCTCTCAGGAAAAGGAAAGAAGCTACAGAGCTTTTAAAAGATTCGTCGTGTAAAGAGAAATAATGAATGTAGGAATTAGGTTAGGTTAGTTACCGGTAAAGACAATCATATGCTTTGTTGCCGAAACAACTCACTGTCATTTCTTGATGTCAAAATATCTAAAACAACTGTTACAAATGATATGATACTGTGGCTTTCCTTTTTTTTCTCCCTGGGCTCTTGGGGGTTCATAAGTATGAACAAATTTATCGCTAGCCGCAATATTTTCTCTTAGCATTGTTCTTCTAATTTTTGGCATTTCACCATCCTCCATTTTTGCTGCAATCTTCTTAAACTTAGAAAATATGCGATATTGAATTCTTTTTTATACTGACTAATTGATCAGTAAAATTTTTCCCTTCGTTATCTAGATCAATAACACCAAACTTCTGGGAATTTAACCTTGAGGGCCAAGTTACATATCTATGTTTACGGTTACGAGTATTATTGCTGAATTTCTAAAGTTTGTTTTTTTACATCAAAATTTCAGAGCTTCAATTTCTCTTAAATATCTAGAGATTTTTTTAAATTTACCTTAACTTCTAGCGAATGCATAAAGGGTAAAGTTATCATGTTCATAATATCCTGGAAATTGTAAAATAAATATCTTTAGTTGATTTCAAGAAAGAAACTTTTATTCGAATAATACTTCTGCCTCCAAAGTTTTTGAAGTCAGTCTCAAAAGTCCTTTGGAGTCTTTCAGTATATCCATTTTGAAGTTCAACTTATATATGGTACCTAGTGATTAGCTTTTATGGACTCTTAATATTAGCCGAGCCTAGAGCTTTCTTTTTAATTTATATTTTGCGAAAATATTATTTTTACTAGACACATTAGTAATTAAGAGCGAGTAATTTTGATTTTGATTTTGAAAATATTAACGTGATTGCTAAGCATGTATAACGCTCTAAATTTTTCTATTTCGTATAAATTCATTACTAAGAAACAAAATTTATGAGAATAGTTCTAGCAGCCTTATTTATTCTATTTCTTTTTTTACACTCTTATTAATTCATTCTGTTTCTTATTGGCTTATCCGACCCGTCCTGCCTTTTTAATTCAAGCGCCTTTTCCCAGTTGGCCAATTCGCCTTTCCTTTCGCAAGTTAATTGTTTTTTTCACTCCTTCTAACGAGTCGTTCGCTTCCGTAATGCCTTATATTTAATGAATAAATTTAATTGCATTGCCAAGAGACTTTACGAAATTTCATTTTCATAAAATCAATATACATTTTAGAATCCTCGCAATTGTGTGCAACTCTTCCATATTTTGGTTATACGACCTTACCTCGCCTACAATTTTTCAAACTTGTTTTAAGCTATTATCATAATTTGGCTCAATTGCAAAGGCTCCAACATTAAACTCAATCACGCACCGATTCGTATTGAAAAATATGAGAAGAGAAATCAGACAATGGGTTATGAACTTCTTGGATTACGAGAGATCAAAAGTGCAGAGAGAGACATAGAAAGTTTTCTGCAACATATTTAAGATTTAAATCCATTAAATAATATCATCAGGAACTCCATTATGGAACCATTTTTTTAACTTTACATTGCGTATTTTTGGAGGACCTGTTCAGATTGTTTATGATAAAGCACTTTAGTTTCAGTCGAGCCTATTTAAAGAGTTACTCCATCTAATCGACAGTGAATACATACCTACTTCCGCTTGAAATCGACGTGAGAACTCGAATCTTGAGAAAACTCTACACCTAATCAAGTTCTCTCTCCTTCAATAAAGCACATCAATGGGGTAAACAAATCTGGTAGTATTCCTTTTGTCTCATTGAAACAAGTCAAAGGTAGATAAAAAAAGGTCTCACGCTCGAATAACTTACGAATGCGCCCTTTGCATGCCAGCAGACTTATTTCCGTCTCAACAATGTGATCCCCAAGAATACCTAATAATCTTAGACTTCTAGGAAAAGATGAACTTAGTATCTCTTATTAATTCTCGGATAATGGCTACCCAAGACACTTTCATAATCAAGAAATTAGTAAACTGGACGTAGGTCTTCGTGCGAGACATGCAGGTATGATCCAGTTTCTCCTCACAATACACAAGACCATACAAAGTCCTACACCGACACAAACAGTCCTGTACGTTACAATGTAACAAGGGACAAATCATTCACTCTTACCTTAATCAAAACCTGCTCAGATGGATTAACACTTGCCGACGATGAAAATATTTACCTTCTTAACTGCATAATTATAAGGCGGGGCTAGGGTGGATCAAGCAAATTTTACATTCTCCTTGACAAGCAGATATGACAATTAAAAATGCCGATGTATGTTAGAAGTGCTCCTCCCGAGTACTTCAATGAATAGCTAGTTAGACCCCAAATTGCCTTCTTAACTACGTAATTATTATGATTGTGCTATTGCAAATAGTTCGCGATTTTACAAGGCGGGGGTAGAATGGATAAAAGAAATTTCCCATTCTCTTCGACACCAGGGATGACAATTCAAAAGCTGATCAAAAGACAGTTTGAGGGGCTGCCTTAGAAAAGCTTATTTTATGGGTTATCTGCTCGTGTATGTAAGAAGAACTCTTTCCGAATGCTTCGATTAGGTTAGCTAAATAATTGCCTTCTTGACCACATAATTATGATTGCGCTATTGCGATCAAAGCGGTGTTCGCTGCCTCAGTGTGTCTAGCTCGAATCGCTTCCCTGCACGGACTTTTTCGATAAAAGGTAATTAAAATATTACTGCCTGAAAAATTATTCCGTTTTCTCTTTCAATGTGGTTTAATGGATTCATTTTAATCATTCTCTCTTGATATTTCATATAGCAACTTTCTGTTGTACACTGATGCAATTGCAGAAAGGATTATTTCGTCTAACGGCCCGTTGGTGTTCTTGGATTTGTGATTTCAGCTGCTGAATGAAGACGACTAACTCGATATTGAAAAAAACGATTCACTAGAAAAATTATTACAATCTTGAATTTTAAAAGTGATACCACAGAGATAGATAATCCCATGGTTTACCGCCATTTAAATATAGACAAGGAAACCATAGCCTTAGGTCACACTTTTTGGTTTATCGCTTCACCGAATTAAAACCTCTCTAGGTGAATGGTGGAGGAACTTAGGCACTCAACTTAACAATAGATTAAGGCTGAACAAAACTGCTGACTTCATTCGATGTTAGGTCTCTATTGACATCTATCCTTCTACACTTTTTACGGAGAGCAGTAAATTACGCGTTTAATTACAATATACACTTTCTGAATAAGAATCAACTGACAGAAAAAGAATACTTCATTTACTAGACTTCTTCCCCAGCACTAACTTCTTTAATTAGGGTGGAAGAATTCATCACCAAAAGTAAGGAACTCTGATGGGCTCACCCGTGTCGATCATCATCGTGGAACTGGTGATGAAGAGGTTTAAACAGCTTTCCCCTTCTCCAATCCTTACCTAACAATTAGTAGAAGAAACGTTCACGGTAATCTAATGGAGTAAACTTAAATACTTTCACGCACGGATTAACAAATTTGCAGACATTCAGTTCACGATAGAAACAGAATAGAATAACAAGCTCCCATTCCTCGATGTCCTGTTAATACAAAGCTTCGATTGATCACTTGAAAGTACACATTACATAAAGTGAACATTAATCTCATCTTAGATTTCAATGGTTTTAGTCCAATTAATCACCAAAAAATCGCATTGAGGACCCTATAAGAAAAAGCCATTACACACTACAGCAATTTTGAACTTCGTGCAAAGGAAAAAATGTACCTAAAGACGTTGTAGGGCCTCCAATAAATACCTTTCAAGATATGTACGCAAAGAAAAAAACATAGAACATAAGAAACGAGTGATGCAAATATTAGGAGTCACCCTCCCGTATGTTAGCATAACCTCGAAGATCACTTCCTGTGGAATGAATGTGTCCCACATATCCACCAATGCCATATGCAATACATTGACGAGGGTAAAGGACAAGTTCGAATCGTTGGATCTTTTAGCAGTTAGTTATCAACAATGTCAGTTGTAGTGGTTGCCGGTGCTATTACGTGGGATAAACTGGAAAACAGCTAAAAACAGGAGTACACGTACATGAACACGAACGTGCCGTTCAAAGAAATAATACCTTCTCTCCAATTATATCGCACTGTAGGACAGAGGGTCACAAAATGATGTAACAAGAGGTAATAGTCATGGAAAGACAAACAACGAAGCTAAGGAGGGAGCTTGACACTTGGACAAAGACCACCTCAATCGAAACATCGAAATTCATAACGGTTTCTACGACTTAAGATAACATTACATTAATAGAATTAATGCTCTCATTATTAATACTTATTATAAATATTGCATCAATAATTACTATTATTATGTTACTAACTACAGTAATATAAATATTTTCAAATTATTACTTTAATTTAAATTAATATCTCTATCAGCCCTCATATATACATGTTGCTTACTTCATAAATTGCCATCTTTTTTATTCGAAAATTTTCGTTATACATATTATTTGCATTTAGAATATTATAAACCATGCTGTTACGACATATCATATAGCTTAAAAAATTATACCAAGGAAACTAAAGGTACGGATTCTGTATACTGAAGTAATTTTGTCCTTAGTTTTCTCTTTGAGTAAATCTAAGAATCAAAGTTTATTGTTCATTTTTAATCAATTGCATATTTAATGCTTGGATGAAAATTTTTTAAATATGGCATTTGTAAAAAGTGTCAAAATATTTACGACTATTTTAACAAAATTTATTCTCCTCTTGGATATTTTCAAATTTATCTCCTTATCCTGTTAGTGATCATCTTTATGTCGTATTTTGATGAGTTGATTCCTAATCTTAGATCTTTCTAGTCCGATACCTCGAGCGCTTCCTGGTTGGCCTTGTTGTTGTTTCTTCTCTTTTGACCTTTTCCTTGTTAAATTATTTAGGTATCCGTTTTTCTGCCTTTCTAAGTTGTACCTACGTAATTGCTTCAATAATTTTAATAAAATAGATTTTTATGGCACACTTCAAAGCCTTCAAGAGCGCCTGTCTATCAACTAAGGGCAAAGTAAAGAGAATAGGTTGGATTTCTAGGTACGTTTGACACTCGTTTTGTTTTCTACAGTTCTCTCGTAAGTTTGGGGTTAAGTTTTTTTTATTTGCTCCATAGCGATATTAGTATTATTATATTATTAAATCTTTGGACATTCTAATCTTGTCAAATGGGTGCTGACTGAGGGTAAATTCTACGTTGATATTCAAGATTTTTCGGTATTTTAATATTCATGACCTGAATAAGTATACTTGTCTCTGAATTCAATTTTCTTAATGTGAATTTTACTGTTCAGAAGGTCATTTTACAGTTGATTTGCCAATTCTGTCTCTTCTCCTGTGAAAATTGTTCCATCTTCCGTTTGAATGTTAACATTAAGTGATTTCTTATTTCATATTTACTCTTTAAGATTATTTTTTTATATTATTTTCTGAGGGAAGCTTTCTGAATCTTTCCGGTTTCTTAATCCGCTAACTTACATTTTTAGGTGATAGTGGAAGCTTAAATTCTTTTGTGCTTCTCCTTAAACTTTAAGATTTGTTATGCAATTTTATTGAAAACCTTGCTTGTGCATTCCTTAGTTTTCATGAATTTCTTGGAAGGTATTTCATCAAGTTATTCTTCATATTTTAGAGTTTTTTAGTTGAAGGGAGGTTTTACGGGTGTATTTCCTTAGCTGAAACTCAGGAAAAAGACTTTTGGAGATTTTTCAGATTTATATTTCGAGTAAAGTAGCTTCTCGCTTTCTGAGAAAGTATTTTTCTATCCAATTTATCATTCTATCGGCACTAAAAAAAAAATCCTTATGCAAAAACCGGACGGCGTCGTAGTAAAACGCCGATATCCATCAAGAGTTTCATTTCGAGATGTCTTTCACTCGACTTAGGTGGTTAACGGAGAACAATGAGGAAACTATATATAATACAGTGATCGTTCAGAGTAAAAATGTAAGTAAACATTGTCCTCTTTTAGCAACTTTGTATAGTAATGGTCTCTGGGAATCTTTTGTAGCAGAGACGACTAGAAACACGGCTTCCAATTTTAGCCTAGTTAAGTCACATCGAGTGGAGTAATTCGCTGGATCGAAACGCTATTTGAGTCGCCTTCATAGCAAGTGCTATACGCTGTATAAAAGCATGGGTCGCCTGTGACGTTCAATTGTAAGTCTTATAAAAGGCCTTTAAACAGAGTGAAGATCCATGGTAAAAAAATAGCAGATATATTTTTTCTTCTGTACCGCGACCTGTTCATTTTACCACTTAAAGCAACACACCATAAATATATTCAGCCGTCGTTTTTTCATTTGTGCATTATTTATTAAAAATGACAGACGTTGGTTGTTATCTGAAGCCAGTATCTTAAATAAAGAAAAGTTAACCACGAAATTCGGAAAATACTATATACATTTTCTCTAAATCTTAAAAATTATGCAAAATAAATGCACCCCAAAAAGGCTCCGTTAGGGGCTTTTTAGGTTGCGGACTCATTAGTGATAGACAATAATGTTGGGATAGTTAAATAGTATAAATGAAAATACTAACAAACAAATACTGCTCATTGGCGAGGATTGATCCTATAAAGCTGAAGAAGAATTTCGATGTAATTTAAAACAAGGAGGTTCAAGGATTCAAAAAAGAGCCTAAGAAAGAATTCTAACAATAATCCCAACAAAACTAATAAAGAAGTGGAATTCCTGGGTTTTCCGTGCATTTTTATATCAGTTGTGTGGTACCATGAGGTGCAAGTTTTTCTTCAGTTCAGTACAGCCATATAAATGTAAGCATGGCAAAACTGCTTGAATTTATCGTTTCTTTTTCACTGCTGTTAAAGTGAATCCATAATTCTCTTGTTCTACAGAACCTTGAAGTCGACTACAAACATACATTCTTCCAATACTAAGTCATAGTTCTGTTTACAATAGGAGATTTTTCTCATTTTTATGTTTGATCCAACACTTTAGTCGACGGCGACTTCCCCTTTTATTTGCATAAAATTATCTTTTAATTTTTGGAAAAGAATTGCTCGAACTTACTTGACACTAAACTTGAGGATCTTCTTAGTATCTAGGTGTTTTTCCGATGCAAGTGAAGGATTCTTGAATGGTGGGGTTCAAGTAGGAAGGAAAGTTATGCAATGTACTCACCAGGTGAAAGGAAATATTAGGTTCATTAGTTATAGGAAGAATAATCGTGTACAATTGTACAAATTATCAGGTACGTGAAGATGTAGTCCACACTAGGAAGGGGTAAAGTGTAGCAAGCATAGCCCCTTTTCCACACGTTTTCAGGTCGAGTCTTTAAATGCGCTTATAGTTCGTGCAATCAAAACAGGACCTAAGTGTAGTGAGGTATTAGGACGTATTATTATTAATATGACTGTATTTTATAATGAATCCGGGTGTGTATAATGCATTAACTCATATGGGAGATTATTAGATCTCAAAGAGTAGATACAAAATTCCACACGAGGCTATTATTCGGTCTAAACTCGCAAATTAGTAGAATTCTCTACACCGACAAAACATTGGCAAAATGCTTGAACACAAAATAATCCTAGCAACTACAAAACACTAACTAGTGTTACACTCTTCAATAGCAACAATACACAATCGCATTGAGCAATCGCCACAACAGGCCCCATACACAAGAACAAACAACAAGCAAACATCCGCATCAAAGACTTGTCTCACTCTCACCACTTTAAACCAAGCCCAAACGATCGAGGTTTCCTCCGATGTAAATAACTCTTCTCCACGGCCCCGAACACGGGCTTTTTACAAATCTTGAGACGAATCACATTTATAACAACCTAACACACTCAGCTGCATGTATTCCAGAAAACATCAGTAACATACACTTCAGACCCTATGGGCTTCATGGAATACAAGCATTTACACTAAAAATGTGATACCCAATAAAGAATAAACGGTACAAATGTTACAATCCCTAAGTCCAAGAAAGCACCAACACTATCTACCACTCCCCACCCCAGCAATCTACCCTGGATCCCCTTGTTCCTCCTAACCCAGATTAAAAATTTCCTTTCTCTTAGTATTTACAAAAGCGAGTTTCAGACTACTATACTCAGTAACCACTCTTTTTACAGACCTCGTACAATGAATTGTTTATGTCATCAACCAAGCTCAGCTGCAGTCTACACTCATTGAAACAATTGACATCAGCCACGCTTTTAATGTTATCCTCCGCCACAACCTCATGAACAAAATATACAACACAAACATGCAGAGCAACTCACCTGGTTGGCTACCCTACTCCAGCATATTTCAGAAGCCTGTAAGAGTATGTTCTTTTAAGTATATAAGGGCAGCACGACACTAAAGGTACGCCAGTCAACTATTAAGTAGTACAGAAACAGATCAGCAGGGGAGAATAGGGTAAGAGTTGTGTACCCCTTTCATACATAGAGAAGAATCAATGAATATTAATGTTAGTGAATTTATGGGTCAGTAATTGTAGGTAAGAAAAAGTAATAATGAAATTAGTGTAAGGAACTTAAGAGAGCAGATGGTGTAGTCTAGTCAGGAAATTGGTAAAGAAGTTGGCCCAGAATTTGATGCAAAGCTGACTTTAATGGGCTGATGAATTCCAGTGCCACAACCTCATCTGGTAGAAAGTTTCATATGCTAACACATCATAGTGAGAAGAATCTCCTTCTGGCCTCTATTGTGCTGTGAGTGTGGATGATTCTGACCCTGTGCCCTCTAATGCACAGCTAAGGTGTCAGAGTGAATATTTCCTCTGGCGAAATGCCCTACACATTATGAAAATTTTTCCAGTACTTCAGGAGGTCAGCCGTCAGCAGATGCCCTTGAACCGAATACAAGTCTAAGCTCTTAAGTGACTATCCATATGGTAATTCAGATAATCCTGCGACATGGTGTATCCAGGTACATTGTACTGATTCGAGCAAGTAAAGGTCCCCTGAAAAACATATGTTCCACACACAGGAGGCATATTCTAATAGTGGTCGTATATGAGTTTTGTAGAGGGTGAGCATGAAGTCGTGGGTTCGGCAAGTCTTGCAATCCTTTCCTGGGTAATGACGCCCTTGTAACATTACATAATGTCTGAAAAAGTTCGCAAGACTGTGTGCATTCAAGAGTTGGTACTGTCTCATTCCCTTGAACTCTACATGCATGACTTACCCCAGATACACTTTGCTTTATATGTAGAGGATATAACATTGATCTGCAAGCCCAGAGACAACGACACAGCTACATCTCTCTTCCAACTCAATTTTAACACACTTTTCCTCCTGGTTCATCACAATCAGACTGTTAATTATAACTCCAATCTAATCTTTAGCAACTCTCCTCAAAGAAATACCTAGATACATCAATGCACGCGTCAGCTAACAAAAGACATCACCCCATACCACAGTCCCATCACTCTAACACTTATCGTAACATACAACACGTAAATGACCATACAATTTGCAATAAAATACAAATGTCTATTAAGACCAAATGCCATAAAATCACTGACACACACAACATTCCAAAACCCCCTAAAGAAACCAGCTACAGCTTATATACAATTTATACTGTTATTGGGTCAATAAAACCCGTCTCAAAGATTTGTTAATAAACTTTGACCATACAAAACAAAGTACTAATACTAATCAAAGACGGCACAGCTACTACAGATTCCCTGCAATATAAACCAAACTCCTGAAGATCAAGGATCACCCTGACTGTAAAGGCACGCAATTACTAGACTCCTAGTTTGAAAAAGCAGAGCCTCTACTAAATTGAATGGCAGAACAACACATACTTTAACAAAGAAACATTAAAACAACAGCTAGATTATGCTACATTAATGATAAACTGTCCATTCTCCCATCTCGCCTACCTCGACGCAGCCTACAGAAATATATTTACACCCACTTTATTCATCGCTCTATCCATTCACTTTCTCACAACTCTACTCTATTTACAGTCACTGACATCAACAACCCATCATAAGGACTGTCTCCCTGGCTAGGTTCCACGGTGGACATTATTTAGCCCTTTTATGCTGCCCAAGAGGCTGGCTATATCATATAGGATGCCGATCAAAAATTCAAAACCACGCCCCAATCAATAAAATACTTAAAACAAGACTACATTGTGCACAACAACAAATCCCACCAATACAAAACATGCCCCTTCAATGCACTTTGGGAATCTTGAGTAAAGGCCCTATTCTTTTTCGGTGACTTAGAACTAACCAGCTAGAAACCTCGAGTACCAATAAAAACAACAACACCAATAACCGTCCTTTGGGGGTTTTGGGGACGCTGTCCGATTTTTATATAAATTTTGGCAATGATGCAGTTTTACTCATTGATTTCAAAAATTCATTTTAGCTTTTTTCAAAAACGGATGGTAAAAGTTATGGTTGGTTTGGCTTAGGTTAAATTAATCTATGTTCACATATATAACATGTATTTTACAGATTTAATCATTATGGAAGATGTGGAATCAGTGTGAAATTTTAAAGGTTTGTGATGACTAGCCTTACCTAACCTTACTTAAAATAACCTGATGGATCTGACTTCACTGACCTAACCTAACCTAACCTAACCTAACCTAACCTAACCTAACCTAACCTAAGCTTACTAACTTCTACACTATTCAATCACGAGATCGTCAGCTATTAGTGGAATGTATTAAATCTTCGACTCAACCCGGAACTAGTATATGTAATAAGCGACATCTGGAAGTCGTACAGCCCTATAGAAGATATTCCGGGGTAAAATATCCAACCTTAATCCGTCAATCATAGTGTGGAGTTCGTTTGTTCGGAGGGAGAAACACACATCCTGAAAATCGAGACCATAAGAAACTTACTGAAACACGCAAACAAATCCCGTTGTTGGAATTTTTGCGATGTAGGAGATACTTAAATACGAACCAATTCAGGAATATATTGAAGCAAATTTAGTGTTTAAATGTTAATTTGATTTCTATATATGTTGAATGTTTAATAAATATCTTCCAATTACATATATTTAATTAAAAAAACCTAAACAACTTATTAACTTAAAATAACTTAATCTAACTGAACCCAGCTCGACCCAACCGTAACATTGTAACCATCCATTTCTCCCCCAAATATTTGTTTTATTTTTGAAATCAGTGTGTAAAACTGAATCAATAACAAAATTTGTAAAAAAAAATCGGTCACCGCCCAACAAACCAAAAAGGCCCCAGTAACCTAATATACTAATTATAACCTAACCATCCAAAATGTAACCAAACTCAACCTCCGTAAGGCCAGGAATATAGTTATTATAATAATACAATCATACTCCCTTTAAGTACAGTTTTGGTTGCACGACTAGGAGGCGCTAACAATTTACCTAACATGGCAACCTAAATTTTGGTCTTTAGTAATTTGTCTTTAATCCTGACTCTCTATCATTTTTTCCTATTTTTACTGATAGACGCTCTCCCGCAGTATTGACTAAATTTCCTGCCTACGGAAAAAATCATTGGTTTTATCCTTCAGAAGAGATATTTCTAATCTCTTATTTTCCTTCCTGATTATGGTATAGATTTCAGACATGTTTCCTCTATCATCAGGCTAGTCTATTTTATTACACAACTAGCTAATATTAATGCATATTTTCTATCCAATTCCAAGTATCAATGAAACCATTAAGGGACAGTCTTCCATCGTATGTGCCTAGAAAATGATCGCATATAATTACCGTTTCAAGACGTTTTGCGGACACACTGCATTTTATATTGTAATTTCCTTTTTTCGGAAGGGAAGCTTTTTATGATTATTTTCGTTTAATGTCTCATTTCCATGTTTGGGGTCAACCGTTTTTAACATATCCTTCGATTATATGGAGATCCCGCTCTTGAAGTTAATGATGCGAAAAATGAGCGAAAATGTTTTACAAAGAGGTTATTTTTTAGGATAGGTAGTTAGCCTCTTTGAAGGGGTATGTAAAAGAACAACCTCTGACCCCCACCCCCGCAATTTATCGGAGACCACGTGCTATTGGTATCCTGCCATGTACGACGTCATTTTCTGTTCGAACATTCTCGAATTTTCGACTCCTGAGCACCTTGGGAAAATATTTCGCAATCCTGCGACTCATCCCAAGCCTCGCCCCCCCCCCCTCCGGTGATGAGACGCGAAAGAGCCGCTATGGCTCTCACCTTGCTGTTAAATGATGAATCGACACTGAATCCGGATTAAGATGTCAGGAGCTTGTGACTCCTTTCTCCAAAACTCGCCCTCACCCTTCAGAACCGGGCATACAAATACTCGGGTTATTCTGTAGTTCGAATAGTCCAGCCCGCACCTCAAGGCAGTCCTTATCTTCTCGTCCCATGAGTGTTCGTCAGACAGCAGACTTCTTCAGCCGTGATTCTACAGAAGTCAATTAGTAGCTTCTGTGAATGGCAAGCCTTTGAATTCGCGCAACAGTCTCCCTTCGTTTAATTAACCGAAGAAAATCTCCATCGATTACCTTTGAGGGGAAAAGAATCCTCTTTCAGTGAAAGTATGAGAATTCCTACATTCCCCGTCAAACGTCATCTTTGAAGTTTGGCTATCTTGGAAGGTTGGTTCGGATCGTGCTCTACCTTCCTCATTCGGATGGTACCCCACTTGCTTCATCGGATCGTTCCCCACTCGCCTCATCACACGAAGGACCTTCTTCTAAGTAATGGACCCGTAAAACAGAAACCCTCTCCATTATTAGTATTGTCAAGTTCCTTGTTTTGATCTGAACCCTTCTACATGAATCAATAAATTCCATTTGAGAATCCCTCCTCAAAATAATTATCAAGAGACTATCTCATTTTAAATAATTCCCTTTTATCTATTATTATTCTTATTTTAATCTTTGTAAATAAAATTATATTTTTGTTGTTTCATCTTTAACTAACTTTGAACGATACTCTTGGCCTATTAAAGTAAATCTCGCCAACCATTTATCCACTCAGTTTGATTATTAAGGATTTGAAACCCAACGCCTCAAGTGTGACCTCCTAGTCGGTCGTTAATCCATGCGAACAGTCCTTCAACGGTTCGCGTTGCATTTGGTGATTAAGTCCCCCCCCCCACATAATATAGGAGTATTATATGGTATAGAGTGGTTGTACCACGATAGGGTTCATTTCTTCATCGTGGTTCTTTTAACCTCCAAGAAATTGAGAGTTTGAGAAAATTCTGTAATTTCTGCGTAACAGGAAAGTGATTTTAGTCAAAAGTGGAGAAATAGCGTAGTTTTGTAAATGTTTATGAGCAGCGGAAGATTTAAATAAATATTTGAACAGAGAGTAAACACCATTGGGCATTCCCTGTCTTTTATATTTGTTTCATGTTAAATCACTGGACACTTTTCAATGAAATCTTTGTATATTGGAACAACTTTAGTTTCAGTATGTCCCTAAAAAAATCTCGAGGAGAAACAGGGTTCGCTTGTACATCATTTTTAGAAAGCATAAGCTTCCTTCGTTGAATGCTGTGACTAATAAATGCAGCGCAAAATATCCCTTCTCTGGTATGGGATAAGTCATTGAGTTTTTTTCCATTATTAATATTTCGCTTACTACCTCACCTACAGCCACTTTTGTTTTACTGGGGATTTTAGGAAGGATTTTTGTGCAATATTGCAAATCACGAACATTTCCAGACGTGCTCGGAAATTATAAAGAAGAATAATTCGGAGGAATAATTTAAAATTCTATTTCGTCCTCAAAATTATGCTTATGAAAGCATCTTTGGGGTAGCAAATAGCATTGATTTTTGTTTCACTTTAAACGCATCAATCCGGTTTTCATTTTCACCACTGAAGAGCTGTGTGCTGTTTTCAAGGAATGGGGGCATTCCCTTGTTGGGAGGATTCTCGTTTTGAAAAACGGTTGATGCTACCGGTTGTTTATCTTGATTTTTACGTATACTCCTACTTATTTTATGCGCCATGCGTCATTTTCCTATTAAAATTAGAAGAGATTGAGCTTCGTTCTTTCAGAAAGATGAGTATACTAAAGTGGCTGAGCAATCGCATTTGGGACAATAAAATCAGCGGAAATTACTTTTGTTGGGGTCGTTTTATTTTATGGGAAGAGATTATTAAAATTCCACAATTTTTATTAGCCATTTCATAGGTAGATTTAGATTTCGTTGACAATTTTTCTGCCATCAAGCAACCATCTATGTTGATATATTTTCCTGATTTCACACTTTTATTTGATCCAGATAAATTGAAATTTGTTCTTCGAATTGGCTTAGCTTCCTTTGTTTTGGTTGATTTTTCTTCTTTACTATTCTTTTTTTATTCATTTATAGTTAGTAGAAGAGTAAATTTAGTTAGTTACTGTGGATTTAGATGGAGATATAGATCATTCTGTTTGTGTATCCTTCGTTGCCCGTGGTTTCTCTTCATTTGTGACACATTTCGATTGCATTTAAGCGAGGCGTAAAAAAACATTAAATTCGCTATTCAATTGAACGAAATCAGGAAGCTGTAATTGGCTACTCTATTTATTCTGGTAGAAAAATTAGGAAAAATCCTCGCAATTTACTGTCACTGAAATAGAAATTGAATAGAAATTATTTGAATTTTTCATTTTATGTCTAACCCCTCTTTCTTTTAAATTTATCTATTTATTGCTTAAGAAAAAAATTGGTAGTCAAAAAGGTAGGGTAGAAAGGCCAGGAATGTGGTGGGGGATTTAAATAAAAATACATTGACAAGGAATAAAAATAAGAATGATGAAGCTGAGAGAAAATATTTAGGTTGGTTAGGTGAAATAGCATCAGAATATAGCAGAGTGTATATCAATATCTGCTCTGTCACTGTACCAGAGGTCTCAAGTTCTAATTTGGGGTTCTATGGTTCCTTTACTTCAGTTTGCTTCTTGTTTAGTTCAAAGTTTATGAGGCTCTTAATAGCTGCCAAAATTAGGTCATAAAATACATTCAACCCTCGATCCTTTTACAGAAGTTTGTCTTTTGTATTCACTTACACATTTATTTCCCTGTTGTTTTTATCTGTTCCACTGGGAGATCATGGTTCAGAAGAACTATACGTTTCAATTTTCTTTTCAAAATAATTGAATTAAACCCATTCTTCTCTCCTGAGTGAGATGTATACACAAATACAAGAATGCTTCAAATAATCAAGAATATAAGTAGACACAGACAAGCAAAATCACTTTCGTGTTTGTATCGCAATCTTTGCCACTGAAGATGTAAATTCGAAAGCGCTGAAGCATGTCTGCGTGTTGTTTTCATTCTAATCATTTAAAGGTTTTTAGATCATCTGTATTTGTGTGATTGTTTCTTGCAAATACGTGAATACAAAAACCCTCAGTCAATAATTTCCCCGCGATGGGGGAAATGATCCCTTTTTAGTCCAATATCATGCAATTCAGTACTTTGAGCCTCTTATTTAATCGTTATGTCGAGGTTTGCTTAAGAGCAAGTCGAATTTTTGGTCTTTTTACAAAATTGCTCTTTTATTAACCTCTTTGCATACTCATATAAATTCAAATTAAATTTAAATTAACATATAATCCAGTTCAAGTCGTAATGTATATGATACCTAATTTAATTGGGCTACCCTAACCTGACCTCTCTCAAATTTCTTTGTGATGGGTCTTTTGCAGAGTGTCACCTATTAATTGTCCTTCTCCCGATATATGTGTGCTTTTGTTTGGAAACGGAGTCATTGAGGGAGAAATGACATATTTCCATGTTTCGGAGTGCCACTCCAATGCAAGATTACCAAGGATTCTAAAATATATCCTAGGTCTGCCATTTTATGTGTTGTGCTCAAAATTCACTTACCAAAATTAGTATTATGGACAGAATGTATAGAGAACCAACAGGGACGTATCCCCGATGTTTATGCTGTAGGTTTGCGAGGCTCCTTTGGTAAGCAAAATGGTGAAGTTTGGATAGTGAAAATATGTGGAAGGTATATAACGTAGTTACAAAGTCCGTGTTTAATATACCTTATTAAATATGTAATACATATACATATTATATGTCTGTACAGACAGATATGGTATATTGGCCAATAAACTTTGCGACCACCCTTTATAGCCAGAGAAGTCTAATAAACCTGAATGCCTGACATTAAAATTAGTAAATCAAATTGGTTTTCACCACAATTCCAGTTCCAGGAGATGGAAGCAAACGAAAAGTTTTTTACGAAAATCTGATGATTAACTATTCTTCTATGTCGGATTGTAGCAAATCCTTCATAAAATAATATCTCCAAAAGTTTTACTACATAAATACATAATAAGCTATGAGAATGGTGAGGTGGTTTACGGAGTTTTTTTTTATAAAGGCATATATAATTCTTTGGTTAAAAGACAGGTTTAGGAAGTGACTGTCATTTCTAATTATCTATCCCAGAATGGGCTATTGGGCTTGAGCTTATATACCAGTAGTTATTGGGTTGAGGAATATGTTCTTGCGGTTTTAACAAATTGATTCATTACTATTAACAATTTTAGAAAAACTTCATTTTCAATTGATAACAATATGCACTTTAATCAATAATATATTCTCCGTTGTTATTTACGACTTCTTCCCAATGTTCAACTAGTTTTTCGCGGCCTCTGCAATAAAAATCTCTGGAATTTTACTTGAAGAATTTGTCTAACCAGGTTCTTAATTCCACATAAGTATTGAACTAAACGCCGCGCAAATTGTTGGAGAGCGATCAGAACAGATGGAAATCCGATGGAGCCAAGTCTGGCGAATATGGAGGATGCGGCAGGATTTCCTAATTAAGCGTTTATATGGCGTCTCTTGTCATATTGACAATGTGAGTACGAGCATTGTCATGTTCAGAAGGACTCCATAACGTCGATGAGGTCGATTTTTACGAATAGCTTCGGTAAGTCGATACATTTGTTGAACGTAGAGTTTTGCATTGACAATCTCGTTTTTCGCAAGGAGCTCATAAAGAATGATGCCATCACAATCACACCACACACACAGCATCGTCTTTCGTGGATGAAGTACTTGCTTTAATCGCAGAAGTGTTTTTTTATTGGGGCAAAGCCATTGTTGTCGATGGTTCATGTTGACATAAACACACCACTTTTCGTCGCCAGTGATGATGCAAAGAAGAAATCTGTCCTTATATTTACGAGTAGCCTTGTGACGAGAAAACAAACCTTCCACAATTGTGGAGCGTTGAAGTTTGTTGCTTTCACTTCAAGCGTGCGGAACCCCTGCACCAAGTTTTTTAACTTTCCCCATCGAATGAAGGTGATTCACTACAGTTTTCTGATCACACGCCAATTGTACAGCCAATTCTCTAGTCGATTGACGAGGATTTTCATGAAGGAGGTCGTTCAATCGATCTTCATCCAACTTAATAGGGCGACCAGAACGTTCTTCGTCATTAGGATTGAAATGACCGTTTTTGAAACGTAAAAACCACCATTGAGGTGTTCTTTCTGATAAAGCATTTTCTGCGTACACAGCAGTAATATTGCGACGAGATTTGGCTGCGTTTGCATTGTTCTCGTTTTGATTTAAAATGAATAACAAGTGTCGAAAATGCGCCTGTCTTTCAACTTCACATTCAAGCTTGAGGGTACAGAACAAATATTAAATTAACACAACTTTTAAATAAACCGCAATAACTAATTCCTCAACTTCGAGACGTAGCCAAAGCAAAAGCCTAATAGTCTACGCTGTTAAGAGAGGTAGCCTAACCTTTGCAAATTTCGCTCTCATTATTTATTATTGTTTCTTAATATGTGCACAAATCACGTCAACATAACTTAAATCAACACAACATTAAAAAAAACGCAAGAACTTATTCCTCAACATAATATTTTAAAGTAAGTATAAACCATAGGGGTTATTTGTTTACAAGCCAAATTAAAATTGAATATTAAAAATAAAATATTAGTGACCAATCAGCAATGAATGGGATGGGTACAGAATTCTAATTTAAGTGTTATCTGTTGAAAAAGAGATTTTGAAAGAAAGGACTGGGGCGAAAAGGAAATTTGGAATAGTTCAAGTTAAGAATTTCTCGGAGTAGTGTTCTTCAAATATCATCATCATCACTAATTCTATAATTTAAGAAGGGTATATTTTTGAGTATTTGAATAATAATTTCATTTTAGTTTGGTTATGACTTGTTTTTTATCAAAGTTGTTTCTAATAATTCTTTTATAATATCCAAAAATAAAATGTTGAAGTTTAGAAATAAATATAAGTATCGAAATTTTGTGAATTTTTAAATCCCAAAGAATTACAAATGGTGAAGTTCAGAAAATTTATTTTGATATATCTTCTCTATAACTATATTTTAGCAACGTGATATTTTGAAGGGGGGAAAATGGTTAAATTTATATAAATTTTCTTAATCTCGCGAATTCTAATAATTTTAAAAATTTTAGACCAGTATGACCTATTTTATTTTGTTTTAATTCACATCCTCTTTCATCCAGGGCAGTGACTGCTCGGAGTGAAGTTGTAGGAAGAAGAATGTATACTCTTCTCTCTCGAAGATGACAGAAAAGAGGTTGATATTTTGCTATAATACAGTAAATATTTAATATAACGATATTAATTGAATATGCGAAAAAATATTGTAGGACATAAACGATGGAATTCTTCACTTCAATTAAAATTGCTAATGCAAATTAATTTGCTTCTATTGCACAATATATCAATTCACTTTAGGCATTGTCTAATCCCTGCAAAAGATACGAATTTATAACTAAGTTTTTTAATGTATGCTGAAATAATTGATAAGCATGAAGTGAATTGAATGATCTCTAAGTTCAGGGAGATTATTCATCATTTGGGTTCGGAATACTTTCCAGGTAATCGGGGAAGAAAATACGAAGATTGTTTCTTGTGGCACAGATAGAGTAGATATTAGTGGCATGCTGCGACCTTGAAATGTCGTGACTTTGAGAGCAAAGACCATGGTGAGCAATGAGAGATATGTACAAAGAGTCTCAGAGTGAAACAGTCTTTAATTCGACTCATCTCGTCATGTTAAGAAAAGGATGAATTATGTAGTGTCTCGACTAACCTGACTGCTTTACCCCTCGACAAGCTGGCTTTATTTCACCTAAATTAGGGAAGTTTAGCAAGTTCACTGTTTGGAAGAGAATGTGCATCCTACAGAGACTTGCTTATTTTGTATACAGAAGAATATATGGTTAATCTTCCCTGAAGAACCGCCTAAAGACGTTTCTTCCTCTCTCCTCCCCACTCCTAGTGCAAACGCGATGCTAGCCTATATGTTTCTCTGGCTGTACAGGCATACAGGTGTGGGAATGTACAGTTCACGTAGGAAATCCCTGGGGCTGGGGTCCCCCAAAGATCAAACCTATTCATCTAAGAAGGCTAAACCAACAACAAAGTCTCAGTGTAATTAACTAGAAAAGCGTTTCGAACAAAATGAATTGAAAAAAGAGAACAGGAGATTAAAGTTTTGCAATGGTTGTCTTGCAATAACCATGTTAGAGGCAAACTGGTGATGACAGAAAGAAAATAGCGGGATTACTAAAAGAAATAAAATTAAGTAATATACGAGGGGCGGTCAATAAGTTTTGCAATTTGGATATAAGTAAACGAGATATAAGGAAAAGTGCTTTATTATTTTTTAATATAACTACCTTCGACTTCAATGCACGTGCGCCACTTGTCCCTGAGGCTTCGAATTCCCCACAACCAGAAATCTCCCGACTGCTGTTCAATCCACTCGTGGACGGCGAGCTGGACATCTTCATCGTCCCCAAACCGGCGTTCACGCAGTGAGCCTTGAGCTGCGAAATAAAAAGTAGTCGCTAGGGGCCAGATCTGGACTGTAGGGGAGATGGTTGAGCTCTTCGAAGCCGCACTCGCGCAGGGCAGCTTGTGCAACTCTGGCCTTGTGGATTTTGAGGACGTTGAAGTCGATCATGGGGCGTGAGGTTTCTAGTGACCCAACGGGCAGAGACCTAGGTCATGGCCAAATTGTCGTGGATGATGTTGATAACACTTCCATGTGATATTCCAAGTTCTCGCTCAATTTCTTCGACCTTCACCCGTCGATTTTAGAGGATCCTCCTCTACACAAGGGTCCACATTGTCCTCGTTGGTCACGTTTGACGGGGGTCCTGAATTGGGGGTCATCTTGAAGGGATTCATGACCATGGCGACGGAACTCCCTATTCCAGCGAGCAATTGTTGCATAGGAAGGGGCGGTGTCGGTGTCGGTGTACACTGCAACCATGCGTTCATGGATCTCTTTTGAATTCTTGCCTTCCTTGGTCAAAAAAATTTGATCAGTGCGCGGTGCTCAACCTTCTCCATTGTTGAAAAATTTGTGACTGACGATCTGCGATCAGCTATTGCTTCTTAAGTAGACGAGGCAGGAGCGTGCGGCTGCAGGTCCTGGCTTGCCATAACTTGTCCTAACACCCCCACAAACAGCCATTTCCCTTCCATGTTTTGCCCTACCGATTCGCAAAACTTATTGATACTTATAGATACTTCCGAAGAATCAAATGAATGGGAAATAAAATAAATGGAGAAAATAAAATTGTGGGGAGATATTTGGAACGAAAGATAAAAAATAATATGAAAGAGGATACCTTTTTTTCCGATTTATGACATTATACGAAAATTAAACAGCAATTTCCTAGTTTCATTAATTCATGAATTTGGTGTTCATGTTCTGTGACTTCAATGCGAGCGTAGCGTCAACCATATGTTTTTTTATTTCAAATTTAACTAATTTGTTAGGTTTCTCTAGCTTGAATCAACTAAACTCTCTCTGTTACCAAGTTTTCATTCCCACAATTAATTTAGAAATGAAAATCAGATAAATCACATTATACGGAATTTAGACCTCAATTTCCTCGTTTCATTAATTCATGTATATGGCACCCATGCTCTGTGACTTCTATGTGAGCGTAGCGTGAACCGTATATTTTTATATATCCAATTTTACATGCTAGTATGTTGGGTTTCACTAGCTCAAATCAACTAAACTCACTTTGTACCAGGTTTCCATCCCTACAATTAATTAAGTAATGAAGATCAGTAAGTAATCTTCTATGTCTTCGAAAATTATTCCGATTATAGACGATAATCGCTCACAAATTGGGGAATTTCCGAAAACCTAAGGGATATTAAGTTTTCTCATGCCTTAGCTTCTTCGATCACTTCAGAATCTATGGTAGAACCAACCGAGGCAAGAAGTGGCAAAAATATCCAAATCATACAGAAGCCATAAATTGCCAATATCTCATGCACATAATACAAATAAAAACCTCATGTATATAATTTGGTCTTCCATCGATTTGTTTAGCAGTCTGATCAAGGAGGTTATATCGCTCATAACTAATTTTTGTCTCCTTATACATGATATGTATTACATGCAATTGTTTTCTCATTGTCATTTTACTCTCGCTAGTCATGTTCTTTCTCGATTCATGTCCGTCTCTTTCAAGATTCTTAATTCTAGATCTATGATCTCTAAACTTTTATTTGGCTTCATTTCCCGACGTGCATTATTTTTCCTTCAATGGAATTATCGTATTGATTAATAACTCTGCAGTCACGGTAAATATAGCTAATGTACAAAGAGCAAAGTAATAATGTTCAAAGTGACAAAATTAATTAATCACATTTGCATTTTCCTTCCTTTTAATTAAAGTATTAAAAAAAATACACCAACTATAAAAGAAAGAATTAAGTATAATTATAATAATGCAAATATTTTTAGTCGCTTAACGCGACTCTATAAGTTACTCTGTCGGTCCGTAAGTCGCTTGGGGGGAGGGTAACCCTTTGACTTTCCAATGAGTGTTTTTTTGCAATAACATCGTAACTATTCGGCCGATTGTAACAAAAAATTTAAACCTTTATGTTGTTTTACATTCTCCTTCGAATGCTATAATTACCAAAGTGTATTAAGGTTACTCCGGGAATTATTGGATGTTTTGTAGGTCATAAGATCATAAGTCAGAATAATTTAGAGCACGCCACTTAGTTCTGTAGATCTTGTTTTCAACTAATGAAGTAATTTTTCCTTATGAGGCATAAAATTGGTGTTGTTATTCGGTGACTATTAATACTACTAATACAACTTTAATAAAGGCTACGCCCTACCTGAATATAATCCGCTTTGCTCAAAGTTATTTGCCGCATGGACTGGCTATTTTGGGTAGTGTACATCAGCTTTCATGTGCTCTAGTAGCCTATCGTTTGAACCTCTGCTTAAGCTATAGTTCACTCCGAGATAGACAGACAATATTAAAATCTAGTTCAAAGTTATTGGGAGGAGATATGCTTCTAATTTATGTCAGATTAAGGCGAAATTTAGAATAAACAAACGTCGCCCAACTGATGAATAAATATGAAACCTCTTTGCTTTCTGGTATAATCAAAGAGCGGGTGTTAATCTCTTTTACACTCACCTTTCTGTAAGTGTGCTCGTAATTTTTCTATTCACAATTATAAAAGCCAGACGTACATTAAATACGCTCGATTGAGAATGAACAAATGTCGCCCAACTGATGAATTAAAAAGAAACCTCTTAGCTTTCATTACGATCAATAAGCGTGTGTAAATTCATTTCACTCTCTCACCTCTGTGAGTGTGCAATTAATTTTTTTAATTAAATATATTAGAGCCAGATTTTCATCAGATACGGCTGACATTTGATTTTAGACTGATTTTTAATCACCACTTGAACGGGCAGAAAGAAGGATTAGTGAGATCATTTGATTTTTCTTACTTCTATGTGAGCGATTCATAGAGGTTATGGCTTTCTCATTTCGAAATTTAACTAAGGTATGTTATGTTTCTATATCCCCAAACCATCTTAGGTAAGATGAAAAGACAAAAGAGGTTATGATGATCTCATAGAACCATAAAAGTTGTGCTTTTCCACTTATCGCTAGGAATAGAGTCTGAACTGGAGTAAAAATTTGCCACTTTGCACATAATTTAGATGTCAGGTGTGTTTTCTAATCGGTCCTAAGCAAGAAGGTTTTTTTTTAAACAAGTTTAATCCAAATAGGTGTCGATTAAAGTGAAAGTTAGCAATTAACCATGAAATCTTTTATATATTACCATCTAACCTATTGTATTTCACGTCGGCCATTGCGTGTAAATTCTTCCCACGTTATCAGCGATTTTAAGAGTATATATTTTATTTTTCCTCAGCCTGACTCAAAGACCCTGAAACGTTTTACATACATGACCTAAATTTAATGGTCTGGCCAGTTCTGGATTTATTGTGTTAGTCACCCATAGGCTATATAAATTTCACCAGCCCCTCTTCAAGCACATATGATTTGTTATAACTTATGGTCTAGAAGGAAGCAAAAGTATGATTTGACATATGGGCAGTAATTTATTCAGTACAATTATTCAATACAATGACGATATCCATAATCAAACATTGTTACAAAGTTTAGAGAGTTTTCAAACGTGAGTTTTGCACAGCAAACAGGTTAAAACATTATCATAATCCAGGGCTCTGGTCAGATCACACTCAAAGGCAAGTATGGTAAAACCGTTAAATTTCTTTTACATAATATTGACCTCAGGTAGTTTTTTATCCTTTTTAAACAAGCAAACGATCGTTCTTAACTATAGTTGCTTGTCAATATACAAAGGAAAATTTTAAGAGCAATGGTGACATTTGGATAAACAGCTCCCAGCTCATTTGTCGAGCTAAATTTTGCCAAGCCACTTATTGAGTTTATAGGTGTTTCAATTTGCAGTAAGTGTGCATGCAGATGCATGGTTTCATCGACTATGCCTTATTCAATGTCACAGTAATAATGCCGCATGAGATTTAGTGCTTGACTCCTAAGGTCCTCTTTTGAAAGCTGTAGTAATTTATCAAAGAAAGAGAAGTAATCAAAGAATGACCTATAAGCTACTGTTCTCTTTTCGATTTCCGATTTCTGACTATTAATTATGACCTGGAAGCAATTAATGCGAAATTCATCCCTTGTACTGAGTATAGGTTGGTCTGCTTGTTTTTCACCGAATGGGAGTTTCATTTTATTTTTTCTAGGAATAGGTTAATCATATTCATTCTGTCCAGAGAGGGCTTTGCCTTCTTCTTCATATTTATCAAAATCATCTCTGTATTCGTTGACAAATGTAAAGAGACTGTTGTACAGAGAAACCACACTACCCATATACACTAGCACTATGCAAGCATGCGCTAAATCTATCCAGTATTGTGTTCCACATTGCAACCATAATATCAGTTCCAAGACTGTCTGTATAGTTTTCTAGTGATGCAGCCTTATGGGGAAGGGGCTTGTTTTTCTTCTTTTGAGTTGGCCGTTTTCTTTCGCGTTCCTTCGTTTTCTTTTTTTCTTCTTTGAGTGGTTCTTGTTATCGAATCTTCTTCTTGACTAAATTTTTCTTTTTCTTTGAGTTGGCCTTTCAAACGTTTTCTGCCAATTTCCTTGGCTTCCGTATTCTGGTTGAGTTAGTACTTCAAGCGTCCTCGTTTACTTCCTTAAGAAACTTTTGCTAAAATATATTTAGACTTGCTAAGATTCGAACGAGGTAGCTCTTTATTCGGTTTCAGATATTTATGCCACACGACTGGCTAGTCCGTTCTTTGGATTGGGGAGAGACTAGTCTTGGATATCTTAATCGCAAAGTAGTAGCTCTCCCTCCATGGCCTCCAAGTCTGCCGCATTAGTGGAGTGAATGTGAGGGATTTAGGAGAGCGAACGAAGTCTTTGTAAATTTATAAATCAATGATTAATGGCTTCACCTTCCCCGGCTCTCTGATGTTTCCCCCAGCCCTTTTTTGTTCTTGATCAGAAAATTGTTCGGCCGTAGAGGGTCGCCAGTTACAAGAGGGAGGGCCTTGTTTTTCTTCTTTTTGAGTTGGTCGTTTTCTTCCGCGTTCTTTCGTTTTCTTTTTTTAGTGGTTGTCTT
Organism: Ceratothoa steindachneri; assembly: GCA_963969495.1. Classification (NCBI taxonomy): domain Eukaryota; kingdom Metazoa; phylum Arthropoda; class Malacostraca; order Isopoda; family Cymothoidae; genus Ceratothoa; species Ceratothoa steindachneri. The sequence goes on along the minus strand of OZ018326.1, from coordinate 143,773,239 downwards.
GTTATCGAATCTTCTTCTTGACTGAACTTTCCTTGTGCTTTGAGTTGGCCCTTCAAACGTTTTCTCTTGATTTCCTTGGCTTTCGTATCATTGTTGATTTGGTCCTTCAAGCGTCCTCGTTTTCTTCCTTAAGAGATTTTTCATAAAATCTCTTGATTCCGTTTCAGACATTTATGCCACACGACTGGCTAGTCCATTGTTTAGATGGGGTAAGTTTTTTGTTATTATATCTTGAGTTGGACGGAATTTCTCTTATACATTCCGTACACGTACACCCTTACTTCGTGTGACTAGTTTTTGTGACATATCATCTGCTATGGCTAGCAGAGTTTGAATGATTTTTTTTCCATGAATTTCTTAAACATACAACAGCCTCTTTCCTAGAAGGCCATCTTGTAGTTGATAAAGTTTTCACAACTGCTCTCTTATTCAGATATGAAAAACAAAACTTCCCATCTATGGGTGGAGGCTAAGAAGAAGTTGTACAATGTTTGGATGGTACCAAAGAAGGAGACAGCTTCTGCATAGCTCTCAGCTGCACATGTTCCTACAATATTCAGTGAATGAATAGAGCATGGAATGTAAACTTCTAACTTATTGATATCTTTAATTTGAGCCTGAAGCTATAAATAATGGCATGACATATTTGATGCATTTTCAAAGGACTTTCCTCTACAATTTTGGATAGCAATATCATGTTTTACAAGCATTTTAGTCACAACATTAAACAACTCCTCTGCTTTATGTCCAGTGTTCTCGATGAAGCCAAGAAATCTCTCAGTTGGATGACCATCATGGTTTACTAATCTAATGTTGAATGACAACTATTCCACGTGTAAAATGTCTGGTGTAGATTCCAAAGTAATTTAATAATACTTTTCAGTCCTCACTTAGTTGGTAATAACCTTTATCATTTCTTTTGCCATGATATCTATGAACTTATTGCTAGTTTCTGTAGACACGTAACTAGCTTTCACAGAACCAGCATCGCCATATCGTTTGATGTCTTCAGTAAGGAAAAGATCAAATTCAGCAATGAGTTCTAATAGCATTGAATAATTGACATTAGATGGATGAGGTAGATAACAGAAGAATGTCATTGAGGTGGCGGTCCGAGAGTTCGGAGCGAAGGTGAGATTTCATGTGCTTCATTTTGGACAACAGCTGTTCGCAAAAGTAGGTGCTGCCAAACATGGCCACGATGCGTTGAACATGTGGAATTTATTTTGAAAAATTGCTAGAAGGGAAGACGAGTTCGAGGAAGAAGAACAGCGTAGAAAAGGTGGCGGGGCAGACGCTAGATTTCGCGGCGGGAAGGTGTCCGCACATGGATTATGGAGTGCAGTTTACATAAACTCATAAATGGAAATGAATAGAATTTTTGAGTAAAGTTTAATTTTATAAGAAATAAAAAATAAAAATAAATTATTTAATAAATGTAGAAAAAATGATATACTTATTGGATTGAAATAATGACTTTGAACTTGAATTGGGAAAAGTAGATCAAGAACAAATGGATATGATTATGTTATAGCATCTGACTATACAAAAGAAAGAGTAAGAATTTAATTGACAACCTATTTTTGTCCTATATACCAGAAAATAAAATAAAGAGAATTACTTTTTATGAATATACCAAAGTTAGGGAATAATAAAAATAAAATACAAAAATAATGTAGTCTGAAAACAATGTAGCAAAACCTTTGGTTTAATATTAGTTAAAGAAACTTTGAGTGAAATGCTTGAATAAATAAACTATATAAAGTCTGCCAAATCGTCTAAAATACGAAGGAATAATAGTCACTTTGAAAAATAATAAAGAAATCACAAAATATTACCATATATAGATGGCCATCCGACCTGTAAAGAAATTTATTGCGTCAGCCATATTCGAGAATATTATGTTAGTTCCTTTTTTATGCATTTTTACCGCTACAACAAAATTATATAACAATTTTTATACAATGCTACCCCTATCATCCTGTCGCCCTGGGTTAGGTTGTTTTTAAAAGAAGTTTTGTACTTTGATTGCTCTGTTAGCACCAATTCAACGCAAGAGAGAAGTAAACAGAGTAATTAAGCTTATTTATTTTATTTTGTTAAATAAGCATGCATAGCTAGTCTCCATGATAATATTGATAATATTCAATTTACATCCATTTTCGGGAATGTTTCTGAATAGTAATTCCCTAATGATATAATAAAGACAGAGAAAAGAACTTTTAAACATTACTTACTCGTGGTACCTTATCTTGTGGATTCCAATACGTACAGAAACGCCTGGCCTATTTTATGCATTTATCGTACATTTTTGGAATATTTTGTAAAAGTTTGTATATATTTTTATGCTTTATTTTATCTCGAATACATTAAATTCTTTTTTTAGAATTCATTTGCATTTGTATTTCCATTTCTATATTATTATTACATCAATAATTTTATTTCTTGATCTAAAGGAAAAACACTAAACTAGTTATATTTTACGAGTTTTTTGTAAAACTTCTTTGTAACTTTCTCATATTTTGATAAACTTTACTATTACATTGCTTCTGGATGCAGTACTTCCTATCAAACGGTGTGGAATTTTTTCCTTTTCACCACATAAAGTTTGGCAATAGGGTACATATTTCTTCTAAATCCTCGTTTCGTTTTTTTACAAATAATAAATCGAATTTTACTTTATGATTTAAGTAATTATGACCATCGTTTGTTTTGTTGACCGACGCCTTGACTCTGTCTTCTCCGTATCCTGCTCATCCCTGAACGAGTGTTTGGATTCGAGATAAATTTCTAGTTCCGAACTTTCTTAGGGAAGACAAGACTTGGTTCAAGAAAATGAACAAAATTAAACAAAGCCACTAATAAATACTGCAATAGAACAGGAAAAAAACTTTGGAGACCTATTTAAATAAATAAATTTGGAGGAATGCGAGTTAATAGAGAAAATAGTAAAATTAGCGAAGTGAAAGTGTGCAAAGTTATCTAACTTAATTTGTCAAGTTGGAACGCTTAGGGCCATAAACGCGCGCAACTCTCTTGAATCCGACTCCGTCCAGTCAGCAATTAAACTGAGGCTCGTCTTGCATTTGAATTTGTGATTAAGATTGGTCGCAGCTATTATGTGAATTGCAATTTCCCTGACTAATCCTGTCTCTAATGGACAAAGTTCCTTTTCATAGGTAAACAAAAATTTAATTATCATCCGATATATGAATAAGGATATAATTAAATTATTTAGCACAAATATTAATAAATCAATGAGTTAAACGTTAACAACTAGCACAAATATTAAAAGAATATTTGCTACAGTCCAGGGAACATTACAGTGGATTTTTGCATACATATAATCATTTGAAGCGTAATGTGATTAGCCTTGATCGTAATGATGTTCAGTAATACTCGATTAACCTATTTATTTTTTTAATTTTTGTTCCTAAGGAAGACTCGTTTTTGTTGTGTCATTTTATCTTTAACGGTATATTTTAGCGCAAATGGAAATGAGATTCCTGCCGAGGTTTCATTGATTTTGTGGTTAAAAGTGACTGGAAAGTTCTTTTGGACTAATAAGATGCAGAGAAATAAAATATCCCTTTCGATTTGCGGTTTTCAGGGCGAAAACTATTCTCTAAGCACCTGTCTACCAAAGAAGAGACAGCTTAAAGGAAAGGGGTGGGTGTTCGAGACCCGCTTGAAGGCAGCAAGGAAGAGGGAGGAGCGTCAAGCAAGCGGAAGTTCATTTTACCATTGAGCAAATATCTATAAAGAACGCTCCTTCATGCACTGTAGTCAACGATTGGGAACAACGAGGGTTCTAAAGTGACGGAATAAACTCACTACGTAAGACACGTAGGAACTTAATGCCTTTTTTAATCTTCGGCGTGTAAGAAGGAGGAACTTGAAGATTATTGTGGATAGAATATGCAGTTCGTACAGATCACGGAGCTGATGGGTTGAAGAAAAAAGACGTCGCAAACGGAAAAAAAGACGGGCTGAACGGTTTTGAAATAATTAAAAGGGTCGAGTAGTAGAACCGACGGATACTGAGAAAAGGGAGTAATCGAAATAAAGCTAGCATATAACGTAATCGCGGGTGACAATCTCGAAACTATTGTGATTAAAGTTGGCGCAGATATAGCTAATATTACCCACAAAGCAAAGAGAGGATTTTCATAAGATAACAAATTAAGGATTCTAACTCTTGTAGAAAAGAGAACCTGGTATCAGCCAAGGATTATAAAGGGAGTAATAATGTTAGAATCACTGACTTTCAAAGGATTGCCCATCAGTATAAACTCGTCTTTTTAATTCTCAGAAAGTTGTTCCGAGTCTAAGTGCTATAGTGTTTGTGGATAAAAGTTTTCTAAAAATCTCTGTAAACGAGGCTGAGGAAAAGGGGGAGAGCGATTTTCATTATATCAACATAGAAACCCAAAAAGGCGACGCGAAAAATATTACGAAAGATGGACAGACAAAAACCTATAGCTGTGGGTCCGAACAAAACTAGTCAAGGGTAGTTACTGACGCCATAAATTCACGATATGGATTAAGAACTACAGTGTGATCAATTGTATCGCACGCTTCAAAGAGATCTAAAATTCATAAAATAAAAACCATTTTAGCATCAGTCGTTCTACGTAGTGCATTATTTACATGTAGTATAACTGATCCATTCTACCTTTAGCCTTAAAGATAGATTTGAAGATCTCATCTATATTAAACGAGCATATGTGATCTAGATTATTGACCTACATTAAACTCTTAAGGACTAAGGAAAGAAAGAAGAATTGACAGATTCGGAACTATCTTGACGAATTTTGGAGGTCCAGGATAGGTTTTCCAAGGTTTGAGAGAAAAACGGCGTGTTTGAAATAAGATGGTGCCAGGTCAGATGAGAAAGAGGGACTTAATATACGGAAAAGTGAATAAACAAGGCTAGTGGATATCACTATAGACATTAGACAAGGATACAAATAATATAATTGTACATATTATGTTGACATGCCTATTTATTGAATATCCTAATCAAGGATACTATATAAAGCACAACGCTTTTATTGGTTTTGTTGGTCTTCAATCTGTATTTTTCTAATTATATTTATTTTTTTCATAAATTAACAAATACATCTGTGATAATAACTTGTATGAGGTACTTCTGTATAGATACGGAGGCTTACTTAAGAGGGAACAAATACATTGAAATTTTTCATCTACGAAAAGAAATAAGGAAATATCGACACCATTTAGCCTAAACTGTCCAATTTCTGATTTGAGGAAAAATTCAGAATTTTATATTGTCAAAATAAGGATACTAAGGTAGAATCAGAATACCTCAAGTACCTGATTATCCTCGGTTATATTGTCTTCATAACTTCTAGCCAATGAAATACAAATATAATGGCAAAACATCAGTTTATTACTCACTAAACATCATAATATTATAAAAGAACACATTTAGGACAAGTAAAAATCTTACCTGAAAAAGATCAAGGAAAACTGCGAAATTAATCTTTCTTGGCCATTACGGTTGACAAGAAAATCGTTAAAAGTAAAATACTCATCTCTCTCTTAAAGAGTCTATAATCATGACTATGATTTATGGAGCCTAAACATGGAACCTATCCTAAAATATCACGATAAATCTTAAAGCCACCCTCTGAGCCCTGGAACGAACTAAAACGAGAATAAAAATACCTAGTGTTCCATAAAAAATCTATCTTGAGACGGCATCAGATTAAACTTTAAAGAACACATTTAGGACAAGTAAAAATCTTACCTGAAAAAGATCAAGGAAAACTGCGAAATTAATCTTTCTTGGCCATTACGGTTGACAAGAAAATCGTTAAATGTAAAATACTCATCTCTCTCTTAAAGAGTTTATAATCATGACTATGATTTATGGAGCCTAAACATGGAACCTATCCTAAAATATCACGATAAATCTTAAAGCCACCCTCTGAGCCCTGGAACGAACTAAAACGAGAATAAAAATACCTAGTGTTCCATAAAAAATCTATCTTGAGACGGCATCAGATTAAACTTTAAGGTAGAAGTTCAAGAACCAAAAAGAAAAAAATTAAAATGGGATGTATATATATGCTGTAAGGCCTCATCTCATGGAAATATATCTACTAGAAATACTACAGATCTTTAGTGAAATGGTAGCTCAGGATGGTGGCTCAGTCGATGAGCGTCCTGGTCATAATAGCGATTAGCGCTTGATGGCACAGGTTCAGATCCATCCCCTTTATTAATTTTCATATAAGGGTTAAAAATAGTTTTCCCTATTTTTCCCGTTTCTATATTCCCATTTTCGTTCTTAAGGTTTCAATGGCTCACGTAATATTTTTCTTAGCGTTTCTCCTGGTTGTGATACTAGTTTTCATTTCATTGGGCCTTTAAATACATGTATGTTTTTATTCAGGTTTCTGTATATTGTTCCTTTTTTATGACTATTTTTAGGTATATGAAGAAAAGGAAGACTGGGATCACATGAAAAATCTGACCCTAATCTCACCTTAGGGGGATGGCTCTTTCGGAGAGGTAATCTAGGGGTCAGATTCTTCAGAAGAGACATTGTGAGGAGAAGATTCTTCACGAGGAACAATCTCTATTTCATTTTACTTGTATTTTCATACCAAAAAAATGTTGAGAGAGTAACTAAATTTAATCTGTAAGACTTAGAGTTAATCTGTTCAATTTTACTCTCTTATACTGTTTAATCAGTGGGGCTTAAAGGTAATCTAAACTAAATACTTGAGTAAATAATTTAAATAAATTTATCAGAACAGATATTCTGGGGAGAAGATGAGATTTAAAATCTAAAACTCAAAAATACATATACTAATCTGCTTAAGAGATAAATCCATACTACATAAGAACAGTGAAATTTTAACGAATACAGAATTGGACCAAGTGGAAGTGGGGTCTCATTACTTTTCACTATTGAACAAAATCTTGTATTTTTTGTCGCGGGCAAATTTACATCTCAATATGTTAGTCAGTCGGTCCCCGTTTCCTTTTTTGTTTTGGTAATAGCATTATAACTAGTAGGGCCGATTCTAACCAAATTTGAAACTCTTTTGTTGTTTTACATTCTCTTTCGAATGCTATAATTTCTAAGGTGCTCCGAAGGTTAGCCCGATATTTATTTGATTTGGCAATAACATCATAACTATTTGGCTGATTCTAACGATATTTCAAATCCTTATGTAGTTTTACATTCTCTTCCGAATGATATAATTGCCAATTCCTTCCAAATTTAGCATGGGAGTTATTTTGATTTGGCACTAATATTATAACTATTCGGCCGATTCTAATGAAATTTGAAACCCCTCATGTTATTTTAAATTTTCTTTAGAATGATATAATTGCCAAAGTCTTCCCAACGTTGGCCCGGAAATTATTTTGTTTTGACAATAATATCATAACTAATAAGCCCATTCTAACGAAATTCAAAACCCTTATGTTGTTGCACATTCTCTTTCGAATGATATAATTGATATGTTCCTCTCAAGTTAGCCCGGGAATTATTTTGTTTTGGCAATAACTTCATAACTATTCAGAGCCAATTTTGACGAAATTTGAAACCCTTATGTTGTTTTACTTTCCCTTTCTTATGAAATAATTGCCAAAGTCCTCCCTAGGTTAGCCAAGGAAATATTTGGCAATAACTTCATAAATATTCCGCTGAGTCTAATGAAATTTGAAACACTTATGTTGTTTTACATTATCTTTCGAATGTTATAATTTCCATTGGCTCTAAATGTTGGCCCGGGAATTATTTTGTTTTCGCAATCATAAATTCAGCTGATTCTAACGAAATTTGAAACCCTTATGTTGTTTTATATTTTATTTCTAATAATAAATCTGTCAACGTCCTCCCAATCTTACTCCATGAATTTTTGAAGGTCATACGGTCATAAATCAGAATCAGTGAGATCATGCGACCTTTTGCTCAGCAGACATTGTTAGTTGTCATTGTTGTATGAGAGATTAATGAATCCTGCTTTGCGCAAAAATTGAACCATCAGAAAGGAAGAGGGCCCCAAAGTCAGGTTTGGGTTTTGTTATTCTTAATATAACCTATACTCCCGCAAATAGCTACATTGAAATAGTACCTGGCAAAAGGACTACCATTCCTTTACACATCATTGAAAAAGTAGTACTTTCTGGTTAAATTATTTATTTCGAGGAATGGAAAGAATATAGAAACATACAACGATTAGGATTTACGCATCATACAGTAAATCATTTTATACATTTTGTAGAGCCTAAAACTGGAGTTCATACGCAAACGGTAGAATCTTACTGCAACAAGCATAAGGAAAAAATTAAGGCAAGGAAAGGTTGTAAAAGATCATTTTTGGCCAGCTAGCGGCACAATTTCATTTGGCGTGAGCACTTTAGCGATTATTTTAAAATCTTGTGTGCGCATATTAGTGCCTAATTCAATTTAAATTAAATGTTTTTAACCTTATATTTGAGCCTTTTAAGTCAATTGTTTTATAAACTACCTTTATAAATATATCATTAAACTTTACTTTGAAAAAGCTGGGGGAAGATTTTTCAGGAGAAGGTACCTGTTGCTAAGTTTCTTCAGTAGAATCTTTTTAGAGGGAGACTTTTCACGAGAAGCAATCTGAGAGTCATATTCTTTACTAGAAACTTTTTTGGTGGAGATTCTTCATGAGAGGCAATCTTGGGGTCAGAATCTTCAGTCGAATTATTTGAGAATCAGAATTTTCAGGTGATTCAGAGTCTGTTTCTTCACATTCATCAATGAAATTTATGTTTGGTGAGATTTAATCAACTTTGACAAAAGAATTACAAAGTTTCACAATTTCTGGGAGTAAAGGAAAACTTTGTTTACTCAACGCATTAAGGCCAAATACATTTACGTGTGTGGTATAAGGATGAAGAATGAAAAAATAATCCACTCATCAATATTCAATGAGAGGTTATCCATTGGAAATGACTGCTTTAGTTGAAGGCTCTTCTGCAACAGAGGCATAAACGATTCTTTCTCTCATTAAGTTTGACGCGCCATGTATCGTAAAGGCCAGTTTGTCTTGACTATAAACGGATAATGCATTTGCACCTTTCAAGTGACAAGCGGAGAAGTCTCAGATTCAATTTTGTATCATTCGAAAGGGAATGTAAAACAAAATAAGGGTTTCAAATTTCGTTGGAATGGGTCTAATACGAGTAGTTATGATGTTATTTCCCAAAGTAATTTCCTGGCTAACCTTGTGAGGACTTTGGCAATTATATCATTAGAAAGAGAATAAAAAAGAACATAGAGGTTTCAAATGTTGGCAGAATTTGCTAAATAGTTATGGTGTTATTGCGAAAACAAAATAATTCCTGAGCTATGCATAGGAAGACTTTGGTAATTTTAACATTCGAAAGAGAATGTAAAACAGCATAAGGATTCCAAATCTCGTTAGGATTGGCGGGATAGTTAGGATATTGTTAGAAAAAAAAACATAAAGAGGACCAACCGACCGCCGGACATATTGAGATGTAGAATCGCTCACGACTAGACTCGCACGCAACTAAAAAGCTGGATTATGAATCACCCTCTTGTAATTGTAAGGAGAGTTTCTTCCTAGGGGTACATGGAGGGGTTCATTGCTCGTATATATATATATATATATATATATATATATATATTTATATATATATATATATATATATATATATATATATATATATATATATATATATATATTATATATATATATACTTTCCAAGTACTTTCAAACTTTATTTAGTTCATTCTAAAGGATAACTACCATATATATGAAGAAACAACAACAAAGGAATAGTGAAAAACGAATCCGCGCGCTTGCTTCTTTCTTCTCAAAGAACATTTTAATAATAACACATGACCGGTCTTACATTGACTTAAATAGTAGATAGTCGGAGGGAATTGGACTACCTTCTTCCAAACCACTATTAAGGAGTTCAAAATCCTGAACCATTTTATTTTGTGATTTTGTATAGAAAGTAATGCTCGGGTCCAGCGTGAGAAAACATATCGTATGATGGAAGTTGCGAACATATTAATATATATATATACACCCTAGATAGTGAAAATCTAGATGCTGAAAATGACAGAAACTTGAAGAATATCATGCCAAGAAGTGCACAACAGAACAGGAAATTGTTTACAATGGCCTCAAATAAAGAAACATGATACTTCCATTACTTATTAAGAAGAAAATGGTGAGGCTTCGGAAACAACTGTGCCTTTCCCAAAGAAACATTACTGAATTAGCTGAAATGAGTGAAAAAAATATTGGACTAAAAGGTTTATAGTGGTTAGCTTGCAAGCATTTTATTTACGAAGGAAATAGTAATATTATTATTAATATATCTAATAAATATGCTCGAAAAAGATATTCTCTCAATGCTACACAGTAGGAAATGAAGATCTACATGGCGATTCTTCCTAAACTTGGTATTTCAGCTAAAAAAATTTATAAGGTTTTGAATGATAATGCAAGATGTTCCTAACGAGCTTGTAGTGTTGGTTTTGAGAAGTAACCGATTGTTTTTTAGAAATTCACCAATTCCTTCATACCTCTGACAATTTTCATCTAACACAAGATAAATTTGCTAACCCTGCATATATTTTAACTTAGTTTATTGAATAATTTCTCTCTTAATTATTAGAAAGGTTTTCTCACTTCAAATATTAATAGATGAGAAAAGGCTACACTATTATGGGAGGCATAGTCGTAAGCATGAAATACAAGGTAAATCAATCAATTTTGGTCAAAAATTGTGGTCTGCTTGTAACCCTCTGGGTGAATTAATTTAATTCATTCCCTATCAATGGTCAAAAGCAAGTCAGCTTCCGGATAAGGTGCAGTGTCTATGAAATCAATATCTAACTTTGTAATCGTTAAGGGAATAACACATTTCTTCTTGAGTTACTTTTCACGTTGTTTCGTTCAAAACTCGCAATTTTTTAGTTCTGTATATCATTTTATTGCAGACTTTAGGCACTTTTTATGGTATAATTATTCTTTTAGCAACATGAGTAGAAAATAGTGAAAATTAAGATAATGCAAAATTATATACGTTTGTGGAAAATATTTCTTAGATATTTAAAGTTAATTTGTGAAGAACAAAACAAAATTACACCATTGAATTTTATATTATTTTATTCCAAATTCTATGCACGTTTTATACTATATATTTTGATTTAGCAACATAAATAGAACATAGTAAAAATTATAATAATGCAGAATTGTATACATTCGTGAAAATTTTTCGTAGATTTTTAAAGGGAATTTCTGAACAAGCACTAAATTACACCATGCGATTTTAAATATTTGCTAAAAAATCAGCGCCGGTGAACTGGTTTATATTTTTAGCATCATTCGAATATAGATTGAAATAAATTCCATGGCATTCAGAACACCCAAACTATTCACCTAACACCCCCATCCAACTGATAAAAAAGCCTATAGTTGACCATGTATGAAAAATATATGTTTCAGTCGGCAATTACACATATTTTTATAGAACTAAGGAAAACTGATTTCAAATGATAATTAAATCATATTATCATAGTGTACACGTGAATTGATTTTTACTGCTCAATTTTTAGTAATCCTATAACCATTTATATCATATCAGGTTTCAAGGGTGGGGGGTGCTGAAAGGCTTCCCTGTATCTCAAAAACGGCGCCGTATGTAATTATAATTTTAAGCTTTAATTTCATATAGGATAATCTAACGTAGTAAAAAACTGAAAAAATAAATATAGTATCCCCTTTAGACGAACTCTCACAACATTTTGGACCTGGCTGTCAATGCTAAGATATTCATCTCCCTTTGTAAAACAAATTACTTCTGTCAATAAAAAGATGAAAAACTCCCCTGTATCTCAAAAACGGCGCCGTAGGTTATTATAATTTTAAGCTTTAATTTCATATAGGATAATCTAACGTAGTAAAAAACTGAAAAAATAAATATAGTATCCCCTTTCGACGAACTCTCACAACATTTTGGACCTGGCTGTCAATGCTAAGATATTCATCTCCCTTTGTAAAACAAATTACTTCTGTCAATAAAAAGATGAAAAACTCCCCTGTATCTCAAAAACGGCGCCGTAGGTTATTATAATTTTAAGCTTTAATTTCATATAGGATAATCTAACGTAGTAAAAAACTGAAAAAATAAATATAGTATCCCCTTTCGACGAACTCTCACAACATTTTGGACCTGGCTGTCAATGCTAAGATATTCATCTCCCTTTGTAAAACAAATTACTTCTGTCAATAAAAAGATGAAAAACTCCCCTGTATCTCAAAAACAGCGCCGTAGGTTATTATAATTTTAAGCTTTAATTTCATATAGGATAATCTAACGTAGTAAAAAACTGAAAAAATAAATATAGTATCCCCTTTAGACGAACTCTCACAACATTTTGGACCTGGCTGTCAATGCTAAGATATTCATCTCCCTTTGTAAAACAAATTACTTCTGTCAATAAAAAGATGAAAAACTCCCCTGTATCTCAAAAACGGTGCCGTAGGTTATTATAATTTTAAGCTTTAATTTCATATAGGATAATCTAACGTAGTAAAAAACTGAAAAAATAAATATAGTATCCCCTTTCGACGAACTCTCACAACATTTTGGACCTGGCTGTCAATGCTAAGATATTCATCTCCCTTTGTAAAACAAATTACTTCTGTCAATAAAAAGATGAAGGAAAATACAGTTCCTTTTCGAAAGTTGTTGCCATATACAATAAATAATGTGTGGTGTGGACAGGTTCAATGAAAATGTTGGTAGTCATATAGTATCTTTCCGAGGGAAAAAGTGGTGATTTCTTATGTTAGTCTTTGCCCTTAATGTTGCCTGCCAGATTATATGAAAAATATATCAGGTTAGAAGTGAAAAAATATATATATTAACAATTACTTTGTAATAAAGTGCAAACATATCTAGGAAAATATTTCACCCCCTCTCAAAAATCAACAGCTTTTGGATCTTGTATATGCTCTTGGGTTCCTCACATCGGTACCCACAACAATAAAAAAGCAATCACGCACATTATCACAAACGAACCTAAATCCAATGCAAACAAAACAAAGTTTACCTTCACATAAGCTCTTGGTACACATTTGAGAACAAATAATTTCAGAGACAATAAAACTTAATGAGGGTGTCGTAGAATGACTCCCGACGATACTATATATAACACTATTCGTTGAGGGAACTTCCTTAATTATCTCTAGAGTGCGTTTTACTGTCTTGGCGGCCGATATTATGTATCTTCAAAATGCTTAAGAAGTGGAACTGAGCTCAAGGATAATAATATTGCTATCATTAATAAAATAGAGTTTTATTAATAATAACTATAAACAATACACAAAAACGGAAAATATTGACAAACAGAATGGAAAGGGTCGTGGAGACTCGAGCTAATCCAAGGATTTAAGGGATCAAAAAAGGTAAAACAAATATGGAGTTAAAGAGATGGGATGGTTCGATAAACCATTTAAAGCACAGGATAGAATTGACAAATAAGGGATCAATACTCAAAAGGTGACGCTTGGCTTACGTAACTTCATTAGGGTGCAGTGGAAGGTACTTGAAGGAATATTCGGTCCGCTGGCGAGTTCCAGCCAAAAGGGGGGGGGGGGATAAGATGATCCTGACGTGGCGTCTTGGGAAGGAGAACCGTTTCTCGACGAACGGCTGGAAGAACAATGGCTGTTCTAGGTTGTTCTCTTCTGAACAAAGGGGGGGGGATGAGAACCGTCTCTTGTCTACGGGCTCAAGAACAATGGCTGTTCTAATGCTGTCCTCCTTTGAACAACAGGGGGGGTGATGAGAACCGTTTCTTGGCGAAGGGCTCAAAACGAACAATGGCTGTTCTAATGTTGTTCTCCCTTTAACAACAGGGGGGGGGAGAGAACCGTTTCTTGGCGAAGGGCTCAAAACGAACAATTGCGGTTCTAATGCTGTTCTCCTTGAACAGCAGGGGGGAATGCCTTGGGGACTTGACGTCACTAAAGGCTCGAACCTTTGGCACTCAAGGAATATTGTCCTCCTGGACAAGTGATGGTGAATCTCGAGGCCGAGGTCCCTTGGCGCACAAAGGGAGAGAGGGTCGTGGTGATGTTTCGCGACGAAAATCTGGATCTCCAATCTGATCTTAGTGGTAAAGTTTCCATATAAATAGCCAGGACATCTCCTTGGCGTGGGGGAAAATGGAGTGAAAGCTTGGATGGAACGCACAGCTGGGCCGGAGAAAAATGCCTTATCTGTTCATAAGCCTAACTCGATCTGGCGAGGTCGGCGTATGGGGGCGAACGGGGGGACGATAACCTCCTTGTTTAAACATTGACGTCCGGCAGCTGTTGATAAGACTCCAAGCCTCGAATCGAAGATGCACGTGGGCCTCCTCGAGGTTTTAACTAATATGGGATAGGAGTTGAATTTAACACAGATTCAACTCGTTCTATCACACCCCTCCATTCCAGGGGAAGTTGTCACTTCGAAAAAAAAAGAGAGAAGGGACAACGATAGAGCTCCGTTGTAGGGAACTCGTTTTCTGGTACCAACCGTATCTTCCTGCACCTAACTATTATTACCTCAATACATGATTATTTTGATCTTTAGATTACAGGGGAAAATAACCTTTAATACAACTTAATAAAAAAAAAGGCATGGAACAATGAAACGATATAAACTTAGTACATACGGGACAAAATAATTTATACGTAAATTAATAAGAACAAATATATATACATACAAAAAAAAATTAGACATTGAGCGTTACAAAATTCAGACATATACATTAATTAACTATATTACAAAAGAATCTTAAATTAAGTCGTACAAGACGGTATATACCTACATGGAGATACTAATCCTATGAATACAATTGTTCTACACTATTCGGTAACACATTCCTACTGAGTGCGTCAGCGACCTGGTTATCGGAACCTTTGATATAATTTATTTTAAATCGATACTCTTGCAAGAGTAAACTCCAGCGCATGATGCGGCCGTTTGAGTGTCTCACATTCCTAATATAGGCTAACGGACGGCGGTCGGTTCCTATTTGACATTCTTTACATATCAAGTACAGCTTAAATTTGTCTATGACCCAGATAATTGATAGAGCTATCTTTTCCCTAGTGGCATATCTCTTTTCGCGTGGTAATAATAGATGGCTAGCATATGCAACTGGATGACTCGTTCTGTCATCCACGTATTGAAGGAGTACACCTCCAATGCCCTCGTTGATCACGTCGGTCTTAACCCCAACGGATTTTTCCGGGTTGGGCAACTTAAAAATGGGGGCAGAAATGAACTTACTTTTGAGCTGATTAAAATGGGAAACAGCGACATCATTCCAACGTAAACGATCGGAGAAATTTTTTTCCTGAAGGGGGCGTAGGGGGGCCAAAATTGCAGCGAAATTCGGAACAAATCGCTGATAGGGAGAAGCTGATCCTAGGAACGATCTTAATGGCTTCTTTGTAATTGGGAGGGGCATGTGGGCGATTGCCTTAATCTTGTTCTCGTGGGGACCTAACTTGCTTCGTCCTATTTTGAAACCCAAATATTTAATGGGTTCGTAGGCAAAATGGCATTTGCGGGGGCCAATGGTGAGGCCATTTTCGCGCAGTTGTTCGAAAAGAGCTAATAGGGTGGGTAAATGGTGATTCCATTTAATTAGTTCTTGTAGCTGGCTCTTCGGACGTGGTGTCAGCTGCGCGTCACTATCCAGGTCAGAGGGTTCCAAAGACTCGCCTGGTAGGGAATGAGGAGGGTAATCGGCATCAGGTTGGATGCACACTGTCTGGATTACCTTAAGGGACTCCGCGGGGCAATCCTCTTCAAGCGCCGATGCTTCGTCCAGTTCTACGAAGGTATCTCCATGGGCGCGTTGGGGGTTCTTTTTTTCTTGGGGTCCAAGGACAGTCTCCGTGTCCTTGTCTGGGGCCTTATCACCTAAGGGTTTTAGTAAATCACATTCCTCTTTTTCCGTCCTAAAGTCCTGGTTAGGGGTCTCCGAGAAATCGGACGGTATCGGGGTTCTGATGGGGACGGGCTCCTGGGCTTCTTTCTTATCTCGGCCTTGAGGAAGGGCGGCCTGAAACACAGGGTCGAAACTTACTTGGGGGCTCTTTCCTATAAGTACGGAACAGAATTTTATTGGTGCTACAATGACTTCAGCCCAGCCATTATAATATTGACACTGCAGGTAACATCTAGCGACGGGGAATCGGTTCGCCCGCCCAAGGTAGTCACGTACCACCGCAAATTTTTCGTGGTTAGAGGCCACTGGGAGGAGTTCGTCGGACACGATGAAGCATGTACATCCTGTGTCCCTGACGAGAGTCGATACTCGACAGCTGTCCACGCTGCCCTCCTCATATTTCAAAGTTCCCGCTGAACTTTTATTCCAAAAAAAATTTACCTGGTGGCCTGACGGATGGGGAGAAGTTTCTGCTTGTGTCTGCACCACCGGGGGAGCCGGGGTTGCATTAATCTGGTTAACTTGGTGGGCTGGTCCGCTTTTAAGCCTAGAATTTTGGGGGCAATTCCAGCTCATGTGGTTTCCTACACCACAGGTGAAGCATATGGTTGGTCGCTTCGGGAAGAGAGATGGAGGAGAAGTCTTAACGGGAGGTTTGGAGTCCCGTTGTTGGTTTTGGGGAAAGAAGTTTGGGGGTTTTACGGGGCTCGGAAACTTTGTCAGCTTTCCTGGGAAGGGGCGCGAATCCTTCCTTCTTTCTTCTCGTTGGATTTCTTTTTCTCGTTCTTCTCGTCGGATTACTCTTTCCCTTTCTATTACTTCCATTTTTCTTTGAAATTCTGCTTCAATCCGAGCTAATTCAATCTGATGGTCAGCTTGTCTTATCCGTTCCTCTCTTTCTTCCTTTTTTCTTTGTATTTTTCTTTCTTCCTCTTTTCTTTGCTCCTCTAGAATGTACTCAGTTAGTTCTTTTCCGGAAAGTCCACAGGACTCTCCTTGCGCTTTAAAGATTTCAAACTGAGTCATCTTTGCACTTGGGGGCGCACTAGTCAACCAACTAAAATTCCTTGCAACAAGAATTATGCCTCTATAGAATTAGCCTACCTAAATATGGGCACTGACCTATTCGTACTTGGTTTCTCAATCTAAATAACCACTGACTAAAATCACAAAAAACCCAACAAATTATTATAACCGTTCCTTGAGCTACTCCAGCTTCTTAAGTTTCAAAAAAAAGGGGATAGCAATCGTTAAAACAAAAGGTAACTACTATATTCTATTATTATAACGAATAACACTATGCTTTACTCGACTGAGACCAGTGTTTGCAAAGATATAGCGTTAAACCTTACACACCTGATACCAAATTAAATAGTATATATATATATATGTCGTAGAATGACTCCCGACGATACTATATATAACACTATTCGTTGAGGGAACTTCCTTAATTATCTCTAGAGTGCGTTTTACTGTCTTGGCGGCCGATATTATGTATCTTCAAAATGCTTAAGAAGTGGAACTGAGCTCAAGGATAATAATATTGCTATCATTAATAAAATAGAGTTTTATTAATAATAACTATAAACAATACACAAAAACGGAAAATATTGACAAACAGAATGGAAAGGGTCGTGGAGACTCGGGCTAATCCAAGGATTTAAGGGATCAAAAAAGGTAAAACAAATATGGAGTTAAAGAGATGGGATGGTTCGATAAACCATTTAAAGCACAGGATAGAATTGACAAATAAGGGATCAATACTCAAAAGGTGACGCTTGGCTTACGTAACTTCATTAGGGTGCAGTGGAAGGTACTTGAAGGAATATTCGGTCCGCTGGCGAGTTCCAGCCAAAAGGGGAGGGGGGGATAAGATGATCCTGACGTGGCGTCTTGGGAAGGAGAACCGTTTCTCGACGAACGGCTGGAAGAACAATGGCTGTTCTAGGTTGTTCTCTTCTGAACAAAGGGGGGGGGATGAGAACCGTCTCTTGTCTACGGGCTCAAGAACAATGGCTGTTCTAATGTTGTTCTCCTTTGAACAACAGGGGGGTGATGAGAACCGTTTCTTAGGGAAGGGCTCAAAACGAACAATGGCTGTTCTAATGTTGTTCTCCCTTGAACAACAGGGGGGGGGAGAGAACCGTTTCTTGGCGAAGGGCTCAAAACGAACAATGGCTGTTCTAATGCTGTTCTCCTTGAACAGCAGGGGGGAATGCCTTGGGGACTTGACGTCACTAAAGGCTCAAACCTTTGGCACTCAAGGAATATTGTCCTCCTGGACAAGTGATGGTGAATCTCGAGGCCGAGGTCCCTTGGCGCACAAAGGGAGAGAGGGTCGTGGTGATGTTTCGCGACGAAAATCTGGATCTCCAATCTGATCTTAGTGGTAAAGTTTCCATATAAATAGCCAGGACATCTCCTTGGCGTGGGGGAAAATGGAGTGAAAGCTTGGAGGGAACGCACAGCTGGGCCGGAGAAAAATGCCTTATCTGTTCATAAGCCTAACTCGATCTGGCGAGGTCGGCGTATGGGGGCGAACGGGGGGACGATAACCTCCTTGTTAAACATTGACGTCCGGCAGCTGTTGATAAGACTCCAAGCCTCGAATCGAAGATGCACGTGGGCCTCCTCGAGGTTTTAACTAATATGGGATAGGAGTTGAATTTAACACAGATTCAACTCGTTCTATCACAGAGGGTAATTCGCCCTTTGTAATAGAAATAAGTGTTCGGTGGCACCACGAGTGACACCCTGTTATTTTTTAGAAATATTACTTTTGGAAATAAAACATATGTATAAAATTTTTTAATAATCCGCTTTGAATTATTTTCTTAAAATATCAGCCAACCTGTTAAGCTTGGCTATTAGCGATATAGAAAATATACGTTACATTTCTGAAACACAATTATTGATTAAAAGAAGAGGTGTAATGTTATGGCATATGACGAGTAGGTTAAATATCCTTTACATAATATTTTGAAAAATAATTATTGGTATAAAAGATAAACCTCAATATATAAGTAATGCGTCTTCTTAAATTATATAACGAAAAAAAATAAAATAATAAAGTTTGAAAGGCATAAACACTAATGAATAATTCCAATATTTGGGGATATATTTTACTCATAATTTGCTTTGGTCGAAGTTTGGTTTAGTGATGAATGATAAAGGTCAGTGAATAACAAATATTATTCAATTTTAAATAATAAATACTCATGTAATACATTTGTTTGTTTAAAAATATATTTTTTTAAAGAGTAATTTGGTAACCAACCAAAACATTACGGGATCAGTGTTTGTAAACTAGGAACTAACATTCACTGATTAAGAGAGTATTCTAGTAGCCCATTACTACATTACTATTTAATATTAGATTGCATTGATATGAGAGTACTCCGATAAGGCATCAGTATATACCTATTCATTATAGAAATCATTCTTGAACGCATAAGATTGTTGAGTGGTCTCAAATAAATAGATTTCTGATCTTATATAAAGTAGCCTTATTCCTAAAGTGGATTTATTATATATTAAAAAATCTGAGAATAATAAATGTCTCTGTCTGTCTATCTTTAAGTCATAGAGAGTGGTTTAATAAAGGTGTTACCGAAATATTCCACAGAGATAATAATCCCTTGATTTTCCTTTTTCATAGTGCATTAATGTGTGTTGCTTCGAGGTCAATCGCCAAAGTAATGCTAGAGGAGGAAAGTAGGGGGCGAAGTAATGTGTGTAGGTCTGGGTGATAGAGTCATTGGAGTGCTTAAAAAGGTACATGTGATTGCTGAAGTTCTGTTCATATTTTTTTATATATATATATATATATATATATATATATATATATATATATATATATATATATGTAAATATCTCTTAAAGTAGCGCGAGAGAATGATGAAAATGAATCCATTAAACAACATTAAAAGAGAAAATGGAATAATTTTTCCTTGCAGTAATATTTTTATTACCTTTTTTTGAAAAAATCCGTGCAGGGAAGCGATTAGAACCAGTGTGCCTGGTTCGAATCACTTCCCTGCACGGACTTTTTCAAAAAAAGGTAATAAAAATATTACTGCAATGAAAATTTATTCCGTTTTCTCTTTCAATGTGATTTAATGGATTCATTATATATATATATTTATATACATATATATATATATATATATATATATATATATATATATATATTGTGCGTTGTATTTAGCCTGATTCTTAGGTTGTGTTTAGGGTGACAGCGAAAATCGGTGTTGTTTTGCCTATATGATTAAGAATATGATTCTTATGGTGTTTCTTGCTCCAAATGATAATAAATAAAGATTCACATTACATTGGGACAATAAGCGGAAATTTATAATCTAGTAATAATGACAAAAATAATAATAGTGATAGTGGATGAATAATATTCTAAATATTAATCGATTAAAAATATAAAAACTCTGATAGAAGATTTATTTAGTACAGCTACAGTATATTATTATAAATTATTAATTGCATGATGAATGACGAGAACTCTTTTAAACTTTGTCATGCAATTCTTCTCATAATTATTAATTTTATATTTAAATTCATTATCTCAAATGTAATATTAGGTACGTAAAGCTTAAAGAAAGTTCTCTAAAATTTTCTAAAAATAAATTTCTAATTGAAATTTTTTAACAATTGCCTTTTTGAAACGGGCACTTTACAATCATTCTGAAATCTTTGAACAGTATATATAGGCATTGCAAGACGTAAATATACAATAAGTCAGAGATGATAGATAGGTTAAATATGCAATTGCGAGTGAAATATTTTTTGCACCTGTCAAATATTATAGTGCACAAAGCTTTGATGACATATTTATATTCTGAAACAAACCAGAGTCTTAACCAGACCCCCAAATCATGCAATTAAGAAAAATGAAGGTTTGTATTCTACATGAAAGTAGTCATAAAGGTACAATTTTAGAATTTCTACTACAGTAAACATTAAAGGAGAAGATTTTATCAGCACTTTCACAAGCCAATAGGTCACGCTCAATCTGCAAATCTGATCGACAACCCCTCATTAAGAGACAGGACTGTGGTAAACTATTTCTGGGATAGAGATGGTAACAATAAAGAAGGAAAGCTTACGTTATCAAATGGTAGTAAATGAAAAAAAGAGAAAACAAAGATGCAAGAATGAAATAGTGGGCAAATTAATTAGGTGGATTTAACTAAAACAAGAGATTCTACTTAAGATCTCTGCGTTGCTTAAAACAGAATTTCGTGAGTGATAGGGAGAATGTTAGACCAATAGACCATTAAATAAAAAATGAAATAATACTTGATCAATAAGGCCCTTATTGTTCACTGGAAAGTAAAAATATTCTTGATATGACTGGTCATGGAAATTAAGATAGACTGGCAATTATTATATCTGGTGATGACATCAAATAAATACTTGTCATTCCCCCAAATTCATCTGAAAATGGTTGTGCGCAAACTGATGCGGTAGTTTCTATATAACGAAATTTCAATTTTTGAGACTCGTCAAATCCCAAAGGATTTGATAGTACACCTTCAATTGCGGGTTAACGAGGTGGTGCATACATCCTTCTCAAAAACGAACTAAGAAGCGTGTTGTTGAATCTTTCATATCGTCATCATATATCTGAAGTTCTAGTTTAAAATGCCTACACTTTCTTTATGTTATTTGCTACATGAACTAAAATCCTTCGCTAAACAGATTCAATGAAAGCTGCAATTCCCTTGATCTACCATCTTTTAAAGGGAATCTGAAAGATTAAAATGTCACTCAATTAATTTCTTTTGATACAACATTCATTAAAGTAGAGCAACATTGCGGAGGTTACCGTTATTTAATTCAAAAGGCCTGGAGCTATACAAAGAACAAAATGCATGTGGAGGCAACAGTTATGAAAAGCTCCTTCACCGACCAAGTACACTAGGATTTTCGTTCCTTTATTTACCAGATAAAATACTGCATACTGGGGATTTTAACTCTATTTACAAAAGAGATTAATACATACTGGGAAGTTTCTGTTCCCATTTATAAGTTTCAGCCTGTGAGCCGTTTAAATTTTTCATTCGAATGTTTTACTAGGTTCGACTCCTACAGTACTACGGCCTGAGAACATGGATTGTTTAATACATAAATAATATCTACACCTAACAATTATAAACAAATATATATGTATATACAAAAATATTTTAATATGCTATGACGTACTAAAAAATAATGGTATGAGAGATTTCTCGCAAATTTTACGCGTCTACCGGAACGAGTATAAACGATCGATTCACTACCATTATCCTGGATATTTGGAACAGATTCCACGTAACTGTAATTTGTGCCACTAACTTCCGATGATACTTCTTCATTTTGCTGCGAGGTATCTAAAGGACTATTTACAATGGGTTGATTGTTTTATGGTCACGAACAATTTCTATTTCTCTAATTAAATACATTAGGCAATATAGCTGGTTTCACTTTCTCTATAGACACCGTGTTCTGATAGGCCATCCAGGAATTCTAACTTAAAAACTTTTGTCGTCGCGTTCGACAACACGGAACTGGCCTGCCAAAGGCGCTTCTAGTGGCTTCCGAACGCGATGAACACGGACCCACACATGCATGGCGTGACTTAATTCCTTGGATAAAACGTTTTTAGTACCGAGTGCAGGTGGCCTTCAGGAGTTTGTGTGAAATCTATCTGCGACATGGTCTTCGCTAGTTCAGAAATCAATTTCGAAGCGGCTTTGGATGAAGAAGAGAGGACCAAAGGCTTTAGGCAAAGAAAGGGCGTCCCTGTGACCGCTGTAAAGATTGAAAACCCTTAATCATTAGGCAAGAACTGGATGACCAGAAGAACGATTGTTAGGGCCATCAGCCCGCCTTGGCGGTGAGCCATTATAGAGCTCTTCAAAGTCCAAGGCCACCTTTCCACGATCCTGTTAGTGGTAGGACTGTATGTCGTGGTTCACAGGCGATGGAAACCAACGAGGACTGATAATTGTTTTCTGAGTTTTAATCGTAAATCAAATTGCGCTCCTTTGTCAGTGATCACGTATAAGGCAACGCCAAACCTGGATATCCAGCCACTTAAGAAGGCTAAAACAACCGTTGTAGCACTGATGTCTTGAATCAGTATCGCTTTAATTCACCTGGTGGATCTGTCTATGTATGACAGAAGGTACTGGTTATGAGAGGGGTATTACTGCTTAGGCAGGATGCACGGTGGGAGTGGCCCAACTATATCAATGTAGACCATCTTAAATCTCGAAGTGCGCATACTATTGGGCAGGACTGGTGACTTATTGTGGCGATTTACTTTAACAGATTGGTAGAAGAGGCATTCACGAGTCCAGGAACGTATATTTTTGTCAAATTTAAGCCAGAAATACCTCGTTTTCCTTAACCGAAGCGATGCCTTAATCCCTGGATGTTATATATCATAAAGTTGCTTGAAAATAGCTGATCTGCAGGATAAAGGAACAAACGATCGTGGGTATTTAGATGTTTCCTCACACGAGAGTTGAGAATCACCGGAAAAGGGAAATGCCTTCAGTCCAGATCGAGACAACTTCTCTTCTTTGTCATGCTCTTGTGCTGCTGCCAAAGAACGGAGATCAATAAGTCCACCTGGACATAATTGACATTCTGAGAAGGCAGTCAGCAACCACATTGTCCTCACCATGTAAATAAGCTATGTCATAGACATACTCCAAGATTGCAGGCCAGTACCGTTGTTGCCTGTCTGTTTTTCACGTAGTGGCGAGGAGAAGGCAGAAATTAGGGGCTCGTGGTCCGTGCATAATGTCACTTGGCGAACTTTGATCATATGCAGCCAGGAGTTCCCTGTAATAAGTAAAGTACGCTTGCTCTGTTTTACTCAACTTCCCAGAGCCAAATTCCACGGAGACCCATCCACCATCTGATGGAGTGCAGCACTAACTGCGATTTGAGAGTTGTCCGTCACCAAATGGTACGGAATGTCATTGGGTAATGGGTAGCGTAACTTAACAGAGGTGCCAGGGCCTCCTTAGTATCTTCCACTGCTTCCCCTGAAGCCTAATTCCCGACAAGTTGGCGAGCTTTATATTGAAGCTGTGCGATTTCAATCAACGTGGCAGCGATCGTAGCAAAATTAGGCATCATACGTCTGAAAAAAAGCTAACCGGCCCAAATATCGACAAAGTTCTTTAAAACAAGATGGTAAGGGAATCTCGGTGATCTCGGAGACCTTCATAGTTGAACGACACAATCGTGTAGTTGAGACATGTTGGCCTTAGATATCAATTTCTCCCCTGATGAACTCGCACTTTTCCATAGAAATATGAAGGTTGTTTTCGGCCAATATTCAAAAGAGTTGGTCCAAAAGCTCCATATACTCGTCTATATTTTTGAAAAATATTAAAATATCGTCGACATACATGAAAACGACGCCAAGCCTCGGAACAAATTGTTCATATGGCGATGAAAGGTGTAACTAGCATTCTTTAGACCAAACAATAGCCTTAAAAATTCCCACAGCCAAAAGGGAGTTGAGACAGCAATCTTCTCAATGTCCGCTGGATTGATAGGAAACTGGTGGTAGGCTCGGACTAAATCCAGGTGGGAAAAAACTGTCTTGCCATGAAGGTGGTCTATGGCCATAGGTGGACGCAATAATCGATAAATCGATAATCGATAAATCCAAAATTCTAATACAATATTGATTATTGACTATATATAGCGTTATTTTATAATACAATCGTAAAAATATTTGAATACTGTTTCTTAGTTTCTTACCTGGTGAGGCTATCCATCTCCTCATAGGTTTTGAGGATCCTGCTCACAGCTCGGACTTACATATTTCTGCCTCCAAGGCACGCGAAGCTTGCCCCTGTGCTAAACTGGAACCAAAAACTGAACTGAAATTATCGATTATCGCTAGTTTGGAACCAAAAGTATCGGCGATACCGATTAATCGATAACACGGAAAAAAATATCGGATAACCCGATATCGTTATCGTGATAACGCCCACCTATGGACCGTCTACCATACTTTTAAGTCTTGGCAGGGAATATCTGTCCGGTTTGGTTATAGCATTGAGTGATCGAAAGTCATCCACAACTCTATACTCGTTTGGGGTCTTCTTCTGAACCATGTGAATGGTTAAAGACCATAAAGATTTCGACGGTCGCACCCCCTTTCTTTCACCAACTATATCAATGTAAACAGTCTCAAATATCGAAGTGGGCATACTATTAGGCAGGACTGTGGACTTATTGTGGCGATTTACCTTTGCAGATTTGCAGAAGAGGCATTCACGAGTACAAGAACGTATACCTCTGTCTATATTGTGCAAGAAATACCTTGCTTTCATTAACCGAAGCGATGCCTTAATTACTGGGTAATAATGATTGCTAACTCTCCTTTTTCCCCCAAAATACACCTATTCATTCTATCTATTCATAATTCTATAAAATTCAACCAATAAGGATTGATATACATTTAATTGTCATAATTATGTTCATTTTTTAAATAGCAGATCATAGCGATAACAAATTGACTAATTAGCTTTTAGATATAAGCACTGCAATAATTGTCCAATCAGCGTCACGATAGAATTAAAAAGTTAATAACGCTCAAACTGATTGCATGTAAACACGGCAGAAATCCAATTGTAGGCGATAACGAAAGAAGCTGCGGTCGAGGTCCTTCACGAACTTGGCCTGCAGCCAGCAATCCCTCCCCAGATCAAAACGCACAGAAGCATGATCTGCAGGAGATTATATCCCTGGATTGGACAGCATTTCAAAGTGGAGATCAAAGAATATATAATAAAAAAATCATCAATGGACAAAGGTCACTGAAATTGTCAAATTTAAGAACAAAAGGGACAACTCGGTCTATACCCATGTCTTTACGATCATCTTTGGGGATACATCCATGGCTAAGAAAGCGAAGGAGTCTGGCTCCAGCTTTTTAATGCCAGGATCAGTGGGAAGCAGATAGAAAGGGAGGATTTCCACCCAATCAAATTCTGCTCCCGCTGTTAAAAAATTGAGGCACACACAATTCGTGAATGCCAGGTGCCCCAAGAGGTATGCTTTAAGTGCAGAGAGCCTGATCACCATTGGAAGACCTGCCATAGCTCTGGCAACAAGTGCTTAAACTGCGGGCAAGGCCACAGATCTATGGCAATGACCTTCCCCATAAAGAAAGAGATGATCAGGAGAGGGCAACAACAAATTAAAGAAGAGACGACCAAAAAAGCAAACACAACGTAAGCCCAGGTCTCAAAGGCAGCTTGCTCCAAAACAGAGAAGAAGAAAACTTACCTAAATATTCAACCGAGTAATCGAAAAAATTTTGACTTTCATCTTGTATTCCCACGTCAAAAATCTAACGCAGACTGGGACATTCGCAAAAGAGTTAAACCGGATGCTCGTCAAAAAAGGCCTGAACCAGATGTGGTTCTTTGACGACCCCCAATTAGAGGATGTCCTACAACTACAAATGGTCCCAAAACAGAATCAGGAAGAGAATAAACAAAAGGAGAAACCTAAGGAGCAGAACAAGAGATCCGATCCGAGAATAGAAGCAAGAAATAAAAGGGAGGCTGCTTTCAGATCTCTAAATACGCCCAAACCAAATAATAAAAACCTAAAGAAGAAAAAGGAAAATGAAAATTCGAATTTCACAGACACCCAACACTCAGATGCCATACTCAAAGATAGACACGAAGAAAAAAGAAAACGGGAGGCCAAAAAAAACTCTCGATGCGGACGAGAGTAATCTCTCAATTTACGCATCAGAACAGTTTTCTTTCCCAAAGGACAGAGATGCCAACAAAATATTCGTCGGTATCAAAAGAAGTATTACTTGTGGGAAAATGATGCCCAGTGCGAAGAGGAAATAGTCGAGAAGGCCCTTTTCAATCATATTGTAAAACTAAACAGAGAAACATTAGAAGAGCTTACCACGGCAGAGTACAAAAAGAAATGGAACGGAAAAAAGCGTCCCACCACCATAAAACACTAGGAGGCAGAAAAGAGAATAGAGATCTCAAAGAACAGGTTTAAAACTGTGACGCTCAATGTAAATGAATTGAAGGGAAAAGCAACTGCGTATGGGAACATATTCCGTGTGCTGGACCCCGACATCATCTTAATTATGGAGCACGTTATCGATACAACATCTTCTCAACTGAAGATACCGGGTTACAGATTTTTCACAAAGAATCATTCTTAAGAGAGGTTTGACGGTGATGCCGTTGCAATCAAAAGGAATCTCTCGTTCAGGCACTTTCCAGAACTCGACGAGTCATTCGTGACGATAGAGCTGCCCACATTAGTGGGCAACCTCGTGATCATGGCGGCATATCAACCTCCTCAAAGAGCGTACCTCCCCTTCAACAACTTCTACACCCTGTTGGGCCATGGCAGAATGGCATTCCTTGGGGGTGACCTCAACGCCAGATGCCGAACGGCTAGCTATGGTAATACAAACAACAGACGCCATAACATGAAAATGATTATGCGACGGAAAAACATCCAGAGGATAGGACCGGATTTTTCCTCCTATAACACCTCTCTGGCTGCAACAAAGCCCAACATAATCATGACAAATGACGGCTTTCCATTCGACTACTATTGCAAGCCAAGAGCAACAATTCCCAGCGACTATATAGCGATCTTGACAAACATTTCACTCGCTCCGATCCAGTCCGGTCCCTCTTCGCAAAAGCTACGCCTCGGCCAATTAGAAACGCTACGGAGAAATCCTAGACGGATTTGAACCAGCCCACTTAAGGAAGCAACTCTAGAAGAGATTGACGTGGAGCTGGGAAGGATAACAGCCCTCATCACCGAGGATGACCACGAGTATGACAGGGTACAAGACCCCTCCACAACCCAGATGGACCAAGGAGATAGATGAAAGAGATCTCTAGGGAGCACATGGAAGTGTATGAAGAAATCAGACGAGCAGGTACGAATTGGAAACGAAGCTCACTGCTACGACATTCGCGTAATGAGCTAAAGCTGGCTATTAACCAACAAAAGGCTGGAATCTGGGACAACCTAATATCCAGGGTAGACAATGACGTGACCCACGATAAATTCTGGCGAGTAGGAGGAAATAAAAAGCCATACCAAGTAGAGGAAAGACCCCTTATTAAGGAGGGCAATGACTACTTGGAGGATCTGGTGGTCTAGGAGGAAAAGCTCCGCACGTTCTGGGAGGAAATACTCTCAATAACACCTGAGGACGATACGGAATTCAACCAGGAATTCGAAGAGCATCTGATTGAAGAACTAACTCTGAGTGTAGAACTTAATCAGATCATACATTGAACACACCTACAAGCCTTAATCGACGAAGGAGAGAAATGGCTGACCAATTACAACTGAACAGGTCATGACATTCCTAAAAACTTTTAAACAAAAGGCGCCAGGCTGGATGGGCATCACTAAAAACAATTTCGTGCATGCCTCCCGGCAGATCATTCAGGGAATCATTAACATCTACAACGCCTTCCTGAATACGGGCTACTTCCCCGATGGTTTAAAAATGGCCAAAATTAATTTAATCCCTAAAGGGAATAAGCTCCTCGATCAACTGGTGAAGAAAGAAGGCCGATATCCCTCCTTGAGTTTGTAGGCAAAGTCTTCTAGAAGTTATAGCTAACATGCTACAAGACCAATTGTCCTAGCTAGAAACTCACAAACCTCTGCAGCACGGGTTCCACAAGAGAAGGTTGACTGATACAGCCCTCACCCTTCTTACAGAAGGGCGAGGAGAAGTACGTAGATGTGGGGAAGCGACATGTTCAGAAGGTCTTCGATAAAGTTTGGCTGAGAGGTCTACATTTCAAGATCTTGGTCTTCCAGCTAAACCCAATCTTGGAGAGGGTCCATTGTGATTTTATCATGGAAAGAAAAGCCAAAATATCGAACGAGGGCAACGGAGGAGCCAAGTTTGAGCTAGAGGCGGATTTTCCACAGGGTAGCTGTCTGAGTCCGCTGTTGTACCTTGTGTACACGTTGGACTTACCTACTTTAGTCGGGGAGGATGGGATAGACCTGCAGTTTTCAGACGACGTCACTCACATTATCCCCAGTTCCTATAGGAACGCTGGAGTACACGCAAGGTAGACAGCTGCCGAAATCGAAAATATCAACGGTTTCGAAAGAAGGAGTAAAATCAAGAGCAACCGCCGAAATTTCCAGATCCTTCCAGTGAACCGCCGGAAACCAGATGACGTCATAGTACAAGATGAAATTTACCCTTACTCCAACGAGGGTAAATTCCAGAGTCTGCGCATCACCTCAACAGGGTATAAGACACACATCAACAACCGAATCTCCCTAGCCATAGAGAACTTGGAAAACTGTACAGGTTCAGAACCCTCAGTGCCGACAACATCAAAAATGTGTACACTGCCTTGGTGCACTCAACACTGGTGTGCCAACCAATGGTAATGCAGGGGGCTAGTTCAACCTCTCACAGACTAATTCAGAGAGTCCAGTACAGTGCTACCATGCTTATAGCCGTTTCGAGCAGAATGCACCATATTCGGCAGACGGAACTGCACGCAAGAGCAGGACTTGAGCCACTAAATATTTTCCTCCAAAGGCTAAGGAGAAAGACCTGGAAAAAGTTGAAAATGATATACTCCCACATAGAGACGCAAACCTAGACATACCACAACCTATAATTGTACGTGTTGCCAGGAGAGCCCTATTCCCAAGTGGAAGACTGTTCTCCTGAGAAGACCAAGCTGTTATGTACACATAAACAGGACACCAATAAATAAATTAAAACAGGCGAAAGGCCTCCAAAATACCAAATTAAACTAAATGAAACAAGAAGAAATTATGGAAAAGAGGCAAAGTGCCCAACATAATCAAGACAAAATAAGTAAAGTAATTAAATCGAAAATTAAACAAAAATTATATTACAAAAAGAGGCAAAGTGCCTACAACAGGCGAAACCAAAAAGAAAAATAGACCTAATTAAAAATAAAAATGAAAGCTAACGAGTTAGCAAAAACATAATTGAAAGGCTTGAATGCCTAAAGACGGAGGACATAGATTTTTATAGATATATTTATTTATATATATATATATATATATATATATAATAAAAGTAAAAGATAACAATAAATAAGTAAACAAATAAAAGCAAGGTAAAATAAATGAGAAAAAGCGACAAAAGAGTTAGCTAAAAGACTGACACCATCTAAAGAGGAAGCAAAAAAAGGAAATAGAAAATTAAGAAGCTTGAGATGCAATATACACCAGGGCAAACTATAAGTATTCTTCACCACTATCTATACCTACAACACATATCCCCACTTGTTACATCATCATCATCATCATCATCATTGTTATTCGCTGTTTATATTTTACGTGCATACGTAAAGTTTTCTCGCTGAATAATATTCGTGCTTTTCTAAATTCTTACGTTCGAAGTGAGAACACGCGAGACGAGCCAGTCAATTTAAAAAATAGCCCTACGGTTGTCTTTGGAAAGAGTTAATACCACCATTATCATCTGGCACGCAAAACTGATATGAGCGCTTAAGCTACCTGCATCGTTTCCCACCGACGTGCACCGTGCTATCTTGGACTTGGACTGCTCATAACCCTCACCCTAACTATGACAGTCGCGTGTGATATGGTATAATTTGGGGAAATGACGGAAGCTTGTTTGAGGAGAAGATTACAGCAGAAATAAATTTCAGAGGCTCCCCAGGAAAAGGGACGGACTGCGAAGTCCGTCGATTTAGCTTTTAGCTTTATCGATGGGTGTTTACCGCCCAGGAACATAGTGGGACATGTAACCGTCTCCATGCTATGGGGAATGCAATCGCGAATTTAAAAAGACCCAAGGAGCGGTCCCCCGGTTGAAGGAGGTTGATTCGGCCTTTACCAATCATCAAGTCCGCCATAATTCATCCCTTAGTAGGATCTCTTCCCGGGTCCATCCCTTAATCATCCATCAGTACTGGTTCACGGAAGCACGGGGCCGCACTAGGGCAGGGAACACCCTTTTTCTGAATTTTTATCTGGCTCACCTAAGCACATAACATCACTCACATTAAACTCTCATTCAAATAACACAATTTGATAGAGAAGACTAGAAAAAAGAAGAGGACTAACTTGGTACAAGGAGCCCCCTCACCTTCAGGGGAGATGGATACAAGGAAGGGGCTTTCCCTCAGGGGGCTCCCCGCCCATGCATTTCCGGCCAAAGCTCAGGGGTGCCTGTTTCTATTTGAGAAACCTAAGGTTTCACTGATCCGTTTGATCGACGTGATCAACGGGTACATAGCCCTCTACTCAAAAACTAAAGACATGGAAGAAATATTTTCCTCCGAGAAACGGAAGCTCTAAAGAAGATCTGGCTAGAGGCAAGAATCCCTCCCCACCCAGGTGGCGGTCCATAGGAGCGTCATCTGCCGTAAGATCGAATGCTTGATAGGAGAAAGAACAACTGAAGAAATTAAGAGAGAGATTGAGGCACTAAACCCATAGGCAAAGATTAAGGAATTAATTAAATTTAAAGTCATAGCCATGTGTTTAAAATTACCTTCCAGATCACCGAAATGGCAAAGAAAACCAAAAGAGACGGACTTCTAGCTTTCAGCATGAGGATCCCATGCGGAAAACTTTGAACAGGAAAAATTCTACAACATTCATATATGTTTTTCCTGTTACAAACTAGAAAATCATATGAGCCACACTTGTCCCAACAACGACAAGAAGCTATTTTCTGAATGCGGGCAGGAGGCTCATAGGTTTAAAAACTGTGCCTCAACGACCAAAAAGTGCCTAAATTGTAACGGTGACCACCGAACATTGACACAAAATGGCCCCAGAAGGAAGAAGAAGCTCGAGCCTGTAGTGCCCAGAGCTACGTGGCTGCAGCATCAAGACCCGACCAACTAACGATAAACCAACTTACAATGCAACTCAACTCCAAATTGAGCTCAAAGATTCTCACATGCGTTATTTATGCCCACATCGCAAACATGGAAAGCCCAGGAAGCTAAGAGAGAGAACTTAATTCACTACTACAGGCAAAAAACCGGCCTACAATTAAAGTGCCTAAATCTCCGGCTTCACTCAAAATACTCAATATGAGTACAGCTTCATCCAAACCATAGCAAAAAGAAGTAAAGCGGGTAACATCTAAGGAAGATTCAGATGAATCCGAAGAAAAGTCGTCAAGCGACTGGCAATCTAAAGTAGAAGAGAAGGGGACAGAACCAAGAACAAGATCCCGGGGGTCCTCCAGGGGTAAATCGAAGACTTCCAGCCCAATTCAGACAACAATTATCAAAGAAGATCAAGGGAATGGAAGTAATCCATGAAGAAACGACTGAAAATCAATCCCTTGCTCCTCAAAAGGTCCTTAACAGGCACCCCAGACTGAAGACACGGTAGATCAGTCCTCATAATGAAAAGAGACAGCTTAAGAATTTTGAGTATCAACACCGACGGATGGACCACGAAAAGAGTGCGCTACAGTAACATTTTCCAAAAAGTCGATGCTGACATAATACTCATTTCGGAAAACGAAGTTAACAAGATAGAGACATAATTAAGATATGGAACTATGACGTGTTGACAGTGAAACATTCTCAAGAACGATACGATGGAGCAGCCATTCCGATTAAGAAGGGAATAAAATTCAAGCAACTCAGGAACTTGGAAGAATCCTATACGCCATAGAGGTAGAAATAAGCCTAGAGAAGATGGTCGTTGCCCCGAGGTACCAAGCCCCAAGACGCAACTATTTGCCGAACCACATTATTACGAATCTGTAATATATGTTTTAAAACATTATTTATATTTTTCTATGTAACCTTGATATTTTTCTTATAAATGACTACTTAATGCATTTATTATCGTATTTTTTTTACCAAAGCTTTGATATCCTTTATCTAAGGGTTGGTCTCCTCTTATGAACAAATTAACAGCTGCTCCTGGTTAGATTAGATTTATCTCTTTATTTCTTTCTATATAATTTTGTACTTACTTTTGGAGCTGTCAAAAAGCTCTCGAAAAGTGGGAAAAAGGTTATTTTGTAATAAGGAGCATAAAATCTGGTGACGATCTTCAATCTCTTCGAACGTGCGTAAAAAAGTCGTAAAATTCCGGAAAATTGGAGAAATACCGTAAAAATTGATTTCTTTTGAAGGGACATTAATTTGGGGGGGAGAGGAATTAGTGCTTATTTATTGTTTTTTGTTGTATTACTACCCTTTCTGTTAAAATTTTATATCCCTATTTTTCGGGGATACATGTTGCTCTCTAAACAATATATTACTTTGGGTGAAGCATTTCTAAAACTTCTTCAATTCTTATATGGTTATGAATATTTTCTCGTTACAATGGAAAAAAATCTAGAATTTGTATAAGGAAAATGTCTGAGGAAAGTTTGCCAGAGGAATGTTTGCGTAGTATTTTCACATTTAACTGTTAGTATTTGATCGATATTGAAGAAGGTGGAAAATTTAAAATGTAGGGAGTAAAAATACTTCATTATTCTTAGTGTTTGTTTACTTGAGGCGGGTAAAGATATGTTTTTTTTATTCCTCCACGGGATTGATAACACTAAATTTAATTTGACTATTTCCATTCCTTCATTTTCTTATCTTTCGATACTTTCTATCACAAGTTACATCTTTTAGACCAGGAGATATAAAGTTAAAAGAAGATGGCTAAACAGAATTATAATCCCATCTACTCCAACTTCGCACGTGGAATAATTTTTAGGACCTATCCTTATTGTTCGAGTGCTGTTTATTGTGTTGCCTTATGAACTAATTCTCTTATGGACTGGGCCTACCACAGAATTGTTTCAAGTCATTTGAGGTATATTGAAATATTCGTGAGGAAGTTCGTTCGGTAGTTGACTTTTTTAGTACATGGGTCATTGCTAGCCCCAGGGTTTTTGTATTGCGCATCTGGCATCTCACTCTAGTTTCTTTCTAGGATGTCCTTCGCAGAGGGAATTCGAATAGTTCTAAATCTTATATTCAAGATTTTATATAAAATCATTTGCAATCTATAGTTAGGTGGAACAAATATTTGTTCAAGAAAAATGGTTGGAATTATTTCAAAATAAATCTTTTTTGTATCATACAATTATTAAATTACATCAAATTATTCAATTAAAATAAATTTAATTTTATATCAGATTCACGATTATAACTATAACTGACATGAGTGGAATGTCAAAATTTTCTGTTCTCAGTTGAAAATGTATGCGGTCATCTTTTCCCATGAATTTGAAATCATATCTGTATCTGAGTCTTGCCGCCTTAAACATTCGATACACATATGTATGAGCATTTGTGATGGACTTGCTCAGTGGCGCTGCTCCAAACGCGGCTGTAACTAGTGTAATTCTGTTAGGAAATGAATGTTATTTGAGAGTGGAATTCTTCCGTTATATATCGTATCTAAGATTATCTCTCATATTTCAAAGAGATGACTATAATCACATTTTGTAAGAAGGAGCTAGAGATCGATGAATTTACCGCAGTGGAATGCACCAATTACCTACGAGAAGTGCGCATGAATGATATTATCATTATATTTTCACATATTGATGTCCCGGTGAATTCGCATAGCGTAGAAAACACGAAAATACAGACCTGTTTAAGGAAAACTATTTGAGTAGATTAACTTAAAAATTGTAAATGTTATAACCATGATTTGTATTTTAATAAGATACAATAACCTAATTTGCTATAGCCTAATTTACCTTTATAAATTATAATTTATCCAAAAAAGAAACACATTTGCAATAAGCTTAAGAAACTACATTAGTAGTGAAATTTTAAAAATTGGATAGCATGCACCACACCCAAAAGATCTCTCTTAATAAATAAAACATCATTTTAATTTAAAATCTTGCCGTGTTTTAACTAGTTTGTGTAATAGAGTGAAAGATCTTTGGTTGAAAACTAATTATCTACTTTGCTATGCAGTAGCCTATGTATATACTCATCTCTGTGTGTCATAGACTACAAGTGCTTAGATTTGGACTCTTTATTTGTGCTTCAAATGCTTTCCAATATCATGGTTTTTGCTTTTATATTTGTTGTGAAAGAGATTCAAGAACAGAAATATAAAGGGCAAAGGCCTTTGTTAGATGACTAAAACCACGGACATACCTTTGTTTTATCCTGTATGCGAAATAAATATTCAGTATTTAAAGCTGTGTGCGGGTAAGAAAATGGCTATATAAACTCCTTGGAAATATAGTGATACTTAGTAGCTTAGTGCTTAGCCCATGTTCCCTCAGCAATAGAGAGGCCTGTTTATAGCTTCCGGATAGGAAAGGTGTTAGATTTTTATATTGAAATAGTAATTCTTCAGGATGCTTTAAGTTGGCTGCGCCGTGCTTTCATTAATCAAAAGATGTATTTTGTTGTTCTTCATCTTGCGTTTACTTCTTGGTTAACACATATGCATAATGATTTCCATTGCTCGCATTTTATCCAACACCCATTTCATGATTTGAGATCGTTTATATTTCCCCATTAGGGTACACTCTATGAAGTAACTCTAAAAATATATACATACATGTAAGTAGAAAAAGCTCTAAAGAGCGTACCCAATGCGTGCTAAATGCCTTGACGATGTGGATTACCATTTCTATTTTTCCTCTATTCCATAGATGCGTAAATTGAGGTTATATTAAAAAAAATAATTAAAGTACGTTTTTATTTTATTTTTGAGTGTGTTTTATTTGTGAAATGTTTTGTTTTTTGTTGATTCTAAATTTTATGCATTTTATGCCATTTTGGAAGTTTTAAGTGTTTTAATTCAGTAAATTTACTAAATTGTATTTTTTCAAAAAAATTTATTTAGCTTGATTTAAGTAATACTTGTAAAGAGTTTGTACACGTGAAAAATAGGTCTCATTTTTAGTTATGTTGCAACCCGTGATGTGAGCAATAAGGAAAATGTTTCCTAATGCATGTTTTACTCTAACTCAGTGTTTCACTTAATTGCTCCATGCCGCACGTTACCTTATTTAAATTATTTGCTATGTCCCCCATGATGCAAGAACTTAAGCTATATTCTGTAAATTACACTAATAAATCCTTCTAAAGAATATACACTCCTTCAAACAAAATAATTTTGAAAAATCAAATCATTATAACAAAATAAAATCTACGATCAGTAAAAGAATATTAAGCATAATATTTCAAGCTTAAATAAATAATCATTTTAAAGACACTTGTGCTAGAATGTTTAGCGCAATGTCATTTATTCGAGGCAGGGAATTTGTTTGTTATAACCTCAAATCTTCTAGTTTTGTAGAAACAAGTTCGTTACAGCACTGAAACCACACATGAGGAAAGAAATGGCAATAGTAGTTTTCTTGCTAAACTTGTCGCGTTTGGGTATTTTTCTCCATCTCATTAGAGTGCTACACCGTACTCCCTTTTATTTTAAAGAAGGTTTTAATAGAATCATCATTTTGTAATTCTGACAACTCTTCTTGACACTGCATGAGTTATCCAAGATATCAAATTAATTTTTTTAGGTCAGAAAATCTGTACTCGAAATCACATACGAGTTTTCAAGCGATTAACAATAATAAGAACAGCAGCATAAGTTGCCTGGCACCTATAAGGCCAAGATAATAGGTCAATTTGGGGGTCAAAAAATCTTTCGGTAATTATTCCAAAAATGTGATAAAACCAAATAATTTGGCCTTTGAATCTACCAGTGTCATATTTTTTCCTTGTTGCTGTTCCTCTAATAAATTATTTTTTTCAAAATATCTGCTAAATAGCTGAGATGTACTTTACCATCACTAATTACAAGGTGATTTATTTCAGGTTTATTATTTAAATATTCTCTAAGAATATCGAACAGTTCCATGAACCTTTAAAATGAGATTCACTTCAGGTTTGTCATGTAAATATTCGCTAAGAATATCAAACAGTTTCATGAACCTTTTCAAGCAAATACCCTTAGATAACCACTTACTTCATTGTGAAGCAACCATTTTACATGATATACATTCATATGCACACAAAATTGTTTAAAGAGACGTTGTAGTGCCCCAATTCAAGGTTGATTGGGATCAAACATGAACCCTCACAAACGAGTGTGAATCCTATGAAGTCTTGAATCAGGCACGCACATAATGAAGCTCATGCAATTAATCTAGTAAAAGTGTATAGCATTTTGTCATATAAATACTAATATATAACATTTGGTCATGTAAATAATAATATATAAAATTTGGTCATGTAAATAATAATATATAACCTTTGGTCATGTAAATAATAATATATAACATTTGGTCATGTAAATAATAATATATACTCCTTCTGTAAGGTCTATAGGCCCCCCCCAAAATTAATTTAAGAGGCTTACACGCTTACACACTCACACGCATATTCCCTTACACGCCCCCACGCGGTCACACGCAGAAAAGTCGCTTCTCGCGCTATTTTTTCTGCCTTTTTAGGGCCGCACCAAGCTAAGAAACAGGAAAGACGCGATTTTGTTAATTCTCACACAGCCTTAAAACACGAAATCTTATGCTTGAAAGTTATCTCTGTCCCTCAGGTAAAAATTATATAAATAAAACCAAATCTTTATGCTAAATTTTAAAAATGCATCAAAATTTTGAAATCTTCATATGACCAAAGCAATGTAACGGTTAAAATATCTTCATACTGCATATTTATATAAATTTATCCATGCCGACCCACCTAGAGCAATATATAATATAAATGTAGAGACATAAGTTGAAAATATAAGACCACGATTTTAAGGGATTATGATTACGAGAAACACAAAAGTAAAATCATTCGAAAATTATTTAAATAACTATA
Source organism: Ceratothoa steindachneri (assembly GCA_963969495.1). Lineage (NCBI taxonomy): Eukaryota > Metazoa > Arthropoda > Malacostraca > Isopoda > Cymothoidae > Ceratothoa > Ceratothoa steindachneri. Next base: position 143,735,364 of record OZ018326.1, on the reverse strand, counting down.
TACTTAAAAAAATTATGAAGTGAAATCAGTGAAAGTATTTATTTAATACAGACAACCAAAATATTTTCTCATTTTTAACTCAGGTAAAACAGATAACTAAAATAAATTCTAAACAAAAACTGAAATCATTACATAATTCTTATTCAAGGGTGAGATTATAAAAATGTAGAGGAAAATATTTTTAAAATTATTATTTAATAATACAAATTTTAAGATTTCCTTCATGGCCAACATCCAAGTTTACACATCGCTCTCCGCTCCTAAATATATTCACGGGCCGAGCTGCAGTCTACCCTGCGCGTCCACGTGTGGCGTGTTGTGATACGTCCATCGGACTTGATGAGTAGCTGTGAAATAAGCAACCTACAACTTGAATAATAAACAGACGCGGCCTAAACAGCAGGAGTGTCAGCAGGAAGTTGAGAAGTATGGAGTGGTGACCCATTCCTCAAACAAAATCTAAATTAGTCCTCTGACAACACTATGTTAAGGCAAGATGAGGCCGCCTTTAAAGAAGACTATTTGCTTCCACTGCCTTGCGGTCAGGTCCATGATGAATCCATGCTCTAACAGAATAAAAAGTCTTCAGGATAGGTGTAGAAAGCCAGTGGGGTATTTATTTGTGCTCAAAAAGATAGGAAGACCGAACAGAATGGAAATTATTTCGGATGAGTACACCAACTGACAGATAAGCACTATCTACTAGGCGGATGATGATGATGATGAAAATACAAATAATACACTAAATATGATGAAAATTTTCTATCATATGAATAATACAAAAAGAAAGCCTAGAGCTTTATTACAATTTTTTCTTAACAGAGAACAAGAGAATTGAACATACCTTTAGTAATTCATAAAGTTAACTATATTTAAGTAGAAATATATTGCAAAGTTTGAAAATTAACTAAATACGGGCATCTGGCAATTCAATGTATAGGGCTTAGGTAATTTGAAACATAATTGTTGCGTTCATGTGAGAAGTTCAGCTCAAAAAACGCTTCCCAATTTTACTGAAAAGTCTACTCAATTTAAAGGAAATACCTAAAAACCATGTCAAATGATTTCTTGTAAGATTCATCTCACAAAGGTTAATACGCAAAAGCCACTGCAAAAAAAGTTTCAAACCACAAAGTGTTAACGATGAGCATGTGACTATTATATATATGTAAAAGTTTAGAAGAATAAACCTGAAATTTGTTTTGATAAACTAAAATTTCAAATTTCCTCCTTTAAAAATCGTTACAGGATTAGGAAATGTTAAAGCGGAAAACCCATTCCAACTGAAGACCCATAACGGGACCAGACCATACGATTGTAGGCTGCAATTGAATAGTTTAAAAGAACGTAAACAGAATTTTTATTCCTACAAAGTAAATAACAACTTAAATAGATAGGGTTAAATGAGATGTTAACTGTAAATGACTAAGTAAGTTGGATATCTGTATGGCGACAATTTTGAAAGAGAAACAATATTGAATAAAGTTGTAAAAGTATGAATTAAGTATTTAATAACTTTATTTTAAACTCCACTTTAAATTCCTCACGTCTAACATCAATTCTAAATTTACTTAAAGGTAAATTTAACAAAAATAACTAGCGACTAAAGAATTAATGATTGTTAAATATTGCTTAGTTGGCAACACGTTGTTATGGAATTTCTTATGTATCATAATACTTTCTCGTTTCCTACGTCAAAATTATTATTATTCAAATCATTCTCACTCTAGGAATTCTCTCGAAAGAAGCAATTCTCATATCTTTTAAAAGAGATTTGTGCATTTTCTTATTGTCCTATTTCTTCTGTTAGATAACTTATTATTGAATAATAATATTCATTGAAACAGGTACATATTTTCAGCAAGTAACTCATTCTATTAATTATATCTTTGAGGAGTATAGTAAGTTAATCAAAATTTTGAACAAAACAAAATCAAATAAAATTAAAAAGACTAAACAGCCTAGCAAACCTATCCAGTCAGCTTAACCTATCCAATAAAGTTAATCAATTATAAAACCAAAGAATATCAAGAGGAACAATAGGGAAAATGAAACTTATTCTTAAACTATACCGATTCCTAAATAATTAAGATCCCATCTAAATTTTAAGGTTAACCTTATGATGAACAAGACCATCAAAATAGAGCTGATAAAGACTATTTAAATAAATCATGCGAGTTTTACCCTTCACCTGGTCACTCTGTTGTTGTTGTTCATCGCTCTCTGAGGGCAGCTGATGTCTCTACAACCAATATTGAGGCCCCGCGAAAGTTAACATATATAACTAAAGCCGCCCATTCTTTGAGGTTAGAGTATAGGGAGGATTTTCATGCTATGAAAATTTTATACTACGGCCAAAGAGAATAGATCTACTCTCCTCTTCATTATAATTATTGCTCAAATTTAGAACAAACCCTTTGTGTTATGTTTGCAGATATTAATACAGCCTTAGAGATAATAAAGTCTCCTTCCAATTTTGCTAAAAAAAATTATGTTTTGGTAGAAGGGGGTTGCGGTATGGCCAACTAGTTACTTATCGACTTTAGTCTTTAGCTCTTAGGTTTATAATAAAATTCCATGCAGCAAAGTACATTTTTATTAGATATTTTATCAAGATATTTACAGAATTTCCTTTCAAAGAATGGGTGAAGGTAGTTTCCATCTTAGGTCAGGGAACTCTAATAATAAAGAACTTAATAAATAAAAATAATTTAATAAGATAACAACTTTGAAAAGCAGGGCTGTAATAAAAAAATATTAGGCAGTAAATTTTCCACAAAAACATACATTTCAGGTAACAAAAGTAACCATTGCTTGTTTTGCAGATACAAAAGGAAGGAATTGAAAAAAAAATAAGAAACTTTTTCAACCACTTAAGTATTGGTCTTCCTGTAACCAGAATGGTTAGAATCCTTATCATGAGTATAAGCTCAATTCTCCCTAGACCTGTTTGCGATGATATATTTTCTGAAGAAATCCATAAAAATTATTTCAAATCTACAAACTGAGGTTAACCATTTTGTTTTCCAGAAGTGCGCTTGTGAACTATGAATCCTATGTACTTCATATCTTTTATGATAGTTCTAAGCTATTTTCTAGGGTTGTGGCATATGTCTGTAATTAAACAATTTCAAATTTCCCCTTTGAATAGAAAAGGTGTCCTATTATGCCGTATATTGTTCGCACTACCTAACAACCTTGTTTTATGATTATTCAAACATCAAATTCTCCTGAATAAATTTATAAGTTAATGCCCAAGAAGTACTCTATTGGATAATGAGCAAAAGGGTGGAACTTCTTGTTAAAAAAAAACAAAGTATTTTTATTTTTTCAGCCAATATAGTAATGCTTCTACCTCCCAAAATCAATCTGACTTTTGTTTAAATGGGCCTCAGTGGATATATAATAAGCCAAAAATGGACCAAATATAAGGTCCTTAGTATTTCCTACTTTTGTTGGAATTAATCTTTCTTATGTCAATATTATTTTAACAGAGAAAGCTGAGTTTTCAATTAATATTAAAAGTGTATTAAATTTGTATAAACATATATGAATTACCACCCATTTGTTCAAATTTATAATAAAACCTATAAGAGAGTTTTCAACCTTTACCAGTGTGTTTGGTCAAACTGGATCATACTACTGCAGATAAAATATTTTTAATTTGAACTGGAGATTTTCTGGATGTCAAGTAGAAATAAACTTTTACTGCTTCATTTACACCTGTTGATTCTAACTGTAAATTATTTATCAATGTAAAAACCACAATTAGGTCTCCAGGTACGAACTCTAAGAGCTTATATTTTAAATACGAGTTCTACAACCAAATTCTCCTTGCCTAAGATCATCTTTTGAATGAACTCATTTTTTTAGTTCATAACAGCTTTCAGTATCTTTAACTGCATGCTACTTTTAATTATCTCAAAATGAAAGAGTTTTGCATATTTAAAGCAAAATAAGCAATCACTAAGATTAAGACAATGCACGCTGTGCAAAGAATTCCACACCGCAGCTTAGGATTACGATAAATTTACCAATATGCCCAAACATTGCATGAATCTTGTAAACAACTTTAAGTGTGCAGGAATTGACTATACTGGTTATATTTGGGTTAAAAACCTCGAAATTGAAAAGTGGTCTAATATAGGTATTCTATTTTTTCGTTTTTAATGATTCGTGGAATTCATTTGGAACTTGTTCCCTTGTACATTTTTTTACATGTACACAGTTACAAGTCGAATTTTCAGTGACAGTCAAAATGCCTTTCCGCAAAAAGAGGGTAATTATGCACCACCTTTGTCTCTAATAAGGTCCTAGAATACCTTATCGCTAGCAATATCCAAACTGTTAAAATCTCCCTCTTTTATGATTTGGTAGGGGCAGCTTGAAAACGGCTTATCATGGATGTAAATAGTTGCCGTTATATAGATATAGGAAGATTTAAAGTAACATAATTTGACCTTTTGACCACCCTAAATAACATCCAATTTGCATTTAATTCAAGACTCTTGACCTACAGATAAAATAAGAAAATTGATTATATCACCTCTAACTCCTTCCTAAAGGTGCATGGTAACTATCATCTTATTTTGAGACTGAGAAGAAGCATGGATAGTTTCTAACCACCCATCGAATAATATCCTTTCTGACAATTTAACTTTTCAAAACATGTGTACGAAAACTTTAAACAACTTTGGTATGAAGCTTATTTGTTAACTATACGTGAACAAAGTACGAACCTTTACCAGAACCAGTGGTTGAATAGAAAATAAGTGAGTAATCTTGTTCTTATTAAATTACAAAACAAACCTGCACATTTAGAGGTTTAGGGAAATTTTAAAGGTAGTCATAGATTTGGAAAGCAAAATCAGAAGTGTCAAAATTGAACAAGGCAATGAACAAATAGCTCAGCATTTACTTGGCTATCATTACGCGATAGATTTTTTCATAGCGCATAAAGGGCCATCTCAGGCAAACGAAAGGCTCTATAGCAAGGATGATGCACAACCTAATCTTTCTGAACGAAAAACTCATAATAACAAGAGAAATGTAGCAGAAAACATCAAACAATTATTAAATGATAACTTAGAAAGCATATTTTGTATTCCATTTGCATTATTCTAATGTAACGTCTCGAGGAAGGCAAATGATTTAATTTAAGTTTAAATAATTAATTATAACTTTCTTTCCATACTTTTAATGTAATATAATCACGTTCATCTTCACTTAGTAAGAAAGTTTGTGTTATCAAGCAACAATGTTTATCTCTGGACTATTTATCTGTTTGACTTAACTTTGACCAAGCATAAATTTAGGAAACAGGGAAGAACAGATCGTCCTCAGGGAATCTTCTTTGCCTTGTCCTTCAATCCACTTTGAATTCCCTTTAAGGTAAGGAATTTTTTTCATCACTTTCTAGCAGGCCACTCTAACATTAAGCCTTTGCCCAGTGACGTGATATTTATGGTTACATCTTTGCATCTTCTCTTCTTATTTTCTATCCCGCTCCTACTGTACACCCTGTTTTCATTCTACTACGATTCAAACAATACCAACTCTGGATCTATAACTGGTCACCACTGACTATACGAAGACAAGCAACACCAATTGATGATAATATAAAAGTCAAGGAAAGTGATTAAAGGAATAGTAGGAAATTGTGTAAAATTGACTGTCATATATGCCATTGATACTTTCAAACTTATATTAGGAAGAGAAGTTTGATTTCAGTGAAATAACATGGAGAACGCATAAAGTTGCAATACAACTTTAGGTGTTAGTTTCTCCTAAACTCAGTCGAAGGAAGTAAAAAAATAATAAAATTGTCCATTTCGGGAATATAAATTTGCCCAACTCCAATAAAACCCTCAGATGTCTGCATTCAACCACATATTTGAAACGAGATTAAAGTTTAAATGTAATTTAAGTCTCTGCAAGACAAAGTGATAGAGACGGAGAGCGAGAGATAAGGCATAAAGACAATGGAAAGGGAAGAGCAATAAACCTGAAGACAACAGAAACAGATCCATGGGATTTCAGAATTAAGGAAAGACGAGCCTATTTCTCTCGTCACGCATAAATGATGATTGAATCAGAGACAATGCCAAACATTTGGAGTAGCAAAAGTCGAGGAATGGTGAATATTTTATTCTTTTACGAGAATCTGATTCGAAAATATATGACAGAAGTTCTTTATTTAGAATATATTCTTCTCACAAATATTGTTAACTTCATTAAATTTTTTTACAGTTTTGAATTACTAATAATACCAATTAAACTAATAACAAAGTGATTTGGTACATATATATATTTTATAACGTTCCTTTTCATGTAGTAAAGTATGAGGCAATATACATGTTTATAAATATTTTTGGGATATTTTACTTTCAAATATTTTGCGAAATAAAGAATATTACTGAAATTCGTAAAGAAAAATTAGTAATTTTGAATAACGATGAAACGTTGGTGCACTCAAATGGTAGACCTTTTATGCCTTTTTATAATTAAGCTTAAAACCGAAAAGAACTTAGACTGAGTATTTTATCGTCTCATAGATCATAATTTTTAATTTTTTATGGAAAAAGAGAACTTTTCTATCTAACCATACTTCTACTTTTTCGATAAGATATTTTGTTTCTATGGTGTTACATATTTTTTTTACCGTTTCATAAATTATAGGAATTTAAAATCACTCGAATACAACTATAAAACAAAGATATAATTTAAGATAGAGTACCAATGATTCCTCAAAGGTACTAAATCGATTCATCTGTAAAACTGACGGGTAACAGTATTTTCTTAAGATAAAAGAATTTGAAGGTACACATGTATAAATGAATTCGAATAATTATCTTGTAGGAAAAGCCATTCCATTTTTTCTCCCAGTGAATTTCCGCCCAAGCTTCTGTCTCCACTTAGAGCAATGGAAAGGAAGAAAGGAGATAATATATATATATATATATATATATATATATATATATATATATTGATCATGATCAAAGGGAGAGAGAAAGAAAGAAACAGAGACAGACAAAGAGACAGACAGGGAGAGAGGGGAGTACGAACCTCCTTTCCCCTTAGTCGGATTAGAGTGCTGCGATCTTCCTTCATTTTCCGCAGGAAGCAGTCTTCCATCGGAGCGCAATAACTTATCTAAGCAGGGGACACGCTAAATGCCACCAATTTTGTGGAGAATAGAACTGGTTTTACGAGAAACAGTTCAAATCGGCCAGTTTAGTCAAATCAGGGTTGACTTCATATTACACATAACCAAAAGCTTCGAAGAAAAATATGCCTCTGAGACGTTTTCATTTGTCGCTGGTATCTAAAGTAACGACCTCTTCTATCTGCGCTAGTATATCTACTAATCTTTTATTGCTTGATTTCGAGCGACTGCAAATTGAGCCAATGTTCCTCTATTACTAGGCAAGTTTTCCACACGAGTTCTCGTATAACTTGATAGTAGCCACCAACCTTTTAATTAACTTCAGAAGTTAATAGTAACTTTAAAATTCGGTTCAAATCATAATTACTAATTCATATATAGCTACAGTTTTGCTTTTGTAGAATGCCTATAGTAAAGCGGATGAATGCACTTCAATAATGACGATTTAATTCATAGAAGCAATTGTGATTGGAGTAAATAATTCCATCTTTTGTGTGTTACCGTATTTTGTCTCATATTTAATTCACATCTTTAAAATAAATATTTGCTGTAAATCTTGCTTAAATCCAGAAAAGTTTCGAAATTGCCGTTCGCCCATTCGGGACGTGCAGCCTCGATTACTGTAACACACTTCTTGCAAAGTTCGAGGTCATTGTTCTTAACTGTCCCGGCATTTCCTTGTGAAACTCCTTACTCTATGATCATTAGTACCTACCTATTTGATATAGAAATACATTTAGCGTCCCTCTTATTACACATAAGATCTTAACCAGCGTAGCTGTTTCCTACGTCTAGTCCACACGAAGCTTACCAATTCTTTGAAAATCCTACATTTGCCATATCTCCTTATTTTGTTCATCTTAGTCGTCTCCGCTGAAAGACTAAGAGTGCTAGTACATGGAATAATCTGCTTTCTTTGCCTTAAAGCGTAATTGAAGACACACCTTGTCTCTCAAACCTTTCTCTAGTTTGTAAGCCGGCGCTTGATATATACCCACAGCTTCGAAGCGCGCCATATTAAAATCCTCTTTCTACTTTTTTCTCCTTTCTTTATTTTCTGGCATTACTGGAGAATTCTATATAAATACGGTAGATATTTTGCCCCCAAAAATCTCTGAGTGGATGCTAGTCCTCACTGTTTTCTCTTATATAGCGTTGTGTTCAGACAAAGAATTTAGTCGAGCAGTTCTTAATATTTTCCTATTGGCATCTTTTTACATGCACTAAGTAGTAATTTAATCCGTGTTCCCACTGGCATAAATATTTCGCTGGAATTCAGTCATAGATGAGGTTGAGAGTCATAAAATAGGAATCGATTTATTTTATCTTCTCCAAGCCGCAATTAATCGACTACACCCTCGCCCAATATATGTGGGGCCATTTCCTTTTCACAAAGTCTCTCCTATCTGTCCCTTTTCGTACGATCGAAATCAACTCTCAACATATTATGCAAGACTTACTGATTTTTTCCTTCCTTCTGAGAAGGAAAGCCGATATAGCATAGTATTTCAAAGAATAGAGGCGAGAGAATTTAGTGTTCTGCTCGTCCTAGACATTAAGCGATAGATAGAATTTAGGGAATTTGCAAGAAATTTGTACATATGCTAGATGCTGGCATGTTAGCAAGAATTTTACACCAGTGAATTAACGCAAATTAAACGTACCTTCTCTCTCGGACATTTTCTCATACAAACGAGATTTTTGCCTCCTATGTTTGCCAAGCTCATATTTTACATGAGGCCTCAATCAGGGTTGCCTAAGACACTGCATCCGCATGAGTAGGAGCGCCGCTAGTTAGAGTTTTAGTGACTTTTTTCAACCTCTTGCCTTTTTCGCTCACTTATCTTTCAATTTTCAAAAGAGGTGTAACGTGTTCTTTAACTAACTAGATGCTACTAACCTCAGATAGCACTCGGGGTTTCCTCTAATTGTAAAGGCCTCCAACCCAATTTTAGTGAGGTAGCTTGTGTTTTCTATCCACTACGCAAAGGGCGATGGTTTCGTTGTTAAAATCAATAATTTTTATGAGGGTGACTTTCAGCTCTTCTTACACAACTTCAAAATGTTCGGTATTTGTTGCTAATTCTGTCCTGGAAGAGTCTTCAATTGGACTCGCCTTATTATTTTCTACCTTCCCTTTAACGAGAGAGAGGAAGGTGCTGAATTTATTTGTCCTATTCATTCTTGTATGTTTTCCTGTTTTACAATAATTATAATTACTTTTTGTTCAATTGTAATAATTTTAACGTTAGAGAAGGTAATTAAGATTACTGTAATTAGAATTTTATACAGCAAAAGAAGCTCACCTTTCCGCGTTCCTTCTGTTTGCAAGCCTGGTTTTCATCGAAATGGATGGTATGTGGAGTGATGAAAGATTATTGATAATGTAGCCTCTCTAAGAGTTTGAATAACGAAGCTGCTTCTAGCATAGACAAAAACGGTTGTATGACGTTCTGTAATATTGACTAGGTCACCTAGTGTCGCATAACTCATACTTGATAGTTCCTCTTAGGCGTCACCTCTCTCTTTTTGAGCTGGCTGTTGAGTTTAAGCAGCTTGCAGCTGCTGTACTCTCCTTTTTCCATGGCCTGAGTTGAGTAAATGGATGTATTGGTTCGGTATTGCTTGCTCTTCGATTCATATTCTCTGGTTTTCAACCTTGTTTTTGTTTTTATTTAGGTTTTGTTTTCCATTGGTCAGTAATCTCGTGACGGATTGGGGTTCAGCTACAACCGTCGACTCCATGTCTTGAGTGAATTTGGCCTGCACGAATCCGTTCTCTTTTATAATTTTTTGGAATTGTGTGTTGAAACCTCTCGACTTTGCAAATTTGATGAAATGCCAATTCGGAACGCAAGCTAGCATCTTTGTTGGCATAAATTCCATGAGTTGGATTGTTATTTGTGGTTGGTCCTGGGTCTGGTTACTATATTTGGTGTTTTAGGCAGATGATACATATGACGGTTTGACACCGCTGCTGTCCTCGCAATGGTTCTTGTCGAGCTGTTCCCGTCTGTAGGTTCAGCATTTGATTTGAGCCAGCGTAATTGAGGCAATCTTTCTCTTTGGCGGGGCAGCGAGGCAAATTGTAGGTGGATTGTCCACACTAGAAGCAGATGTTTAGTTATGTTGGGAGGAGTCTCCTACTAATTCGGTCTCGCAAGTTTATTATACTGAAGATCTTCATTGCGTTAGACTTACCCACCATATGCTTCTCTTATATAACAGTCTTAAAGACAGGGGAATAGTTCTTAAAATTAATGTCTTCAGCTATTTTCGCCTAGTCTTAGTTAGTCTGCAATTATACTATAATAATTTCTGAGGTGCTCTTAATGACACACGGATCATTCTACCTGTAGATGATCTCCTTCTTGACTATGGAAGAGGGATATGTTTTAGGGTGCAGCCTATTTTCCCCCAGTGAGTCTAATGTTCTTCTAGATTCGAGGTTTAGCACGTGAGCCTTGGATTGGAAGATGGTTGTGTACTATCTTGCGACTTCCATTAGTTGTTACATGCCAACTTCTTAATTGTCTTTGATTACCACAAACACACTCATATCTATTTTGAGTTCAAGTGTCTGCTTCAGTGGGACCCTAAGGCTCTGCGGTTCATTAGTCCTACCATTGCTTAAAGCAGCATTGAGGGCCCGCCTGCACTCATTGCAAAGGAATATCTCCTCTGTTTTTCTTTGTTTCGACAAGTGTGTCTAGATAGTTGGTTACTTCAACTATATCTTAGAGCGTGAAGTTTGTGTTTGGCTTTGCTTGTATAGGTGTAACATTCCTCCCTCCCACCTTCCTCCCTGAAACTGATCTTAGCTTGGATAAAAAATGATGATGGCTAGTGATGGATGAAAGATGAGCATGTGGTAGAGTCCTCTTGGTGGTGGCCATATCAGGAGCTATCATCCGCTTGCAGCCGCCAAGGACTTTCCATACGTAATTTGTGCCCAGCATACACAGAGACTGTTTTATGTTTCTGTGATCTTGACTGGACACTTAGGTAGGTTCAGCCTGGATTTTGTAACTTAACCCTATTCCGCGAGTCTCTGATGCTGAGTTTGACTGTGACCACTACTAAAACTAGATTTCACCAGTGACTGTAAGTATGTCATATCTACTGAGTGGAATAGTTGAAATGTGGTGGATGGAAAGATCATAACCGGACGTGAGGAAGTTGATGAGTCTTAAAGCTGTTATTTATTTAGACGGCGGAATTAAGCGAATATAAAAGAATCCGTATGTTTAAAGATCTCTGACTACTCCAATTAATTTTTAAATTAAAAGGATTTTTTATCGAAGAGAAATTACAAAATGAATTGAATTTATAAAAGAGATACACCAAGCAAAGGAACTAAAGTTTCTAACATTTTAAATGAATTCATATTAAAGAAATAAAAGGCAAATATAGAGGTAAATGCAATCAGTAAATGGAGCAATGAGAAGTAAAATGAAGGTTATGAAGCTAATTGGTTGACATTAAGAATTTGGGTTGTAGGCAAGATAGCTTGGAGCTGGAGTTAGATGTTTATTGTCAATAATAAGCATTCATTTTAAATAATTTACTCACAACTAATGAAAAGTTTCTAAAGGAGGAAAACGACTTTGAGAGAGGCACTTGAAGAACGTAAATCGGGCTAAAACGTTTTCAAATTACAAGATTCACTGAATCTTTCCCCAATTTGTTCATAATTTCCTTTATCTTGAAATACTCTCATTACTGTGTGAGCTAAAATAGCCATATTACCATTTTTTTATTTGGCTATCATAATTAAATATCATGCCCTAAAACCTCCACCATATCACAACGAGGAAGACATACAAAAACCGCAACAAATAGAGGTGGCATTCAGAGAACATTGGAATGAAATTTTTAACATATCCCATGAAGAAAATATGGATTTCGATCACGAACTTGAGCACACTATAGTGGAAGACGTAGAAAGTAACAGAGAAGAAATAACGCCCAACCACACTGCATCTCCTACAATATTGGAAGAGCAAGGAGTGGAACCAATAACCTAGGAATAGCTTAAAACTACTATAATCACTAATAAACAAAAAGCTCCAGAATATTCCGGAATTTCACGTGAAAAAAAAGAAAAGCACCGAATATCGTTCTAGAAAAAATTAAAGACATTTTCAACGCGTCAATCAGCGCATGCCTTAAAGAGAGGAAAAATTATATTCTCGCCCTACCAGGTAAACCTTCGAATCAACCCGGAAACTTCCAACCCATAACTTTACTCGAATCCATAGCTAAACTCTTAGAGAAAATGATTGGAAAGAGACTCAACTAACATCTTGAGGATAACAGTTTATTATTACAACACCAAAATGGGTTTAGAAAAACAGGAGGAACGGAAACAGCAATGGCCATACTTGTCGAAGCGATCATTAAGGCTAAATATGAAAAGAAATACACAGACTTTGTCTTAAGAGACGTACAGAAAGCATTTAACAAGGTATAGCGAATTGGAGTTAAATATAAGATTAAAAGGCTAATATTTCCCAGAAATACAACCAAATGCTGGTGCGATTACGTAACAGAATGCATAGCACATATTGAAATAGAAGACCACTGTGGACCTGAATTCGAGATATATCAGTGAGTTCACCAGGGGGAATGCCTTAATCCGTTACTAAATAGTGTATACACAAGGGATTTGCCAGGGCATATTTTTGAAAGTACTGTGTACATACAATTCGCGGATGATATCTTGATAATCAATAATAGTCCTTATAGGCATCCACCCACGATGGCTAGAATAACTGCAGCAGAAATCGTAAATATCAATGTCTATGAAAAGAAATTAAAAAACAGAACTAATCCAGACAAGTTTATAATCGTACCAGTGGGAAGCGCAAAACGTCGCCAGTACTTATCGAAGAAAATAGATATAGACACAAACAAGAAGGGAAGGTTCTCGAGCTAAAAATAACTTCTAATGGATATAAAAAACATATCAATGAAAAAAGAAACCTAGCAAAAAACAATCTCACAAAATTGTTGCAACTCAGAATTTTGAACACAAGAAACAAAATTAAAATTTATAATGCATTATGCAGATCGGTATTATTGTATCCAACAATATCTCTCAATCAACTACATAAGACCAACACCGTCAACCTCAAATGGTACAAAACAGAGGAGTATTATTAATTACAAATACGAGACGAATATAACACAGTAGACAACAAGATCTACACGAAGAAATTAACTTAGAACCAATAAACACGACTCTTCACAAAAGGGCTAGGAAAATATGAAAAAAACTAGAAGAAAAAAGAAAATAGGAGCTCCCCATAAATTACTGAAAGAACAATAGGCCAAATTTTAAAAGCGGGACACCGATAGTCGGAGTCAATCCCGCACCAATGTTTACGTAGAAGATTGATCCCGAGAAAAAAAACACGCTACAAACTAAGCTTAAATAAAAAAAAAGATAAAACAACAAAGAACAATAGAGGCGTGAGAGCCTTCGCAAAAAAAATAAAATGATAATAAAGAACGAACAGGAGATGGCTGGTCACCCAGCAAACAACAATATCTCTTACTCATTCCCTTTCACCACTTTACCTTAGCACCTACTATCCACTCTACTTTAACTATATACTTTTAAATTTCAACTTTTTCAAGACGTAAGACGTAAGGCAGGCCATGTGACAAGATTCCAGGACAAGAAATAAATAATAATAATTGGCTGCCCTTGATAAAAGAAGAAGCGAAAAACTACCAAAGCAAGGTGGAGAAATGATTTTGAAAAATTAGCAAAACAATTGGAAACAAATTGAACAAGATTCAAAAATTTAGAAAAATTGAGATATAAGAATACCTTTAAGGCAAACGGGAGAGAGAAAGATGTATAAAAGACCTTGAAAGATGAGTGAAAATTCCATTGCATGTGGATGGGGAAGAAGAGTGAAAGCGAAATGATTCCTTCAGCCCCATTACCATTGACCTAAAGGACAAAACTAGCACTATCTTTTACCTTACCGTGGCCACCGGCGGGACGAACCAAAGCGGGACAGTCATGAATTACGGTCTTTCCTTCTATGCGAGAATGGTACCTCTAAAATTCTATCAGAAACTAAATGGTGTTTAAAACATGACTCATTACATTCAAAAGAGCCTTGAAGCTAGAAAGTGATTCTACATTCCGACTAAAGGCAAGGAATAAATGGGAAGTTCATAAGAAGCATTGATTTTGGTTTAACGGGGAATCTAGGGGCACAAAGCTAGAACCAAAATGTGATAAGAGTACTCTACACAGCTAGTATTGAGAGGTATGAACCAAGAGGTATGAGTATTTAACCTTAACTGGTAGATATGAGAATTGTGAGTTCATTTTAGCCTCTTTGTAAATAGTGGGTCATGAAGGGATTAAAATTAATACAATTTTGACTATCTCGAAGAGAAAGCCTGTCGAACTTCGAGTTTATTGAGGTAACTACTGCAAGACAAAGGCAGAAAGAGTTACAGTAATGGGAACAGAATTTAAATATTTTGATGAATGCATTCTTAATTCATCATTATATTATGGTATTTGGTTACTTTGTGAGGGAAAGATTTCGTTAATTAAGAGAGGGAAAAGTGTGCAGGACAGAGCCTTGAGGGACACGGCTGTTGATTCTTTGAAAACAACAGAGAGAGAGAGACACACAAAGATAGCTGCCGGAAAAATGCTAGAAAACAAGGATCATATTAACGAAGGGAAGCCAAATGAGAAGATATTTGACATGAAACCACTATGCCACACTTTGTTAAAAGCATAAAAAATGTAAAGGGCGTCTAGATATGACTACAAAACCTTTCGTGGAAGTTGAGTCATTATTAGGATTGGTAAGATTATCACTAGTGGATCTTGACTTTTGGAAGCCACACTTTTAATCAGATAGGAAGCTATTGCTTCCAAGTTGTTTAAGTATATGATAGTTAATGAGGGATTTAAATATTTTAGAAAATGTAGATTTTAAATCAACTAGAAGATAATTATATGAGTCAGAACGATTAAATGTTGTAGGCATTAGATGTACCAAAGCATGTATCCAAAGATATAAAAAGTTGGAGTTTTCAACCTAAAATGCATTAATAAGTATAAGTTCAAATGAACATTCTTTGAGTAATTTTGCAAGGATGCTGTAATAAACATAAGCCTTGTTTGTGTCAAGAGGAAGAATCGCTTTTCGTATATTCCATTAAGACATTACAGGAATCGGAATAGGATCACTAATAAGATCCTCAGGGAGGAAATGAATGGTCATAACTTTTCCCTTTTCTTAGGGATTGAATGTAGCAAATCATATTTTCAAACGGATAAACTAGCTTGGATTTATAAACACAAAGGGAATAGACGAGCAAGCAAAGGTGCAAGCTAAAAGACACTTCTTTTAGTACTCGCTAATGGGTGCCATCAGAACCATAAGCCAAGTGCCTTTCAGACCTAGACAAATAGGGGTCAACGATTGTGGAACGTGTAAATTTGGGGATTTTCGTTACTCATTCGTATATATCGTTTCTAAGGCGTTTTCCCGTCGTTTATCTATTATTTCCATTCGTCGTATTCGTTGTGGTGCTCTGAAAAGTTTTGTGCATGCACAAAACTTTTTTTCAAAATCGAGAACGAATGATCGATCGTTAAACGTTCGTTCTTAATTCGTTCCTAATTCGTTAGCCATTCGTTGTGTACGTTAGTCAATGGTTAGGAGTACGTTTCTTAATCGTTGACTCTGATAGTAGCGTATAGATAACGGATGAAAAGTGACTGATGAACGACCTTAGATCGTTCTTCTAACGCTTGCGTAAAGAATGTCTACCAAACGCAGCGAATACAAAGCTATAACAACGATTAGTTATTGATCATACAATGAAGTAGTGGCGATGACGATGTATGGTAAGCGAATGGGTAACGACTATTCAGGAGTCTGACAAAACAAATCTCTAAGAACATCCTCAGTATCAATCTAGTTGTCCAGGTGTACACACTTGCCATCACTATGGATGATCCAGTACGGAGAAACAAAATTATTGCACTGATACAAGAACAGCAGAGTCTTATGAGTCTGAATCTGCAACTCATCCAGTGGAGATAAAGGCGAAGCAAAAGAAGAAGAAGAAGGCGCCTTTGGTTGAGGTCATGAATCCAGAGGAGACCACTCTACGGTGTGTACGACAAACTGATGGTAGAGCTCAGGAGAGAAAATCCAAGCTCATTCCACAACTTTCTTCACATGACCTCTGCCATGTTCGATGAGCTCCTGGCTCTACTAACACCAAAGCTGACCAAACAAAACACCTAGAGAGAAACGATTCAACCCGAACTGAAGTTGGCATTAACCCATTGCCACTTGGCATCCGGCAACAAGTACGCTGATATGAAGTTTTCCTGGAGGGTCCTCCAAAACACCATCTCTCTTGTGGTCCGTAAAGTGTGTCAGGCATTCGTTGATGAGTACCTCGATGAACTCATGGTCTGCCCCTCCGCCACCAATGACTGGTGACAAGTAGCCAACCAATATTATCAGAAGTGGAACTTACCCCATACCTGCGGGTCCATCGATGGGAAGCCCATTGCTTGCAAAGCCACCCCCAAGACTCGTACACAGTACCACAATTACAAAGGTTTCTTCAGCATTATTCTCTTTGTCATTGTGGACGCAGATTACAAATTGATTAGGGCAGATGTAAGCGGCGTGAGCTCCTGTTTCGATGCACAGATCTACAACAACAGCAAAGCTGCAGGAATGCATCGAAGATGGCGTAATCAGCCTCCAGGAACCAAAGCCTCTCCCCAATGACAATGAATATGTGCCATATTTTATCGTTAGGTATGATGCATTTGGGTTGAGGATACACCTCATGATGCCATACAACAAAAGGGGGATGGATCAAGACGAACGAATCTTCAACTAGCGTCTGTCACGTGCCAGGCGAGTCGTAGAAAATTCATTCGGCATCTTTGCCAACTGCCTCCAGGTCCCGCTTATCACCATACAACACCACTCAGAGACAGTCCAATTAATAGTACAAGCCTACGTGCTTATTCTCAACTTGATGCGGATCCGGTTCCCTGGCCTCCAGAATAAACTTATGGACAAAAACAACGAGAATGGGGATGTATGCCTTGTGCAGTGAGGCAGTTACAGAACCTGGTTGACACCATCGATGTGCAGGGACCTAACAGAGCTACCAGATAGGGAAAAAGACAAAGAAACCTCATTAAGCATTGGTGTTGCTCAGATTCCGGATCAGTGTCATAGCAGGATCGGATGATTTAATGTTTAATGTCTATTCCTGAACTTTTATTGTAATTTTTTTTCAGGAGGTGTTATAAATGTAATGAATGTATAATGAACTTGTAACTAAAATTTGATAAAAAACACATTCTAATATATAGTAAAATTAATCAATACAATAATAATTACAAAAATAGGCTGTCTAGTCTTCTTGATTGGACCATTGTGTTGGCTCTGGCGTGTTTAGGGTGACTGTGGTCGTGGTTGTGGTACTGGTGGGAATGTTTGTACCGGTCGGTTTGGAGGGTCGATGCTGAATGGAGCAAATCAGACATTTCTGGGAAGTTCAGGCTGCTGTCCATCACATGATGGGCTGCAAGGTAACACATGGAGGACATCTGGTTGCTGGAGGAGTAGGCAGTAATAATGGTGAAAGCAGGTGGTGGTATCTGTGTGTGCTGCTCAAAGTGCTGGGGTGGTGCTAGAAGGGCTGTTGCATAAAGAGATGGTAAGGCTGGTAAGGAAAGGGGGGGTAGTACTGCTGCCATGAGGATGAGCTTCGTGTGGGGGGATCAGTGGGCTTTACAGGGCTGGAGGTTGAGGTAGTACGGCTGGTGGTGTCTTCTGTAAAATGGAGAGGTATGTTATTGATCTCCATCCCGACCCTATTGTACTTGTACCTGAGGAGCGTGTTTAGAGTGTCCTTCACATACTTGGCAAAGGCATCAAGGCATCGCGCTCCGTAGTGGCTTCTGCTTGAATTTCTGCTCTGGTAAGGGAGTCATCATCCAGGTTTGCTTTAAGGGGAAGGCTCTTTGGCATGGCTGGTGCTGGAGCTTGTGGACGGAGCAGCAATAATGAAGCAATAATGAGACAGTTAATGAAACACATTTAAATATAAAGGTGACATTTGAAAGTAAAATTTTACATTGAAATTTTAAAGCGAAATTTTAAATTGAAATTTTAAAGTGAAATTTTACATTGAAATTTTAAAATTTGAAATTCGTATATGATAACATAACATAACAAATATGCTTACACTTTTGACAGGGTGTCCACGATGAGCGATTTATGACACAGGTTCAAATCTCACTTCTTTATTCATTTTCATATAACGGTTAAAATAGTTTGCCCTATCTTTACGTTCTCTACATCTCCCATTTTCCTTCTTAAGCTTTCATTGGTTTACATAATATTCTCCTTAGCGTTTTTCCAGGTTTTGTTACCCGTTTCCATTTCTCTGGGCCTTTAAATAAGTATATATATATATATATATATACATATATATATATATATATATATATATATATATATATATATATATATAAAATATACATATAAACAATATATAGACTATTATAGATTACTAAATATTTTCCAATTATTTTACTAAATAAAACATTTATAAAATATAATAATTAATTTACCTAGGCATAGACTCTTCTTCATTGGGTGACTTGCCATGACAATGCTGACGATCACTAGCAGTGGGGTGGGCAGGAACAGTTTGCAGCTCTTCGGTAGCAGCCGAGGAACCTTCATAGGCAGAGACCTGAGGAGAGGCAGCTTGTGAGTCACGCTTCGTCTTTTTGGCATTCTTGTTCTTCATCTTGTAGCAGTAGTCTGAGTAGTGTGTTCTCTTCAAAATCGAAAGCTGTAGTGAAGAACATTGTGAATTCGCTCTGTTTTTAACTCCGGCGTGGATGCGGTACCCGTTCGTTCTAATTGCAACGCGTGCGCTCTTCACTCGTTCCCCATTAGTTCTAACCGCCACGCATGCGCTCTTAATTCGTTCCTTATTCGTTCGTATTCATCCCCGATTTGTTCTGTTTTGTTCGCCATTCGTCAATATTGTTGTGCCTGCGTTCATTATTCGTTGCACATTCGTTCTATGCGTTATTAATCTGTTCTTCATACTGTTGTAAATCGCTGACAAGGAATGCCCAAATCAGATGTTCGTCGTATTAAACGTCGTATTTGTTATATAATCACTACTAATACCTTTATGGTACGCTATGTATTCGTTACTAATCGAGATTATATTCAGTTTTGGAACGAGCACCGATGAATGTAATCGATTATTATTCGTCTCGCTCTGGTCGACCCTATTCGTTTAGGTGTGTCATGCCCTTTATTAGTGTCACAAAAAAGAAGCCCTTTTCTTACAATAGGAAAATAGGTTACAGGAAACGAAAAAGTAATATCAATAGGATCTCCAGGGTTAAAAAGAGTATAAAAGAGAAAGAGAGAGAGAGAGAGTGATTGGGATATTAGTATTAATAATTATTAGCATCATCTTCTTTTACTTACTAATAAATTTTATTTTATTGGAGTTATAGGCAAAAAAGGAGCGAAAGAATCTTGGTATTTTAGACAGATATTGAAACATAGAGAGTACCATCGCGACAAAATCGTGATGGAAAGGTAGAGCAACACAAGTCGTTATAAATATTCTAACTCGATAGGAGAAGGACATCTGAATGGTTGAGTAAGAGTGGTTGTTGCATTTCCTTTGTACAAAAGAATGATTTGACACACGGCTCAATTTCTTGAAGGATAACTGGCACTAACAAAAGCTGAATGTGAGCCAGGGTAGGCAATGTTTCGAAGGCCGATTTACACAATCACTTGCGTGAATGGCCTTAGAACACAAGTGGCTGAACCATTGGTCGGATGATTACAAGAACTTTTAAGCAGAGAAGAATACTTACTTTCAGGATTTACATCTATCTGCAGGAAAGTTGATTCGACTTTTATTCATTGACTTAACACTTATAAAATGCGTAACATCAGACTGTTTTATGATGATTAAATGCCAATGGTTATTAAATGAGTAATAATACATATTTAATAAATTTATATACATACAAATAAAACAAGCGAGTTTTATGAAATTGAGGCGAGTGACTTTCAATGATATTGAGACATAGCGAGGAACCAGAAACACCAACATCTCGGATGGTCATCTTTTCCTGTTTGAACCAAGTTTCATAGTTTACCGGTAAGTGATCCATCGCTATTGTGACCACGATGCTCATCGACTGAGCCATCATCCTCAGTCGATGAGCGTCGTGGTAACAATAGCAATATACGTTTGAGGACACAGATTCGAATCCTACTCCTTTATTTATTTTCATATAAAGGTTAAAATTAGTTTTCACCATTTTCTCCGTCTCTATATCTCACATTTGCTTTCTTAAGCTTTCAATGTTCGTCTTCCTTAGTGTCCTGAGGGCAATTTTCATTTCTTTGGGCCTTTAAATACATATATATATATATAGATATATACTTACCTCTTGACTACAAAAGGATATGAATGTGTACATATGTGTATACTTGTGGCTTCGGCACTACCTCCTACAGGACGAAGCTTGCGCGTCGCTACTAAAATTAAAATTTTAAATCTAAAAAATGCAGCCATGGTTAAATTTTTATAAATTTTCTCAACTTCACCAATTATAATAATTTTAAAAAGGAACTCTAAAATAAATTTTGTGAACTTCACCCTTTGTAATTCTTTAAATTTTAAAAAAATCACAAATTTCGATGCTTATATTTATTTCTGAACCTCACCATTTTGTTTTTGGGTAATATAAAAGAATTAGTAGAAATAACTTTGATAGAAAAACATAATTGATAACCAAACTAAGATCAAATTATTATTCAAATACTGAAAAAAATCCCCTTCTTAAACTATAGAGTTAGTGATGATGATAAACTCAAAAACTAAAATATGAAATTGTTAAGAACATTTTCTTCCTAAATTAGTCGGTAACTAGAAAAGCGGCTTTGTCCCTGCTCCTTGTTTTAAATTAGTTTCTAATTTTCACGATTGGTAATTATATTTGTTTTAAAAAATTAAAAGATATTTTGTAATCAGGTTGACTTTTACTAGAGATTTATAAAGAACTTTGCTGAAAGCTTGAAATATATGAAGAAGGTCTGCTGACCAAAGTCGCGTGTTCTCACATATTCTGATTTATGACCATACGACCTTTAAAATTTTCAATAACTTCCGGACTAACCCTGAGAGTACCTTGCCAAATAATTTCCTATTATCCTTGTGATGACTCTAGCAATTATATCAGTCGAAAGATAATTTAAAATAACATAAGGGTTTTAAATTTTGTTAGAAAAGGCCGAGTTGCTATAATATTATTGCCAAATAATTCCCTATTATCCTTGTGATGACTTACCAAATGTATCATTCGAAAGATAATTTGAAATAACATAAGGGTTTTAAATTTCCTCAGAATCGGCCAAATAGTTATGATGTTATTGCCAAAACAAAATAATTCACGTGCTAAACTTGGGAGAAACTTAACGAGTATATTATTCGTTAGAATCGTTACAAAGTTATTACCAACACAAAAGGAAGCAAAATGGGGACCGACCGACCGCCATACTGAGATAAAGAGTCGCATCCGAATAAGTACACGCGACTAAAAACAGCCTTGCGGGTTGCTTTTCGAACATTAAAGAAAATCTTAGAAATAACTTGGATTATTACATTCCTCAAATATTTTGTTATAGATTAACTAGAATGAAAAGCTTCCGGCTTGGCTAAGATCTATTCAGTTCATAGAACAATAGAAAGAAAAAGGATTTACTCAGGCCTATATACGCATGTAGCTTTATCATTTGGCAACAGTCAGTACGAAATACATACACAGAAAAAGCTATGTTAAAAGCTACCTCCATAGACCCAAAATGGTTTACAATAGTACTGACGGTTATTTTTAGGAATTAAAAGTAAACAATTAGTTTGTTATAAGAACATTTAATATGTATTAACATTTCGATTTGAATGTCAAATAATAAACAGAAGACACTAACAAAAACTGAGAACCAGTCAGAAAACATGTAACGATACAATTTAGTAATAACGAGGAGGGACCAAAAAAGAAAGATATGGATACAAATAAAATCTTGAGTCGACAGGTCTACTAAATAATAAAAGTTCTCTAGACAAAAGGGGAAAAACACATTGGTAGATTGAACGACCAGCGATTGACAAAATAACTCTTAAATTGAACCTCTTTATAGTTAAGCATATTTCGTTTTGTCATATTTAAAGCTCAAGAACTACGAAGAAATATACAGGGGTTAGCCAAAATAATTGGAACACGTGTTAAATTCAATGAATATTTGTTTAATATGGAGTTGGTCCTCCTTTTGCTTTCTGAACAGCGCAAATACGTCTTGGAATTCATTTATACAGCTCCCTGACTACATTGAGAGGAATCTTGAGCCATTCTTCTTGCAATACCTGATCCAGCTGTTTCAGACACAACGGTGGAGTGTAACGACTTCTAACTTGTCGCTCCAAGGACGCACCACAAATGTTCAATCATTTTAAGAGGTAGAGATTGTGGCGACCAATCCATGCGTTCTAGCTCTCTCCTTTACTCTTCGTACCAATTCTTAACCACATGAGCGCTGTGTATTGTGACATTATCATCTTTGAAAAAGTACTCTCCATCAGGAAAAAATGTCTGGACCATGGGATGCACTTGATCTTCCGAAATATTCAGATATTCGTTGCTGTTTATTCTACCATGCAGGGCAACGAGTGTAGCAAGAGAATTCCAAGATATGGCTTCCCAAACCATCACTGACCCTTCTCCGTGCTTCACTATAGAAAGAAGGCAGTTAGGATTAAAAGCTTTCCGGGCTGCTTCCACACATATACTCACCCTGCATTAGTGAAAAGAGAAAAACTGGACTCGTCAGAGAATATTGCTCGCTGTCAATGGTCAGTCCACCAACCATTGTGAGCTCTACACTAGTTCAGCCCTCTAGGAATGTTTTGATGAGAAAGCAAAGGTTTCTTGATGGCGGCTCTCCTATGATATCAGGCTTTATTGAGCTCACAGCGAACAGTTTTGGTCAAAATTTGGCTAGTGCGAAGTTGATTGAACTTTTCAGTAACTTTAGGGGCAGTTGTCTAGGGATTATTCAACACGCGTTGGTCTCTTTCAGCGAGCTTAGAAGTCCTCCCGGAATTAATCCTCCTGCTGTAATCATTTGCATAGCTTCTTGAATTTTGTCATAGTCCTTGATATTGTAGCTCTCTAAAAAACAAATAGCTTAACTGTTCTGGTAACGGAAGCTCCTGCAATTTCAAATTCAGTGAGGTCAGGCATCTTAGCATCCTGACCACGATCTAAAAAAGAAATACAAATAATCATTAAATTTTATAAATAAAAATATATATTTACAATAAATACAAAACACTCCCAATGAAATTTGGAATGATATACGTAATATAATGGCTCATTGAAATAATGGTGTAAAATTTCTACTGTTCTAATTATTTTGTCCAACCCCTGTATGTATATAAAGAAACTTTGCAAGGAGAGATCTGTAAAAAAGAGCTGAAGTTGAACAAATGATAATGTTCGAAAGATATAGAGTTGTAGGTATTGAAGCCTGCAGTACAACCATAAAAGAGATGTAAGCCACTTGACAAAATTGTTGCCCTTTTATTGATCAGCCCGTATCATCACACTGAACTAATAATGGGTTGCCATTTGTAGCTTCATCCTTATAGCTGACTGAACATCGTGGTTATTTATTCCATTGTTAACAAGTGCTAGGGTGGTTCTCTCAAGCTCATTATGTAGCGTTCTGGGCATTCACTTTCTGCATACATACAAAAGCCTGGATTGGTGTATTTAACATGTGCCTTCGTAATTATCTTGCTGTATATATTTGTGATTAGAATGTCCAAAAAATATTAGTATGATGATTGGGTAACATTGCGTAGACTCTCTTCTACGCCTATCATTTAGAAGTTAGCGAAGAAAATTACGGGAGAAAAATTAGCATTCCATGCACTTGAAGGTACATTTCTATATTGTGTCCATAGAAAGGTGCTTAAGAAGTGCAGGCTCGTAGGCGCTTTTTAATAGTTACCAATGGAATGCCAATAGGTGAAGAGTGATCAATTTCCTCGTACGCCTTCTAACTATTATTTATATGGTTTTAGCGAGTGTTTGATTGGTAAACAGTGATTCAATATCTATGAAGGCTATTGATCTTTTTGGATTCTAGATAAAATTGTATCGATAGAGTCTGTCGAAGACTTGCGGATGTATTGGTTAGGCAAGTATGGAGCAAATATTTTGTATATAAGTTTATTCAATCCATATGTCGGGATAGAAAGTTAATTATTTATTGGTTTGAGAAGGTTTCCAACTTCGTGGGTCTTCAAGTTACCCTAAGCAAATCCAATGATGAAATCACCATTTATTTTCGTTATTTTCACACTTGCTGTTTGTTTATTAAGCCTTTGTATAATTTGATTTACTTCCTCTTTGATGTCGTCGGGTGGGTACTTTGTAATTTATTGAAATTTAGTTTGATCCTTTAGCAAAATATCTATTTTTGCAAGGTACTGTTTCGTAGGTGTGAAGAAAAATATGCCTGCTTTGTCTGCTTTTCTGACGGTAATCTTTAGATTAATCTAGGATGTTTAGCAATATATAGAGGTGCGTGGTTAAAATATCTTCCTTAAAGGATCCCTTTTACCAGGTTCTGCGAGTGTCTCTGCTTTAAGCGTGGATAAAGGAGTTACTTTTCTCATATCTTCTTCTAATGGTATGTCGTCAAGAGGAGATTAAATATCAAGTCGCTTCTCATAATTCCTCCGTGTATTAATTGCGGTTAATTCAAAAGTTAATGAGTTCTATTTCTGTAATTAGGTTAGTTTCTTAAGAGACTTAGGTTCTTGTTGAAACAAAATTTTCAAAAGTCTTGGTCAATACAGTGTTTTAGATCATTGGATATTTTATTGTTTTTCCATTTTATGGTGTTCCCTTATTTCTATTTTTAAGACGACAAGAGTTCTTTAGGATTTATTCAATATATAAGCTCGAAAATTTTCATTGTATACTAAATTTTTTATCTTCCAGAAATTTAGGAGAAAAATCGACATTCTCTGGCACAATAGTTTATCCAACATTCGAGAGTAGTATGACATGAAGAAAATTTTCTAATTACTGCCAAAGGAAACGCAACACACTACTTGCTTCTTGTATCACTTTGGTGTTTCTATTAGTTTAAAGGCAGGAATCTACTAGTCTGTCATATGTTGCTTATGTAAGATGATCTGGCGAAGTTATATTTGTTGAGGCATATATAACTTTGTCGAAGTATGCCCAAGTGTACGGGGATATGCGCACAGAGGCTCTAAGGTAGGCTAAGCAAGGCAACAACAGTTATTGTTCTAAGAATGCGATAGGAATATATAGCTGCAGCTGCGTGACCAAAAATAGATTGTAATACACACTAAATAAAAGACACAACAATAGATATAGATATATATAGGTGCATGAATAAGACGGAATTAGGTCTTGAATACTAATTAGATAACTAGCGTTATTGGATGGTTATAATGAGAGATTTAGGGTTGTAAGTGATTTAGTTCCTTTAAACCTCGAGAGTAAAGCGGGAAAAACTTGGGGGGAGGTCTTGGTGACCTTGTTTACTCACTGGGTAGCCGAAAACCAGCAGCAAGGTGGGCTACCTTCTTGAAACTTGTATTTTGCGAGATGCACGCCTCTTGTTCTCAAGAGGTCACCGGACAAACATCGAAAGAATGGGGAGGTGACTTTTCCAAACTCGAGTCGAGCGAGCTATCGGGCTTCTTGTCCTCAAAAGGGCACTGATCGAACTTCTAAAGGGGGTTAAAGATGATTTCTCCACACTCCGCTTGAGCAAGCTCTCGGACCTCTTGTCCTCAAGAGGTCATCAGAAGAACTTCTGTGACGGCTTCTCCAATCCATGATCCGAAGGCGGTTTAGAAAGGCTGACGTTGCCTCACGAGACTCTTCTCCCTGACTCGAAGATATGGGTGTGGTGTCCGTCACTCACACTTCTCGGGAGAGAGCTTCGTTGAATCGAACTCCTTTCGGGGAAGTGTCGTCTAACCAAATCTGTCTGTAATCCTTAGGAGGGTGCATATATACCCGGAGTTCTCGAAAACAGGGAGAGAGAGAGGCCTTCTTGAACCCTTGTTATCGGCAGTGAGAACCGAGCGTCTCCTTGCGGGAAAGCTTAAGAGGTAGAGATCAACTGCCAGACGGACGACCAGTGGCTGGAGCCATAAAAGCTGTTCGCAGGGAACCTACAAAATAGATGAGTAATCTCCTGACCCGAGGCTGGGAGGAAGGGGCGAGATTGAGACGGCGAGGAGGTAGCCTTCAATTTCAGCGTCATGCCTCGGTGTGAACTTGTTCGGTGACCTGGCGGCAATTCCAAAAAGGGTGAAGTCAGAAGGGGGTTTGTGGGATTAACGGTTCGCTTTCTCTCCCGAAGTAATATCTTAGGAGGTCGGGAAATATTATTATTCTAGAAGATCTCTCTACACTCCTCCCTATCCACAAACATTTTTATAGCACAGAACAATTTGGAGCGAAAAAAATGTATACAGTAATTAAATCAAGAGGGGACTTATAGAGCTACAATTTTAACGTTTACCACCAGAGAAAAAAAAAACATAACACTACACGAAATTTACATATGTGTTACAACAAATAACTTAATCTATACCTACGCACACACAACATCAACAAGGCAAAGAGAAAAGAAATCTAGTATTCACAAAAATGAATTAAACGCGAATTTTACTATACACTCAAGTTTTTGGAGCGGGGTCTTTTATTGGATTCCTACTCAAGCTATCGGCTAGGCAGTTGTCGGTGGTTTTAACATACAGGATCCGAAATTGTTACTCCATGAGTAGAAGGCTCTAACGCATTAAACGGCCATTTTGGCCTTTGCAACTTCTTAGGTACGCCAGAGATTTGTGATCACTTTCGAAAATAAATTCTTTACCTATGAGATACACCCTTAACTTACGAAAATACCACAATATGGGTAACACTTCAAGCTCTATGGTGGCCTACGCCTTTTCGCTATGGGATAGCTTCATGCTAGCATATCCTACAGGATATCCCACTCCATCATCATCATATTGGCCGAAGGCGCAACCTAGGCTATCCCGAGAGGCATCGGTATGAACTCCAAATGTTTTATTAGGATTCGGTAATCTCAAGATAGGGGCAGAGATTAACTTGTCCTTTAACTGGTCGAAGCTATCTTCCGCGGAAGTAGTCAAATTGACTGGAATGGGGGCCATTCTCTTCAGCATGTCGTTAGGGTGCGAGGCTATGGCAGGGAAATTCGGCCCAAAACGACGATAGAAGGACACAGGAAGGCCCTCCAATAAGACACGCAATTGAGCCCGCGCATTAGGGGTCAGATTGGGGTTTACATTCAAGTCGGAGTTATGCTCCTCTTGGGGGGAAGGAAGAGACGGCAGTGGATCCCCATGGTCTGTTTCTACGCACACCGTTTGGACCAGGTACAAGGGTTCAACGGTATAGATGTGTCCCTCGCTTGACGGGGACGAATTGGGCCTATTATATTGATTGAGACCCGGGCGAAGGGCTCGGCCACTCTCAGGGTCTTTTGAAGGGGGACGGGGCCTAGACACCCTTTGGAGTTGACCTTCTGGCAAAGACCAAGGGACTTGCAGAAGTCTTTAATTTCTTTGGACGCTCCTGGCCAAAAGAAATATTTGAAAACTCGCTGTGCCGTTTTGTTATGGCCGAAATGTCCGGTCATTAGACCATCATGAGACATCTTTAGAACGGGTTCAATAGTCGTTCTTGGTACACACAACGGGTTGGTCGGGGGGCTCTCCGGTTTAACAGAAAAACGGTATACTAACCCGTCCTTCACGGTGTATTCGATCTTCCGATTGCCTCGCACCGTTTTAGTCTCCTTCTTCCTTTCTTTTACCCACAGGAGTTGTAATGGGATTCAATACTTCTGCGCCTCAGCACATTAAACATTGGTGGCCTGGTCGATGTATGGGGAAGATAGAGGCACTGGAAACGATACATCTTTCTAGGCATGGGCTCTGGTAATGACCGGATGATAAATTGGGTTTGATGAGAGCTCTGCGCTCTGTCCAATGAGGATGGAGCAGAATTTCATCAGGAAGCAACTACCTCGGCCCATCCGGTGAAGTTCTGGCACTCAATATGGCACGGTACCAGTGGGAAACTGCTGGCACGACCTAAAATGTTATGCACCAACGCAATCCTGTTATGCTGGGGACTAAAGGGGGGTAGTAGTTTGTCGAAACTACTATACAGATGCTACCTGTATCTCGAACCAAGGTTAACCAAGGTTGACCAAAGAATATTCCAAACACAAAGATAAAAATAGATTGTAATACACACTAAATAAAAGGCACAACAATAAATATTGATATATGTAGGTACATGAATAAGACGGAATTAGGTTGCGAATACTAATTAGATAACCAGAGTTATTGAATAATTATAATGGAAGATTTAGGGTTGTGAGTGATTTAGTTCCTTTAAACCTCGAGAGTAAAGCGGGGCAAACTTGAGGGGAGGTCTTGGTGACCTTGTTTACTCACGGGGTAGCCGAAAACCAGCAGCAGGGTGAAGCTACCTTCTCAAAACTTGCGTTTTGCGAGATGCGGGCCTCTTGTTCTCAAGAGGTCACCGGACAAACATCGAAAGGGTGGGGAGGTGACTTCTCCAAACTCGGGTCGAGCAAGCTATCGGGCTTCTTGTCCTCAAGAGGTCACCGATCGTACTTATAAAGGGGGTTAAAAATGACTTCTCCACACTCCGCTTGAGCAAGCTCTCGGGCCTCTTTTCCTCAAGAGGTCACCAGAAGAACTTCGGAGGAAGGCTTCTCCAATCCTTAATCCGAAGGCGGTTTAGAAAGGCTGACGTTGTCTCACGAGCCTCTTCTCCCTGTCCCGAAAATATGGGTGTGATGTCCAGCTCTTCTTTGGCTTGCGACCGTCACTCACACTTCTCAAGAGAGAGCTTCGTTTAATCAACCTTCTTTCGGGGAAGTGTCATCTAACCAAATCTATCTGTAATCCTTGGGAGGGTGCATATATAGCCGGAGTTCTCCAAAACAGGGAGAGAAAGGGGCCTTCTTGAACCCTCGTTATGTGCCGTGAGAACCGAGCGTCTCCTTGCGAGAATGCTTAAAAGGCAGGGATAAACGGCCAGACGGACGACCAGCGGCTGGAGTTATAAAAGCTGTTCGCGGCGAAACTACAAAATAGATGAGTAATCTCCCCACCAAAGGTTAGGAGAAGGGGGGGAGATTGCTACGGCGGGGAGGTAGCCTTCAATTCAGCGTCATTCCTCGGTGTGAACTTTTGCACTGATCTGACGGCAATTCCAAAAATGGTTAAGTACGAGGGGGGGGGGGATTAAAGGCTCGCTTTCTCTCCCCAAGTAATATCTTTGGAGGTCGGGAAATAATATTATTCCAGGGAAGGCCTCTACAAACCTATTGCCAATTATTTCTCATTACTTTACTCTTATATTCAGATTGATATAAAAAGAAACTTTGCGACATTTTATTTGTTAATTCCGAAAATTTACACTAAGGTTTTCGAAACCTTTTGGCCAGATATATATATATATATATATATATATATATATATATATATATATATATATATATATATATATATATATATATATATATATATATATTTATATATATATTAATATATATATATACTCGTATATATATATATATATATATATATATATATATATATATATATATATATATATATATATATATAGTTATTTTCAGTGCAAAAGGTTATCATTAAAGGTTTCAATATTTATAGATTATTGCAGCTGACCTTCCACTCACATTTCTGTGTTAAAGATAATACTAAGAGGTCGAAGAATGTGGATATCAAAAAAGGACTTGGGGGAGGAGGCAAGCTTCATCTTAGGATGTAGCCTGCGAGAAGTTCAGGCGAGTGTCTTAAATGCTTTACTTGAATGACTCTTTTGGGGGACTCAGGATGGCCGAATGGTTTAAGACTCTTGCTCACGGTTGTCCACCGACACAGGAAGTGCGTTCGAAACTCGTTATGCTACTTTTCTTTCTTTATTTTTTTTGTCCTCCTTTCCTACACAAAGCTATATACAAGGACACCGAGGGTATGCCAAATATTTTAGTATTCACCATTTAATCTGCTAAGAGTTTTGAAATCTTTTGCGTAGTCGTCTGTTGGACAGTTATCCTCGGTTTCTCTTTTTGGATTAAGATAGCTTCCATGATGTGAAGGCGGGTGCAGTCAGTTCTCCGTTTGATTTTGATTATCTCCACTAAAATTTCTCTTGAGAGGTGGGTTCTGTGTTGCATTAAGTATTGATTTTTGAAGGCACCGTTTCGCAAATGCATGGTGAGTCGATGAGATAAGGATGTAGTTGTCATTCAAATGTATTATTCAAAGAATGAAGCTTATACGCTTCATGATGCCAGTTGAATTCGTAAATAACATTCGAGTCTTTTATTACTTTTGTTTTACTTGTATTATTGCTAATTTTCTTGGTTTTGTAGTATATTATCTGTTGTAACCTTTCTTCCTGATTCGTACATGTATACTATTTTTGATTGTTCTTTCGTGCATTACATATGAATCACTAATTTACTTTTTATAGAAGGCATTTATTCGTATCTAAATTTTGCAAAGATTCTTTTTGACTCTTTGTCTACCATAGTGTTGGAGAAACCATTGTTAATTAATAGTTGCTTTATTTGTTAAATTTCTTTATGGAATAATGCCCATGAAGAACTGCATTTGTATGCGCGTCTTATTTTGTATTTATCTGGACATTCCCCTTCTTCCCTTGTCCCTTTTCTATTTGTATACGCTTGGGGTTTTACAAATTTACACATACTATTACTTCAAAATCAAAGAAACTTAATTTTCCTTTACGTTTTAGTTCATAAGTAAATTTTAATACAGTTTGTTCTTCTATTCACTTTTTTACTTTTTTCCGTTCGTTTTCATCTTTAATTACAAGATATATATTGTCGAGAAATCGGCGGTAGGTTGAATGCTTTAAATGGTTCTCCGTTAATGTTTCTTTTTCGAACTGACCCATTACAAGTTAGCAAAATTTGGTCCTTGTGGTGAACTTATTGCAACTCAATTTAATGTGCACGCTCTCAAAAGATTTCTTAATATGTTGGGATCTAGTTTACGGGCAGGTTTTTTTCGAGTTAGAATGAACTTTATTTATTATATTTATCGTTCTTTCAAATTGATACGTTGGTACAAAGACTTCCCACATCCAGTGAGGCAATGATCCCATCTAGTCTTGTTGTGTGTAGTAATCTATAAATTCTTCCTTTGATTCGATAAAATACTCATTCGACATATAATCACTGATGATTTCGTTGATTACTTTTGAAATGTTATATGTTGGCATGATAATTTGTGAAATTATCGGTGTTAAGAGGTTATTTTTATGCGTTTTTACATTACATACATATATCGCGGAGTAAATTCGGCGTTATAGTTCTGAAACTGTAGACCTCCTTTCACTTTATTCGATTCACTTAGCAGGCTGATATATTTTTTTAGAGTTTCGTAGGGTCTCTTTAGATTAGTCTAAATTTGTAAATATCCTTCAGTATGTCTTGTACTTTTGTAATATAATTCTCTTTGTTCAGTATAACGTAGACTTTTGATTTATCAGTTGTTTAATTGCGTCACGGGCTGTTTGTTTGATGAGTTTGGAAGAGCGAAAGTTGCGTTTTTGCGTTGGATAATTTATAATTAGCCATTGTATTGTATAAGTGGAGAGAATGGGACGCATCGGGACAGTCTTTGTGTATTTTCGATAGGCTGTACAGTAGGCCAAGGTTTAATTAATTAATTTCCTGAGGAGATCTCCAAACATAATATTTACTCTCTGTTAAGTCCCTATTTACCTCAATCCCCCTAGAAGAAACAATAGAGAAGGTAATGCGCAAGGCTTTTCCTTTTCCTAACTCAAGCTTCAATGGATTTTTCTACTCTCGTTTTTGTTCCTTATTAGAATTGGTATTTAAAGATAATGACTTTAGATTTGATGAGAAACATACCGCCAGATAGATAGGGTTGGCATGTTGATGCGATTTTAGCCGATATATTTATGTTAAATATTGCATTACAATTTATAAAAAGTGTCCAACATCATTAAACCTATTTTTCAAAGAAGATATGTCGATGACACAAACATTATTTTCAAATGAGAACAACAATCCATCAACTGCATTACATACTTAAACCAGTTGCGCCCACGTATTCAATTTGACCAAGAAAAAGAACTTAACAACTCTCTCCCATTTCTACTCATTTTGAATTCTCGATCGGGCAAAGCTTTCCTTACCTCGGTTTATGTTAAATTTACTTTTACTGGGTTTTGTCTGTATTTCATCAGTGGCTGTGATCTCTCTTACAATTTTAAACGGCATTTACCGATTATCATCGAACTTCTGGTTGATGCATATAGAATTCGTAATTTTAACTCGATGTTTCATCAACAATAGATATCCTTCCTCGTTTATATGCAAATCATTATCAAATTTTTTCAATAACATTTATTTTCCGAAATTACCAACAATGTCTGCATCCAAAAATTAAAGATATTATGTGCCGCCTGAATTTAGTCCATTACAAAAATGTGCGTGCGGCCAATTTTCCAAATTATTAAAAAAAAAATTATCCACACATTGAATTTACTATCGTTTTTGTTAATAAATTTGAATCACAGACGTTTTTCAATTGTAAGGATAGACTTTCATCCGAAAGCAGAAGCATGGTAGAATAAAACTTCAATTGCCCTGGGGGTAGCCAAGGGAAATACATAAGAACCGTGCGCTCCATAAATTCCAAAGTCTGTTCATATCTCCGGATTAGCCTTAGAACAGGTAATCCCCTTTTGTAAAAACGAAAGTTTAGCTATTTGCCAACACAGCATCAATTGTAAAGGCCAAGTATCTATAAATAATTTTCAAATATTGGGTTCTACTCAAGGTCCTACATCTCGGAGGATATTGGAATCACTGTTTATCAGGAAATACAACTCTTCCCTCACTAGTGACTTATCCTCCTTCCCTCATTCAGTTGCAAAATCACAACCAACCAATAATTTGCGAAGCATCGTAAACCAATTAACTTTGTTACTATATCTCTTCACCTCCTCAGTCTTATTCGACTCTTCATTCTGTACGGGAAGCTTTTGATAACCCGAATTACTTTTGTGTTGATTTATTCATTTTCTATTTGTTTAGTGATTTTTGCGGTCTTAATTTATAACCTTTAGAACCCCATTATAGTACCTCGAAGATGGGAGTGTATAGCCTGAAACGTCGGAATATATATATATAAATATATATATATATATATATATATATATATATATATATATATATTTATATATATATATATATATATATATATATATATATATATATATGGAAAAATATCCAAGACAAATTGGTGCGGTTAAGGTAATGGCATAATTAGACAACTGCTCTGCTTCAGGTCCAGCAGGTGATCCTATCCTCATTGAACTGGAAGACAACACTTAGGGATGACCCATCCATCAGCCATCAGGGCTGATGGATGGGTCATCCCTAAGTGTTGTCTTCCAGTTCAATGAGGATAGGATCACCTGCTGGACCTGAAGCAGAGCAGTTGTCTAATTATGCCATTACCTTAACCGCATATATATATATATATATCATTCTCTCCTTATGTTCTATGAGTTATTGGGACTCAACCCCATGAAGTATTATCATAAAATTACGTCTTCTTCTATATATACTCGTGCTCTATTCTATATATAAGTTGATTTAAGCATCATTTATAGTGATGTAGATCGTAGCCTATTGGCTAGTGCAGTGTCATGGAAAGCGAAGAACACTCGATAAGTTGCACCGAGATGCGTGTAGGAAGGTTTATTCTAAATCTTTAATGCCTGCTAAATGTAGGCTACTTTCCCGACGCATACAAACGGCAAAAATGACCTTTATTGCCCAACCTGGAAAGCTCACGACGAGGAATGAGAGTTATCGCCCAATATCTTTTCTGGAAATTGGGGGGAAACTCTTAAAGAAAATACTAAAGAAAAGACTCGTCGAGCACTCGGAGGAAAATTCGTTCTACACCGAACAGCAATATGGCTTCAGAAAGAAGAGAAACACCAAGATGGCAATAAATGTCATCACGGAAAAGATTGCTTAAGCGAAGAAAAACAGGAGCTATGTAGACATAGTTAGCAGGGACGTGTCAAAGGCATTCGATAAACTATGGCTAAGGGGGGATGCAATACAAGATCCTCCAGCTGGGTTTGAGCGCAAAACTTGAAAAGATCTTCGGTGATTATGTCATGGAGAGGTCAGCCTACATCATTATAGAGCGCACGAACGGTCTTGCATTTAGTCTGAAGGCAGGATTGCCTCAAGGCAGGATTGCCTCAAGGCAGGATTGCCTCAAGGCAGGTGCCTCATTCTAACCCTATACTCGATATATACAGCCGACATTCCAGAGCCAACCCATCTCTCTAGCCTGAACATCCAGTTCGCCGATGATATAAGTGAATATAGAAACGCGCCTTAGCAAGCTCGAATGACTGCCGAGGAAATTAGAAAAATCAAAGCTTATGAATCAAAATGGAAAATTCGAACTAATGGCGACAAATTCAAGATCGTCTCATTAGGGATAAGAAAAACAGCAAATTTGAGAGTGGCGGATACGCGTTATCTCTACACGAACTAGTGCAATGTACTCGGAATGAAGGTCACTTCTAATGGGTACAAGAAGTACTTCACAGAACAGATCCAAAAGGCATCTTCGTCAGTGAGAAACCTATACAGTTTCAGAAACCTCAGCCAAAAGAACAAAAAGAATCTGTATCTGACGCTAGTCAGACCCACCCTCATCTATTCCTCAGCATCTCTGTTCGGAGTCTATAAAACAGCACAAAATAATTGCAAAAGATACAAAATAAGCGTATGTATCTCATTACCAATACACGAAGGAGGGAAAGGAAGAAGCAAGTGGATCTGCACAGAGCGATCTTAAAGGAAAGAGCGTCAGATGAGAAAGAAAAAATTACAATGTATAGCAACAAGGAAATTAGAGCACTCATCGCAGAAAACCAACAAGGTCCCAGTCGCACAAGATTCCCAAGCTTGAAGACGCAATTTTCCCATTTTCTGCATAGGAATATACTATCGACCAAAACCGATGATGAAAAGCAACCAATAATGACGAACTAACTGATTTCACCTCAAGTCCAAAGAAGTCAACATCAACCTAGTAGAGAGAATGATGAAGAAAAAGATGAAGAAAATAGGTAAGTACGAATCACAGAACATACAAAACACATACTAAACAAGCAAAGATGAATATAGCAAAACATTTATAAAAGCAAATAAGATACACGTAAGAATTGATGTAGAAACAAAAAACAAAAAACAAAAAAATACATAAAATGAATCAAAACAACCAAACTATACTTCAAGTTAATATTGAAAAAGCTAAAGTAGTACAAGGATCTAAAGTTTTGAAAGCCTTATAATAATAATATATATATGCATACATACTTGTCTACATATATATATATATATATTTTCATATATAAACAACAATAATAATAAAACAAACAATGAAAGAGATTAGCCCGATCTCCAGGCACCTTTGCAAATCTTGCACCCCTCAGAATTCCTTATTTCACCAATATTGCCAAACCGCACTATTCTAATACCACTATCTTTCGCACTCACATACTCACCACTTCCCTAAAAACAAACCAAAACAAAGGTTATAAACCCATACATTTTTCTTTTTAGTCGCTTACGACTCTATATCTCACTAGGTTGGTTGGTCGGTCTGAGGACAATATTCTTCCAAGATTAGCCAGAGAATTATTTTGTTTTGGCAATAATATCATAACTATTTGCCTGATTCTAACGATATTTGAAACACTAATGTTGTTTAACATTCCTCTTCGAATGATATAATTTACTTTGTTTTTATTGATTTTGCTATATCTATTTTAATTCCTTCTT
Source organism: Ceratothoa steindachneri (assembly GCA_963969495.1). Classification (NCBI taxonomy): domain Eukaryota; kingdom Metazoa; phylum Arthropoda; class Malacostraca; order Isopoda; family Cymothoidae; genus Ceratothoa; species Ceratothoa steindachneri. The sequence continues at coordinate 143,699,019 of OZ018326.1, read as the reverse complement.
AATCTTTATTTGATCTTGTTTGGTTTTATTTTGCGTTCTTCCCTTTCAAATATAAAGGATCATTCAACAAGGACGCTCGAGTTCTGTCAGGCGATATCGGCCATTTTGTTAAAGCCACATCTGGCAACCCGAACATGAACTCTTTAGTAGTACTTGATGTAATAATCAAAATCAGTGCTCCGTTCGACAGATGTTCCGCGCATTACGTGATTTCTATCCTCGCCACAGCGATGAGGCCCATTTTAGGATGAATGGATTTGTGAACAAGCAAAATTGTAGGATTTTTGACAAAAAAAATCCACATGAAATACACCAGCACCAATTGCATCCCAACAAAATCACTGTTTGGTGCAGATTTTTGTCTAACGGAATCATCTTTCCGTATTTTTTTGAGAATAAAGATGGGATTTCCATAACCGTCAACGGCGAGACCTACAGATCGATGATAAGCAACTTCTTGTGGCCTCAACTGGATTATATGGCTGATTTGGATACTCACGACATGTGGTTCCAACAGGACGGCGCTACGTGCCCCACTGCGTACGCCACGATAGACATTTTGCACCAGCGATTTCAGGGCATGGTCATCTCGCGCGGTGGCGACGTCAACTGGCTACCGAGTTCATGCGATTTAACGCCATTAGACTACTTTCTTTGGGTCTACCTTAAATCGCAGGTCTATGCGAATAATTTGCAAACAGTTGGTCCTTAAAGTCAACATAACGAACATCATCTAGCAAATTCCGCCAGATTTATGCGACAAAGTCATCGAAAATTGGGCCACCCGAATATGTTCCACCAAGCAAAGCCACGGCGGACATTTGAACGACTTAATATTCCCAACCACACAACTTGTTTTATTTACATCTCAAAATCAAGTGACCTTATTGAAAGACCCTTTATTTATGCAATTTTTAGTATCTCAGGAAAATTATTAAGAGGCAAAATAATTGCCATAAGACCAGTGTAAATCTAAAGAAAGTGAATATTTTTTACGAAAAGAAAAGGAATCCCGAGCTTGATTACAATATATATATATATATATATATATATATTGACACTGACCACCATCTGAGGACAATATGTATATAATTAATGTGATCGCTCTGAACGTTTATCGAAAAAATAAAGATGATGGCGCCGCCTACTTTAGGTTATTTCCGCCAGAAATTAACATTTTTTATTTAGTTAATTGTGGGTGGTTGCCCCTCTCACACCCGCGCACTTTTAAAAAAAATTCGTAATATTCCTAATACGATAGGCTAACATTAGATTTGAATGCAAAATGCCATTGCTAAATCTTGGTGGTGCTATCGTCATCTTAAATTACCTATTAAATAATCACTTCACGTCAAAAGCAAAACCATCTCCACCTTTTACTATTATAATCGAGCCGCGCTTCTTTTACCAGCAGTCGCAAATCTTTCTTTTAAAATGAGGCCATTATCTATGAAAATTCATTAAATTGACCGAGGAAATAAGAAAAGTCGTTGACTAAAGTCCAATAAACCGATTGCATCAGAATCGCGCTCTTTTAACTGCTTGGCACCAGGGTTTTCAATGTTTGAAACAAGTTCGAATTAATGGTTGGCACTGTGTGATACTAATGATTTATTTTAGGTAAGCGAAACATAAAAAGTTTTATACATTACTAAACATAAAACTCAATGCATTACTAAATACTATAATTGAGTAGAACAGCAAGTTTTTACTAAATAATAAAGAATAAAGGCTAAAATCAAAATAACAACAAATCAATTAAAACGACCCCTTAGACCGGTCGTCTACGCATGGGAACAAATATTCTGTAGAATAAACGTTCTTCTAAGGAATGCTTCGCTAGGTCAATCGGAAAAATTAAACGAGAGAAATTAATTTGGAAATAGGAATACAAATGAGAAATAGAGTTAAATGCACTGTAAAATAATATATATATATATATATATATATATATATATATATATATATATATATATATATATATCAAGAACGCGAGAAATAAATCAATAAATCAGTCTGCAAAGATAGATAAGATGAACAATAACTATTTCATCGTAAAAATGTATTTTCCTAATTGCGTAAAAATCCGTGCAGGGGTGAGGATCGAACCAAGTTCACAAAGGCAGCGAGTAACCGTGGACTAATTAGTTGCTTTAATTGAGATTGAACAATCGCTCGCTGCTTATGTGTGTTTTCCTTGATCCAACCGTGCCTGTTTTCTTTTTTACAACTACACTCTCAGAATAAATTGGTAAGATAAGGGTAAGAAAAGAGTGAACTTAGTGTCACAAATAGCTTAGCCTTTTAATTGTTAAGAGAGCGCGATTTACCCTTTTCAAATATTGGTAAATTAGATTACACTTTGCCCTTAATTCATAAGGTGAAGTTACAGTCCATATATACCTCTTTCATTTACCCTTTCCCATATGGGTAAATTAGACTATATTTTGCCCTTTTTTGCATAAAGTAAAGCTCCAGCCCATATTTACCCATTTTTTTTACCTTGACTGCCAAATAAAAGGAAACAACCAAAATATAGAAATTTTCTACCAAATTTATTAAAAATATTCAGAATAACTAAATACAATGAAAAGATAATTACTAGTATCAAGAAAAATAAATGTTTACTATGTTATGGAATATAAATCAATCAATTAAATCTTAAAAAAACATTGCAAAAATAAAAATACAAGTAAATTCCTGATTGACATCTCGAAAGTATTAATTATTACATAAAATCTTCAATTAAATAAAAAAAAACAGATTATCGACATAGGTAAAGGTAAAGCAGTAGTTCATATAATATAAAATTTTATTGCAAATAAATACATTACTGTAATTTAGCAAAACTGCCTAACCCAACCTAACCTAGCTTAGCCTAACCTAGCCTAACGTAACCTAAACTAGGGAATCCCAAGCTTTTTGCAACATGATGCTATGGGGCTTGAACTTTTTGAGCCTAGGTTAAAAAAGAGATATTTTTCAACAAATAAATTGTTTTCTTAAGTTTCTTTGTGTATTCAATTCTAAATACACGATATGAATGGAAGAGAGCTCCACAAGCTGCGGTGGATTTTAGTGTTTTTCCTATGAGAATTGGCTCCCCATTAATATATAGGTGAAACCGCCCCGTATCCATAACCAACACTGGAGAATGCGCCTTAATATTCTTCTGGATGTAGAATACGGTCAATAAATAAATAGAAAAATAAATATATATATATATTATATATATATTCACAGGGTAAGAGATTGAACTAAAGCTTACAAAATAACTATAAGAAAAAGTTAGCAAGTTGCTTATTGTATTTATAAATTAATTAAAAAATAGATGAGAAATAAAATCCTTAAAGGAAATTTTCAATACATAGAGTAGATGGTGGGAACTAGAAGAAAAGTACCACGAAAAGGGAAGAAAAATCCTCCCATTTTTCTATTTTTTCGTTAGAAACTGCATAATAAAAAGAAAAAGAAAAAGACTAAATGGAAACATCCCTCAATGCTGTCAACTAAAATGGTTTGTTCATCTTCTCTGAAGAGTGACGGGATTAGTTGTACACCAAAAACAAATACAATCTCTGAAATACAAATTAAGCTAAACAGAATAAATTGCATAAACAATTCATTAAATATATTTTTCATCAATAAAACATGATGCACAACTGAATGCATGATTAGATTATATGTAGCACTGCATGTGTGACCCAAGATACAAGACCACAATCCTTGTAGAACTATACACAACAAAAAGGAAAGCATTGTGGAAAAAAGGTTTATGTTGATACAAACAAACAGAAAAACACATTCAGACAGAGACACACACACACACACACACATACACACACTGATTGACTGTGTTGCACGTGGCCAAGGGAATTAAATACTCTACTTATATATATTTTCAATATAATTCACACACCTAATGCTGCATTTTTCCTCTATGTAATTGTATAATTCAGTTGCTGTTCATTATTTTTCAATTTTCACTGTTACCAAGGCCCACTCACGGTGGGGACGTCTATGTAGGACCCTACAGTCAAGAAATTAATTATACCACCTTGTAGAAGAAAAAAGACTTCCCTAGGTGTATCAATTCCATTGAAGGGTCGAGTCGGATCTAATATTATGTGACCCTAATATTAACTAACGGCTAGTAGAATAATAATCTTCTGAAAACGGGTGAAAAAAGTTTCATACCTTTGGTTAGAGCTGTGGCTGGTCTGATGTGAAGAAAGCGAGTCGTGCTTAGCCAGGATGTAACAACAGTCTCGGTGTGTGACTTTTGCTGAAGAATGTATAGTCCGAGTACGTAGCTCAGCTTTGAGGGCAAAACAAAGAAAGCACACACGTGGAGAACGAGGAAGAGTAGATGACAGCTGGCACGGAAACTTTGAATGATCTTGATCTTGATGGTAGTGTGGGGGAAAGATACCCCAAACAGTGTTGTATGTCGGGTGGTTTATCGAAGAATTCATCTTTAGGCGATTCTGCCTAAGGTATTGATAATACTTAATTATGATTCAATTATTTTTAGCACTTTCTTTTCTTAAAAGTGTAATTATATATGTATGCATGCTTAACAGATGCAATTTTCATCAAGAAGAGACACCTGGCAATACTATTGGAAGAGTTACCTGATAATATTTGAATGCTGTTTACAACAATTTTCCAAGTTTTCAATCGCAGATACACTACATTTCGATTGTGTATCTGTTCTTCATTGTATTTTTGTGTTTTTCCAAAGAAAGATTTCCATTGTAACTCCCTAATGAAAAAATCTAGAACCTTGATTTAAGGGGGAACTGGAAAAAGCTATTTATAGAAGCATTTACCTTTTCCTAAAGGACAAATCTTGGAATGCGGGTAAACATTAACATAAATATAATTCTCTTTCGTAGATTACCATATGCTTTTCTAATTTACTTTTATCTTACCTTGCCTTTTTAACACTGAAGGAAAATACATTTTCTAAAGAAAAAATATCATTGATCCCCTCTTTCTTTGCGGTCTGTTTGATTCTAAATATATATATATATTTATATATATATATATATATATTATATATATATATATATATATATATATACATACATATATTCAGTGAAGAAAAACAATTCAAGCATCAAAGTTTTGGAAAAATTAGTATTCAAAATATAGGGAAAATGACATGGATTATATTAAAGCCACGTTTCGTTCAAACTATTGTGCAACTGTTTCTGGAGAAGGCTATTTTTATTTGAGAAAAACACGATCGCCTCCTGCTATACAAGATTCTTCAGTTTATTCAGGAGCTTCTTTGCTTTCGTCAAGTTGTTCTCCTTGGTTAGCAGCATTTGTGTCTTGCACTTCCATTAGAGTAGTAGCAAAGTTCCTGGTTTTGGGATAGTTCATTGTGTTCACTACTCACCCATAACCTTTGCCAAAGCTTAGCTTCCCTTCTTTGCCTCTTCCGTAGCCTTCTTATTCAGTTGTTGGATGAATTCCGGCAAGCGGACGCAGTCAGAACCCCTGTTGTTTTCATTTCTGCTCATTACGGCTTAGTGGCCTTCGTTGCAGCAGTCCTTGTCACGTCTTACAGCCTTTCCAATTTTAATACAGCATTAAGAAACAGTCCTGATGTTGGCATTTTGATACCACGAGCGAAGTATCCATCATGAAGCAGTTAACTCTTTTCCAATATTCAGATGGCTCCCAGACCTCCATGTTAACTAACTTTTTCTCAACTAAAACATTATTCTGTATGCTATCTAACGCCGTTGACTCTTCACCGATACATCAAACCTTTCATCTAAATAAACAATACACGTTAAGTTTAACCCAAACACCCTGTATCTATGTTGGTATTCGCCTGCGCTTTCTCACTCAATGATCAGCAAATCGTATTTAATTCATAACATTCGCAGCGTTTTCGTGCGGAAATGAAATAAATACAGTATATGACATGTGTGAATATAACGCACGGTATCTCTTATCTGATTGTACGGAGACGATTGAAAGGGAGAGAAAAAGAAATAGAGGGAGAGAATGTCTGTGAGAGAAAAAGAAAGATGGAAAGAGTGTCTCTGCTTATGTGTGCAATTACTCCTTGGTTGAGAAGAGTTGTAATGTACTCTTGACATTATTAAGAGCTGATTCTAAATCGTTTATACAATATCATCACTAGGTGAATTTGGGCCAAATAAGATTTCTTATGTATATGACTTTGGGTTGTAATTTAAAAATTTCCTTTATCACAATTTCCACTTGATTTTTTTAAATCAAATATGTTCAAATTGCAATTACCCCTTGGCTGAGAACAGTTTCATGTTGTACTCATGACATTATTAGGAGTTGATTATTAATGGTGTATATAAAATCCTCAGAAAAATGATTAGTAAAACCACGAGGTTTTTGTAGTTGCCAACAAGATTTGAATTTGACCAAATATACAAGTAGTCACGGATTAAGTTACGTTAATCTAACTCACCCATACAGAACCATAATACAGTCTATGTAAATTGAACAACTAGGATTTAACCGATCTATTAATTTCGGTAGCGGAAATCAGGGTTTAGTTAACCAAACTATAAATTATTATTGAAATACGCATAAGATTAAAAAATAAATGCTTCATAGAAAACGCGATTTTTTCAATAGTTGTCCTCTGGAATTTACGTAGAGCGAAAAATTCTCTAATAATACATTTAAAAAGTTCTGATATATTCCAAGAATAGAGTAGCCGCCTTTTATTTTTTAAATTCATCTTTAATAAAGTAGTCTCTTATATGCCTATACCTATTAATATCTTACTCAAGTATACAAAAGTTAGAAATATCTTCACTCTGCTCAAAATATGATACACTATTATAAATTCTGTTGCCTCAAACTAGTGTGGAATAAATCTAGTTGATCCTTGACTATGAGGTATCTCAGTGATTATCACTAGAAGGACCGAGTGAGTAAATTGACGCATTTTCCAATTCGAACTATCCATAATTTAAGAATATTTGTTGAATTTGATTTCAAGGTTCATGACTTTTCCTGTCTTTAGGGTATCTATACACATTATTTATTATTGGAAGATTATATCAAATGAAAAAGTAGTCCTTATATTACCTTAAAGGCCCATGCACATTGAGAATTGTTACGTCATTAGTAACTAACTAAAAAGAAAGACACGGGTAGAGTGGGCAATGTTCTAAAACGATGTCTCAAGTAATCCGTCACTCTACAATTTGAATCGTGTTTAGTAGTTATATTATTGTGATATTGTGGAATTATGTTATTTACAACTTATTTTTAATACAAATGAATGCTAGTTATTCTAATTGAGGTAAAGGTTATGAAGTCATGAACATCGATAGTGAAAGAATCGATGGTGATTAAAGTGATTCTTTTGATTTATTTAAGCTTCAATTAAAAGTATCGTATGGTCTGATTTTTGAAAAGGAATTGCTGACATTTTTATTGAATGTAAGCTAAAACATCTTCCTAACTTAGTGCGTAATTTCAGTGGCGGCAATGCAGTACTAAATTCAAGTGATGATATTATTTTTTTAGGCTGTTGCAAATGTTTATTACTCATGATGTTATAATTTATTTAATAAAGTGAATAAAAGACATAGTAAAACATTTCTTTGATGCAAGTTATGATAAAAAAGGTGTAGTAAATAAACTAAAGCCAAAATATGTAATCAATGATGATACTTATACATTTATTGGGTTATTTTATTTTCCAAGCCTAACGAAATTCAGGAAAATGAATTTACATTGATCTAGATTACCACTTCAGCCTAGTGTAGAGTTTTTGTGTGTGCGTAAATCTTGAGTAGGTACATATTTGTATCACTAATGAAATTTCTAAGGTTTAGTGAAGTGTAAGATGAGACTAAATGTCCTACTAACACTACTGACACATTTTCGATGAACTTACAACCATTCCGATGCATAATATATATACTATTAGGTTTACCCCAATGTATCAGAATTAAATGCGCGCGATTTGGCCCCCAAAATGTTTGGTTTGTGGCAATAGTGAAAGAGACTTGATCTGGTTCTAACTATAACTTTTGCTTCTATTATAAGAAGCAGAGTAATGCAATTTCATCAGACTTTCGGCAACTTAGTGAAAGTTAGGCCTGAGTTCCATAGACAGTAAAGTTTAAATGGTACACGTTTAGCTACTATTTTAGATTAAGAATACTGTGATGACCAGCAATGTCTGATCAAACAAAGTCATTCCAAAAGAATTTAGCAATGAAAAGTTAGATAGTTACAATTCCTCATTCATGCCTAATGAAAACTCATATTCTTGTTCTATTTTTTATCATTCGTCCTTAAAAAGTAATAATGTTTTACTCTGCATTGAAAATTTCCTTACTAATTTAAGTGAAAAAAACGAACTGTTAAAAAAAATACTAAACCAATTTAGAAACAGAATCTGATTCAGCAGATGCTCAACTTTCTAATAATGATGACTAATTATTAAAAAATAAGTATAATAATGTTGACGAGAATAATCAATAATTTTACTCCTAATCTTATTTTTGTAACAAAGAATCAACTGACATATAAACTCTACGTCTCAATAATAAAAAATATAGCATCACTGATATCATAACAAATGCCTTTCTAATCTTCCAAGGTAATGATGGTTCTTCTTTGCAGTTTGATATCACCTTCCACCGTGTATGTAGTCGTTTGCAAGACATAATGTCCTAATATTTTAATCAGGCCAGATCCATACCCTAGAATCTCAAGTAATCAGAGAGCGTCCTCTTCCGAATATTATCTTTGGAGTATCTAGGGGTCTTTTGTTGACAACCTTATGCATAATGATGCAAGCGTTCTAGTAGATACAATGGTGACAACGATAAAAGCTTCCATGATGTATGTTACCTAAGTTCAATAACTTGCCCAATGAACAAAACCTCTCGTTTTTAAAGATATTCATCCATTTAGTGGACTAATTCTCGAGAGAAAAATACTTACGTAATGTTTATTATTATATGCAAATATATAAACTTCAATGTAACTAAAGAGTATGAGGTTGTTTGCATAATTTTTTTTTTTCCTATACTTTTAACACTGTCCAAAGAATATTCGCTTACACGAGTAGCTTCTCTTAATTGCAAACCAAACTTCATACTTTTGTCTACGATGCTTTTAAGTGAGCGCCACAGAACGAGTTTGCACATACCTCACAAAGAAGGCGAAGTATAACATCCGATATTTTCAAGTAAACAATAAAAACTGAGTGACTGGATAAACATCAATTATTCGCATAACCAAATGAATTAACGATCAACTCCACCTACATATTGAATAAATGGAACTTAAACACATATTATAACAAATCCGATTAAGATATATGATTGAATACACATGAACAAATGGTAAAATGACTTTGAATACCATATATGACTTGATCCAATCGTTAAACGATTAAAAGTCCCTGATTACTTTGGTCACCTGGCAAACATCACCTACAACTAACCATAAATGATAAAACATCTAAAAAAAGGAAATCAGACGCTCCTAGCTAAGTCATTTTCATTGAAATAGAATTTTTGTCTGTATTTAGATAGCACTATGTTACAAAATGCCATGCAGGAGTGCCAGACACAAAGATTCAAATTGAATGCAAGATATATATCATAGATTATCCAGACTACTCGGTACCTTTAACAAAATACGAGCTGAAAGCAATGGAAGAATATAAGAAGGATTAATGTGACTTGTAAGTTTTTTAGCAACACATAGAGAAACATTCTTTGGTTTTGTTTAACAATTCAACTAAATATCAGCCAGTTTCTTAAGATACGAACATCTTTCTTCTGAATGACTGGAGGCAGACCAATTAGCGTCTACTGCAACTTTTCCTAGCTTTTTTTTATCCTATTATATCTCCGCTCTTCTCCTATTTCCTTCATTCCTCTTCCATTTACCGGGTGTACCCTATTTACCTCGGCTCTCTTCAAAATTTGTCATTGATCTCGGCCACTTTTAAACCTATAAACGATCATCCTGGTATTAAAAATGTAATCTTTTATTATTAGAGAAGAAAAAAATGGTAAGAGATTCAAAATTAAATCAAACACAAAAAATTAGTTACTTAAATTGCTAAAAATTATTCATATGTTAAATACTATAAATAGAATGAACAACTACTTCGATGATTTTGTTTCGAAACATCTTATTATGGATGAGCCTGCCGTATAGCTATATTTAAACTAAAGAAACAAGATTTACTCTGCCTTTAGAGGACACTTAGTTTTGACAGAAGATTTTTGAAAAATTGAGTTTATATGGCGCATAAAAATCCTAAATCCATAAATCCATATTGGGTAACGAGAAGTTCTGACTCATTAATTTTCTGGGAAGGAAACATAATTCTAATTGAGTTTGTGTATAGATCTACTTTTTATTATTAAGAAAACAATTGAAATCATTACCATTTATCTGAATAATCACCCAATAAAACAAAATCAAAGCACATTACATAAAAAATAATTAAGAGAAAATATTGGCGCAGTGATTATACGTCAAAATTTGCTTTCCAAAACGTTTGTTCGGTCTATATTTGAAAAAACTTTAAGGCCATTAGACTGATCTTCATTAATTAAGCAATTGTGGCCTTATTAAAGTTCTTCACCATTCTGCCTTGTGGTGAAAGATAAGTGAGAGCAGGCAACGTGCAACTCAATAAAGCCAAAGTTAAGCATTATTTAGTTTTCCTAATTAGTTAGAGAATGTGAGTTTTTAATATTTTAAAGTTAACAGCGAACACTCCTTTAAGCTTGGTCGCAATCTGTTGTACGTAGAATAAGAATTCAAAGTTTACCTCGGAAAGAAAGATTGAATTACTTAAAAAGGAATATACAATTATGAAAGCTTTTAAATTTTTAATTTGATTATTCAAATAACATTAAGCATTCCCATTTTCAAATAATATTATTTATCCTTTTCCTGAAGGTTATATATATATATATATATATATATATATATATATATATATATATATATATATATATATATATATATATATATATTAATATATATATATATATATAAATAAATTTCAAAGTAAATTTTACGATATTCATTTTGCTCGTAATTAAAAATTATCTACTTCTTTATTTTTACCATGAATTTTGGTCTCTCGCGTTGTAGACGTATTTTGAATCTTACTCTACACAATATATGGTTGCTCATTTATGGTCCCAAAAAATATGTCCTGTTCCCTGACAATTAGTTTTCAGATATATGTTCTAGGTTTGATTGATTTTTAGAAGGTTTCTGCTTGCTTTATGATTTCAGTGTCTAAATTTCATTATTTATCTTAAATAAATTAAGTATTAATCATAAACTCGTGTTCCCTATTTACATGTTTCAAAACTCTCCCGTTAAAATTATTTATATGCTACCATCATGGATGGCATCAAAAGGTATTTTTTAGGAATAATTAAACTTCAGCAAATTAAGGGATATAATCCTTTCTCATCGAGAAGGCAGAGGTTGCTTAATTTTCCTTCGTTAAATCCAATTTCCTTTTCTCTTTATTACAAAGATACGAAAATACATTTTATTAAGAAGAAACTTAGTTTTTATATCAGGGTCCTCAACTTAACCTACTTTTATATTTATATTTTTTACTAAATTAGTTTAACTTAAATTATGATGATGTATGCTGCGTATGTTTTAAAAATCATCAATCTAGTTACAGAAAGTTCATTGTTATGTATGGATTTTAGAACGAATTATTGCTTACTCACTCGAAGGCATTCCTGTATACTGCGTGCCATATTTACATATATTCAAATCACTGTTTTGGCGTGATTTGATGAATCTTCTTTATGTTTTAAGTATGTGCATATTCTAATTTAAATTATACCAGAAAGTTTATTTCCTGCAATTTGCCGCAGTCTTTTTTTTTGGCAAATGATAGATATCCATTAAGTGGAAAAAGGTGTGAAAAAGGCATGAATGACATAATAATGTTACTAAACAAATATATAAAACATTAAACAAGAATTATGTACTTAAATATTCAATCTTTCCTACATAATATGGTATAGTTGAAAGCAACTTAAACCATTAACGATGTCATTATTATATCAGGAAAAATTATTTCCTTTTGCATTAATCACTAGAGATAGCCATAACTCCTACATTTTTCGATTTAAATTTTCCGTCCTGATACTTTCAAAATGAAACAGCGCGTTATTATTCATAAAAAATGCCTTTCTTTAAAAGTCCATACATTTATTCTTAAAACATTGAAAAGGTCTGTTTAATCAGTCGCATTCATTTTTAATCCCTGTTCAATTGTAAAAGACCACCTACGTCTATTTCGAGCTTAACTGGCTGAAAACAAAGACCAGCCTTATGCCACTGCCATCTACTCTTGCCACAAGGAAAATCTATGTGTTTTCTTCACATACCAGTTTGTATTTGTTTGTCATGATAGAGAGACAAACAGCTTTAAAATTGTTCACCTACTTGTAAAATATTTTCATAATGAATATTTACGCACTACCGATTCCTAGTTAGAGGAGTAACTGGTGAATTATTAGATGGTTTCCTAATCTCGGACTATCCTTTGAATGAAGCAGGATTTTAAAAAAGGACTTACTGGTACAATTGTTACGACAGTTATTTTTAGTTATATTCAGAATATATATATTAATTGACATAGGGTTTGAATATTGTCTACTTCATGTTTTTTTCTGCGACGAAGCGCCAGGTCAAGGTCTTTCTTTTTTTTAATAGGAGTAAAGTTCAAGTATACCCATTCAGGGCCATGCAATGACCCATATGACCATGAGACATATGGTTATTAACCCTGGAGACTTTAAATCTGCCATCGGATTTGGCGCTGGGTGGCGCCATCTAGTGGCGGAAACCTCATTTAGCCATATAGCCACTCAAAGGCACTTGTTAGTAATTTGAACCATGGAAACTATCAATGAAATAACCATTTATCATCTTATCACAAAGCGCCGCAGGTCATTGGAGGCACATCCCCCTTTTGTTTATTAATTCTATAGATATTGAATATGATTACTTAACTCTGATTCCTAGTCACAACGGTCATCAAAGATTTTCTTACTGATGTGGAGCATGCACAAACCACGGTGGAACGAGTTGTCTGGTGGATGTCCTCAGTCATTTCCATTCACATACTTCATTAAATACATAGATAATAAATACCATGTTATTTAATGTTATTTTCCGTCGGATTTAAAATATATCAGTCCTAAATCCACGAAATCCGCCAAAGAGTCTTGTACCTTGGAGAAACAGGAAGTTTAAACATATTTTTAAAATTATTTTAAGAACACAATGTAATGTTAAATAATTTTTAGCATAAAAGGATGGAAAAAAGTATATGTTACAAGAAGGTATAAATAATATTCTATTAGATCTCATTTTGCTTTGATGTCATGACAAATTTTAGATATGGCATTATTGGAAAGGGCACGCAGGGCTGCGCTGATTGGTTCTCGCATCATTTTTTCGTTCAGCATGAGATTTGGTATAACCCCTCCGTCCAAGTGTTGCTCACACACCAGATTCAAAGTTGTTCAAATATGGAGAGCTGGGAAGCCAAAGTTATTTTATAAATCCCCTTAAAATTTGCCTGTCACCAGTCTTGAACATTTTTGGCTGTTTTCTAGGTTGCTACCTAGATGAAGAAGGGCTACATCCGATTTTCTTATGGTTGCAAACAAGTAGGCATAAATTTCCTTTCAAGATCTTCAAATAAGCATGGTTATTTATCTTTAACCCCCTTAAGCTTCACTGAAGAGAAGAAGTGTTTTTTGGGCGGTGTGATTACGCACGTCACCAAATACAAAGCTGGATTTTGACTCTTTAATTATATCCACTGTTTAATAGGAATCTTACTTTTATTTTGTGGATAAACCCGATCCTAGACACTGAGCCACTTTTCATCCGTCCACAGAACTTAAGGATGGGAGTCAGCAAGTATCCTTTGCAGGAGAAGCCCTGCTAATTTGACTCTCTTAATTTTGGTTGGGTTGGAAAAATATCTTATGTGTTATCTTGATAGATAAATTTTTGGATCATCGTTGAAAATTTGTAACTGTTCTAATGGAACACTTTGCTCTCTAAATCAATCTTTAGTGACCATTCTTGGATTTCACTTAATCCTTTTTAGCATTTTCTTTATAAGGTTTAAAGTTCTCACGGATCAGTGCAAAGTGGCCTCACTATTGAAAGGGAAGAGTATGGGTCTTCAATCATTTTGATAGCTTTAAAACCCTCAGCTTTTTACACATTAGGGTTCAACGTTGAATATATATTTATTGTATTTCCGCCTTTATACCCATGCAGGAGTGCTTGGGTATAAGGTTGTCTTGCAGCACGCGCCACGCCGTACTGTGACTTGCAGAAAAAACATTTGCTGCAGCGCGTGTGCTTGTTGTTTGATCATTATGAAAATATTTAAGTATGTCGTCATTCATCTCAGGATCTCTTACACTTATAGGGTGTAATGATCCGGTTTCACGCAGTCTCCTATGTATGGCTGCAAATGTTTGATGCAGATGCACATGGCTGTTGGGATATATTTTACTGTACATTCTCGCAGCCCTCCTAAATTAAGTGCATATCTGCAAGTTCACTATTCGGTAGTTGGTCCATTGTGGTTCAAGGCTCATTGGAAACTACCGCCCCGAGTGCATCTGTATCTTTGCTGTCGAGTTCAGTAGCCTACCAGCCTGGAATTTAGATGCAAAGATGAACAGTTTAATTAAATCGTACTTTAACATTTCAAGTCTTCGTAACTTTTAAACTAAATATTTTTGGATACCCCTCTATAGAGTAAATTATTCTTAGTTAACCTGAAGGAACCTTAGGTTAAAGTTTGTTAAAACAATTCTGAAACACACTGCATTAAGGTCTGCTCTTTGCCTATTAATAAACATATCGAAATCAAAAACTATTATCACAATGGGTATTGAATATGTCTACATCTAAAATACAATAACAAACTAAAATAACGTTTTATATGATTATTGTGGGCCAAATTTGAGTCTGCGAGTGTGATACTGAGAGAAGCATTTCTTATTCATTATCTTCCTGTAATAACAGTAAAAAAATATAGAAATGATCGCATGTTCATTAGTTATAACCAAAGGCTGCCTAATCTGGTGTTTGAATTAATGCAATTTATTTTTTTAATATTTTCTTTAAACCTTTAGTTTTTTATATTCCTTGTTCGAGCCTCTCATTTATGTAGAAATTTTTTCTTCTCTGTCTCATCTTATTTAAAAAAAACTAACAACTTAATTATTGGAATAAATCAACAAGTTCTTATCCCCCCCACTTCTATAATTAGGCAAGGTTCACTTCATTAAACGTCTCGATTCTACATATACCACATAGTCGTTAAGATCCAATCAACTTAATTTTTTCTATTCTTTGGGAAAAGAAATATATTATGACTCTTTTAATGGATATAAATTGTTATTCATTACTTTACTAAATAAATACATCTCATTTCATACTTAATTAATCAATCTACCTTCCAAACGCTTTATTTGTACTTCCATGGTTATTCCTTTAGAAATATGTAGGGGAATCTGGAAGGGATTGAGCCATAAGCATATTAACTAACTATAGAAAAAACCGAATTGCCTTTCAATTTAGAATGTTATATAAATTTTAAGTGCTATTTTTTCCTTTTGGAGAGACGAAGGGCGGTTTTTATTTGAATTGCTCAAGGTAAGTCTGACGGGAATCTAGCTATTCCACAGTTGCCATCGAGATATAACCCAATATTCCAATATCTCGAAAAGCAAGAAAGTAATCATTACCAATAATTATCAATGGATAATAATCCTGTAGCTAAAAATAATTCGCTTTTATTAATTTTGCTTCCAATTTCCTTTTAATTTAAAGGAATTAAACACTAGTCTGCTTGATATTGGCTGTTTGGGTTGTTTTAAGTGATTGCAAATGAAATTTTGGCGTTGAATTTAAATAGACAATCCAATTTTGAGAGTAGGTCTGTTTTATTTCTAAAACACTCTTTAGCTTTAGGCCTTTTTTACTTTTCAATGCAAATTTATATGTATATGCTGTAACTAGTCTTGGTTTTTCAGAGAGCTTTCTTTTATAAATCTAGATTTGGATTTTAAAGTAGACAGAAAACGTTGTATTATAAGATTATGACTATTCATGTGTTTTAAATCACAGTATGAATAAAAAAATAAAAAAATAGTCCCAATTGTTTTTGCTACCTATGTGTTAAAGTTGCGCTCCAATGGGCAACAGTCGAATATGACAGCAATTGTAAAAACGTGCTATAATGCGTATTTCGGCATGATTATAGGAGAACGACAGAAGGATTTGCTCTTCACATAAGTTGCTGCCGAACATGTACCGAATACTTCAGACAGTTGAGATTGGGAAACTTCCAGTCTTTACCCTTTAGTATACCTCTGGTTGGAGTGAGAAAAAGGAGCATTTAAGAAATTACTACTTCTGCATGACGAGGTTAATAGGTAGGTCATTATTGCAACCTTTTGCTGATTTTACAACGCAGAGATACGCAATCTGAAGGCAATGGAAGCTTTCCTAAATTTAAAAGCTAATTGGCGTTTATAAGTCAAAATCATTTCCAAGCCAATGATTAAAATGACTTAATCAAATCTTTTGTAAAAAATATTTTAAAATTTTGGTTTTCACATGGTTACCAAATTAAATGTAGTAATTATAAGGGTTGCTTACTTAGATAACAGCCACTAATTTCGCTTGAAACTAGTTCATCCTGTCACCAAAAGTCAGGTAACTAATGTTAAATACCCTTTTTTGCCCCCTGCCGCAAAGCCCCCATTAAGAAAGTATTCTAGATCCAGAATTACATGAAAGCTTGGATCTGGATAAAGTCAGTGATCATAAAATAAACATTGAGAACAATTATTAACCTTTCATTTTACCATCATCTAGTTCCAATGAACCGAAACCATTAAAACTAGCACAGCTCAATGATCTCACAAGATATTTTAGAATATCAAAAGATTGGCCTCAGATCCATCGATTTCCTCCCAAATTAGAAGTTTATTGAAGGATTCCGAGTTTGAGCAGACTATGGATGAAATAGAAAATAAAGCTTTTATAGATTTCAAATTAATTTTTATTAGCATTTTGGGAAAGCAACGAAGTCAGCAGTACGAAGCCATCGTTATTAGTCCCCTGGAAAGCTTAAAAAAAACGGGAACTCATTGAGGATAAATTGTCTATTTTGAGCTCTCAATTGAATTTCTTTCCTGAACTTGTAAGAATTATGGTGAGGAACAACAGAAAGGATTCCAGCAGGATATTTGAGCAAGAGGAGAAAGGTATCAACTTTTCTAGGTCATCAGCATGAGGGACGATCACTTAAGCCTTCTTTTCTCACTAATAAATAGACCATCCGCGCGCGCATTTCCCGCAATTCTCACATTTCCAGGAACTCACCCGAAGATAAATTCGACATCTGCTTGGCTTGCCAAAACGTGGCGTCACGGATATCGCGAACCAGTAGATGCGGAGATTCCAATGCCGCGAGAGGACTCGTCGCTATAGATAACAATCCAATCTTCGAACCGGGCACGTCGCGTTATCTTCCGTCCGAGGGGTCTATTGCAACCAGCTTGGCCGTGAGGACAGACGCAGTGCCTGGCAGAGCCCTGCTGACTTCAAACAGAGGGGATACGCATGGAAACCGAACCCCTCTTGCATTGTAGGGAAATGAGTTGATTTTACATTGTTGCTTTACCATTTTTGATTAGATGAGTGTCAGATCATTTAGAAGGGAGGTGTTGCCCATTGCTATGTTGATCTCAGAGCATATCATGCAATACGAACGGTAGGTTATGGTTGCTAGGTTGGTGATATTTTCTGTGGTAAGTTCAGATTAGCACGGCTCTCAAAATGATTAATTTTCAATGCGTTTTTTCTCTCTCCCTCTCTTTTTCTATCTATATATCTATCTCGCTCACTCTTTCTCTCTCTCTCTCTCTCTCTCTCTCTCTCTCTCTCTCTCTCTCTCTCTCTCTCTCTCTCCCTCTCTCTCTGCCTGGTATTAATATTTTGGTCAAATTCTTTTTTGGGGGCGAATGGAGAGGATTTTTATGTAACACAGATTAAAGAAAATAATGAATGTGCTATTCACTATACTGCAGAGTCAAGATTTTTTTCAGCAGAAACCATGGCTGAGAATCTCAGATAAAGGTGACAAAAGGACCTAGGATTCAACCTTTTACTCCTTTCAATTCTTATTTAACCCCCTACCTTGTGAAAGTAGACAGTAACCAATACTCTTAATTTTTCAATAAATATTGTTTCAAACTACTTATTCTATTTAATAGCCTATTTATATTCAATAAAATAGGCCAGTCAAATAGATTATTATCAGGTAGTCAATTTTGATCATGCATATTTTAGGGAGTTTTGGTCACCTCAGTTGGTCTAGGTCGAAAATTCAATTCACAATCGAACAGAAAAACCTCAGCTTCAGCCGGTTCGCCATATATAGTATATATATATATATATATATATATATATATATATATATATATATATATCTTCTGCGAATGATCTCTCTCTCTCTCATTCGTTCTAAGAATCAAAAGAGTAACAAGGAGAAACAAGGAAAGGAAATACCCTAGGAGACCTTACGGTCCATTCATCGAGGGTACCTTTGGACTAGCAATCGAGCAGGCACATGGCTGCTCAATTGTTTTGCGTCCCTAAATGGCCACTTTTCAAGACTTTGTCTAGTCTTGACTTGAACTGGTCAACAGATTTATTGTTGACAACTTTCACTGAAAGTGCGTTCCACTTACCGCAGATACTCTAAGTGAAAGATTTCCCCACATATTGCGGTTGTAACGCTTCAGTTCAAGTTTGAAGCCGTGATTGCGCGTTCTGTTCTCACTCAGTGTGAAAATATCCTGGTAGTCAACATTGTTGAACCCTCAAAGTATTTTGAAAACTTCCATAAGCTGACCACGCATTCTACGGGTTTCCAGCGAGAACAGATCTAATTCCCTTAGTCTATCCTCATAACTTTTATGTCGGACAGAGGAAATGAGCTTGGTTGCCCTGGCTTGTATGCGTTCCAACTTTGCGATTTCCTTTCGAAACGAAGGACTCCAAAATTGTACGGCATACTCCAGGTGCAGCCGAACGAGGGAGTTGTACAGACCAAGTACTATCTCCTTGTTACGGTATCCAAACTGGCGCTTTATGTAGCCTAACATCCTTTGGGCATTCTCCTCTGCCTCGATGCACTGATTCAAGAACTTAAGGTCGCTAGTAATAGTTACACCCAAGTCCTTCTCAGTTTGACTCGATTTAAGAGCAGTGCCCTTAAGAAAAGAACTGAGATTGGGGGTTTCGTTCGGTGGCCGATATGCATTACTTTACATTTGTTCACGTTAAAAGGCATTTGCCACGTGTCCGACCACTCCCCAATCTTCCCAAGATCTTCCTGCAGGCGGGCAGTGTTTACATCCTTTGCAACGTTCATACCAAGGTTGGTATCGTCGGCAAATTTGGAAATCTTGGCAACCATGTCACCGTCCATGTCGTTGACGTAGATGATGAATAGTAGTGGTCCCAGGACATAACCTTGAGGCACCCTGCTAGTAACGGGCACCCACTCAGAAGCCTGTCCATTCACCACCACCCGTTGCCGTTTGCCACTTAGCCAGTTCTCGATCCAGCCGGCTACTTTTCCGTCTATGCCCAGCGCTCGCACTTTCCGGAGAAGGCGGTGGTGTGGTACCTTATCAAAGGCTTTCTGAATGTCTAAGTACACCACATCCACCGCCTTGTACCAATCGCGCTCACTGAACACGAAGTGGAAGAATTCCACAAGGTTCGTCAGGCATGATCGTTGCCTTCGGAAACCATGCTGGGAACTCCTGAGTAGCAAGTTGGACTCTAAATACGACGTCATTTTGTCCACCATAATGCTTCCAATGAGTTTACCGACTATCGAAGTCAGACTGATGGGTCGGTAGTTTAACGGTTGGCTACGGTCCCCTTTCTTGAAGATAGGAGTCACCTCCGCTTCACGCCAGTCTCAAGGAACGCATTCGGTCCGGATTGACATGTTGATGATTGCGCTCAGGTGTCGTGACACTTGATCGCGCACTTCTTTCAACACTTTAGGTAGAAATCCATCCGGGCCAGGTGACTTATTCGTCATTAGGACACTGATCTTCTTTTTTATTTCCCCTTCGGTAAAGTCCATATCCTCCAGCTTTTCCCCCGAGTAGGAATCCATTGGCTGGGGGATGGGACTACACTCTTTAGTAAACACTCAAGAGAAGTAGTCGTAGAGCAGGTTAGCATTTTCTGCATCTGAATGCTTTAATGCCCCCTCCTCATTTCTCAAAGGGCCAATTGTTCAAAGGATTGGTTTACGACTGTTCACATATCTAAAATCTCCTAGGGATTCTCTTTACAGAGTCTCGCCACCCGGAGTTTTTCAGACCGCTTAGCCACCCTTATGCTGGACTTCACTCTCCTGGCTAGCCTCTGGTATTCGTCAAAGTCGCCCGAGATCTTCGATTGCCGGTACACAGTTGTCTTCTTCCTAAGCAGTTGGTCGATTTCTCGATTAAACCACTTTGATTGAACAGAAGACCGACGGGGACATTTCAAAGGGATAAAACGTGATTAAAGACTCATGAACTTATTTTTGAAACTGTTCTACGAGTCTTCAACAACATCACACACTTCTAGCCTTGCGTCCGTCAGTCCAGCACGAAGACCTGCAAAGTCTGCTCTTTTCAAATCGAGTTTCCTCGATTTACTAGTTGCAGGCCCTGCCTTCGGGACTTTGACTACAAATCTAATTAGTCGGTGTCACTGCCACCGAGCTCTTCGCCAACAGAGAGGTCCTCAACGAGGTCATCCTCAGAGGTGAAAACTAAGTTGAGGATATTGTCTCCTCTCGTTGGCTCTCTCACCCATTGAGTCAGGAACTTGTTTTTCGCGAACTCCAGGAGTAGTGCGTTCTCGCCACAGGGTTCTCTGGTTTCCTAGTCAACTTGTGTGTTGAAATCACCCATGACGATACACACTCTGTCTTCAACAAGTTCTCCTAGTAGCTGGTACAGATCTCTGTCCTTTTCAACGATTTGGGCAGAAGGGCTATAAAGCACCAGGGTCCTGTATTTGGCAGGACCTATCTCTAGGTCAACACCTAGTAGTTCATGGTCAGATACGATGTTGCAATCCGTCGAGTTGAGAGTATCCTTGACATACAACATCACACCGCCAACCTCTCTGTTGTGTTACCATCAATTTAATAATTGAACAAAATCTAGATCAATTTTGATCTGCTGGCAGAACTTTTCATATATATTGGACACAAAGCTAACAAAACTATAAACAAATATAATTTCTGACTGTAATAAAGAATAACACTGGTAAACAAATTTTAACTTTTTTTTTGCTGACTTAAGTTTAAGACGTGTTCTCTGGAAATTACGGGTCAGAGAGTGAGAAAAATGGCAATACTTTTCCTCTATCACGTCAAGTTTTTATTTATGGACTGGTACATATTGGTCCAACTCATAGTAGCAGGTTATCTTACGACAAAGTGAACGGAAGTGGAGGCGTTTGGTATTATTCTTATTTTATTTTATCTGGGTATTTTGACTTCTCCTTATACACATCTATATATAAAGCAATTATGTATAGTAAAAATTGTGTTTTTTCAGATTTGTTTTAGGAAATAATATTCAGTAGTGTGGTCTCATTACTAAGGAAATATTTGAATTATCCTGACTCG
Source organism: Ceratothoa steindachneri (assembly GCA_963969495.1). Taxonomy (NCBI): domain Eukaryota; kingdom Metazoa; phylum Arthropoda; class Malacostraca; order Isopoda; family Cymothoidae; genus Ceratothoa; species Ceratothoa steindachneri. Next base: position 143,677,220 of record OZ018326.1, on the reverse strand, counting down.
TTTTGTTATATATGTGTTTTTTTTACTGCACCAACTTAAAGAATGGCTAACTTTAAAATTGAATTAGGTGATCAGGATAAACCGTCGGCACCGCACAATATTTGTAAACCATATGTCAAAAATCTACGCCAATGGACAAAGGCCACAAAGAAACAACTAGGATTTGGCATTTTTATGATGTGGCGGGAACCTAAAAATCATGTAAACGATTGCTACTTTAATCTCACAAAGAATTCTGGTTAGAGCAAAAAAACGCGCCATAAAATAGGTTACCCAAATCTTGATTCAGCAATCGTCCAGTGCTACATTCAGATAAAATTCCATTACCTCTATTCAAGGAACTTCCTTCATTGGACGATATAAGTGATATACGTGAATCTGATGTAATCAATCAACTTAATGGTGATTCAAAGTTTGAATATACATCGAATAAAGAACGTGGAAACTTTAGCCAATTGGAACTGAATGATTTAGTTAGACACTTAAGCCTGTGAAAAGAGTTCACAGAAGTGTTAGCTTCTAGACCTAAAGATAAGAATTTGTTGCAGGAAAAAACAAATGTAACTGTTTATAACTGAAGAATATTTTGTTTGCTGTAGTGACGTGGAGGGACTGTTAATCGCGTTAGGTGTTTCAGAGTATGATTCAAGTGAATGGAGACTTTTATAGATGGTTCAAAGTTCTAAAATGTGTGTTACTCCATAATAGAAACTTGTTCGGTGCAATTCTTATTGGTCACTTTGTGCATTTAAAAGAGAATCATAAGATCTGTATTAGATTTACTCAAATATGATGAACACAAATTGATCGTATCTGTGGATCTGAAAATGGTATATATTTTATTTGGTCGACAAGTAGGCGATACAAAATATCGGTGTTTTCTGTGTTTATGGGACATCCGAGGCAAAGACAAAATCATCTTCCCACCCCTTCATATCAAACTTGGGCTGATGAAACATTTGAGAAAGCTCCTAATGTCAAGGGTGACTGTTTCAAATTCATATGTACAATATTTCCTGGCTTAATTTATAATAAAATTAAGGCTGGAGTTTTGGATGGGCCACAAATCAGAAAGTTAGGGGAAAACCAAAACTTCTTGAGCTCAATGACTGACGTAGAAAAGTGAGCATGGGATTCATTTGTGGCTGTTGTGAAAGGATTTCTTGGAAACAAAAAGGCTGCTAAGCCACAATGATTTGGTAGAGACATTACTTGATACCTTTCATCGTTTAGGCACAAGCTGAGCATAATGGTTATTTCATCAAGAACCATCTTAATGAATTTCCTGCTAATCATGGCAATTTCCCTGATGAAAACGGAGAGAACTTCCTTCAAAATATTAAGATTATGGAGGAGAGGTATGAAGACCGATAGAACACAAACATGTTGGCAGGCTACAGTTGAAGTATTCAACGAGACTGTCTAGCCATCAAACACTCCAGAACTCTCGCAAGCGAAAGTTTCTTCCAAGAATGTATAAGTATGTGTACGATTGTTTGTGTTTTCTCCATTATATTAGGAAAATAACTATATATATTTAGGAATAGGTGATATTATCTTACAATGCAGTTATCCATTCAAACTATGTTTCCATTTCTAATTATATATGAAAGGTATACCACTTAGGATACTATCCTTACCCAGTAAATACATGCACTACGTCATAAAATAGGAATATGCAGTTGAATGAAAGCTGATGTGTTACAAAAAAATGAATGCCATATTTTAAATCAGCACGTCAATAATATGTAGTTGAAAACAACCACAAAACAAATATGAGCAAAACGTGTGTTGACCAGTGCATAATTAATAATATTTTTTCCTTTTTATTTTGTTTTAAAATTATACTTTAAGTCCATTAAAGATCGAAATATTATAACTATCGTATGTTTTCTAAAAAATCCATAATTATTTTAAAATTAAATTTATTGCATAGATCATTTCAGTGAAATTTTTCCTTGTTATGATTCGAATTTTATTGCATTTTTCATCGTTTATTTTGTTAAACTGTACAGGGTTAGCGTACGATTATCATGTCCTAACTTTATAGTCTATCGCTAACCTATCTTCATATAACAATATGTCAAGATTCATTAGATCAAATAGAGAAATTTTACTTGTCGTTCAGAGAATATGCAGGATACGTGTTTTGTTTTCTAACAACAAATGGCTTATACGATTAATCTAACTATTCATTCGTAAGCCTAAATACGAATATTTTTTTTCAACATGGAATCACTGGCCGAGATGAATTATCATTTTAGTACTCGTATAAGTAATGGAATTTTGGGTATAAAAAATGAAGAAAAATTTGTTGAGTGATGAAGTTCTGACCCGTGAAAAGAAGAATTGCATTGTCAGAAAACGAGTTACAATAAGAATGGAGGTATTTTGGTAGGTTTAGGTAAGTAAAAAAGAATCAGGAAATAAAATAAACGTGGAAAATGGGCCTCCCCACACTAAATGGTGTCAGCAACATACCAAAGACTCCATGAGCTGTAAATAGCCATGAAATGAACCCCATAGTAATTTACTCAAAAATTTAAAATGCAAAACTAAAAGAAAGTTATAAAAAATATAATAGAACTTATCGAAGCATTACTTTGCTTGTAACTCAGTGGTAGTAAAAGTAATTACTTAAATTGTATTTATTACTTTTAAACTGAAGATAAGTGTTGAACAAAAATATATGCTTCTCTTAATACCAATTAACCCTCAACCTATTTTAGAATTCCGGAAAGTCGAAATGATTTTATTCGATGAATAATAGGCACAATTTTGTCTTCTTTTACGCACGGGTGTTTCATCTATATAAAATTTCGAGGAAGGAGCATCAATATCTAATATCCTGTCCAAAAATTTCAGCTCAATTCTCTTGTGGAAGATTTTCTAAATGTGAATAACAGCGAAAACTTCGAGTGCCTTACAGCTTGATGCAATCAGCTTCATGCTGGTACCCTAAGCACGGAACTCACTCGGGATTTAACGAAAATCTAAACTTATTGAATTGGAAATCGGAGGTAAACTCGCCTCTTAGGGCTATAAAGTTAGCTAGGGGAAAATACAAAGAGAAAAGAAGGAGGAACGCAAAATATTGTTAGATAAGCAAAGATTTGCACAATGATGTCCAAAAGTTCAGAAAACCATTTTATAAGGTAAAGTTCTAAAAAATATTTTACTCAGAGGAGAGCATAAAACTAACAAGTCTTTCCTTACCTTTACTACTAGAAACACCATAAAATGAGCATTCATCAATGGGTGATTGTTATTCACTCTAAAAACTTTTACTGACAAAGTCTTGCATTTCCAGGAGCTAAGATGGATTATGCGTATGTAATATTTTAACCACAAGCATTCGGAAAGAGCTAATGTATTACAAAAGCTGTGGCTGAGCAGAATAAGATCGATGTCATTTATATGACATAATTTAACATAATAGATAATTACCCGCTAATCCTGGCCTAATGCGTTGCCAGAAAATATTTTGAAAGAGAAGTTAGAAAAACTAAACTTGCTAGAAATCAAAATGTGTCACAGAAAATTACTCTAAAAAGTAAGCAGATCCACTTGAAGATGCTATTGTATGATGTACTCTAATGACATAACGACGATAAGTAGTGATGTCAGATATTCTTGAAATGAGAGTAGATATGTGGAAGGTAAAATAATTACGAACTAGCAACGGTGCACAACAAATTTTAATTCCTATTTGAACACATATACATAAAACATCTCCCCAGATATTATAAAACTGTATACATATGATGCAATTAATGAATTTGTAAAGATATAGGGTCAATTTATATAACTACCCAATTTTCATATTATGGACTCTTTTATTTGTCTAAGACCAGACAAAGAGTACAATTTCTCCAACGTAAGAAGAGATATTGCCTAAGAAAAAATAAATATAAGTTTTTCTTCCGGGATACTATATTTTTTTTAAAGAAAATCTGATAGTTACAACAAAGTTCGAATACAGCTTTTGAAGAGGAGGACGATAATTCTCGAGTAATATACAAGAACAAAAACACTAAAAATAAATAAAAAGGTTCATCTTGTCTAAACATATCAAGTCCTACAACCTTTTTTAGTCGATAAATACCATAGTTGCTTATTGACTTATTCAGATCAGTGAATAACAATCTTCTAGATTTCCATACAAATTATGACCAAGGAATGTCGTGATTCTCAAGGTCTTTTATAATTTGCAACGAAGAGACCTGAGTCAATCATGTCATTTTAAAGATGAAGAACAATGTATACAACTAATGGCAAAAGCTAAACATTGTTCACCAGGCACAAAGCCAAACAGTCCAAATAAAAGTTTATAGCGATAATTTAGAGGATGCTAAAAAGTTCTACTTTATGAGGTTCGAGAAATTCAAATGGGGTTAATTTACCAGCGTTTTATAAGGAAATCCTAACTTTGCATCTCTGAATTATTTTTAATTCTTAATCTTGCCCTGAGTTTAATGTAAATAAAGCAACGAGGCTTTTAGAAATATCTTCTAATTTTGTAGAGTATATTCAGAACGGCAATAAGGTAATAAAACTAAAGTCTTTCCATAGAAGAAGAGCTTTCCTACTATAGAGTCGATGAGGTAATAGGTGTTAGTGTCGTTTGTGATATTAAAGAGAAAAACTCGAGGATTCAACTAATGTAAAATGAGTTTTGAAAGATTTACTTACTGCTTACAGATGGTTAAGATAAGACAATATAAGCTTTTCAAATAAAGGAAGTTATATTAAATTACTTGAAAAATGGTTTCTAAATAATGTCGAATAATATGCGAAGCATATTGTTCAAAGCCAGGTTCTTGCAGAATGTTGTTTTCAATTTGATCTCTAACAATCGCACCCAAGTGTTCAGTGTAAGTCAAATCCGGGTGTATTTTCTCATCATTTCATGGCATCAAAACCATTTATTAATGATTCTTTTAGCCACTGTTAAGTAGTAATGCTTCAATAGAACACTATACATACTATTATGAAGATGACTTCAAGTCTATCTAGAACACTTTGAGGGTTTAGTGGAATGTAAAATTATTTTAATTGAGAATTACCTGTTATTGGGCACTATTCCAAAAGCACCTTTTATTTTAAAATCCTACATTAATTTACAAGCAGTAAAACAAATAAATATTATAAAGCATTGTGTTTTCTTGCAAAACTGCTGATAATATTCATGAATCTTAATGTCTTCTAATGAAAGTGACCCTATTCTGACATTTGAAATATTTGAGAGTAAAGTTATCCCAATTAAAATAAATGGCTAGCATCCAGATTCATATATCTAATATCTTTATTCCATATTCCATAGATGCAAAATTTCGGCATAAAGCATTTGATTTTTAATGCTTGTTCGTGACATCTTTTGGTTTGAGACAACCTCTAATGGTTTTCTGCTTGCGTTTTCTCTAATATCTTTGCGATTTATAAACGGGAATATTTTTAACTCGTCACTCTAAAATGATGTTAGCAACTTGGTCTTTCTTGCCATTAATCATAGCAATTATATTCCAGGTTTCCATCGAAAGCTATAAAAGTATTGCCTAACCAAAATTTGTGAAAAAAGAGAAGGAAATGCTACAGGATTTATTTCTATTGCAAAGCATGGAAATGTCATTTCCTCTATTTCTCTTTGAAGACGGTTTTGAGCAATCTATTTTATATTAACAAAATGATATATCTACCTCCATGGTTTGCCTATACACATTAGTTTTGATTCTCTCTGCTACTCGTGCCCCCGAAATATTGACATTTAGTAAAAATATTTTTTTACAAGTTTAAACCAAACTTTACTACAGGAGTGATAAAGAATATGTGTCTTAGTCAAATGATTTTGCAGTAAAATTGTTTTTCTTGTAATTTAAGGACTATACATATATGTTTGAGTAAGTGTATAATATTGTAAACAATCCTATCTAATTCTATCGAAGGTCAAATATTTGTTTTGTGGCATTTGATAGAAGGGGACAAATCCTGAACCATTCCTGCAGTTCATATGCTCAGAATGAAATTATAATTTTAAAGTTGTTTGTCTTACACTACTCTTTATTTCTTGGTTCATTGCCCATCTTTGTATATTCTCTATAAATTTGGTTAGGTTTATTTTCATGACAAGAAATTCAATGAAATCATTTCCATGTACGTGATAGTAAATCCTAGTAAACAAGATTGAAGCCAAAGCTCTATGAATTAGGTCACACGATCTGAATCAGCATTTAAAGAGAAAATTAACACTTTTATACTCATATAGTAACATCCTTTTTCATGCACTATAATGAGCCAGCGACAGATATTTTAGGCAACTTAATGTTATTTTCTTTCCTTTAAACTGGTTTAGTCTTTGTCTCATTTCCAAAATGAGCTCATTAACTCCGAAAAATTAAACAAACATCCTTTTTTTTATGGATATCCTGAAATTTATATAAAAATAAAGAATTTCTACATCGCTTTTTTGTATTTTTGTTTTCTAGAAGGACTTTTCACTAAAATCTTTTATTATTTTGGATTAAGAAATTAATCGAAAATCATAATAGGACTTTAATTATATGTACACATAGGAATAACCTTTAATAGTTTACCTCTGTTATTCCGAACAAGTAAACAAAAGTTTATTCAGATTTTTCACATATGGGACCTACGTTCAATATCTGAATTTAAAAATTAGGTGACCAAGAGCATGTAACCTAAAGAGCAGAATCTCGTTTCGCTCCTCCTTGGATTACTAAGGATTAAGAATGATTAAATACTCGCGCTTGTATGAATCTTAATATAAATAAGGGTTATTTTCCTCTAACATGTAACCTCATTAATGAGGAAGTATAAATGAGTGCCTCTACTTAAAAACAAAATCGTGCCGGATAAAGTGGGCTATTTGGAAATATTTCCCTAAATTAGTAGTATTAATCATACGTAATACAGAACTCAAGGAGTCAAAGTACAAAATCTTAGGTTTAGCATGGCTCTTTTTCTATTAAAGAATTACTTCTTCGGAGTGAATAGCAATTTTGAAGCAATTTATCAAAGAATGTAACTCTTAATGAGAAAATATTAAACTCAATCGTGTGTGATTTATATTTTCTCTCTATTAGCCATATATAAATTGCTCGAGATAGGCTGATTCTGGGTTTTACTCCATTTTGAGAAGATTGTATAATATCTTCCTAGATAGTTTAATAATTAAATGTGGTGCAGAGCGCATATTTCGTTTTACTATTTATTTCTTTTGTTTTATCAGATATCATTTTATAAATATCTTTTACTCAAGTCTTTTAATTTGGGATACAATAAAGATACTTGGGTTTTATATCAAATTCGAGCAAATACCTCATGTGAACATATGTTGGATTTAATTGCATTGATTACCCTGAGAGCGCTTGAAAACAAGTTTGTTGTAGTCAAGGTTGGCTTACTGATACTGAAATTGGAATGGAAATAGAAATTTTCCATGATCCTTAGATACTTAGAAAATCGCAATTGGACAAGAAGCGAAACGAGGTTATCATAACAAAGAGCAAACGAATCTCTCAATAACTATAAATACTAAATAATAGGAGATTTATTTAGATTGTTGCGTTATTTAATTCGTTAACCCATTTTTATAAATTTAAATTTTTTAAAATGCTTTCTAAAATATTGTATGAGTTTTATTTCCTAGAGAATAGTGTTCTAGAATAAATACTCGGAATAACGTTATAAAACGACATAATGAATTGGCCTTCAAATTTCGGTACAAATATAAGTATTATAGATTTTATTTATGTAGATATGAAACAGTTACAGGAATAAATAAGAAATAAAGCAAAATTATTAAAAAAAACTTACAATGTATTAAAAAGGTAGTGTAAACCATTAAAAACAAAGGTTGTGTTTGAAATTAGAGGATATGGAGGCATATCCAGATATTTAGGTTTTGTAGTTATTAGCTAATTCTTTTACGATTTGTCCACTATTAATTGTAATTAAGCGGAGGAACTGGACTTTGAGGTCTTTATTCCTTAGGAATTTCAATTTATTTATTTATTTTCAATGTGCAGAAACTTTAGAATATTTTTCGGCTATTTAAAACAAAGCAATATTGTGCATACGTTCTTTCAAGGTAGTTTAATAAAAATAGGTAAAGATATAAAATTATGTTTCAAGAATAAAATGACTTTACACTGGAGAATAATATTAATTATTTTAGGAGTTATAGCCATTTTAAATTTAGTTACCCAATCATTGACCTTTGTATTAACTTCCTTATGTACATTCTTTACAAAATACTTCAATCATTATTTCTAAATCCGTCTCATTCTTAGAAGCTCACACTAGGTAATTAGCATAAACTATTATAGATAACACCGATTTCTAATAACATACAATTCCTAAATAGTATCATAAACTTGTTGCTTATTCCTAATTCTACTTTTCTAAACACGGCGCATTCATCTTGAACTTGCATTTCGACATTAAGTGCCATGTCTCACAATCCAACGTATATTAAACTACTCTCTACTACTATTATTAGTTTCAACTTACGCCTTTTATTGAACAAATATTTGTAATACCATCAAATATTTAGTTCCCTACTCCATGCACAAATACCTTTGAAGCTCTAATTCTATCTTCCTCAGCCTTTATTTATCTCGCAGTTACCCATTGACATGTTCACTCAATTATTCCTATACATTTTGCCTACAAATATCAACAGGCATATTGCCTTGTAAATTTTGCAGTCTTCCTTATAATGTTGTTCTTCTCTTATACAAAACTTTACAATGCAGCCTTTATTTCTGTTCCATAATAAAATCACCGCTCAATTTTAATTTATTATCTATCATAACATCTTCCTGAGCTGCCATATTATTGTTTAGATCTTTCAAAGGGCTAAAATCCATTTACTGAATATAACTTACTTACTTTAGCGAATATCATGGTTTGCCTCATCGAAACCAAACACATATTCCTCACAAGTACCATCACATTCGTAGACTTGATGCTCACAAACTATTATATTTTATTCCTACATCATATACATTATTCCTAAATACTTTCCTTTTCAATCTGAATCTGTTTTCACCTTCCTTCCAAGTAATTGAATTACTAGTTTATTACCATGAGTAAAAACTTAATTTAATGATTTTTTCCTCATAGATAGGTTCTTAATAAGTAAATCCCATATAGCTTTCTTATATTCTCATAATCCGACGTGGAGTGATTCCGTCCCGTTTGGAGGGACTTATATCGAAATAATCCTCACGCGAATCCAAGAAGGGTTTTAAGATTTCTGTTGATGTTACCAAAAAACACTAAATGATACCGCCTCCGCCAACCACGACCAGCTTCTGGTACTTTCATGTTCACCTGTGATTGTTACTCTAATTTGTATGTGTATTTTATTATCTTTTCTGTAGTTATCGTTTTCGATTCAACAAAGCGATAGCGCAAGTTACTAGCAGACATCTAATTCTCTATAATTTCCTAGAATAAGCTAATAAGTAGAATTCGAGGTGCAGAAAGCGTCTTTTTTATACAATTCTCAGTATGTTGTATCATATGTTTTTAAAAACTATGTGAAGACGTCTTATTGTACATATTTTGAGAGACTGGGTATACGTGGGAAAAGTAAACATACTCAGTTAAATGAACAGTGCAACATTAAAAAATGCAAAGAGATGGAAGAAGGATTTAATTTTCAACGAATTCGAAATAAGTTAAATGTTAACTGACACATAAGCAAATTGAAATCATATATATATATATATATATATATATATATATATATATATATATATAATATATATATATATAAGTCTGTGGCTAGAGTTGCTGTTTGAGAGGAGAAGAAAAATGAACTGATAAGGATCTGTCCAAAACTGCTAAAGGCCTGCTTTCGGGATAACTACTGTAGTCAATCTTTTAAAAAAAATCATTCCAATTCTGATACATACTGAAGGAAGCATAAAGATATTTACCTTGAATTTACCTTGAATCCCGGTCGATAGGTACCCTCTTGGGTAATGAGACCGTACTGTTGTTTTTAGTTGATGTATGCAGAACGGATTTTTCAATATGTGAATATATAACTGTGTAGGTCTTTGTGGTTTTTCCATTCTTTTTCTAATCTTGACTTAAAGATATTTACAGTTTTGCTGGTTACAGTTTCTGTTGAGAGTTTGTTCCATATTGAAGTGACTCTTGTCGGGAAGAAATTGGCTCTTGGACCAGACGAGCTCTGCACTTGGTACTTAAAGCAGTGTCCTCTTGTGTTAGTCGAGAGACCCGGAGCAAACATTGACCTGTCGCACAGCTTACAGTGGTTTCCTATTTGCAGTTCGTCATGTCCATGTGAAATCTTATATAGTTGCATAACATCTGACCTCTGTCTTCTAAAGTACAGGGTAGGTAGATTAAGGGCTTTTAGTCTCTCTGAATAGGAGAGATGAGAGATACTGTGAACCATGCGTGTTGCTCTACGCTGTACCCTCTCCACCATATCTCTGTCTCTTTTAGTTTTTGGAGACCAGATTACTGATGCATACTCCAGATGGGGTCGAATAAGACTTTTGTACAGGGGGAGGAAGGCATCTTTGTCTAGATATTGGAATGTATGCTTAATTGCCCCAAGTATCTTGTTGGCTTTGTTGACTTGAGCTTGGACGTGGTTACTAAAGCTTAGATTGCAATCAATAAGGACTCCCAGGTCCTTCTCTTCCGTGGTGTTCTGTAGTGTGTGATCTGTTCCATCATCTCTTGTCATTTTGTACTTGTGCTGGGGGTTGCTATTTCCCATGTGCATTACTTTGCATTTATCAGGGTGGAACTTCATTTGCATTTTAACTGACCATTCTTGTGATTTTTGCTGTTAATAGAAAATAAGCAGAAATAATTCAATGAAATCATTTGGAAAGATTTTTGTTCTTTTAAAAGAAACCCATCTATAATAAAATGACTGAAATTGACTGGTCTGGCTCGGTCCCTGTTGCATATTCTCTCCTCTCCAGCTTTTTTCTTGATCTCTTTAACTCCCCCGATCTTACCCAGATCAAAAATGCTAAAACTAAATAAAAAGGTTTATCTTCTCTAAGCATATAAAGTTATATTACATTTCCTAGTCGATAAGTACCATAGGTACTGGAGGATTTTATTGAGATCAGTAAATATCAATCTCCTAGATTTCGATGTAAATTATGACCAAGAAATATTGTGATTTTGAAGGAGGTCTTTTATAATTTGAAACGGAGGAGAGGGTAGAGACAATCGTCTTATTGGTAAAGATAAAGAACAATTTATACAATTAATGGCAAAATCTGAACATTGTTCACTAGTCACAAAGCCAAACAGCTTAAACTAGAAGCTTTTAGTAATAATTTAGAAGATACTAAAAAGCTTTACTTTATGAGGTTCCAGAAATTTAAATGAGGTCAATTTTCTTGATGTCTTTCCCTTTCTCGTATTACCCAGTGGGATACTTTTCCCACTTTGATTTTCTCTAATAATGTTCTTGGTCTGATTTTTTACTACCTCCAATGATAAAATCTTGTGTTATCATGTTTGAACCTTCTTCCCGATTGTGATCATGTAGGGATTAAGTTTAGGTGTTCTGTATTTTCCTCTACAGCAAATTCTTCGACACTATCTAAACATTTTGATTTATTTCGGGTTGAGTTCTCTTTTGTGAATAATTATCTCTCTACTTCTAAATGGGATGAGGTATTTCATAGTTGTATCATCGAACAGAGTTATAAAATCTTTTTCCCATTTTGTCCACTGCTATTTCCTATTTTGTACACTATAGACTAGGGTTTTCCAACCGGGGGCCATGGCACATCTGAAGGGGGCCACAGGAAAATTTTAAGCTTTTGAGGGGCCACAGATCCATGAAGGGGGCCACAGGACTCAACCTATTGAAACCTGAATTATAGTTAGGGCAGTACCTAATTTTAATTTATGCAGTTGAATCACATTTTAAAAATATTAATACATATATTTTCTTTTTTTCATATTTTATTAGCATAATAGAATTTACATTAATTTGTAAACAAATATTTTTCATCTTACAAAATTATTCTGCGGAGCACTCCATTGTGCGCTTGATCGTTATGCGCCTGGCACAGTTGTTGGCTTGATGAAAATACTTCAGCTTGAACTTTAAATCCTTATAGTCTGTTTATCAAGTGGTTCGGCGTTATAGTATGTAAGTAGCTTTTATTTGTTTACTCTAATACTTCGAAGTTGTAGTAATTTTACTAGTTTTTAAAATTATAATAGATTGCCACAAGCACAATAATAAAAGACTTTTATAAGTACATAACTGAGCATTTTTGTTTGTAAGTAAAGTGTGCCAATGCTAGGCCTACACCAAATAATTTTTTGTTCACTTCGGTTTCACTTAGAGCTTATTTATGAGATTAGCATTTAATCTTAGATTCTGATGATTGTACTTATCGTTTTGTATCTGTATTAATTTGAGTAATATATATGTATATATAATATATTACTAAAATTAATGCATATCTACCACCCTGAGGGAGTACATTTCTGCTGTTTTGCATTTAGGTACAGGTACAGAGTACCAGGATGTACATTCAACAACGAAAATTTTGGACATGTCCAATTAATAGAAATGCTCATAAAATAGTTGCATTGTTTTTCGGTTCTTTTTTTGGTGTCAAATATTGACCATCAAGGGCAAGTATTTAGCACAAAAAAGGAAAACAAAATTTTCAATGCAGCTATTTTATGAGCGTTTCTATTTATTAACCATGTCTGAAACTTTCGTGGCCGACTGTAATAGGTGTTGGTCACAGACTCGGTGCTCTGCACAGGGAATGGTGGTTGCTTCTGGGTCTTTTCTCAGAAATACTTTTTTTTTAACGCCGCTGAGATAAGTGCCTTTCATTCTTTTGCAGGGAGCTTCGGCTCTAAAATGTAATATATATATCATTATTATATTAAATTTCTACTCATGGCTACGGCGACGAAGAAAAAATGCCGACAATACTCGAGTGAGTATTTAGCTTATGGTTTTATACATTCACCAGACAATATAACACAGCCATTGTGTCTTCTATGTATGGCTACACTTTCTAATGATAGTATGCGACCAAGTAAGCTTAAAATACATTTGAAGAATAACCATAAGGACAAAAAAGGCAAAAGATTAGGCTACTTTAAAAACTTGTGAACCGATTTCCAAGCAAGGAGTACTATTAAAGATATATTTAGCAAAACAGCAGCAAAACTAGACAAAGGTTTAATTGCATATTATGAGATTTCCAAGCTAATAGCAAAATCGGGGAAACCTTATATTATTGGCGAAGAATTGATTTTGCCTTCAGTATATGTGGTTATTTCAACTGTCATGCAACAAAATCTCCCCAAAATCACTGAAGTCATTCCGCTGAGCAACAATAAAGTATCAAGACGTATTAACAAAATGGCAAAGTATCTAGAGGAAAAACTCGTTAAACTTTTTCAAGTAAAGACCTTTGCATTACAAATTGATGAAACGTTATTAAGTGATAACGAAGCCCTTCTCATAGCGTATGTTTGGTTTTTGGATAAAGATCAACTCAGAGAAGAGATGCTTTTTCCTCGCAACCTTGTGACAGATACTAAAGGTGAAACAATTTTCAAAAAAATGATATTCCACTTGGGAATATTATGGCTTGTGCAACTGATAGCGCCACTGCTATAGTAGGTAGATATAGGGGATCTATTTCACATTTAAAAAAGGCTGTACCCAAAGTTTTTTGCATACACTGTGTTGCTCACCGTCAACATCTGATTCCAAATAAACCCAAGAGGACGTCTGAAATATTCACTTGATAGTGTAATCAAGACAGTCAACCTTATCAAGTCAAATCCACTTCAAGAGCGTCTTTTCTGACAACTCTGTGCTACCAATAAAGAGGGGTTTGAGCGCCTACTTTTGCATACAGAGGTGCGATGGCTTTCTAAGGGCAATTGTCTGAATCGAGTTATTGCACTTTGGGATAGTGTTGTGTTATTTCTGGATGATAAGCAGCTCAGAGTAAGAATCATTGCTCCTAAATGTGACATATTCTACGTTACAGATATATTTGAAAAGTTTAATTTCTTGAACAAACAGCTACAAGGTAAAAATTCAAATATTTTAACTTGCAAAGAGTCTATTTGTGCAATTATGGTGAAAATTAAGCTGCTCAAGCCAAATATGGGGCGAAAAGAGTTGATACAGTTTACAACCCTCCGCACTATTGAGAGTGAGCTGAAAGAAGATGATATTTTAGTATACATTGATCATTTGGAGAAATTGCATAGTGATATGGAAGTTAGGTTCAGAGATCTTCTACAACTGGATATTCCAGGTTGGGTGGTAGACCCATTTGGAATTAATACAGCTGATGTTGATATCAGATTACAAGAAAGCCTCATTGAGTTACAGAGTGATCAAACTTCTCTGGCTAGATTTAAGCATGGTGTCAGGAACTTATGGAAAAGTCATGAAATTGCTATGAAATACGCTTTGCTTTGGGACGTAGTAAAATTATATTTTATTGCTTCTCCTACTTCTTATCTGGTTGAGTCGGGTTTTAGTAAAGTGTCACACCTCCTATCAAAAGCTCGCAGCCGCTTAGAAATAGTAAGAAGAGGTGATCTTCGTCTGTCTCTAACAATTATAGACCCTGATATTGAAAAACATGTAAAACTGCATGAAGCACAAGGATAGCATTCAATGAATAAAGAGTTGATGATATATTTGTTTCATTTCGCTAAAGGATTTTATTTTTTGTAAGACTAATTATTTATTTTAAAAGAGTATTACATTTTTGTTAACCACTGTTTAATTTTTGCTATGTTTATAGTCCTATATATGTGACAAATATAATTGTACTTGAATACAAATAGCTGTTTTAATATCCTTTATCCTCTAAAGTAGAATTAAACTGTATGTTACCTACTAAAAATAATGATTATGGGCCACAATAAAAAATAGGGTTCCTAAGGGGGCCATAAGCCAAAATTGGTTGGGAACCATTGCTGTAGACAGTCGAAGGGATTTTGGCCTCCTTAGGCCGGGTGGTAAAATTGGCATTGGACATCTCTAGGCAAAGTTCTATTGCGTGAAGAGGGAATAAGACTTTACAAAGCCGTTCAAGTCGAAATTCTCCTCTAACTGTTCAAGCATTGCTTGATCTCCGCGAACTTAATATTATCTTTAAACAAGATATTATTAGCGTGGTTTCTAACTACGAAGAATCTCTAGCTCGGAATAATGATTCTAAAATACTTCATAGTTACTTGAGGAACAAAAAGACTCACAAACCTGCTGTAGGGCCTTGGATCATTGATAATCCCTCAGTGTATGACAGCGGTTCAGTTGCTAACAATATTGCAAACTATTTATCATCAGTTTTTGTGAGGAAAGCGCCCTTAAATTCTTTTCTCACTAGTATTATATTTCTAAGCTAACGTAATTGATGTGCTAAATGCTTTAAAGATGTTAAAAAAATCCCCAAACTGTGTCCCTAACAATATACCTTCAACTGTTTTTAAAAACTGTGCTACAGTTCTATGTTATCCATGGTTTCTTCGGTATATTAAACGCTTTTCTTCAAAGACTGTTCTTTCTATGTGCAAGGTTGCTCTTGTCCTCCTTTTATTTAAGAGCGGGATTCATTCTAATCCTTCCAACTATAAACTTATTATTATTACGTCTATTTGTGGTAAAACGTTGGAAAGGGTCATAGTTTCTAAATTCTTTGATTATTTAGAGGCAAACTCTTTACTGGCCCATTCTCAATTTGGCTTCCGTGCTAACTTATCCTTATTTGAACAATATATATTGACTTATGACTATGTTAGCAAAATGTGGACCTTGATGCATTGGTTTTTGTTCTTTACTTTAACTATAGCAAAGCCTTTGATGTTGTTAATCATAGATTGGTCATCATCAAACTTTCTTGAATCGGTATTTGTAGCACAGATTTTGTATGGTAGTAGTCCAGGGTTCTTCCAAGAAATCAGTTGATGTTACTAGTGAGGTTCAACAGGGTTTTATGTTCGGTCCTGTTCTTTTCCTTATCTTCATTAATTATATTTGTGCCGGTCTGACCAGCAAATTCATCTTGTTTGTTGACGATTTGAAATTGTATTTAGCTCTCCCTTATGTTGATCTTTATAAGCTTAATAATAATGGTGCTTTTGTTTCTTTACAAAATGACATTTCTTTGCTTCGCAATAGAAGTAAATCCTGGAGCCTTTCCTTTTCTGTAAATAAGTATACCCATATCCGTTTTTTTCGCTCATGTGTTTTCCTTATCGGTGTATACTACTTAGGCAATACTCCTATCTAATCTAAATCCTCCTTTAAGGATCTTGGTATTTTGGTAGATACAACCCTCAAATTCCACATTCATGTTTGAGAGGTCTTTTTAAAGCAAACAGTGTTGCCAGTAATATCCTCCAAAGAACCATTTGCGTCAGGTGTTCGTTGCGCATATTCGTCCAATTATTGACTTTAGTTGTGTTGTTTTGAATACCGGTTATATTGGTGATGTGATTGAATCAGTTCAGAAAAAGTGAACTGAAAAAGTTGCTGGCCTTAAAGATCTTCCTTATGCTGTAGGATTATCAAGACTTGGTTTATTCCTAATCAAAGCCCTGCTAATTCGCGAAGGCTTGATAATTGTTTGGAAGATTTGAAATGGTCATTGTATTCAATTGGCTGATTTATTTAACTGCATAGGTCCTGATCGAGCCAGTGGCCATAGTAAGAAAGTTTTGTCACTCCTCATAATTCTAATGTTAGAGTTCGTTTTATCACACTTTGAACCATAAATTTATGGAACTATTTGCCTGAAGTGGTTGTTTCTGCGACTACTGTGCATACTTTTAAGCATAAACTTGAAATTTATTTGGGACCATTGATTTTTTAATTTTGTTAGTTTATTCTTATTAATGCTTGTCTATCCGTAATTAGTCAATCATTGGTCAAAATATTTGTGGAACAATTGGTTTTTGAATTCTCTTAGCTCATGCTTGTTCATGTTTGTCTATCTGCATCTGTAATTAACCAACCTTTAGTTAATTTTTTTGTAATTTTTGTGATTTCTTGGTTGGAAGATGCAGCGGAAACTCATGAGAGGCAAGACTCTCATCACGGTAAAGATCAAGGTAAAGTAGGATGAATACGAAGGTTGGGTCTGTTGGTTTACTTTCAAAAGTATAAACGACGAAATTTTTCTTCATTTACTTAGGAAATGGTTTAATTTTGTCAAATTGTTGTGTTAAGGCCATGAAAAATTTCCACCAAAGAATCTCAATGAATACGAAGAAGTTGGGAATGTACTGTAAGGAGTAGTGTCAGAAGATATCCTATCAGGAATGCACCTAGCAAATAGGAAGCTATGAAAACGTTTTACAAAAGCATTTTTTAACAAAGTAAAAGCGATATTAATTATGATTTCTTTTGTATATGTAAACCTTTTTTCTGAGTTAAATTTTCAAATGTTGCTACAATGAATTCTTTCGATTTTATTTTTACTTTTCCCTTGGAATGAATATACAACATTAATTATACTACTGAAGTTATGCAATTATTTTTCAGGTAAATAATAAAAAAGTATACACGATTGAAGGAATTTCAATCTTCTGCTCCAAACTGAATATATATGTAAAATATTAGGTTGCTTTAGCGTAATCTTTTGTTAATAGAAGGCTTAGAAAAGACTCCATGGAACTTTGATTGACCATCTCATTATGGTTAAGCTTGAGTGATCGGGGTGGCCTTGAGCAGAGAATTGATGTTGATTTTTACCACAGAATTCTTTTAATTTTCTAAAGTCGTTTAGACACCTTTGTATTTTAACATAATATGGCAGCTATTTACTGACTACAATTATGAAATTAGATAGTCTAGTTTTAAAATTTGATTTCCCCTTTTAAGGCAATAATTTTGATAATTGCGTTATCAATCAAATGAAACTAACCTTTTCTCTTTCCCTAAATTTGTTGAACCCTTAAAATGCAGAGATTCGAAAATAGGTAAAGTTGAAAGTATTCCTATTTTCAGTCCAAAATTTACAGGAAACGAAGCTTCTTAGATCAAACTTAAATACTTTTATCGAGTTCAAATTTTGTGATTGCTATCGTTCATCTTCTTCGTTTCATTATTCTTTTTAATTTTATTTCTAACACATTTATTTAATAAAAAGGCCGGCTGGGAGTGAGAATAAAAATAAAAATTTAAAAATAATGAAAAATGGTTTAGCAGAGAGTGATACATTAGAATTGAGGATATATTACATTAGCAACTAAAAGAAAAACATTACTTGGGAAAAATTGCATCTTCTAAGTGCAGTATGAAAAAAATAAACCAGTAAAAGTACAAAATAGTTTTGACTCCACTATGGGTACAAGCTTACGAGCAGCGGTCAAAAAACTTTGCGAATCGGTAGGGCAAAACCGACGAAGGGGAATGGCTGTTTGTTGGGGTGTTAGGACAAGTTATGACAAGCCAGGACCTGCAGCCGCGCGCTCCTGCCTCGTCTATTTAGGAAGCAGTAGCTGATCGCAGATCATCAGTCACAAATTTTTCAACGATGCAGAAGGTTGAGCCTTGTGCAGTGATAAAATTCTTGACTAAGAAAGTCAAGAATGCAAAAGAGATCCATAAACGCATGGTTGCAGTGTACACCGACACCGCCCCTTCCTATGCAACCATTGCTCACTGGAATAGGGAGTTCCGCCATGGTTGTGGGTTCCTTGAAGATGACCCTCGTCCAGGACACCCGTCAGACGTGACCAACGAGGACAATGTGGCCCGTGTGGAGAGGATGATCCTCGAAAATCGACGGGTAAAGATCAAAGAAATCGAGCGAGAACATGGAATATCACATGGAAGTGTTATCAACATCACACACGACAATTTGGCCATGACCAAAGTCTTTCTCCCCATTGGGTCCCTAGAAACCTCACGCCCCATGATCGACTTCAACGTCTTCAAAGTCCACAAGGCCAGAGTTGCACAAGCTGCCCTGCGCGAGTGCGGATTCAAGGAGCTCAACAGTCCAGATCTGGCCTCTAGCGACTACTTTTTATTCCGCCAGCTCAAGGCTGCACTGCGTGGACGCCGGTTTGGGGACGATGAAGATGTCCAGCTCGCCGTCCAGGAGTGGATTGAACAGCAGTCACGAGATTTCTGGTTGTCGGGAATTCGAAGCCTCAGGGACAAGTGGCGCAAGTGCCTTGAAGTCAAGGGTAGTTATATTGAAAAATAATAAAACACTTTTCCTCATATCTCGTTTCCTTATTTTCGAATTGCAAAACTTATTGACCACCCCTCGTATTTGCGGATGAAAAGGTAAACAGATTTTATGCTTTAAAGTTGAGGTAATTAACTAATGTAAGTACTTAACCTCTCAGGTGAGACATATGAGAACCTAACTTCAAAATCAGTCCCGTTCTGTGGAAAACTTTAAAGAACATAGAATATCTGCATGATATAAACGATTTCTGTAAGGAAAATGGTTGGGAGACATTTTTAGAAGATGCTACGGAACTTGGACGAAAGAATTCCTAATCCGGACAACTTTATTTCTAACGAAACCCAGAAGATGACGTAGAAAGTAGACGTTTAAAATTAATTAAATATCATCGCTTGCGCACCAAAATTATGCTGAAACTGGGACCATTTAAACTTTGCAGGGGATGTCTCGTTTGCGCAGAATTTGAATGAAAAACACTAAAGGAAATTATCCTGATGTGTATAATCATCGTATGAATAACTAACTACTCTCTAAAACATTTCTTTTAATGTCTAACTAATTCAATATTTTTGAAAATTGTTTTATTACTATCCTGACTAAAATGTTTAAAATAAGACTAGAAGGTTGGGAAAGAATTTAATTTTACAACAACAAGCAAGCCTATTGAACGTGAATAAATCTACTATTAAATATTTCTGGAAATTCTCGATATTCTCCAAGCAATAATTAATTCAAGGTGACTGCGGGTTTACTTCTAACCTAAATGAAAAGATAGTTTTCGTTAATTTTCTTCAGAATATTTCCAGGGTTCTTATTTTAGCATCAGTGGGCAATTTTCTGGTACTCCTTCTTGTTTGCATTTAATTAAGAGTCAGTCAGAGGATGGTGTATTCTAGTATCAAAAGAGTAAATCCTAATAAGAGATTTAGAAATCAAATTCTAAACAAAAGTATATATGTAGCTTTAATAAAATACAATCTCACTATTCTTTCACGCAACTTCCATTAAAAATGAATTTTTCCTTTATAATTTACTTTTAACACAATTGGTATATTTTAAATTAAAGCACAAAAGACGAAGGTATGAGATGTGGTTAAAATGAAAAAATGTTTGCCTCCATGACTTTTTTCTGGCATGCAAGTTGAATTATATATATATATATATATATATATATATATATATATATATATATATATATATATAAATATACTTATTAAAACTAAAGGTGAACGCATCCCTTCTTTAAGCGACCGAAAGCTATCGGACAGTTGTGGTTGGAGTGCAAACTAGCAAGCCTCTACCACGTTCAAGCTTAGGCTGACTGATAAAGGAAGTTTGTGCCAAATGTTACACAAATCAGGAAAAGAGAGATCTTACAGGACATGAAGCTGAAAAAAGGCACGAAAAAAAAAAAGTCGCTCCACCAAGGACTCGAACTTCAGGCTTCTGGTTATCTAACCATTGATCTAGCACTGGTTGCTAACGGGTATCCTGTCGGGGTCATCTCCTGTAGGATGTTTCTTCTCTTAATTTGAGTTACCTATGCCACACACTTTCTTTATCAGGCCGCATAAGCCTGAACGTAGTAGAGGCTTGCTTGGCTACACGCTACCCACAAATGGCAGATAGCTTTCGTTCGCACAAAAAAGGTATGCGTCCACTTTTCAGCTTCAAAATATAGCATCCCACAAGCACAGTTTGTTATGGGTGTGATCTTTGGAGATGCGAACGGAAGAGATTATTTGAGATTAATATGTCGCTTTTTTGCATTTTTGTTGGTCCCGTTAGCTCAATGGTAGAACATTTGTCTAGATAACTAGAGGCCTGAGGATCGATTTCTTGCTGGGGCCACATGATTTTTCTCGTCGCTTTTTTCGGACTAATCTCCTTTAAGATCTCTTAAACCTTTCTCATGTATTTATATATATATATATATATATATAATTTATATATATATATATATATTACTTTTAATTTATCTATCCATTGGTAATTTGATTAGTAACATGAAATTGAAGACCCTCCAAATAGCTGTAAACGTTTATTGGCCGGAAGCTTTGGACCTCAACTGAGATCATCATTTGTGACTAACGAGACGAGTGAAAAATATTTACACTAAAAGTTTTAAAATACATACATTAAATAATGAGTTAAATTAGAAAGCGGGTCAAGGAAAGCTAAACCAATAAAATAAGCAAATATTAAGTGATATGTAAGATGAAAATAAGATTACGTAAAATCGCAACAATATCTAGTGTAATTTTACATAAACGGGGAAGACGAATATATTTAATGCAAACTTAATTACGTATCAATTTTTTTTTTTTTTAAAGAGCAAAATTAGAAGGGAAATTATAAATAGTTTTCTAAAAAGATGTTCACGAAACAAATTCTTAAAAATAAGAATTAAACAAGTCACTCGCATTATATTGATATTTGGTTTATCTTTATCCCAATACCATTCAATGGCTTGATCGTGGTAAGAAATATGCGAAAGCAAAAAATTGAGTAAACGGTTCTCTCTTATGAGCTTGACCCAAGTCTTTGTATATCAATTGATGCTCTATACACATCACTGTAGATTATTGATCGTGGTTGCACCACTACTTGAATTAACGGAGGAGTGTGCCAGTATCTATTATGTCTACTCTTTTCATGTTGGTCAGGTTTTTCATTGGTGCTTTACAATTTTATTATGAATAGCATGGACCAATTTGGGCGTATTTATACTTTCTTCCTATAGAAACAACCCGACCAGTTACTCAACTCAGAATCTGATATTACATTCCTCATTCGGACCACAACTTATTTGCCGAGAACAGGCTCCAATCCACTTGGACCCTACACTTGTTATATTAGTGTGACAATTAAAATTGAATTAAATCACGTTGCAGTGATCATCTTTACATCTATAACTGTGTGTCAAGAGGAAATTTCGGTGTGTACCGTATCAGAATGATTACTGACGAGAAGGACGAAAAACTGTGGTCTGTCCGATATGACTTAAATTTCTCTCTCTCTCTCTCTCTCTCTATATATATATATATATATATATATATATTATTATTATTGGCATCCTTCTGTTGTCCGAGGGCGCAGACTCTGTTATCTTTCGTCTGCATGCTCTTCTCTCTTTCCCCATCTCTTCTCTTTCCTGCTCTGTCTTCTTGGTGGCTAACTTGAAGGCAAGTTGCCAGCTGTTGTGGTTTGCAGCCTTCGCGTAAAAACTTGCTGACGCAATGCCACCCACCTTGAGGTCCCGCTTACAAACGTCTTTGTAGTGGATTATGGGCCTTCCTGTGAGTCTGGAGCTACAGCAAGCTCACCTCACAAAATGTCTTTTGTTATTCTACAATCTTGGGTGCGATGAACATTACTAAGCAAGCGCAGGGGTCTCTCTGTGAGTAGGGGAGTCACGTTGAGGAATCCTCCACTTGCCACAATGTCCTCCTGGGGCAGCGTGGGTGAAAGGTGTTAAGCCTACCTTCTTGATGGGGGTACAGCGTCCAGCCCTAGCTTCCGTAAAGCAGTGTACTCAGTCCGCGGGCTTGATACACTTGTATCTTTATCGTGATGTTGATCATGCAGCTTTCCCACATTCTCTTTGACAGGTCGGCCATTGCTGCGGCTGCAGATTGCAGATTGATTGAAGGCATAGCGCAGCAACAGGGAGAAGAGGAGGTCAAAAAATGTCAGAACGAGCACACAACCCTGTTTGACTCCACTCTTTGATGAGGAAGGAATCCGAGGGGGAGCCATCATACTGTACGATGCTTTTTATGTCTTCGTGAAAGGAAATAATCCTTATCCGGAGCAGAGGTGGACATCCGATTATCTGCAATAGTGTGAACAAGCCTGACCTGCTTACCAGGTCTAACGCCGTGGTCAGGTCTATGAAGGCCATAAACAAGGGGCGTCTATGCTTATGGCACTTCTCTTGCAGCTACCTCAGTAAGAATATCATATCAATCGTTGATCTCTCGGTTCTAAACCAGCCCTGCGCCTCTGGATAGAGACTCTCACACGGGCTAATATTTTCCTAACAGTGCTCAAGAGAGATATTCCACAATAGTTATTAAAATCGTTGCGATCGCCTTTGTTTTGGAAAGTGTGATGATGTTGGCAATTCGCATGTTCTGATCCACAGTTCCCTCCTCCCAGCACTGCAAAAATAGTTCGTGGAGACGGTCAAAGATGCTAGTCTGTTAGCCTGTTTGATGACTTTGGACGGAATGGCATCGTTTCCTGGAGCTGTGACGCTGGCTAGAGAGGCAAGGGCCTCGCTGAGCTCCTCAGTGGTGGCAGAATTGTCGAGCTCTTCCATGACTGACTGGGGGCTCGTATTTTCTACCACTGTGTCTCTGACTACTGTCTCCCTTGAATATAGCTCCTGGTACTAATCTGCTCAACTCTCCATTCGATTTGGATGGTCGAGGAAGATTTTCCCAGTGGTGGACTTCAGCGTGGTGATCTTAAGGCACATTGGCCGTAGGTCTTCTTCATGCCGTCACAAATTGTTCGAATATTGCCACAGTTAGCAGACAGCTGGATGCTTTGTATATGTTATTCCAATAATTGTTGGCGAACTGTCTACCAATCCGAAGGCATCGCTTCTCTTCCTTAAGTAGGCCAATTGTCTTTTCACAGGAGTCTTGTTTGAAATTGAGTAAAGCATTCCTTTTAAATGAGATATTTGCCTCAAGGTCCTTAATTCCGTCTTCAAACCAGTCGGAGTTTTTTGGCTCTCTCTTTCCAAAAGTGTCAATAGCAGACTTGTATGTGGCGTCGCGGGTGTGTTCCCATCTCTCCTCCGTGTTGCTTGTTGAGCAGTTACTAAGGACCTATTGAATGGCGTCTGCAATGCATACTCTCTGTTTTGATCGATGGATACGCCTGTGCTGAACACCCATCTTACTGGTGACTATGAAGTTATCTGTGCCTTAGTCAGCGCTGTGGTAGCTGCGTGTAGTGAGAACACATTTTAGCGAGGGTATTCCAGTGATGACAAGATCCAACTGGTGCAGACGACGAGATCTTGGGTGCCGCTAGGACACCAAGTGACTTGGTTTTGTGGATTAAAACATGTTTGTGATGCAGTGGTCAAGCAAATAGCATAGTTTTAGGAGTCTTTGCCCGTTCTCATTGAGTTTACGGGCGCCAAAGTGGCCGATGAATCGTGGCTAGGAGATACGATTTAATCCAATCCGAGCGTTGAAATTTCCAAGTAGGTAACAGTGTTCTAAGGTGGGTATCTTCTTGATTGCGTTCTTAAGCTTATCTTAAACCTTATCCTTCGCATTTGTTGAAGAGCAAAGAGTTAGGGCGTAGGTGCTTATGATCTTTACGGGGCCTGAGATTGTTCTGGGGCGAAGGGACTGGATGCGGGCTGTGCCTTCTGAAGGCGGTTTGTTTAAAGACAGTAGGAGGTTTCTCACTTTAAAACCCACGCCATGCACTCAGTGCTCTTTCGGGGGCTTACCCTGCATAAAAAATGTATAGTTCTTTTCTTTTTAGACTGCATTTAGATGAAAGTCTGGTTTCCTGAAGTGCAGCGATATCAATATTGAACCTCATCGACCTGTTAGAGGTCGTCGGAGAATCCAAGACACATGGTCCTGACATTCCAAGTTTCCAATCTCAGCATGGTGGCTTTTTTGTCTTTCTTCTTTCTTTGTATGCTGCAGGGTCTACAGTCTGCGTTTCGCTATTTTCCCTGAGCTCCAACCATCCATTGGAGCAGGCAAACTATTACGGGCCAGCACCTTACTAGCTGTAGGCTGACCAGCTTGAGGCGGGTGATAGCTGACCAGTGGGACACGATGATTCCTACCACTATTGGAGACCCCCCCACAGAGCCTGAGCTCACGCTAATACGCTCTAGATTTATAACTTATAACTGTGCTTCCCGTAGTTTTTCTGTTCCTGGGATAGCGGCACTGGAGTGACCTCTCCAGGGCACAGGCCTGGGCGAGGTGTAAGGAGATCCTGGGTTGCGCAATCATCAAAATCTCCTTATTGATCTCGCCGGCACCAGGTTAGCTATACGAGCTGCCGGAGTCAGTAAGCACAGCGGACTGGTCTGCCTTTGTGGCTCCTCTCCTATTTGGATGGTTTACTCCCCTACACTTTGCCGTTGGATCAGTCGAGGATCTATTCCACCCGGCTAGCCGTTGGCTGCATGGGCAGCTACTCCGCCAGCTGGGTGGTAGAGTGTAAACACCATCTCCTCACATGGTTTAGCTCACCGGCTGAGGTGGTGTACCTGGGTGTGGCGCTTGGAGCCAACACATGAGAGTACAAGAGATAAAAGAGGACCAGTGTTGCCCTTCCACCATAACAGCTAAGCTGCAGCCGTACAAAGGTATTCCCTCTACACCCCATTTATATATATATATATATATATATATATATATATATATATATATATATATATTTATATATTTCATGACCCACTCTGTATTTATTTATTTCGAAATATCTAATGCAATTTGGAGAAAAAAGTAGAAATCATATCCACAGTTATGTAGTTTTTATACTCCAACTATTACTTTACAGATATAATAGTGAAGTTTATTAACATGCATTAATGTGTTTTTTACTTAATTTTATTCCTTTTAGTTAAATTGCATTGAAAATTACAACGAAATAATGGGACTGGTTGAAAGTTAAAATCATACATTCAAACAAAATGAGACGACCTTCAAAGAATGAATTATTTAGGGTTTTGGACTACTTTAACCTACAAAGTTATCCTAATTATTATTTGAATATTTTTCTAGCATTAATAGTGTATAAATAAATATCGTGAATATCGTGATATGGAAACTCAGCCTAGTGAAAAAAATATTGCGAGAATGAAAGTAGTGAGAGCGATTACACCTAACTCAAGAAATATGAGAAGAAATATATGAAATAAACAGACGGATGTACCCCCCCCCCCGCATCATAAGAGCTGCAAGAGGCATAAAAACACAAGCCAGAATACGAAATGGACAAAAGCAAGCAAATGAGAAAGAATATCTTAAAATCAGAAATGAAAATTAGTTGGAGAGAGCAGCGCGCAGAATAGCAAATGAAGCTGTAGATGCAAATGACAGAAGGAATGAGTTGCGTGAGAGAGCAGAAGAAGGAATAAAAGTGAAACAGAAAAGAGAGAGTTGCTAAAAGAAAATGCCAGAAACCTGCTATACACTGATATTCCCGATAAAAAATTCTTTTACAAATAAACAATTTTGTGTAAACGTGTTTGAGATGAGACAAAATTCAATACCTTGGGTGTATTTAGTAAGTCTAAGACATTAGAACAGGTTCAATCTAAGACAACTAGTATTATATTTACATGAAAAAATCTTACATATTTGAAAATCAAATAACAATAAAAGACGCACCTTTTTGTGAGACATACGAGGGAGACTACTAAGGAGAGGAAGTTCTTGGAGAATGAAATGGATGGTGGAAGATGTGTGGCATAATTGGTAGAAATATCCTCAATACTGAAATATTTTTTCCTAAGTGTTTAATGCCCTCTTTGACCCTCAATACAAGTGAGATAATTATTACCAGCAGTTTGAGCATAAAATGTACCATAATATCTATTTGGTTTTCATCAGTTTCATGGAACAAATGAAGGAGGAATACATCCAAGTTGATTTTAGAGATGATAATAAATTACTCAATCAACTCGAGAAATACGCTGTTAAGATATTGCTTTCCATAGTGACGACCATTTGATTATTAATGTAAATGATAAACAAAATGTTATTGAGATTGAGAGAGAGGTATTAATTTTGAGTTAATGCAACAATAACCTTTTCGACACTTATTTAGAAGAAAGAGAATCAGAGCATAGATTGCTCAGTTTTATCATAGCAAGATATCACATCTAGATACACAGTCAAGACAAAACAGTTCTTTCTGATGTCTCATACCATAAGTGGTTTTGCTGCAAATTTATTTTCATAATCATCAATGTCGTAGAATGACCATTGCTTTGATCACTTTACGCTTTGACACCCTTTTAGTAACGGTATACTTTAAGGGGCGTGAGTTACTTCTATGATGAAGTAGGCTTTGTTCTAAGAGTGCTATTTTTGTGGTTTAGTCCTTAAGGAAGAGCTATTTTTAAACACATAAGGATAAGAGGAAACACCAGAATCTACCAAAAAATAAACATGTATTTTAAATTAAATATTACAAACCAACAGTAAAAGCATTTCTATATTTGGCCTCAAAGAATTTTGAATGACAAAACATAAACAAGTAGGCTTTCAATAAACAAACTAATTGCCAATTAGTATTTTTTTATCACGACCCTATTTGTTTAGCATAAAACATTAAATTAATGTACTGTCATCTACAAACACATATGACCTAGGTTCAAGAATAATGGTTTCTACGCTCCTTTAAAACGTGGGACGTACTAAACTTCTACTATCGCAATAGAGATATAAATGTTATTGTTAACTTACAGGTAGGTATTAGGGATTGCCGGATGTCGCTGGAGGACTTATCTCTCGCCTTGAAGTGTGGTGGCCGAAGGTTGAAATTTCGTCGAGGAGGGGGGTGATTCTTCAACGTGATTAAAGAACGGGAGCTCGTTGGGGCTGGGTTCTTCTCCTCTCACTCTTACGGTGCTTGCGATGTAAGAATCACTCGAGGGTGAGCGGCTTTGCTTTTCTTCAGTCGGACTTCTTTGCAGACGGAAAAGGCTTCTTCGGTATGGCACCGATATAAAACTTGACTATTTAGGTTAATACGGCCCTGAAAGGGAAGGATCGATTTTCTCAATCTGATCCTATCGTTTCTCACGGAAATAGTCTTGTAGGGCTGAAGGGTCGATCTTTACGAATTAATCTTTCTTCTGGCGAATCGACTTCTAATAATCTTCTTGTCTAGCCGATGGATCGATCTTCACGACCTAATCCTACTCTGGCGTATCGACTTCAGATAATCCTCTTCTCTTTCTTTGCGGGGCTTATTTATAGGCGGATTGCCGCCCCATCTAAAGGGGGAAGTGACCAGGCCACAGATGCAAAAGGGGGGGAGCGAATGGTGGGTTAGCATCTGGGAAGAGCGAGAATTCCTGAGGTGGCACTGGGATGCCCAAGTCAGCTCGCAAATTATAGGCTCGTAACCACACCGCTCCTTAGCGTGCCTTCTGACTCGCACCGTTTTTTTTTTCCTAACCACGGGTTTATGGGTCTCGTAGGTCATACGATCGTTAGAGCGTCGTTTAAGGACCTTAGGTGGTCGCCTTCAAACATATGTTAGCTCCAACTGCCCACAGCGGCGAGGCGATCACACATGGAAAGCATTTTCGCCGGCTACCTTTCCCACGCTTCTCCTCATGAAGGGAGGGGGGGCTTGAATGTGTCTATACTCCTCCAGGAGGCTTAATGTAGCCATTTCTCCACATCTACCTCCATTCTTAAGAAAATAACGGTAGGGATGGGGGTTCCAGTCCGACGCTTACAATAATATACATGGGTAACTTACGGAACATTATATTATACAATAAATTCTAGTTCACTCGGGAATGCCTCGATAACATTTCACCTGACCTTACATTAATTCCTATATTACTGTGCCATCTTAGGATTTTCTTACCTACCACTCGGGTTACTCACCCCTACTTACTTAGAATTCTACTGATTTACACTTAACTTTGCTATAATACAATAGTTGGGCTGCTCCTTACTCGTCGACAGGGTTCCGACTTAACGAGTCGGCCATACAATTGTTGGACCCTTTTATGTAGTGAATGGAGTACTGGTACTCCATCAAGAGTAAACTCCATCTCAGGAGTCTTCCATTCTTACACTTATTTTTACCTAAGTATGACAACGGTTTATGGTCGCATTCCAACTTGAACTCGCGCCCTATTAGATAATATTTGAATTTACCTATGGACCATATTATGGCCAAAGCTTCGATTTCGATAGTAGCGTAGGCTTTTTCTCTACTCAACAGTTTCCTACTGACATAAGCTATGGGATAGGCTGTTTCGTCATCTTCGTATTGAAGCAATACTCCGCCTAGCCCGTCCCGACTAGCGTCCGTGCGAAGACCGAAGATCTTGTTGGGATTTGGTAAGCGAAGAATGGGCGCAGTTACGAGTTTTCCTTTTAGAATCTCCAACTGAGTTATTGCATGGGGGTTCCACGTGACAGGGTCTGACGCTGTCTTTTTTAACAAATCATTCAGTGGGGCCGCAATGGAAGCGAAGTGTGGTACAAAACGCCTATAGAACGAGGCCGCTCCCATAAACGATCGGAGTTGTTTCTTTGTTTTCGGCCGGGGCATCTTGACTATGGCGTCCACTTTTTCTTGCTGGGTAGTCAAGTGTTTTTGTCCTATTTTGAATCCCAGGTAGTCAATGGATTCGTAGGCAAAATAACACTTGGTCGGCCCGGCGGTTAGACCTTGCTCCTTCAATTTCTCCAGCAATGAGCGTAGGGCGTGTAAGTGTGACTCCCATGTACGGGTAGCTACGTACACGTTGTCGAAGTAAAACGACACGTCGCTTAGTCCAGCGATAATTCGCCTCATCATCCTATTATAATTGCTACCGGCTGTAAGTAGTCCGAAGGGTAGCCTGGTAAACTGTAACAGACCTCTCTCGGTCGCAAAAGCCGTCAGTTTTTTGGACTCCTTAGCGAGAGGTATTTGATAGTACGCTTTACATAAATCCAATTCGGTGATGAATTTAGCGTCTTCAAATAAATGGAGATTTTGATCTATTAGTGGGATGGGCTCGGCGTCGAAAACGGTCACTGAATTCAATTTT
The DNA here is from genome assembly GCA_963969495.1 of Ceratothoa steindachneri. NCBI lineage: Eukaryota > Metazoa > Arthropoda > Malacostraca > Isopoda > Cymothoidae > Ceratothoa > Ceratothoa steindachneri. Next base: position 143,647,190 of record OZ018326.1, on the reverse strand, counting down.
CGGCAGTCCACGCACATCCGAAATGATTGATCAGGTTTCTTAACCATTACTATGGGGGAGCAATAATCGGACTCCGATGGCTCTAAAATTCCCAATTTTAGTAAATTCCGGACTTCCTTATTGAAGGCTTCTCGTATGTGGATTGGTAAGGGATATGGTTTGCTCCGAACCACTGAATTAGTTTTTAGTTTTATTTCATGGATAAAATCCTTGGCACATCCAGGGTTTTCAGAAATGACTTCTGGGAATTCCATGAGCAAGTTCAACATTTCCGCTTTTTGTTGAATTTCTAAGTGGGGATTTATCTTTAAATCCACCCGAGGGTCTTCCGGGGTAGGTGAGAGCGAGGGAAGTTCGTATTCCTCGTCTTGTTCCACACACACGGTGTGTATGACTTGCAGGGGCGTACCCGGGTAAACGGCATCCATCGGTTCTTTTTCGTCTAGAAGGGTAATATTCTTTATGCACGCGCGGCGGTGATATTTTTTTAGCATGTTTATGTGATAGGTTCTTCGCCCTGTTGGGGTATCTATTAAGTAATCGACTGGACCCCGTGCCTCGATTACTTCAAACGGTCCCTTCCACTGGGCCCATAACTTATTATTTTCGGTCGGGAGTAATAATAAGACTTCATCTCCTGCCTTTAATTTTCGAGCCTTTGCTTTCATATCGAAATAGTCCCGGTATTTGGTTAAATTTTTCTCGGCGTTCTCTCGAGCTAAGCCAGAGCAGTATTCTAGGCGCTCGCGCATATCCATCACGTAGGCGTAAGACGATTTGATTTCTTGCTCGAGCTTCGCGTTGGAAAATAATTCCTTAAGAATACTCATAGGACCTCGCACATTTCTCCCGTATAATAGCTCAAAGGGCGAGAATCCCAACGTCCGATGAGGTATTTCTCGGCAGGCGAAAAGGGCAGCAGGCAGGAATCTGTGCCACTGTGTAGGGTTGTTTTGACACAACTTCTTCAATATATTTTTGAGAGTCCCGTTTAATTTCTCGCAGATTCCGTTAGCGGCTGGATGAAATGGACTCGTAAAAATTGGCTTGACTAACAGAAGTTTGTTAAAATATTCCATCAATTCTGAGGTGAATTGGCGCCCTCTATCAGATAGAATTTCTTTAGGCAGGCCTACTCGTGCAAAAATTGAAATTAATGCTTCCGCGCAGGAAATAGTGTCAATCTTCCGTAGGGCCACGGCATCTGGGAACCGGGTGGCACAATCCACTAGAGTGAGGATGTAGGAGTGTCCTCCACTTGAAGGGGGGTGAATTGGTCCCACCAAATCAATTGCCACTCGAAAGAATGGTTCGGTTATAACGGGCACCTTTTGTAAGGGAGCGGGAGGTACCCGTCCTCTGGAGGGATCCTTCTGACACACGTCGCATGATCGGCAATAGGCCACAATTTCCCTTGCGGCCTGGGGCCAATAAAAGTGTCGGAATATCTGCTGCGCCGTTTTGTTGTGCCCAAAGTGTCCGGCTAATATTCCATCATGCGCGGTATTCAAAATTCTTTGCGTGTATTCTTGAGGTACACACAGTGCTTTCTTGTTCTCCTTATCCTCCTCGCTGATAGTACGGTAGAGAAGTGAGTCTTCTACGATATACTGGATCGGCTTCTTTCCTTTCACTTGGAGAATTTCACCTTTAATAGCTTTCTCCCATAGAGGTTTAAGAGTGGGGCATTCCTTCTGAGCACTGGCGAAGGAAGTCAATTTGAACCCATTGTCTTCGAGGGTAATCCTCGGGGTCAACTTAGCAGGTTGCTCTTTCCTCTGGGCTTCTTGTGCCCGGGTGACTACTTGTTGGGTCACTTCTTGCTGGGGAATTAGGGGGTTTTGTCCGATTAGTACTGCGCAGAACTTAATCGGGGCTACTACCACGTCCGTCCAACCGGTGAAATATCTGCATTGTATATGACATCTCACGACGGGGAATCGATTGTCGCGTCCTAAAAAGTCGTGGACGATTGCGAATTTCTTATGGGCAGGGTTTACTGGGGGCAGCAACTTGTCGGATACCACTATGCACGTGCACCCGGTGTCTCTGACTAAAGTGGATACTCGGCACCCATTAACAGTGCCCTCTTCAAATTGTAGGCTGCCTGGCGAACTTTTGTTGAATAGAAAGTTTACCTGTTGCTGGGGCCCTTCGGATGTTGGCGCGGGGACGTAGGACGAATCAGCTTGTCCTGCTGGGATCGCGGCAGTCAGGTTTTGCACCTGTTGTCTCGAGGTCTCCCTCAGTCGGGAGTTCTGTGGGCACTGGAAACTCAGGTGACCTATTATCCCGCAGGTATAACAAGTGACGGGCTTCCTGGGATACGTGCCGGTATTAGGGTATGATCCTTGTGGAATCCTAACTTCTTTTTGATTTTTTTCTCCTCCAAAATTTGGTTTATAAGTTCCTTTTGCGGCTGAGAACTTAAAGGGCTTCTTCTGTAAATGCCTGGGTGGCGGCCCATTTTTCTTTGGGGAGGGAGCCTTCTCTTTCTTGTACTCCCTAGGATATAACCGATGATTTACCGCGTGGAGGTCAGCCTCGTCCAGACACTCGTTGAAGGTAGAAGCTTTTCGGTCCTTAACGAATGCACGGATTTCCTGGGGTAGGGTACTTAGTAACTGATCTCTAAGCATGAAGTCGACGACCGCAGCGACTTCATTCTCTACCCCTTCTGACTCCATCCAAAACTGTAGGCTTCGACGAAGCTCAAAGCCAAAATGTTTGTACGTTTGTCCAGGTCTTATACGAGACTGCCTGAACTTCATCCTATATTCTTCCGGGTTAAGGTTTGTAGCTGAGAGAAGTTCGGCTTTGAGAGTGGAATAGTCCACAGTCGCTTCTGAGGGTAAAGATACGAATATCTCTCTCATCCTACGATTGAGTAGCGGTAACAGTCTGGCGACCCCATCTTCTTCTAGGTCCCAATTATTGACTTCAAATATTTTCTCAAAATGGGAGAGATATGAGCATAAATCTTCTTCGTCCTTGTACTCCGGGAGTTTCATGCTGGCCGCTGGTGATACTCCTGTTTTAGATGACACTGACTGCACCTCTAACTGGTCTTTACTAAGAGCTCTTTCGTGGGCCCTTATCTTCTCTCTTTCATCAGCTTCCATTTTAGTCTTTTCTGCTTCCATTTTCATCTTTTCTCTTCTTTCTTCTCTTTCGTTTCTCTCTTTCTCCTGAATAAACTCTCTTTCGTTTCTCTCTTTCTCCTGAATAAACGAACTCAGCTCGGTTCCTTGTAGTCCGAGGCTTTGACCTTGCTTCCGATAAAGGTCAAACAATGCCATCGCGCTTATGTCAGTCATCTACCTTGTTTTTAATCAAGCCTGACCTACTCCACCACCGAAACTTACCACTTGGCCTAACAATTACCTTTAGATGGTATCCACCTCTAACTTTACCAATTTCCCACTCGTCAAATATTCTATTATTCCTGGTGTTCCTTTTATGTGTTAGCTCTTCCTTAAATAGACACTGCTGGGTTCTTTCTAATATAAAACCTCTAGACCTGACACCAATTTTATAATATGTCGTAGAATGACCATTGCTTTGATCACTTTACGCTTTGACACCCTTTTAGTAACGGTATACTTTAAGGGGCGTGAGTTACTTCTATGATGAAGTAGGCTTTGTTCTAAGAGTGCTATTTTTGTGGTTTAGTCCTTAAGGAAGAGCTATTTTTAAACACATAAGGATAAGAGGAAACACCAGAATCTACCAAAAAATAAACATGTATTTTAAATTAAATATTACAAACCAACAGTAAAAGCATTTCTATATTTGGCCTCAAAGAATTTTGAATGACAAAACATAAACAAGTAGGCTTTCAATAAACAAACTAATTGCCAATTAGTATTTTTTTATCACGACCCTATTTGTTTAGCATTAAACATTAAATTAATGTACTGTCATCTACAAACACATATGACCTAGGTTCAAGAATAATGGTTTCTACGCTCCTTTAAAACGTGGGACGTACTAAACTTCTACTATCGCAATAGAGATATAAATGTTATTGTTAACTTACAGGTAGGTATTAGGGATTGCCGGATGTCGCTGGAGGACTTATCTCTCGCCTTGAAGTGTGGTGGCCGAAGGTTGAAATTTCGTCGAGGAGGGGGGTGATTCTTCAACGTGATTAAAGAACGGGAGCTCGTTGGGGCTGGGTTCTTCTCCTCTCACTCTTACGGTGCTTGCGATGTAAGAATCACTCGAGTGTGAGCGGCTTTGCTTTTCTTCAGTCGGACTTCTTTGCAGACGGAAAAGGCTTCTTCGGTATGGCACCGATATAAAACTTGACTATTTAGGTTAATACGGCCCTGAAAGGGGGGGATCGATTTTCTCAATCTGATCCTATCGTTTCTCACGGAAATAGTCTTGTAGGGCTGAAGGGTCGATCTTTACGAATTAATCTTTCTTCTGGCGAATCGACTTCTAATAATCTTCTTGTCTAGCCGATGGATCGATCTTCACGACCTAATCCTACTCTGGCGTATCGACTTCAGATAATCCTCTTCTCTTTCTTTGCGGGGCTTATTTATAGGCGGATTGCCGCCCCATCTAAAGGGGGAAGTGATCAGGCCACAGATGCAAAAGGGGGGGAGCGAATGGTGGGTTAGCATCTGGGAAGAGCGAGAATTCCTGAGGTGGCACTGGGATGCCCAAGTCAGCTCGCAAATTATAGGCTCGTAACCACACCGCTCCTTAGCGTGCCTTCTGACTCGCACCGTTTTTTTTTTCCTAACCACGGGTTTATGGGTCTCGTAGGTCATACGATCGTTAGAGCGTCGTTTAAGGACCTTAGGTGGTCGCCTTCAAACATATGTTAGCTCCAACTGCCCACAGCGGCGAGGCGATCACACATGGAAAGCATTTTCGCCGGCTACCTTTCCCACGCTTCTCCTCATGAAGGGAGGGGGGGCTTGAATGTGTCTATACTCCTCCAGGAGGCTTAATGTAGCCATTTCTCCACAATCAAAATCTCTTGTCAAAATTCAATATGAAGCAGCTAAAAATACAATCTTTTCATATATATATATATATATATATATATATATATATATATATATATATATATATATATATTATTGAGGAGGAATCTATTTTACTTGAAAGGACATACTGATATAAGCGTCTAAAGTAATTGTACTCGTCTCTTTGTGCAAACTCAGATAGTGGGTAACATTCTCATTTGAATGCACCTTGTGTGACACTGTGGTCCTCCTATAAGATAATTAAATAACATAATCAGCCACCTGCTGGATTTTAACCAGTTTCTTGCCAGCGCGAAGCATGGGAACAATATAATGCCATCATGCACCGGTGGAAAGGCCCCTCTTTGCAAGTTTATGTGGTTTAATAAGGTATAATATCGCGAGTGGTGATATTATACCTAATATTACCCATCATCAATCATCATTAATAATAATAGCAGCATTCGTGTCTTCATATATATATATATATATATATATATATATATATATATATATATATATATATATATATATATATATATATATATTTATATATATATATAATATATATATATTATATTATATATATTATATATTATAAATTGGAGTTGGACAAAATAATTGTTAAATTCAATGAATATTTATTTAATTTGGAGTTGGTCCACCTTTTGCTTCAGAACTGTGTTGATGTATCTTGGAATTGATTCCTACAGCTTCTTGTCTTCAATTAGAGGAATCTTGAGCTATTCTTCTAACAATACATGCTCCAGCTATTTCAAACATGACAGTGGAGGGTAACGACTTCTTACTTGTCGCTCCAAGATGCACCACAAATGTTCAATAATATTAAGATCTAGAGATTATGGGGGCCACTTCATGTGTTGTGGCTCACTCCTATGCTCTTTATACCAATTCTTAACCATATGAGCGGTATGTATTGGGCTATTGTCATCTTAGAAAAAGCACTCACCATCAGAAAATAATAGTTGGACCATGGGCTGGACAAGTTCTTCCAAAATATTCAGATATTCGTTACATGCTTATCCTACCAAGCAGGGTAGCCATTAGACAAAGAAAATTCCAAGATATGGCTGCCCAAACCATCACTGACACTCATCCGTGCTCCATTGTAGGAAGAAGGCAGTCAGGATTAAAATCTTCCCGGGGCTGCCTCCACACATAAACTCGCCCTGCAGTGGCAAAAAGAGAAAAACTGGACTTATCGGAGAATATTACTTGCTTCCATGATATCCCACTTTATTCAGCTCACAGCGAAGAGGTTTGTTCGAAACTGGTCCAGTGAAAAGTTTATTCATCACAATGAGTTTCAACACTCGTCGGTCTCGGTCAGCGAGCTTCGAAGTCCTGCCGGAATTACTCTTCCTGCTGGAAATTTTGCCCTTCTTCTTAATTTCTATCATAGTGCTTGATATGGTAGCTCTCTAAAAATCAAGGAATTTAGGTGTTCTGCTGACGGAAGCTCTTACAATTCGAGCAACAACAATTTTCCTTTTTTAAGACTCAGTAAGGTCAAGCCTTTTAGCAACTATACCACGATCTGAAAACAGATAACAAACTCATTAACACCAATTAGATATATTAATTTAAGCACTGCCTGAATGCAAGACCCCCCCAAAATAAGACCATGAAGATAGGATCAAAACGAGAGCTAAAGATGGGACATTAAGAGGGATTATGGGAGAGAGAGAAGAAAGAAAGGAAAGAGTGAACACAAGCGTTAAACCAGATAAAAGTTTGGACATTGTTGCCTGATAACATTCGAAAATTTAATAAAGCATATGAACAGAACGCACAAAGCACCTCTTTCTAAATTTAAATCTAAAAGGTTTTTTTGCCTTGAATTTTAGGAATTGCCAAATCTTATAAACGTAATAACCCTATACGCCCGATAGTCATTTATGTGTAGTATGTTTCTCTGCTTTATCTAAATTGTTATCTAATGGTCTACAGATAGTTAATAGTTCTAATCTCATAGAATATTATAATGTCATCTCTTACTTTTCAAACTTCATGTTTGTTAGGTTAGATGTTAGTTGCCTTTTGTTTGTTTTTTTGCCTAAATTTACGGTCAATGATGTGTTACAATTTCTCAATGATAAACTGTGTAATGTTGAAATTACCTATGCCTCCTAATAGAACTTTAGAACCTGATCCACTATGTAATATATATCATAGTTTTTATTTTAATGGTAAATTCTTTCACCAAAGAATTGCTCTAACTATGGGCAACTGCTTATCTCTTCTCTATTATTGATTTCACAAATATTTCGTTTTAAATAATCGATATTGTATGCTTCTGATCGAATGTAAAATGCACAAGTTTATCTGATTAAAATTAACTCCCTTGTAAATTCTATTAAATTTCTCTCAAACTTGAATATAAAGCAATACTTCATTTTCTGGATTTGTTAATTGTTGTATGATACATTGTGGTCGTGATATACTTCTTTGATGAAGTAGGCTTTAATCTAAGAGTGAGAATTTTGTTGTTTTAAGGAACAGCCGCTTCAACACGTAAGGATATAAGGAAACACACAGGAATTATCTCAAAATTAACGTATATTTTAAATTTAACGCTCAACTATGATGGTATAATAATAATCACTCTATGTGAAAAGATAGTAGAAGGTAAAAAAGTTGGTGAAGTGGGGGGGGGGGTGCCCTTGTTTTAGGGGCATCGTTAGCTTGCTTCAATTTTTTATTTATTTTTCCTTTGTTTGGGTATTGTTATGTTCTTATGTTTTCGTTCTGTGCGTGTTCTTCTTGTTGTTCTTCATTGTATTTGTTCTTTGTTTGTCTGTGATATTTAAACTGTGTACTTGAGCTTTCAAGCCTTTGTAAGCTTGCAGTTATGTGTGTGTACTTCGTTCAATGATCTTCTTTAGTTTTATGATTCGATTTTTGTGTCACCATGGTGTGTGTTTCTGGTGTTTTGTGTTTTTAAGTGTATATTGGTATTATGTTTTCCTCCGAACAGACTTTGGTGCTCGGGAATCGCCGGTTACGACCGACTTCCCCGTGCAACCTGGCAGGGATGTTTATTCTGCGTCCAGTTCTTCGTAACTCTGGTAGGATATCATTGGCCATTGTGGACCAGACTTTCTTGGCCAATTTTTGGGTAGCGACATTTATCGGCTCCAGTTTCTGCCTGCGGTGCAGGTCCCTCTGCCGAAGTTGATCCCTTCTTCTGCATTTGTTCATGAAGAGGGATGCAGAGTTCTGGCCTTTTCATAGCTGTTTTGCTGGCCGTTTGAGTCACTACTGCGGGGTAGATAAGCTTAGCCCGGATGAACGACAGGTATAATTTCCTGATGTTTGCCGAGCTGAGTTCTCTGAACCTGTATAGCTTAGAGATTTCTCTCCTCGCCATATTCCGCCTCACCGTGTAGTGCTTCAAGTATCCGCGGTCGTAGATTTTTAGGCCCAGAATGTTGCCTACGGCGGAGTAACCGTATCTCCTCCCATCAATCATGATAGGCCACGTCAACTCACGGCCCAGCGGGAGAATTGTGAATTTCTCCCTGCTGGCCGGATTTTCCACTTTTTCTCGAAGTTGTTGATGTTCGAGATCTCCGCGATGGTGTTGTTTGCCTGGCTCCTTGCTTTCCTTTCCCTACAGGGGACGATCTGAGTGATGTCATCTGCGTATTGCAGGTACATCGTGTCCCGTGGATTGGAGTAGGGAGGTCGATGGTAAAGACCAGGTAAAGCAAGGGACTCAGGCAGCTCCCCTGGGGAACGCCCGCTTTAAGTTCGAATTCAGGACCCTTGTGATCTTCTACCATGATACGCGCCCTTCTGTCCATGATGAAGTCACAAAGAATCCTTTCCAGGACCGGGTTTAGCTGGAGACTTAGGATCTTGTATTGCAGTCCACTCAGCCAAACCTTGTCGAAGGCCTTCTGCACATCCCTCATCACGATGTCTACGTAGTGACCCTTTGCACGGCATTGCGTGATCTTTTCTGTTAGGAGCGCCAGGGCAGTTTCAGTGCCCCGTTTTGGTCTAAACCCATGTTGTGCCGGGTTGTGCGCTCCTAACTCGTCGAGTTGATTTTGTAGCCTATTGGCTATAATCTTCTCGAAGATCTTGCCGGGTACTTCTAGGAGAGAGATTGGGCGGTAGTTGGCCACTTGGTCTGGGGGCTTGTTCCCTTTCGGGATAAAGATGATTTTTGCCATCTTATACCCGTCTGGGAAGTAGCCTGTATTCAGGGAGGCGTTCATGATGTTGACCATTCCCTGAATAATTTGCCTAGGGGCATTCACTAGGTTGTTCTTAGTTAGCCCAGACCATCCTGGCGCCCTCTGTTTGAAGGACTTGATGGTGTTAATCGTCTCTTCAACAGTGATCGGGCGTCCGTGGTCAACCATCTCTCTCTCTCTAGACACTTGCGGTTGTGGGTGGGTCCTATGTATCATCGTTCCGAGGTCGTCGAGCAGTTAGTCTTCGAAGTCCTGGTCGAAATCGTCGTTCTCCTCAGGTGAGATCGCAAAGACCTCTTTCCAGTGGTCCCTGAATTTTCTTTCTAGGGTATCCGGATCTTCTATGAATATGTCGCCATCTTTGATTTTAATCCCAGGCCTGGGAGGCAATCCCCTAAGTCTTCGGATGCTATTCCAAAAACGTACAGGATTAGTCTCCCGGTCTAGTCTGCCAATGATATCATCCCAGATGTCCTTCTGTTTCTCGAGGATTATGTTTTTCATAGCCTCGCTCAGTTGTCTCATTCGGGCTTTCTTTTCCCGGGTCGGGCCTGTCCTACCGACTTCTTCATAAATTTCCCTGTGTTCCCTAGCGATGTCCCTCATTTCATCCGTCCACCTAGGTTGCGGGAGCATTTTGTACGAGATCCTGGGGACGCATCTTTCGTCAGCTTGAATGAGGCGATTGGTGATGTTCTTAATCTCCTCATTAATTTCCTCCAGATTTGCGTCCTCCAGGTCAGCTGGGTGATAGGCGCTGAGCATCTCTCTGTACTGCTCCCAGTTAGCTTTCGCATAACTTTTCCTATGTGGGACGGGCCTGAGCATTGGCGACAGCGAAATGTTGGTGATAATTGGGACGTGGTCGCTCGGGACTACTGGGCCAGGTTCGTTGGCGATGTTAAAGGGGAATTCCGGGCTCACTAACACAATGTCCGGTTTTGTCGCCGAACAGTCTGTTATATAAGTTGGGAAGTCAGGTCCTACTCTCTGGACTCTATTTCTGTCGAATAGTAGTTCCAGATTTCGTCCCCTTTGGTCAGCGAACCTGTAGCCAGATGCACGGCAGCGGGCGTTTAGGTCCCCGCCTAGCAGCGCTAGCCTTTTGTGCCCGAACAGGGTGAAGAAGTTGTTGATCGGTAGGTACTGTCGCCTTGGTGGCTGGTAGGCTGCCACCACAGTTAGGCCACCAACCAGGGTCGGGATTTCGACTGCCACGAATGATTCATCTAAGTCCGGCAATGTTCTGTACTTGATGTTTTTTCTGATAGCGATGGCTGCGCCATCGTATCGTTCTTGGGTGTGATTCTTCTGTATAACATTGTAATTGTGTATTTTTATGTTGTCTGTGGTTGTGTCTATACCATGCTCCGATATGAGGATGATGTCTGGGTCCACTGTACGGAAGATGTTGCCGTAAACAATGGATTTTTCCTTCCATCCATCCACATTCAGAGTAAGTATTTTCAAGGCGTTGTTAGTGTTTTCCAGTCTGAGATGTTATGTGTTTTAGTGTACTTCTTGTTGTTCTTATGTTTTGAATCTCCCGTTGCGTATTTCCTTAAACTCTTGATTGTTTAGGGCAATGCAAGAGTCTTTGTAGATTTTAACTGTGCCTTCATGCAGTGCCTCTTCTACTTCTTTTTCCTTTAAGCTCGCGGCGTAGACCCATTTTATACTCCCTTGTTGGATTCCCTTAAGGATTTCCGTGGGGGAGAGTTTTTCTGGGTGGGGGATCTGCTCATTTGAGACGATTCTGAGGTCTATCTCCTCTCCGTCGTACTTGTATGTACGCTTCGAGGTCTTCGACCTACTTCTGGAGCTCACAGGGCTCTTGGTCGCCCTGTTCACTGCTTCTTCCGCTTCAGAGTCCGAGGAAGTTCCGCTGGACAGGTTTCCCTCGGCTTCTTTCAGCTTCCTTGCAGCTTTTTTCTCCTTCTTCTCGCGTCTCTTTGCCGCTTCTAGACGGGGGTCCAGCCGGGACGTGCTGGTCTTCGTGTTTGATGAGCTTTCTGTCGTTTTTATTTCTGCCATGATCTTCTCTTTGGGGAACGGGGTTGCTGGGGCCTCTGCTGCTCTATCAGAACCGAATTGGAGTCTCAGTACGTCTCCCGATGGTGGGTCATCGGGAAACCACATCTCCTCCATGCCGTTCTTCTTGAGCATGAGATTGAGGGTTTTTGAAAAAGTCCCCGGACTTGTAAGATTATTAACGTGCGCGAAGAGTATGCACGTTAAAATCTTTGTCGAGTTTTCATTCTCGAGCTCGAGGTACTGTTTTTTCTGAGGTTGTGGGGTCTCTGTTATGTTTGGGGTTCTCTTCGCGGCTTGGGCGTAGGAGGTACTGGCTTTTTTCTGGTCTTCCAACTTCTTCTTCCTCACAATTTCTTTTCTTTGGGGGCAGGACATTGCCATCGCCCCATGGTTAAGGCCGCAGTTTGGGCATTTCTCTTTTGTCGCCTTACATTCCCTCCATCCATGGCCTGATCCACTGCATCTGGAGCAAGTGCTGTTGGTCTCCTTGCAGTCCTTCGTTGTATGGTGTTCCAACTTGTAGCAGCGGAAGCAGATTTGGATGGGAGTAAATTCCTCCCTTTCCATCTGGTCCGCGCTGATTTTGGCGTTGAACACCAATAGGCCTCTCTCCTTTGCCTTCTGTGCCATCTGCGTGTCTGCAAAGATGACTTTGAAGACATGCTGGTGGTCGGTGTTGTCCCGTTTGTTACGGAACTTTACCACTTCCCCCACGCTGGCCCATGTCTGGTTCCTCTGGATCTCCTCCTTTATCTCCAGACTGGAGTGTTGGCCTATCCAGGGGTCTAGTTGTCGGCACACGATGCTTCGGTGCGCCTGTATCTGGGGGGGAGTGCTAGGCTGGAGGCCTATTTCCTCCAAAACTTTTCGACCTTCCTCCTTGGTCAGGGTCTCCACGTCTGCCTCTCTTTCGCAGACAGCGGAGTAGCCGACGGGGGTGTCAATCAGTCTCGGGATGGCTACGTTGAGCTTCCCGTAAACTTGAGAGAACACCGTTCCTCGGTCTGGCTTCGTTTGCCCAGGTATTGTCCTCAATGGGACTCTGGTGGCTGGGTGGGAAGCCATTGTTAATCTTGCACTTGCAGCCCCTCGACTGGGGGGTGCAAGTCTTCTTCTCAAGTGCCTCTTGATAGGTGGCACTGAAGGACTTCTTATGTGTGTATGTGTGTGTGTGTGTGTGTATTTTTCGGTATAAAAATTTTTACGTTTTACTTCTTATGTTAATTGCAGGTTTTTCCTTGGGGACGAAAAGAGGCCCCGCCCACGTTCGCCGGTCGCCTGGATGGAAATGAAGATTGCCTTTTAGGTGAAGGATGATGATGAATGAGATGAGTCCGGGTGGGATACTCTCAGGGGTGTGATTGTATGGCGGACTTATTGACAACGCCGCCCCCCCGAGGGTTTTAAATCGCGACTGCTCCCCAACATAGCATAGAGACGGTTTTCATCCTCTATGATCCTGGGAGGGGCCTCCGCCGTATTTAGGCACCGAAGGTTGCAGTCCGTCCCTTGTCCGGAATGTTTCTGACATTGTTCTCTACTGTGGGCTACTCCTCAAACCAGCTTCCTCCAATGCCCCCAATTATGGCCAAGCAACTGTCTGACATAGTTGGGACGAAACATGAATGGCAATTTCACTTCACATCTGACGGCGGTTCACGCGGGGAGGAGGGCCGAGGACTTAAGCAGTCATCCGCTTAAGTTGGGCCGCTGAAAATAAAGGGGGTGATGATGGTTAGTGAGTGAATGATGATGGGGTTGGACGTGACACGAGGATATTAACGTTTTTTGGAATATTTGGTCCTAAAAATAGGAACCAAATTTTTCGGAGGCGTAGGCAAAAATTGCCTAAATATTTTCCTCCTTTACCAGTTGGTAAGATGACTGTACGAGGTACTTTCTGCCAAGAATTCCGAGCTAGCCTCAACTATGAAAAACAAACCGTGATCACATATATATCATTTTCCTACGATAACCTAGACTATCCGGGTTGGCAACTAGGCCTATTACAATATCTTCAATGACAAAAGTAAACAAATAGGGTCCCAGTTAACACACAAATTTCCGATTAGTATTTTTAACGTGACCCTTTTTGATTAGCGTTAAACATTAAATTAAATTACTCTGTTTAAACCAACAAATCTGAAAGGTATTCAACCACAAGTTTTTTACTTCTATTAAATCGTGAAACGTACAAACCTCATACTATCGCAATATGAATAAAAATGTTCTTACTAGCTCACATGACAGACGGGATCGGGGTTGCCGGAGGTCGTTGGAGGGCTTATCTCGCCTTCGGGGATTTGTAGTGCCGATGATAGAATTTCGCCGAGATGTGATGGAGAGAGAGCGAGGTAGGGACCTATCAACTTCTTATTGCAACCTTGCCTCTGGTTAAGTTAAGAAGACGGAGAGAGTTATGGTGCTCTTCGCTCCACGAGTCCTCTTCTGGATAATCTTGAAGCCTCTTGGTGTCTTATTCTTCAACATAGATTGCTCAACTATATTTTGGGGTATTCAGTGAAATTTTTACCGTAATTAAAGAACGGAACCTCGTTGAGGCTGAGTTCTTCTCCTCTCACTCTTACAGAGCTTGATATGTGAGAGTCACTCGAGTGTGAGTGGGTTTACTTTTCTCTAGTCAGACTTCTTCTAAGTCTGTAAAGGATTCTTTGGTATGGCACCCATACAAAACTTGACGATTTATTTAAATTCGTCCCTGGGGGGGAGGGATCGATCTTCTCAATCTGATCCTATCGTTTTTCACGGAAATCGTCTTGTCTGGCTGAAGGATCGATCTTCACCAACTGATCATTCTTCTTTCTTACTGACTTCTAATCGCTTCTCTTTCTTTCCGGGGCTTATTTATAGGCGGACTACAGCCCCATCTAAGGGGAAAGGGGTGAGGCCACAGAGGGGAGCGCGAATGATGAGTTCGCATCTGGTGAGAGCGAGAAGTGCAGAGGTTGGCACTGAGGTGCTCAAGTCAGTTTTTAACTAGTGAGACCCTCAACCGCCACATTCCTTGCCGTGCCCTTTGACTAGCACCGCTTTTTTGTGACATAACCACGGGTTTATGGATTTCGTAGGTAATTGGATCGTTAGAGTGTGGTTTAAGGGCCTTAGGTGGTTGTCTTAACACAGATGGTCACTCCAACTACCTAAGCGGAGGGGAGATCCAACAGGGTAGGCAGTTACTGTTATTCGCCGGCTACCTTTCCCCCGAGTCTCCTCATGGGGTTCGCTTCTCCGGCTTTCTCCACAAGGGGGGGGGAGACTTTAAAGGATATGTCCGCCTGGCCCTCCGAAAGGCTTTATGTAGCCATTTCTCTACATTAATATACCACCCTTTCTCTCTTCGTATTCTCAGTTTACCGGAAGACGTCTAATTATTCTTTATATATACACTTTTACTTCTCTCATCGTTTTTTAGTCAAAGACTTTGTTTTATCTACATTTTTCTCGGTGAGCTAGGCGTAGTTATTCCTAAATAATTTGACACAGATGTGCTAAAATTTTAGACATTGAATACAAGCTATTTTAGCTTATCTATTCTATTAATAAATAGCTCGAGCTAGCGAAAGTGTTTTTATCGTGTCGCACTTCTGCCTCCTATTTATAGCAAGAATAGTCTCGTACTAGGGTTTAATGCAGCTTTTTCTATTCTTCTCTATAATTTAAAAACATTAGGCATTTCTATTTTATTTAAATACATAAATAATAGTAATAAATTTTTATTGCCTAAAGCTCTTTCTACTATTGGCGGTGTAAATAGCGTAGAATAAATAGATTGTTCCAAGCATTAATTTCGGCAATCAGCTACATCTTTATTAAATATATATTTCGACATAAATATAATGCACGACGTGAAGAGAGTGATGCAGCCTATATACATGTGTCTAAAACTTGACATCGATTGCAAATAACCTAAAATTATGTATCGTCTCGTCTCATCTGTCTAAAAGACATTATCCCAAAACTAAGCAGGTTTCTCCAAATGCTCACGTGCCAAATTCAACCTTGCAGCTCAGTCTCTCTTCAGCAGCAGAGGTCTCTTCCTAGGACCGCGAGATTTAAAATTAGGCCGGTTCAGTTCATTACTAATGGTTGGCTTTAAGACAGATGTTCTTTCAACCAGTAAGTCATCTTAAATTTCCTCACAGGTCGTCATAGTGTCAGCTCTAACCTTCCTGAATCTTACACGAGAAGCTTTGGGGAAAATCTCCTGAAGGGCACCTAAACGTTAAAGATTTTTGATGGTTCCTACCTTTTCCCCTTCAGAATGACAGAGTCAATGTTGGTGAAAGGTATTTTCAGCTGCTTGGATATTTTCCGGTAGCTCAGCCCATAGGTATGGAACTTCAGGAGCGTCTTTGCCTGTTCATTGTAGACTTCTTTATTCTTCGTCATGATAACGTCTTTACTGCGGGAACGTCGATTGCTGTATGGCGTTCCAATCTTTCCTGATTCTTGTTGATTGCTGTGCATAATATTGAACCACCTAGAAGCTTCTTTGCACCTCACATCCAATAGTATTTCTCTCATGTGCTTGTAATATAAAAATTTCGTTCCGGTTACGTTTCTGTACGAATACTTTTTTATCGCTGTTTTCCTTAATTTTAATTTTACTGAATAGACATTCTGTTTCATGCCTTTTTGCGAACAGAACTTTTAACTTTACATTAATGTACATCTATTATGTAAATTTCGTAAAGTTTAAATCGTTTTAAATTCCAGAAATGACTCTTTCCAAGCAAAAGCGTGCAATTAATTTAGCGCTGCACCAAAGTGGCTCGAAATGAAGGAATATAGTTGGTAAGACTATTGTATCAAAGGTCTCTTGGACCCAAAGAGCTTTAAATGAACGCCAAGACCACCTTCTGGTAAAATCTCATTTCAAGGAACGGATTGATTCCAGTGACAAGCTTGCTCATAATTGGAAAGAAGCAGGTATAAACGCTTAAACATGCACAGAGAAGAGATTTTTCTTCAATGTCACAAATCAAGAAGGACTGCGAAGAAGCCTAAACTTATCAAGAATAAACTTACGTATAGGCTCCCCAATCTTGTAGTTAATAACAGAATTGGACTGTTGAAGACTGTGGCAGAAAAATATTCTTTGATGAAGATCCTTCCGCTTGTTTAGAGTTTAGGGATGATCCCTTGTTAAGAACTGAAAGAGCAGCGCTTTTACAAGGCCTATGTCGTTCCCACGGTGAAGCATTCGGAGAATCAATGTCTGAAGCTGTTTTTTATCTAAGGGAACAATTTTGCCTAAGAACACCGTCATAATCTCAAGATCGTTTTAATACGTGCGTCATTAGAAACTTTTGCAAACAGATAAGAACTAATAGGGAAATTTGAGACACAAAAAAAAAACAATTTTCAAGTTCATAGCTAAAAAAAACTTCATACTTTTGGGACTTTGGCTAGAAAATTCACCAGATTTTAACTCAAAAGAGAATTTGTGTACCACTATCAAACTGGCGGTTGATAAACAGAAGTCATTCAATTGATAGCAATTGTGGGTGCGCATTGAACACGAATAGATCAACATTGGCTTTAATATAATGACTAATTTTGTGTCCATAATGCTAAAACGAATTAAAAAATTACTGAAGAAGAATCGACATAATTTCAAATATTGACTGCGCGGAGCACTCGACTGCATTTATTAATATAATGGATTTGGGCTCTAGTTTTTGTATATTTCACCTTCTTATTATAAAACAAACAGCCTAAAACATAATTAAACGTTTGATTAGTTATATTCATTTTCTTATAAAGAAACTAAAAAATGCCTCTTCTGTTGTCAAATATAACAATTAATATATATATATATATATATATATATATATATATATATATATATATATATATATATATATATATATATATATATATATATATATATATATATATATATATATATATATATATATATATATATATTATATATATGCCTAAAATATCCCAAAGGAAAATAATACACAGAATATGACCAAGCGCTTTCGTGTTTACATCATCAGGGGCCGAAGAACAATGAAATAGAGAAACAGTTAATAAACAGAGAAATGTGTCGTCATTCAAACGTACCGTCGAACAAAGACGTACGCCGCAAGGTTTTAAGTTCTCGGTTGTTCGGAAGCTAACTCATGTTTCGTCTTACATCCAGTTTTATTCGAATCATGCGCAAAAAACTAAAATATCGGCTTTTAATTCTTTTTATTTGCGTGCTTTTAGAGTATGTGACCCAAGATTTATCGATGAAGAGATAGAACCAATTAAAATCACTAGTAAAATGTTAAATTATCCTTCTTATTTCCTAAATGATTCCCTGTGCAGAGCTAAGCATTCCTTTTATGGAAATAGAATTAAATTTTCATTTGCACGTAATAATATTTTAACGCTCTCTTTTAATAAACACTTGTCCCATGTTCCGAAATTATTAAAATATTTTAATGTAAATGTTGTATTCTCTATTAATTCCACGTTAAAAATCTTAGTAATTAATTATTCTCCCCTTAATAAAATGGCCTGCATGTATAAAATTCCGTGCAAATCTTTTCTTAGTTTTTACATGGGCCAGTCCTCACTAAGCCTAGATGTGAGAATTAAACAACATAAGTACTTGTGTCGATTAGGGCAAACTTCAAATGTATTGTTCATTTATCAATCTACTTTGAACCATCAAATAGATTGGTCTAATGCGAACTCCATTATTTGTGTGCCTAATTTTATTTAAAGAAATTTAATGGAATCAGCCATGATCAAATTCTCCCATTACATTAATTTCAATCTAAGGGAAGGTCTATTTAAATTAGATAATTGGATCCTGAATAATATTTGTTTGCAATATAAATTTAATGTTTTGAATTGATTTGTATATTGTAGTTCTGCGGATGGGCTATTAATTCGTTCTTCAGTTGTTTTTTCCCCCCTAAACGATTCTCTTTGTTCATCGGTACGTTTGAATGACGTCACATTTCTCTGTTTATTAACTGTTCCTCTATTTCATTGTTCTTCTTCCCATGATGATGTAAACACGAAAGCACTTAGGCTTATTCTGTGTATTATTTTCCTTTGGTATATTTCAAACATCTTAGATCACGTGTTTTTGGTGATTATTTTTGCATATATAAATATATATATATATATATATATATATATATATATATATATATATATATATATATATATATATATATATATATATATATATATAAATAGAGAGAGAGAGAGAGATAGAGAAATATATATTGGCTGCGTCACTATTTTGTGGTCACCTGTATGAATTTAGATAAAGAAGCATATCACGTCAGAGAAAGCTGTATTAAAATGAAAATTAATGCAAATTATCATGCGATGACATGCTCAAATCAGATGATCTTTGTCAATTTATAAGGTTATAGGTGTTGATTGATCTCTCTCTTGTTTTAGCCTAATATTGATTAGTCCAGTGGATTGAGGTTGGGTGATCTAGGAAGCCATGTGTCTGGAAGAACATGGACATGGATATTGGCCTACATCTAAGCCTGGGTTCTAGCCGTATGAGATGGTTCAGATTCTTGTTGGTAGATGTAAAGTCTTACCTTGCATACTCTGTCTATCCAAGGCCTCACAATCTTCTTGAAAAACCACTATGAATGCAGCACCATTAACCTTTCAGTCCTGCGAGAAAAAGCTAGGGAGAATTACACTTTCTCACTACTATGGAGTCTCAGAACCATCAGAGTTGTTGGAAATATGGTGTGCATTACCAATATGTGCATTACATATGGTCTGCTGTTAATTCATATGGGATAGTTAACTATATTCCGACACTCCGGCGAAATTAGGTGAAACAGAATAATATAAAAAAAGAGTAAACTTAGACAAAAAATCGAGTGCACAATTCAAATATTAATTCAGGAATAATAAAGCCACAACTTTGCACTGTCGGACATCGGCCAAAGTCTGTAAAGGCCGATACCATAGGCTGGTTCAAAATCAAACTTAACAGCTAAAAGGAAGAAAAAGAAGAGAAATATCTCAATACATCGTTACAGAGAAGTAAAAAAAATGAAATGACCTATCATTGAAATCAACAAAACAGTTGAGAACGAAAGCAATCTCCGATTTTAGGGTATATATTAAAATTGAAAAACTTATGACTATAGAAATATTTAATTATACACTTAAACTCAATTGCTTCTAAAGCCTCATTCAATCTGTCAATAAGCATATAAATGCAACGCTTGTAAAATTATTTAGGTTTTGATACAAAATATGAGCCTAACTCGCTTTCAACCAGTTCTCTTAATGTCAACCTAAGACCATCCAAATGGTTCTGTAATCCCCAAATCAAAATAAATAGGTTGTGGAGAATATGGAGGATAAAGCAATAATTCCGCGACGAGCTGCTCTTTTGGTCGAAAGCGGTTTTCAAACGACTAAGTTGATTACAGTATAGTTTAGCATAAATAGTTTGATTGTTGTCTAACAGCTCCTAATGGACAATTCCTTCAATAACTCCACATACACTCACTCAACATGAACTTTTGGGGGCGAAATCTCCTACGTCCTGGAATGATCCCCGAAAGGCGGCTTTTAACGTTGTGATAAAGGATACAATTCTCATTACCAGTAAGAAGATTGGAAAAGAAATTGGTGCCTGAATGTGTGGTAAAGCAATAACTCACATTAGCAACACGCTTTTGCTGATTTTCCAGAGAGAGTTCTTGCGGACCCCTTTTTCCAATCCCTGGAACCTTAAAAATGCGTTTGATTTGGCATTAGACAGTCGTATGGCTTAAATAAAATTGTTTTCTAGAGGTTTTATAGGATTTGCTTTGACAATACCTTCCAAATCTTCCGAACGATGTTCTTTTGGAATACCACCTTCTTTTGTTCCATCCTTTAGAATCAAATCTCAATTTCAGAAACTGGAAAACCACCTCCAACATCTTCTATCATTCGCTGCATCTATCCTATAAGTGCTCTAATTGGATTTTCCCTAGTAAAACATGTCTAATGGACAGTACTATTAAAATCTTAACAAAAAGGTATAAATTACCCATTGTAACAATCATTAGTGACAGCCCCAAGGAAGCCGCCATATTTTCGCGAAACAGTGTAATCCGTTTGGTTTACATTCCTCGCTGTCACACCGTTTGATCTGCACCACAACCATGGCGCCAGAGACCTTTGCGCAAGGCTGTGAGGCCGCAGTGTCTATCCCACACCCCTGGCGTGCCAAGTCTAATGAGATCCCCGTCCCCTTTTGTAGGACCCCCGGCGACCCCCACTTCCGCCGATGCAGAATAAATACTTCGTTAAAAGCTTTGAGAAATCAGTCCAAAACAGCTCCGTCTTAGTTAGCATTCACATACAGTCTCGTACGCCCTGCCTCGCCTCCCAACGGCCTTCAGCTTCGAATGTAACGCATCATCTCTAGCCGGCCTTGTTCGTACCTAAGGCCAGAGTTCCCGCTGGAGTACTCCCTCGCTCATTTCTCAGCGAGGTTAAAAAGAAGGAATTTTGCAAGTGAAACTTTGCAGCGCTCCGTTTACTCGCTGTATTGAATCCTCCAGTCAATTAGGCTTTACGTGAGCCTCCCCGATAATTGTACTCTCTCATTTTCTCTGGAAGCAATCACCGTACATCATCTCTCGGAGTCTCGTACCCGGCGAGTCATTTGTATCTTCTCCCCGTTTGGTACCCCCAGGTCTCATTTTATTAATTGTCATTTATTTAATTGTGCTATTAATATTTTATTTGTATATAGTAAAGTTATATATATTTTTCTACCATTAATTTCTCTAATCCCAGAACCTCTAAGAAATGAATAGTTTGGCCAACCGCACTCGATTTTGTTTATGTAACCCTCGCACTGGGATTTGTATCCCGATTCTCTGGAGTGCCCTCTTCACGGTCACTCCTTTATGCCCTAACTAGCACAGAGGAATTCATCGCTTTATAATCTAAAATTGCGATTTATAACAACAACATTCTTTTTCTTGCAACATCTGGTCCAGTTAAGTTTGATCACTGGGCAGAAGACCTCAAACACTACCACTCAATTGCTACTCACTCAATTCTTTCTCTCTCAACCCATCAGTAGGAAACTCAAATCAAATTTTGCGCAGTCTTCCAAGCAATCTTATAATCTGTCTCTCTCTACCTATCACATCCTTCACACATATAGCTTAGTCAGGTATTTTTTACAATTTCTACCCATGTGACCCCTATTGAGTTTGCCTCAATTATTCCCCTTTCTGCTCTCCCTCGAGATATTTGATTTTCTTCCTATACAATAGCATAAATCCCATTCACTAGTCTTTATCCAATTACAAGCTGATATGGCTTCCAGCGACGTTCCAAAATCACATCCTTTATATCCCTTGAAACTCGGACTCCGACTAACACTTTATTTACACTATAATCCTTGTGTTTGATTCAGCTAAAACTGTACCTCTCTCATCCAGGACCCTTTATAGATATTTAAAGGATCACAATTGTTCACTTTGAACACATACTATTATCACACCCAACCAATCCCCATTCCATAACACCATCGCGTATCTATTTTATGAAGTTAATTTTCGCTCACTTTTCTCGTAGACACCGCCACTAATACTGCACCATCAGCCTATTGTCTAAATCTGTCTCTTTTTTAGGAATATCTTTTGCTCGAAAAGAGACAATTCACCCAAAGTAAGGACACTAACTGCTTGTAAAAGGTTAACAGTTTCAAGTCACGTGCTCTAAATTATTCTGATTGATGACCTCACGACCTAAAATAGTTTCAATAATTGCAGGAATAGCCTTGAGAGGACAATGGCAATTATATTATTTCAAAGAGAATGTAAAACAACATAGGAGCTACAAATTTCGTCAGAAGTAGCCCATTGGTTACGATGTTATTGCCTAAAAAACTCATGAAAAAGTAAAATCATCACCATCTGACCTACAAACAGACATATTAACGTATAGTTTTGCGGGAATGCATCTAAAAATGTGCGGGCACGCGTCTAAAAATATGCGTACCCGCATCTAAAAGTTTGTTCCTCGCGAAGATATTAATTTACATGATTTTATTCAGAATAAATATATCGTAATTTACTAGGTCAGGTTCTTAATATTATTCCCCCTCCAGTTGGGAGGGGAAAACAACAGCTGTTCTTTTTATAGAAATGGAGGTAGAATAATATCCCACCTAAAACAAATGTGAGAACAACTAACAAACTTAGTACTATGGTTGTGAGGGAACCCCACGTGGAAGCTCTTGAGCAGAACGGAACTCTCATGCGCTGCCGAAGGCCCGATTAGGCCTAAATTGGAAAGCCCCCCCCCCCCCTCCCCATTTCACAAGCGCTAGCCTCGATCGAACTGTGTCCACCACGATTCACTTTTACACGGGCAGAATAACCTCTGCAAGAAGATTCGAGGCCATTCGAGAGTAAAGCTTTTTTCCGCTTACCGCCCCCCAACCCCGGGGAGAGCCTCGGACATAAATAGCGTTCAACTCCCATGAAGAGACACAGAGTTAAGAAGTCTCGCCTGGGCCCCTAAGATTCCCCATAGTTCCAAGTCAGGTGCTAACAACAAAACAAAGTGACAGCTGAAATATTTTGTGTATTTGGAATTAGCCCCAGCCAGTGAGGTAATTCCACTTAACGATCGCCACCGAGTGATTTTCCGGACTTCTCTCATCAACATCTGTCGAAGCCCTCCTTCGTTCGCCCCTCATTTCGGGTGACCGAAATACTCTCCCCTGGAACGGAAGTTACCACCCTCCCTCCCCTTGTTCTTGGAGAACCGTCATCACTTCAAGTTCCCGCTCAGAAGTTCCGAGCGGCCTCACCTCACGTGCAGAAGAAAACCGTAAGCCAACGCCTCTCCCCTCTTTAGTAACCCAATTAAATTAATTCCCCCCCCCCATCTGAATAGTCTCCTCTTGTAATACCTTAAGCTCTAACTTCACAGTTTGATTTATAACTACAATTCCCCCCTTAGTTTACTGATGTGATTTTTTCCGTTAATTCTCTGAGGTAATTTTACCCATCAATTCTCTCGTTATTTTTGTGTAAATAAAATTATATTTTTGTACATGCCTCTTTAAATAACCTTTAGCTTTTCCACTGCTCATTTGTTACCTGACCTCGTTGCACTATCATCTAGCATTTCAGCCCATCTAAACTAGCACTGTTCCGTCCCTTCGTCGGTTCACCTGTAAGTTATCGGTCCCTCCTCCATAGATATAATATGGTATTGATGTAATATAATGTCATACCACGACAATATAATTTTACAAAGTTACTTCTTAGTTATATATAAACCATTTAAGTTATCGTTTTGATCAAGACCTTTAAAATTACATAAATAAGAAATCAATAATTTAATGCATTTCGGGTGTTGCAAAAGTTTTAATTAACTCGTTTTGAGGCTCTCACCAAAGGACACAATGATAGTTTTTATGCAGTTAAACACTTTTATGTTGTTTCAATATATAAATGTGTGCTTACATTGTAATATTAATCAATGTGGCCGCCCTCGGCTTCCAGCAATTGTTATAGGCGAGACTTAACGGTAGCACACATGTTGGGGTCCTAATCCTTCCTCATGCTGGCCCAAACACTATTGACAGAGGACCTCAGCTCCTCGACAGTACTGTGGCAGACCTTGCGAGCCTTACCCTTGAAATGCGCCAACACGTTAGATTAGAAAGGAATAATGTATGGCAACTGCGGTGGCCAAATTTCCTTGCACTAGAAGGTCATGTTCGACCGCAACCGCTCTTGGACGGTCTTAATCATGTTGGCCAGTGCAAAGGCCTAATAAAATACTTAGTCTGCCTTCTTCATGATTCTTCTTACCTACCACAGCAGTTTCTGTCCAGATGTCTTTGTAATAGGCCGTGGTTATCCTTTAAAGAGATGTAAACCACCCTAGCGGCATATTGTCGCCACTCGAATCACGACGTCGAGCATTATCCCGTATGCATCGTGCTTGGTCCTGAACACGTAGCAGACCTAAGAGGCGGTCTTGGTCCAGGTTATCACACGCTGTTTCTGCTTGTAGAAGAATTCTGATTTGTTCTGATGAAAACATCCCACACGGTCACGTGTGGGATGTTTTCATCCGAACAAATCAGAATTCGATTGCAATGACCTTTCAAGTCGTAGAGAATGCGAGTACAGCGCTGCCGATGCCTTTCTATGCAACTGAGCCAATACTTTTCTAGGCAATTATAGCTCTTGTCACCCTCCTCCTTGACCTCCCTGGACAATCTAGCTACGGATCTGTTCTTCTTCTTTGCGAGCGCCCTCATTTTGATCTTCGGAGCAGTTTTGATTGCCTTTATCACTCTCAAACTGTTGCTAACTTAAAACCTGCCTGAATGAGGTCAATATTTGAGGCCTTCCCCGTTCTTCCGCCTCTTGACGACTTTGTAGAGGGAATTTCGGTGAGCGAGCCACTAAGCGATGTCGAACATATTGTGGCCCGCTCGCATTATAGCAAAGATCTCGGTTCTTTTCAAATCCACGTAGACACGCCTGCAACAATGGAGAAGATTTTAATGACCCTGCTAGAAAAGTAGAACTTTAAGTTTATTTGAGGAAACTTTTTCTATTACACAAATAAGCCTCTCGTAAGTTGAAAAATCCAGTGTAAGAGAACTTTTGCAAAAACTCCGTATCTATCCAGAATGGCTTACTGCTCATATATGTAACTCGAATAAGCAAAAACACTCAACAAGGTTTCACTGGATTTATATAGTCAACTTGAACAAAGAACTTAAATCCAGAAGTTGTAGTTTAAAGCTTTTGCAGGACAAATCACTACTTTTTAAATTTTTTTCATATGTGGCATCCAATAGTGTAGAGATGAAAGAATATGACGATTTTTGAGAGTATTCAATATGAATTTCAAGGGGCCTACTCATTTTTCTAAGATAATTCAACTTGGATATTTTGCTTAAATTCGACACTTCTGTCAAAATATTCCCTTCGTGCCCTCTTTAAAAATAATTTTCTCAATAAAATGCCGTTTGTCTTTGTTGACATCCGCACCTAAAATGTGAAATGAAAAGGTTCTGTAGAAGAAGAATCATAACTTATAAAAGGATGAAAACGATACATTTTCAAATATAAAAAGGAACAAATATTTGTTCATATCTCGTTTGCAAGACTAGAAAATATACCATTTTTCTAGGATATTTACAGGAGATAAAAGTGTGCTATGTACAATAATATATGACGTTTAGACTATGATTACTCCTGGACAAAAACCAAAACCCCACTAGAAACAGGAGCTTTACCCAGAAAGATTCCGTTGTACGTTTGTTGGGATTTGATAGCATCCTCCTGTTTGAACTACTTTACTCAAATGTGACAATTATCATATCAGTTAACTTAAGTGAGTTTAATCGTTTACATGGATTAGTTCAATAATAAAGGCCAGAATTATACAATTCAGAAGCGTGTATTTTCATTAAGACAAAACGCGACCCCATATCGCACGATATACCATATGTACAAGAGAAAAACTATTTAATTTGAAATTATTCAGTCATCATTTATACTAAATCTATAAAACCCCATTATCAGATGACTATATTTTTGAAGCCCTTTTTTTCAAATCAAAGTCCAACAATATTTATGTACACAGTATTGAAAAGTTAGCATACGATTGGCGGTCAATAAGTTTTGCAATTCGGATATAAGGAAATGAGATAAGAGGAAGAGTGTTTTATTATTTTTCAATATAACTACCTTCGACTTCAATGCACTTGCGTCACTTGTCCCTGAGACTTCGAATTCCCCACTGCTGTTCAATCCACTCCTGGACGGCGAGCTGGGGCATCTTCATCGTCCCCAAAAAGGCGTCCACGCAGTGCAGCCTTGAGTTGGCGGGATAAAAAGTAGTCGCCAGGGGCCAGATCTGGACTGTAGGGCGAATGGTTGAGCTCCTCGAATCCGCACTCGTGCAGAGCAGCTTGTGTAACTCCGGCCTTATGGACTTTGACGACGTTGAAGTCGATCATGGGGTGTGAGGTTTCTAGGGACCCAACGTGCAGAGACCTTGATCATGGCATAATTGTCAAGGATGATGTTGATAACACTTTCATGTGATATTCCAAGTTCTCGCTCGATTTTTTCGACCTTCACCCGTTGATTTTCCAGGATCATTCTCTCCATACGGATTACATTGTCCTCGTTGATCACGTCTGAAGGGAGTCTGAAGGGGCATCTTCAAGGGACTCACGACCATGGCTGACTTCCCTATTTCAGCGACCAATGGTTGCCTAGGAAGGGGCGGTGTCTGTGTACACTACGACTGTGCGTTCATGGATCTCTTTTGTATTCTTGCCTTCCTTGGTCAAAAATTTGATCACCGCCCGGTGCTCAACCTTCTCCATTGTTGAAAAATTTGTGACTGACGATTTGTGATCAGCTACTGCTTCTTAAATAGACGAGGCAGAAGCGTGCGGCTGCAGGTCCTGACTTGTCATAACTTGCCCTAACACTCCCGCAAAGAGCCATCCCCCTTCCTCTGTTTGCCCTACCGATTCGCAAAACTTATTGAACGCCCCTCGTAAATCGAAAGACTAATAGTGAAAACTGGTTAAACTTATACTACATACTAAATTATAAAGAACTTTAAAAAGTTGTTCGATTTATATCCATAAAATAAAGACCACCATGGAAACAATGCAACATTAGTTATGGAATGAGCTAATAATTTAGTAGTTCATAAATAGTTAACAAAATAATTTGTCAGAAAAAAGAACCACCAAACCTTAAATAAAATAAAAGGGCACCCATCCCTGTACAAGAGTTACTACCATCGTACTTTTAAACTCTCCTATAGCTAGTCCCTGGGTAGAGAATGCCCATAGAGAACTTTCCATCTAAGTTGTATAGCGTCTAGTTCAACAAATTTCAAGAAAATATGATTTCAAAAAGCCCTTTTTAGATTCTTGCATACCCTTGTCTTGCACCTTGAGTTTTACTTTGTGTTGCACCTCGTTTTTCACCTTAAGCTATCTAGATAAACAAAAACGTAATTTGCTATAACCATTACAAAAGGGAACTATTTTAAGTTCGTGACGAAACTTGAGATATGGAGCCCTTAGAATGTTAAGGCCTACTGATCCATACGACGTCCACAAGGAACAAGTTTAGCTGGAAGTAGAATAGATGGTTTCTCCAAATTCAAATAAAAATTTGAAAAGCGCAGAGAAAATGTTGTAAGGAGAGTTGTGGTGAAGCTAAGGAGTGAAAATATGTGGAAAATATACATGATGCCCCTAAAGTCTGGACATAATGGAAATATCACAATGATGTCTTCGTACACCAGTCCTTAACAACTTTGACTTCTTTTTCTAGGTTATGGTAAAAGAGAAAGGGTACTCAATGAAAATTAGAGATACTAGACACTAGTGGAAGGCAACATAAATGAATTTGCTCAGATCGACGGAACTTTGGAGTTAGTGGATCAGGTTTTGTGTATCTCACAAAGTACATCGTAATTTGGATCACAGATGGTGTAAATCATATTAACAATGTTACCTATTAATTTTACAATTAAATAATACATATTTTAAATTAAATAAAATGTATTTCAAATTATTTAGTTAAAATATGCTTTTGCCTATCTGAGAGGGAAAAAGCTCACAACCCATTAGTTGGTACCTGGAGCAAGGTAGCCCATGCTAAGCGGGAATGGTAGGCTAACCATGGGTGTTAGGAACAGGAAAGCAAATAATCCTCTAGATTTCAAGGACAACAGGCAGTTCCACGATACACCTGAATTGTATTTACAAGTATCATGAGAAGTAAAACTGTGTTGAAGTTACTAAGCCCAAATGGAATATCTATTGAACTAATGGAAGGGCAAGGCACGTATCTTTTCCCATCCACGGCTAGGTCAAAATAAAAGTAGGAATCCTTTTGGCAAGAATGGAATGCATGATGGTAGCTTTTACTATGGAACTAATAAGGTTTTAAAAGTAACGCATGACCTCCTTCCATGTTTCTCCTGTCTAGCTGTACAATATGTGTTCGCTTATAGCAACCTATTCTATATTTTTAATTCCATACGGAAGCACAGGAGAAAGAAACAAAATTTACTCATTTATTCTCCCAAATGAAAATTCCCTTGCACTCGATATAAGTTAAATTTCTCTCTTTAGTAAAAAACACTTTGAATTCTGTTAAAGAAAATTCGGGATCTGATAAATAGCAGATTATTGAAGATAATAGTCATGCAAATAATTGAGATTTTAATAGGGAATCATATTGTAATCTGATTTTATTATAGCAATTATAAAAAAAGAATTAAATAAAAAACAGAATAGGATATTGAGAGAGTTGGGGCCATTCCTTATGGCTCCAGTGTTCGTCTCGAGCTAACTGTCTCACATGGAAATATAGTATGAGAAAATAGTGAATCCTTTCTGTTGGCCAAAGAGGAAGTCAACCATTTTTACTTTCACATAAATGATCCAATTCAGCTCTTGCTATTTGAGTCAATGGGCATATTTATGACGACATGGAATTTGGCAAATGCACCGAGTGGCCAAATGCGACTAAAGACAAATATTGCTATTATGCAAGAAATCAAACTTGAAGCTGCGCTTATAAATATCCAAAAACAATCTCTAATCTTAAGTCATATACGAGGCCACACCTACTGTGCTAAAAGACCTTGGATATAGTTCCAGTAAACAAACTCAATCTCTTCCGAAAAATTTCATAAAAATCTGGTAACTTGTTCAGAAAAATGGTACATTTGCAGAGTTGCAACTCGCCTTTTTTCATCTTGCTTGGAAGCTAATATGCCCTCTTTTTGTTAAAATGTGCCAGATCACGTGCTAGGTCGTTATGTACTGTCTCAGTAAAACCATCAGTGTCTGAAGACTTTCGCTTTAAATGAGAAAGATTCAGAATCTGAGACTTTTATTGGTTTCAACTTCAGAGGAAGCATAATCATTATAAACTAGAACTGTAACTTCCTCAGAATGCGGGGCGCTCAAATTGCAGAGGGAGTACTACGAAAAGAGATATTATGTCGGTTTTGTGGCTAACACCTGTAATGTTGACCAGGCAAAATAGCATTCAGTTATGTGATCCTTTTTTTCTATCCACATTATGAGTACTCTTAAAGCTATATTTTGCGTTTTCATGTTATATTCACTAAAACCTTTCTCACAATTATATCAAACAGTCTGCGGAGCCTACTTCGTGTCTTGTCACCCAGAGATAACGTCAAATATTATATTATAAGCACGGCGCACAAACCTTGTTTGAATACCCCTTTAACGAAGAAGTATGTATCAGCTAAATATGTAAAAGAATGCATTAAGATCATTTATACATTTCTCTTTACTTAAAGAAGCCCTCATTAGATCTGCAACAAGACATGCATAGGTTTAATTTTAGAAATATCTTAAATTTAAAAATAGCATAAAAACTACAAAATAAAGTGATCGCCATAACTTTGAGTAATATTCGTTTTAAAAATTCACGTAATATGAAAATTTATTCTAATACTTAAATTAGTATTTTTTTATTAAAAAGTTAGAATTTCCACAGTAATACAAAAGCTTTAATGACGTATTTTGGACGACAAAGTGTTTCAAATGAACGCCAAGTTCGCTTCTTAGTGAGGTGCTAGCTAAAGGATCGGGTTGAGACAGGGCTAAGCTTCATCACGGTTGGAAAGAAGAAGGTTCAAACTCTTCAGAGCGCACAATTTCCCTTAAAGGTCTGAAATCGAGAAGAAGGTGTCATGAATCCTCATCTCACAAGAAGAAACTTACGAATAGGTTCCACCTTTGTAAAACATATAAAGAATTGAGTGCTTGGAAAAAGACAAATGCTATTCTAAGAGAAAGCTCCCTTCCTTTTTTTTTGTTCCTCTTTGAATTTTCCTCTTTAGGGGGAAAAATAGAGAGTAGTTTCACGACGAACTTTTCATGCCCACGATGAAGCATTTGAACATTCTACATTTCGAAGCTACTTCTCATCTAAGGAAAATGGAGCACTAATAACTTTGCCGAAGAACACTACGATGAAATCAAAATGCTGCCAAAACATTCCTCATCAGAAGCTTTTTCTATCAGTTCAGTGCAAAGTTCTGTTAACTGTATTTTTCAGCGTGATTGGACCTTGGCCTATTGGAACTTCGGTCCGTGAATTAGCTACATTCGATCCCAATAAGTGCTTTGTAGGCGTTAATCAAATTAGCGGTTGATATACGAAAAGGCAACAATATTACTCAAAATATCATAATAAATTTGGTCTCCAGTATGCCAAAACGAATTAAAGCAGTCCCGAATAACACCACTGTAAATATTGACTACGGATAACAATCGAGTGTACTTATTAATGGAATGGCATTTTGCCTAATTTCGGTATATTTGACTTTCAAGTTGTGATTAAAACATACTAAAGCAAAAGGAAACGAGTAATTAGCTCCTGGTTTTCTCTATAAAAACTATAGTATTCTCTAAACTTTGGGCCATGACACTACTTTTTATCTCATTATGACTAGCATGGATAAAATTTTCGTCACTACTGGTCTTACCTAATCATTTATAGGTTCCGATAATCAATGATGAATAAAAGAGGATTAGCAGTGGGATGGTCTTCATACATGCATGAGTTACTCTTCTAGCGGCTTACACTCAAGTCGATAGACTGCGAAGGTTTCAAGGCCATGATGGGCACCATATAAAACCCATATTACTAATTGTTTTTATGAATGTTGAGTTAATGCTGAGCTTAAATCGTTATATCAACAAACTGTAGTGCTCAAGTACTAAAGAATTTTAGATAAAATGCGGCTTTTAAAGCGTAAAGTCACTGTTATGTAAAACTTTCATGTTAGGAAAATCAAATTAAGTGATGTAGGAAGGCTTGACAAGAAACTGCATTGATCTTTGCTTACTGATTTTTGGGCATAAGATTATCAACATTAATTTTTTACCAAAAATGCTATATATTGGCTACATTAGACTAGTATTTAATTAATTTAATAATAAAATATTATTATAATATTACATCATACACACATTGATATAAGCCTAGACTAATGGTATTGTAGAAGTCTAAATACAGCGTAGATAAGTGTACGCAGAAATACTCCGACACCAGCTGCGTGCCCTCTCGTATCTCTAAATGCACATCTCGCCTCAAATTCTCTGTCGCCTTTTTTTGCGCCACCGTAAACTCCGAGATGGTTCGAAGACGTGAAAGACATACTGTCTGCCCAAAGATGAAAAAAGGTCTTTCGCTCGACGATACGGATTTTACGAGAATTGGATTCTCCCTCTCGATTTCTGCTCGTGAGGGAAATAAAAGGAAAACTTCTCTTTTGATTCAGGCAGAAGCTTTTGGACCTACGTCGAGTGTGTGAAGCTCAATCTACATAAGAAACAGTTCGCCAGCTGTAAGGAAGGAACTTCTTGGGGAATTGGTTGTTGCCGTCACGGTACTTGTAGGTGTCAAAATTCTCTCAGCCCCATCCCCCCTTCAGAGTATAAGGTTACACAGGACCTCCCTTTGCGGATTACCCTAGACGTAGCTAGGTAATCGGTTTTGGCTACCCACTACAGGAGCTGAATAATCGGACAGGTACTTTAAGGAAGAAGTCTGATTTGAGTCACCGTTTGACTCATCGTCGTGATCTGGCATAGGATCAGCATATCACCGGTCTAGGATTACCCTCTCATTCCGTAACCTTGGACCACCGGACTAGGTTACAATCATCGTCATTAGAGAAGATCTTCACCGTCACCTTCAAAAATAGTTACGAACTCAAAGGTATCGTTAATTGAATTATCCCCTCCTCTAACTTCACCAGTTTATTTGTGAACTAGAATTTCTATCCCAACCCCATAACCTTGAGTATTAGAAGTGCTTACCTAATTCAGTGTTTAATTCAATAATACTATTCCATTCATGCTGACGGGTGTCATTAAGACGCAAGCATCCCAGTGAGTAATTTTCAAGTAATCCCCACGACATTTTTGTAGACCTATTTATTCAGTGCAAAATTAATTTTATTTATATTTATATACTCTGTTGCTTATTTCAAATTCATGTACATTAAAGATTATTTTTTTATCTGTGTGTTTAACTATTTTGGACGATCCTTTGGCAATTATTAGGGAATCCACTCGGCTTAAATCTCAATATTACACCCATCCACCCATGGTTGGCTTTTAGTGAGTGGGGACACACTCAGGGGATCATTATCTTAGTTTTGATCAAAAATACGCACCATGGTTATTCATATTCACCAGAAGTGGGTCAGGTAGGTGTATTGGATACGCTTCACCTCCAGGAAGTGGGACTGGGATTACCCACACACTAAACCTCGACAGGTATAATAACAATGAGGAATATAATTCGTTCAAAAAATATTAGGTGAGAGAATATTACCTCTCCAAGACATTGATAAAGCAAAATTATTCTTTTTGTGTAACTCTATACTTTTTAGGGTACGAAGTGATTGATATTCAAGATATGATTTATATCCTATATCATATCTAAATACTTTTCAACATATAAATATATGCACTTGTTTTGACACCCAACAGACCTTTCACCCAAATATGGCTAAAGAATTATAAATTTAACAATTAGTAAGTAAAAGGATCTAGTATGAACCATAAATAATATATATGTGCACTCATTTTGAGAAATAAAAATAATTGTTTATAAAATTAATTCGAATCAAGGTGCACATATGTACAAATGACTCTTAAAGCGTTAACGGAGCAAAAACAATGTTCGTGTAATGACCACATTATACCCTCATCCTATGCATTTAACCTGGCCAGTGAACTTTTTCAACAGGCATGATAAAGTTGAATCTATTTTCCACAGTACGGCACATATTGGGTCTTTAGCGATTTGGTACGATACTAATAACCTGATATGCTATAATAGGTAAATGATTCTGAAGATGACATCAAGTAGCAATTACCTCAACATTAGCTCCAGCTTGCCAATGGGACTTTCTGTTTCCAGTTTAAATCTGTGATTGTATCCGAAGGATTTGATTATCAATTATGCCATGAGATTTTCTGACAAGATAATTTTTTCTAGTAGATTTGTTACCTGGTATCTGAAAGACTACTAACCAAAACACAGTATTAATCTCTCCAAATATGTTCGCTATAAAAATGATTATAAACGTAATAAAAAAACTGGGACGTGAGATTCAAAGCGAAACTCACACAGTTTGTACATTATGTAGAAGTACCGCAGAAATTAGGAAAAAAACTGATAATAATTGAATGACTTTCGTACCTTTATTAGGGGGTAACAGCATTCAAAAATACGTAGATATTGTAAAATGGAATGCGTTAAAATAAAAACATAATACAAAACTTATAACAACTCTATATTCTGAGCCTCATTTAAATGACAAAATATTACACTAGAAAATAAATAATCATCTGCTAGCTATGTACACTATAAAATTCTTTGAAAAAATTAGGATGTTTTTAGTCGCTTGCAAGTCGGTCGGTCGTCGGTCGGTCGGTCCACATTTTGCTTTTGTTCCTTTGGTAATAACAATGTAACAATTTTGCCGATTCTAACGAAATTTGACATCCTTATGTTGTTTTACACTCTATTTTCATTCATATAATTTCCAAGGTCCTCCCAAGTTAACTCTGGAATTATTTGTTTTGGCAATAACATCATAACTATTCGGCCGATTCTAACAAAATTTAAAAACCTTATGTTGTTTGACATTCTCTTTCAGATGATATAATTGAAAAGTTCATACGAAGGAAAGCTATGAAATTATGTTGCAATAACATCATAACTATTTGGCACATTATAACGAAATTTGAATCTTTTATGTTGTTTCACATTCTCTCTCGAATTATATAATTACAAAGGTCCTACCTAGCTTAGCCGGGGAATTATTTTGTTGTGGCAATATCACCATAACTATTGGGCATATTCTAATGAACTGTGAAACCCTTATTTTGTTTTACATTTACTTTAGAATGATATAAATACAAAAGTCCTCCCAAGGAAGGCCAGGAAATTATTTAGCAATAAAATCATAACTATTTGGCCGATTCCAACGAACTTTGAAAGCCTTATGTTGTTTTATATTCACTCATGAATGATATAATTACCAAGGTCCTCTCAAGGTTAGTACGGGAATTATTTAATGTTTGGAATATCGTTGGGTCATAAATCAGTATAAGTGAGAACACGCGACTTTTGGTCAGCAGAACTTGTTTCCGTTTGTCAAGGATCACGCTTGCACCTGATCAATGCAAGAAAAGTATTTTTGCATATACTTTGTTCTGGGAGCTTACAGGATGAGAAATAAAAATGATTTATTATCACAGCAAAAAGAATACAATCAAATAGAAAGCCTATCGCAGCATCATTCAATATATCTAGTGTTCTAAGGTGGTATTTTACTAGTCTAATTGAATAGATTCTGCAATTATGTATGAAACTCGCCGGTATTCTATGATCTAATTAAATTGAGAAATTTCGTTTTCCGCAAATAAATGAGGCAAACTTGGAAAGAAAAGCAACAGATACTTTCCTTAATTAAAAAAAAGATGAAAACAAGGGATTTAGTGCCTTTAAACGCTCGTTAATGGGATAAGGTCCCGATGCTTATTTCCACAATGATATTAATGATTTTATACTTACGCATTGTAACTTTAATAGATTTCCAAAGAAGCAAAGATTTTATTTATTATAATAAGTAAATTATTGACTTCTTGGAAAATCACTTAAATCTTTGTAGTAGCGAAATCATAAAACACCATAAATTAATAGTATTCTCAATTTGGCAGCTAGTTTCATGCTTCACTATATTTATACCTAACTCTGGTCTGCTTCATGTTTTCTAGCTAAGATCGATGCCCAAACCCTCGGTTGGCTAGTTAATCTATTGAAGTGTTAGTTGGTTATATTGGGAATAATTTAATTGAGGAGGAGTAATTATTTAACTTTGGATTTATTTTAATGATATATAGTGACTAAGATTTTCAAATCGAGAAAAGTTAAGGCTGAAGATAATATAGTAAATGAATTAGAATTAAGAGGATGATGGTGATACTCTGAATGTTGCCTGATGGAAGAGGCTTCAGGTTTAGAAATGGGAATACCAGTCTTATGAGACACTTCAATAGATTAACTAGCCAACCGACCAACCGAATAAATTTTGTCAGTAATTTTAAATGTTTAGTTAGTTGATTTCTCA
Source organism: Ceratothoa steindachneri (assembly GCA_963969495.1). Classification (NCBI taxonomy): domain Eukaryota; kingdom Metazoa; phylum Arthropoda; class Malacostraca; order Isopoda; family Cymothoidae; genus Ceratothoa; species Ceratothoa steindachneri. The sequence goes on along the minus strand of OZ018326.1, from coordinate 143,611,702 downwards.
ACTCCCACGTTAAAGGTCAGTCCCTTTGTTCATTCTGATTTGTTTTCAGGGTTTTTGTCTTTTTTTGTCTTTTTACAATTTAATATAATAGGTTATTTTTTGTTTACCTTAGTAACTTTTAATATATGATAATCAAGTCAGTTTGTTATAATTTCACTTTCTATTATTTTTTTTAAATACCATTGGGTAATATTATTTAATTCTATATATTGTTATTAGTGTTTTTACTTTACTTTTAATTATTGTCAATTTTATTATTTTAACTTGCTTTCTTCCGCTTTTTTTAATGCATTATTCTAACTGTTATCAATTAATGTTCCTTTCCCTTCTCATTAGACGATATAGTCGCTGAAGATGGTCCTAGTAAAGGTCCGAAACGTCCGGCCAATAAATGATTAGTATAATCACCTGGTTCTTCATATTCCTGCTATATATATATATATATATATATATATATATATATATATATATATATATATATATATATATACAAAGAAAGAGCAAATACAAGTTCTGCCGGTGATAACAATAACCATCAGAGGGCTTTCGTCTTTTTTTTATTTCTGCCTTTCAAATAAATTTGAAGACAGAAGAAAGATACAGAAACCTTGTATAGCTGACTATAAATACCTATAGTACAAGAGAAAGAGAAAATTTGACGTGAATGAGTAATTAGACAAGAAACCTGAGTTTTTCTAGAGGCAAGAGAAAGGGAAATTAGAAGAACCCAGAATCAAAGAGAGCAGAGGGTGGCACAATAAAGGCGATCCTTTACTGAGACGACAGAAATAACGCCAGGGAAAAAAAGTTTTTATAATTCCTGGCTGGGACTCCTCGAACACGGGTCTGCTGATTGCCGGGCAGATGCTTTACCGCTAAGCTACCAAGCACAGTAACTATATTTCGCCCAAAGTGTTACCCCATCACTATGCGGTGATCTCGAGACCATGTGGGTACACAACGGCACGTGGTCGCCTTTCGACCTTATTCTTCTACATCTCCTCTCATATGCAAGATACAACTTTCAGAGTTGAGGAAGAAAAGTGACATCCTCTAAGACCGATGACTTGGGGAAACGGTGTCTTCTACGCAGTGGTCAAACGGAACGTGTACATATGAACCAGAAAGGAAATTAATTATTGCAGGTTTACGCCGACCATAAGAGAATTAACAGGGTACAATTAAAAAAATCAAATGGATATTCAAAGATACATCATACACAAATGAGATGGACGATTTCGGTGGTACATACATATACGGTGGTATATACATATAATGGTGCGGGACCAGAATTCTAAATAATAATTTTATAAATACAAGGGCGCTGTGCGTCCTATATGTACGCATCGCCCCCCCAAAATAACTACATACACAGAAAAATAATTGTCCTTTAACTTATATCTATCTGGCGGTTACATTATATACAAAATAGAAAAATGACCATAGAACAATTACAAGTACAATTTAACAGGCATCGTCGCCCAAACGATTACGGCTAAGGGTATCGGCAATACAATTTTCCGACCCTTTTATATACAATATCCGATACTAAAATTCCTGCAATGATAGGCTCCATCTCTAATTACAAGGGCATTATGCTGTTTAACGTTACGGAGGTATGTCAGCGGGTAGTGATCGGTATCTATAACAAATTATCGGCATATCAGGTACAGTTTAAACTTTTAAATGCTCCAAATGATATCTAAAGCTTCCTTTACTATCATTGTATAATTCCTCTCGCGTGGAAGTAATTTGCGACTCACGTAGGCCACATGGTGACTCTCACCATCATCTCCGTACTGAAGAATATCTCAACGGATGCCCTTGTTGCTCGCAACCTTCCGAATCCAGAAGGGCCTACTGGGGTCAGGCAACCTAAGGATCGGGACAGATGCCAATTTACCCTTTAGCTGATGAAAATGAGCAGTAGCCCTCGAATTCCAGACGATGCTATCTGGGGATTTCTTCTTGAGCAGTCCCACATCGGAGGGAGGACAAATATGCGAAATTGGGGACCAACCTCCTATAATATGAGGTAGGCCCGATGAAAGAACCAATCTGTTTCTTTGTACCCAGGAGGGGAATATCAACTATCTCCCGGATCTTGTCTTCTTGGGGCCCTAGTTGATCGTTTCTAATGTGGAAACTCAGATATTGGATCGAATTGTAGGCGAGGTGGCACTTACCGGGGCCTATTATATGGCCGAGCACTCACAAACGGCTAAAGAGAGCCTGAAGTGAGACTTCTTGTTGGTTCCAGTTAAAAGTGGCAATGTAAATTTGTCAAATTAAAAGGTGACATTATCCAATCCGTCCAAAATTCTGCGCATTATCCGATTATAATTGCTGCAGGCCGTAATTAATCCAAGAGGAAGTCGATGGAACTGCATAAGGCTTTTGTCTGTGAGGTGGTGTATTTCATTACGTTCTTGTTCAAGGGATCTGGTAATACGCCTTACAGAGGTCGAGCTCGCTAATTTATTTTGCTTTTTCGAAAAAGTGAAGGTTTTGGTTGATTAATGGGATTAGTTCCACACCGAAAATGGTTACGTAATTTAATTTGCGGAAATCTACACACAGGAGTTACGAGCTATCGGGTTTCCGCAACATAACTATTGGGAACAATAATTTGACGTGAAGGGTTCAATGATTTCGAGGTTGAGCAGATTGTCAACCCCAGCGTTAAAGGCATTTCTCAAATGAATTGGAAGGGTGTAAGGTTTTGATCGAACAGGTCCCTGGGTAGTGAAGTTTATATCATGCTCAAAATTAATAGTACATCCGAGGGTCTCGGAAATCATGTCCTCAAACTTAATTAAAATAAGCTGCAGCTGATTAATTTGATCGGGAGTTAGCGGCTTATTGATATCCAAGCTGGCGGGTGGTGGATTGAGGGCGCTGAGCATGGCGGGTAGTTGGTAGTCTCTATCCTGTTCGATGTACAGGACCTATATAACGTTCAGGGCAGCTGTCGTTTAGTCGGCAGCTGCCGACTACACAGGTCCTTGCGCTTCAAGAATTTTGAAGGACCTTTCCATTAGCTCAGAAGTTTGTTGCTCTCCGTAGGAAGTAGCAACAGAAACTCTTCGCCAAGCTTAAACTTCCTCTCCTTCGATTTGACATCGAAGTACGTTCAGCACTTTTCCAAGTAAACGTCCTCATTTTGGTATGCAATCTTGGCACACTTTTATAATCTTCGTCTAATATCCAAAACATAAGCGTTAAACATTGGCGTTAAAAAATAACTCCTTGAGGATGCTAATGGAACCTAGCACGTTACGTCAGTAGATTAATTCGAAAGGAGCAAATCCAAGTGTACGATGTGGAATCTCCCTGTATGCAAATAGTGTCACGGGCAAAAAGCGATGCCACTCAAGGGGCTATTGAGCACACAGCTTCTTTAATTTTGAAATCAAGGTTGCATTAAATTTATTGCAAACTCCATTTGCGTAGGAGCGAAAGGAAATGATATAGAGTGGTTATACCATCAACAGTTTCGAGATATTTTCCATTAATTTGGGGGTAAATTGCTGACCTTTGTCAGACAATACTTCTTTTGGTATACCTACCATAGAGAAGATGCAAATTAAGGCTTCGACACACTTAACACTGTCGATTCTCTTAAAGAGCACTGCATCAGATAATCGCGTGGCACAGCCCACAAGAGTAAGGACATCATAAGTATACAAGGTCTACTTCCACTTGCGAAAATGGTTCAGCTATGATCGGGGCCCTTCTGAAGGTGGCAGGTTTAACGCATCATTTTGCCTTTGTTTTCTGGCAGATGGCACAGGATTAGCAATATTCAGAAATGTCAACTGTAGCCCCCGGCCAGTAGAAATACTGAAAAATCTTTTGAGCAGTCTTTTTGTGGCTGAAATCGCCAGAAAACACACTATCGTGGGAAATTTTTAAGACCAAGGCCACATGCAGACGGAGAACACAGAGAGTGTGAATCTAGTGGTTAACGCTATCCGATCAGGCGCAATATAACAAGCCTTCCTGCTCGAGGCTCCGAGATTTTTCCCAAAAGGTAAGGAGGTTTGAACATTCCTTCTGTCTTTGAGCGAATTCCTTGTTCATAACACCACTGAAATCTGAATCTAAGTGAATTTACAGGTCAGGGGGCATCTGGAAATCCTTCTTTGCCTGGGCTGTTGTCATAACGGGTTAAGCCACCGGGTAAGATGCGACTTGGGGTCACGGTTCTAACAAAATGGAGCTTAATTTGATAGAGGGGGAAACGACTTCAGCCCATCATGAACAGTATTGACATTCCAGGTAACGGTTTACAATGGAGAAGCTGTTTGAGCGTCCCAGGTAGTCATGGACTAACGCAAACATTTTCTAGTCATGGGGCCACAGGGGGAAGAAGTTCATTAGATACCACGATACAGGTACACCCTATATCGCAGACGAGGGTGGAGACTCGGCAACCATTAACGGTTCTATTCTAAAATTTCAAACCCCCTGGAGAGCTCTTAGCAAAAAGAAAATTAACTTGGTGCCCTGGAGCAGTGGGAGACGAGATTAGAGCTGGAGTTTCTGGTCGCATGGAAGGGGAAGAAGGAGCAGCATTCACTTGGTGTACTTGGTGACTGGGATTACTAGGAAGTTGGGAATTTGAGGGACAGTTTGGACGGGTGTGACCGACACCGCACATGAAACAGACAATTGGCTTACGGGGGAAAGATGACACCGAAGGATTAGAGATGAGGGGCTTAACATCACAGGGCTCCGATGGAGAGAAACTTTTCTTAAAGGTCCCCGTATCCTTGACGAATTTGGAGAGTTCTCCGGAGGAAACCGTGAGTTATTAATTTTATTCTTGGGGGATGAAAGGGGAGGCTTTTGATTTTTCTTCGTTTATAGCCGTGACTCGCCGCATAGATATCTGCCTCTTCTATGGATTTTCCTTAGGACAAAATCCACCAAACACTCATAATTGTGGGGATTTTCGATGGGTCTAGTCAAAATGAAATGACTGGAAAGAGTATACCCAAAATGATGTCGCAAGTATTGAAGTTGTGAGTTTCTTTTAGAAGTGCCAATTATAATTGTGAGGCTTATAAACTATTTTAGCATTATTAATATCAATTTGATGATTTTCATTGGACATATGTAGAAATAAACTGGAGGAGAGGGTACAACGTCGCATATCGCATTTATGTTCATTCATTCTCTTGGAAAATCTGCTGCTTTCCCCGATATATAATTTATTACATGATTTGCATGAAATAAAATAAACTCACTGTTCTTTATCGCTTGATTTATTTTTTGAAAGGGCTATTTCTGATCGTATTCTCGTACTGAAAGTAAACATTGATGTTGGTTCGTGCCAACTTTTTGGAAATTGATTAGCTCTGGACTAATAGATGCTTTTCAAAATCCTCCATAAATAGATTGCATAATGTCAGGGAAAGGGGATTGCCCATACTCATGCCATATTTCTGCCTGAAAAAAAAATCTTCAGCTCTGGAAACATTGTCCGTCACACACAAACGAACTAACTTTACAATTTTATAACACGGTAGGGGAATGTTAGGTTAGACAAATGCAAGTTTTTAATAATTACATCCAGAGCTTCATCAACGAAGACTTTTGTGAAAAGGCTATTGACATCAAGACTTAACAACTGCTTATTCGCTAGGAAAATCTTTTTAATTTTATGCATAAAATCACTAGAATGGATAATGTGAGCGTCAGAAATGCTACAAACTAATTTAATAGGATTTTCGCTTTCCATTGAGAGAGTTTGTACGGATGGGATCGTAGTCTTTAAATTATCGGCCTCAGCGGAGTACCATCTTTGTATGCTTTTGGTAAACTACTAATGTACGGTAGCAAGGGATTGTACACTTTGAATTGTGTAATAAGATCAGAATGACCTTTGAGAATATTTTTGAGTGAGCTATTAAGCGATTTTGTTTTGTTTGAAAGAGGATCAATATTTAGTTTGTTGTACGTGTTCCTGTCATTTAGCCACTATTTCACTTTTAGCAGAATACTGCTCACTGTTTCGATGTCTGCGGCCAACTCCCATTTGACATTGTTGATAGACTGGAATTTTACTAAGGTTATCTCTCCTGAGTTTTCCCATGATTTGTATCATCAGCTGCAAGTTGATGCACTTAGTGTTTCATTTGAGGGTTTTAATAACAATCAGCATCCTTTACATAGTGTCTTGCCTGGACCTTTCAACCCTGTCCGTGTTGCAAAGTATAATCTGACTCTTAATGATTTTGCTATGAATCCTGTCGACGAATGGCTAAGTGTACGTAAATATGCGCGCACAGGCTCTAAGGTAGGCCAAGCAAGGCATCAACTGTTATTGTTTCTAAAAGTGCCACTTGAATGTTTAGTGGCAGCTGCGTGACCAAGGGATATAACAAACATAATGAAAAAAATAGATTTTTAATAGAAATGAAAAAAAAGGGACAACAATAATATGGATATATAAATGGTACATAAATGAGACGGACTTAGGCTCCGAATACTAATTAGATAACCGTAGTTAGGGAATGCTTATAATAGGAGATTGAGGGTAAAAAATAATTTCATTTTTGTAAAACTTAAGGGTAATTTGGGGCAACTAGGGGGAGGTCTTGGTGACCTTGATTACTAACGGGTGATAGCCACAGAACCATCAACGAGTTTGGGCTACTTTTCTCAAACTCGTGTTTGCGAGATGCGGGCCTCCTGTCCTCAGAGGTCACCGAACAAACTTCGAAAGGGGAAGGGGAAAGAGATGACTTCTCCATACTCGGCTTGGGCGAGCTAAAGGGCGATCTTTTCGTAAAAGATCACTACAAGAACTTCAGGGGACGGCTTCTTTAATCCTTGATCCGAAGGCGGATGAGAAAGGCTGATTTTGCGTCACGAGACACTCTTCTCCTTGACCCAAAGACACGAGTGTGATGTCCAGCTCTTCCTTTGCTTGCGACCGTCACTCACACTTCTTGCGAGAGAGCTCGTTGAATTGCACACCTTTCGGGGTAGTCGCGTTTAAGAAAATCTGTCTGTCAGCCTGGAGCTGGTGCATATATACCCAGAATTCTTCAAAAAATGGAGATAGATTGAGACCTTCTTATTAACCTTCGTTATCGTGCGTGACGACCCGAGCGTGTCCGTACGGGGAGGTGTCAGCGGGCCAGAAGGGCGACAGTGGCAGGAGCCATAAGCGCGGTTCACGGCGAATCTACAAATTAATCTCCCGACCCGAGGGAGGGGGGGAAGATAACTGAGACGGCAGGGAGGTAGTTTCCGGGTGAATTTCACGGAAACCTGACGGCGAGTCAAAAGAGGGTGAAGACGGAAGTGGGGGGAAGTAACGGCTCGCTTTCTCCCTCGAATTACGGTCTTAGGAGGTAGGGAAATAATATTATTCTAAGGGGATACCTCCATAAATCCTATGAATGCTTGTACTGTGCATTTTTCTTTGTGCTTTGTTTCTTCAATGATCCAAATTGGTTATTAATTACCCAATGATATTGTCTCTTCTCCTAATATCTCTAAATTTAAGTCTCGATTAAATGTTTATTTATTATAGTAATTCTTCATTCATTATTTGGGCTTACTAGGGGCCTGTTTCCTTTTGTTGGCTCTGCCTTTCTAAAGTTCCCCTGATATTTCGAGAGAATTCAATAGTATTGTATATGCACCATGGGGGGAAGGCTTTGGTAGCTTGATGAAAATAAAAATAATAATGGTATTTTTTTTAGAGCTATATTTAATTTATTAATCAATATATATTTGATAAAATATTCTTCTTTTTTATAATGAAATGACTCTTTTTAGAGGTAGCACCTCAGATATTAGATTTAATAGAGCATTACTCAAAATGTTATATTAAAAACAAGGCTAGGGCCTATTTGAATAGAAACACTGATTGCGATATATGTGAGAAGCTTTGCATATCCGCTATGGTTAATCACCTAATGCAGTTCTAATTACATTCAACCTAACTGTTGTTTGATAGACACTGTATATGAGATGGTTTTGATCCATATCAAACAATGTTTCCATTAGGAAATAAATGTCATCATACGAGTGTACGTGTACAATTAAATTCCAACCATATTATGACATACAGAATGAGCTATTAAATAGTGGGATAGTGCAAGCTTCCCAGCGTATTAATCCCAGTAAATAGTTTCCTTGCGCATCTCCCACTCTGGTTATGTTAGTATGAAATTTTCTTCTAATAACCATACTATTTAAAAAGTCAACATCTTCACTGAAATCAGACTTGACTATGCATTTGAAGCAGTTCATTTCCTTTTTTCTTTAATAATCACTTCTTACATCACTCCCACATATTCTTTTATTCTTTGGTTTGCTACAATTTAATAAAACCTTTTTTTCATAAAAGCTCCCTCTACTCTTAAACTGGTCTGTGGCGAATTTTCGAGATTGGTAGGCCAGGGCTCAAAATCCTAACGTAGCCAAAAACAGTTCTTTTCTTTTTCCACAAAAATGGTTTGGCGCATACCAAGGGAACTTCAGACATGCTTGAACCGGGTCATCGATGACTCAGCTCATTAACGACATTGCATAGAGTGTTGGTAGGATAAACTTGTCAGGAGAATCTTATTGGGGTTTAATCTACTTTTTCCTCACAAGCCAGAAGGCGGTATTGGCAGTCTTCCTGCTACACATGCAGAAGACTTAAGGAATGTTTCCCTTGGTTATTTTAACTTTAACGTTTGGCGTCGCATTACACGGAAATTTTCACATATTTATAAGGGGATGCTATATGTTACTCCGGTCATTTAGCCTGTAATGTACGCAATGACGATATTCCAGGGAGACGCTCCTCATCCACGTTAGGAGAGTAACCTTATTATTATTACATTACTAGTAGTTGCTTTAGTAGTAGTAATTATACTAACCTGCTAAAAGAGTTAAATATAACGTATTTAAATTTTCGGAGATGTTGGGGAGCATTAACATAAAAATGGAATGGTTTTAGAAACATTTTAAGTAGTTCGAAAAATAATGGCACTTTTTATAACCCCTAGTTTTAGTTTGCAATGAGATTAGGTCAATTTTTTACTTGAAAGTAAAAAAATAAGAACCACCCTATTTTTCCTTTAGACCATTTTGATAAAGAATTAAAGCCTGTCGTGCAACAGATATGTGGTGCCCATGGTGTATCGTGGTCGCCAATTTTACACCCAAAATACAAATTATATAGTTTTTTTACTAGAAAAGAAATTTTTCTTTGATCTTTTTTAAATGTTACTGAACCACATACATACCTAGCAGAATTTATCTGGGCTATTTTTACATTCTCCTATTAGCATTTTAATTAAAATTGTTGTTTTTATTTGAAATTTTATTAAGGTAAATAACCTGAAAATGAGAAATAAAAGAATAAAATTCGTTAAAATCTTCAAAATTTTAAAAAATAGTCATTGGCAACTTACAAAATACTGGAGTCATTTCGATAAAAATGACTTCCATTTTTTAAATCTAGACATAAAACTACATTAAAAAGGTTATTCTAATCTTTGTAGTTGACTAAAAGTTAAATTTTATTAGAGAGTGTAATCAGCACTGTATTTCATTACATTATGTTAGTTAGGAACAAAATGCAGTTTCATTGAGCACACCCTAAGCGTAATCCAATCTTAATCAAATTTGGCCTACTTCATTTTTTCATAGAATGGAATAGATTAAAGTGGTGAGAGGTAATGTTTTTGAAAGTAAAAAAATAAGAACCACCCTAATATATATATATATATATATATATATATATATATATATATATCAAAGTAGCGCGAGTGAATGATGAAAATAAATCCATTAAACCACATTGAAAGCAAAAACGGAGTAATTTTTCCTTGCAGTACTATTTTTATTACCTTTTTTTGAAAAAATCCGTGCAGGGAAACGATTCGAACCAGGCACACTGAGGCAGCGAGCATCGCTTTGATCACAGTCAAAAGTATGCCGTTAGTACACTAACTTTTAACTGTGATCAAAGCGGTGATCACTGCCTCAGTGTGCCTGGTTCGAATCGCTTCCCTGCACGGATTTTTTCGAAAAAAGGTAATAAAAATATTACTGCAAGGAAAAATTATTTCGTTTTCTCTTTCAATGTGGTGTAATGGATTCATATATATATATATATATATATATATATATATATATATATATATATATATATATATATATATATATATATATATATATATATATATATATATATATATATATATATATATATATATATATATATATATATATATATATATATATATATATATATATATATGTATATATATATATATATATATATATATATAGATATATATATATATATATATATATATATATATATATATATATATACGAGGGATCTTCAAAATGTCTTGGTGCAAAATGAAAGTGATATTTGTCAAATTTTGAAGATTTTAAGGAATTTCATTCTTTTATTTCTTATTAACTATTTTACATCAATGCAATTTTGAAGGCGATTACCACCTGACAAGTCCCTCTCTGAAGAACTCCTGCCTTTACAAATTACACCATGTCTTGCCTTGAAGTCTATCCTCTACGATTGATTGAAATATTGTTCCTTTTATATGTTCCTGAAACTTAGGAAACAGTAGATAGTACGAGGGGCCAAGATCAGCTCTATAGGATGGAAGGGGTATCATTGGAAATCAAAATTCCCTCAAAGTTTCTCTTATTAGCTGTGAAAAATGGGCTGGAGCATTGTCAGGAACATGACTCTTTTATGCAACCTGATTATCCCGAAACGCCTTCGGTAATAAACGGACAGAAAGCATTGGTGAGACCAAGATGCTGTGTTAAAAGTGCATAGGCTGATTTTGGAGAAATATCGACTTATTTTGCAATAAATCCAACGCTAATCCTACAACTTTATCCAGAGGTTTTCGAACAGCGGCCACCTTTTTTGCTTTGGTCAATGTGGATGATCTTTCTTCTCTCTCGTCGTCGGTAAGATCTTCTCTTCCTTCTTTGAAACATTTTAGCCACCTCTTCTAAGCAGTCACTTGCTATCTGAAATGCGTCAGAGGAATGAATAACGTTTTTGCGGTTATCAGCAGAAACCAAGGATATGATCAAAGGTGTTTTACTTGAAAATATCCGCTAATCTTTTACATTAAAGGATGGCAGCAAATCTTTTGAAAGTCATTCTTATATATATATATATATTTATTTAATAGATATATAGAGAGAGATAAATAGATAGATAGATAAAGAAAGATGGCTTAAGCAATTATAATCATAACCTTTAACAATGGAAATATCATTACGTGACACGTCACTAAATTTTTCTAACTGAGAATATGTGTGGACAATTTTAACTCCATTCGGGAGGGGATGGGAGAGAAAATTTTAGCCTATAACCTAATGTGTTGTACGTATCAGTATCAAACTCTTGAGTCGAAAGGTTAATAACATGTTTAGGGGAGCTATTTTTTGTCCATTCACTATTTGTAATGAGACTTTGTAACTTGGCAGTGTGTCTATTTTTCTAATTTAGGCAGCTTATCCTTAACTTGTAAAACATTCCATCACGTAGGGGATTTAGCCACATGCTGGGGGTTTTATCAGAGAAGGTGCGACGGCTTACTGTAAGATCGGCAAAGACTTGCAGAACCTGAATTTTTGCGATGGCGATCTGTTTCGGAAGGATTCTTTCTTCTGTTTCGTCGAAAGAAAAGCCATTTATCATTTTATATCTTCATCCGAGAAGGGAGCGTGGTATGACCTTTTCTTCGTAGCAGAAACGTAGGAATTTAAGTTTATTCTTTAATGAGTGGACATGAAGTAATGCAGTTTTGTAACCTCTATAAATTGGTTTCAGGTTAAGATGATCTACGAAGAAGTTGTAAAGTTCCCGTACCTGATCTCTTGAATTTCCTTAAAGAATACCTCGACACAGTGGCTCTCCCTATACCCGTTCTACCTTCATTAAACTCATTGCTCTTTGCATCAACAATTGCAAATTTACCTTTAATGGAAAATATTATCGCCAAACCTTTGGAATGGCAATAGAGAATTGTTTATCTCCTGTACTCGCCAACCTATACATGGAATTCTTCAAATCTAGAATACTTCCCCGAATTAATGAAACTCTATAGCCTGAATGCAATATGTTGATGACATTCTTTGCCTTTGACATAATAATTTAAATATTAATACATTTTTTTCTAAAATTAACACCTTAATGCCCTCGATTAAATTTACTTTAGAAGTTGAAAACGTCGCAAACTCCGTTCCCTAGATATTCTAATTAATCGGACAAACCATTCTTTCAAATATGAAATATATAGGTAACCCACAGTCATAGACTTTTTTATACACTTTTATTCTAACTACCATAATAGCATCAAACAAAGTGTTTTCTCCTCTATGTTTTTGCGTGCCCTTAGAATTGTCTCGCCAGAATACCTAGACAAAGAAGTCGATAGAATATATAAAATTTGTGCAACCCTCTGTACTTTCTCGAAAATTGTTATAAGTTCGCCAAGCGTTCCTCTTATCAAACTAATGGTAATTTCCTAAGTTTCAGGCAAAAAACTTATTAGTTTTACCCTCTAACCATATGTTCATTAAATTACCTCGTTTACAGAGCCCTCTGAACATAAATGTTATTTTTAAGTACGATACTACAATTTATCGCATCCTTGGCAAAAATTCCCTCACCCGACCTGGCATTGTATATTCGATAGGCTGCGACAACTGACAAACATGTTATTATATATATATATATATATATATATATATATATATATATATATATGTATATATATATATATATATATATATATATATATATATATATATATATATATATATATATAAATATATATATATATAAATATATATATATAAAATAAATCAATGGCGAGTTATAGTATATGGTAGTGAAACCACTGTATAGGAGCATAGAATTCATTTACGATACAAGTTTCGGTATAAAGTTTAAAATATCCTCTTCATTCGTATACTGAGAATGGAATGGCACAAAAGTCTCTACACAGCCTCAAAATCACGACAAAAAAGAGAGAAAATGTCATTAATTAAGGTGTGTGGTTCTAAGATCATTAACTATACTGTTTACGATCAGGTTCCTGGAATAAAGCTAGATTTAAATTGACCCTCAGAAAAAATTGAAATTGGGAATTTGTTCTATTAGTATTTGTAGGGGAATGGTCACTTCCCCCCATCCCCCCCGTTCACTATTGGCGCAGTCACAAGGCGGTTACCACAAAGACATCCGTCAAAGGCATCGGCGGGTTCAGTGCTTAACCTCAGTGGAGCACAACTTGGTGCCATGAAAGACCCTAAAGGTCAAAATGTAAGATCTCCCCCAGGAGAGTGAGATCCAGTTTCACGTCAAATAAGAAATTGGAGACGTGTTTCTCCCAATCTCGAAGGCTAACGAGGAGCCGATGTGTAGACTTCGTGTAAAAAAACTGTTTGGAAAAAGAACTCTCTTGGAGCTATCCTCAAGCCCCCCCCCCCCTTACCACTCCCCCAGTGGGGTGACGAGGTATAAATGAGGAACTCTGAGAAAACCGTGGTAGTATACGTCAGTCTCTAGGTGACGAAGTTTTCGGATCAAACCGAACTACCGAGACTGGAGAGGTAGTTTACTTGGCTCGCCAGACCAAGAAGTACCCTGCAAGAGAGGCAGGGCTACCTACCTTAAGGGGCTAAGAAGAAGCTCATCCTCGAGCTAAGTCCCGGGTTATCAAACCAAACGATAAGTTAACTTTGTTAAGTTCAACTTACTCTCGCCAGAGAGACTCTTCATATCCCGGTGCACCTTAAACACCTGGGGCATTCCTCGTCCTTGAGGAATTAAGAAAAGAAGAAGGAAAAGGCTCCCCCCCTCGAGCCCGTTACTCGGTGGCCACACCGTACTCTTAAGTTAACTTGGTAAGGAACCAAGTTCAACTTATTCTCGTCAGAGAAATCCCCCTTCGTTATACTCGCCCTTGAAGAAGACTACAACTAAGAAGAAGCTCATCCTCGAGCTAGTTCTGGGTTACTAAACCGAACGTTGAGTAATTTATTGTCGCCAGAGAAACTCCCCTCCGTTATCTTCGCCCTTGAAGAAGACCCTCCCCGAGTTCAGTCCTCGTCCATAAGGAAATAAGTAACGAAGGAGAAAAGCTCCTCCTCGAGCTCGTTACTCGGTGGTCACACCGCACTCCAAGGTAACTTGATTTAAGAACCAAGTTCGACTCACTCTCGCCAGAGAGACCACGACTGCCTAGGTGTTGCATAAAGCACCGGATTTGTTCTCATCATTGAAGAACCCCCCCCCCCGGAAGAACGTGTGGACCCCCCAGCTGCCACCCTTGCTAAAACAACCGTGTAATTTCGCCCATCTACATCTGGACACACGGCACGCGTCGTGAGTCAATAACATTTCTGAGGCCTTTAAACTCCACATGAGTCCGTAAGCCTAATCTTATATTATTGTTGTGTGTAGAGAAAACGTTTACCAATTTTTGTGGGTAAACTAATTTAATTAATTCTTGTTTATAATAATATTTAGAGTATTACTGTAGTTAATGTTTAAATGTTAGGTATTCAATTGATAAAGGTAAAATATAAGTTTATTTTGGGATTAATGTTCGTTTCTCTTATATATCCTTACGTGTTTCAGAACGGCTCTGTTCTTTAAGATATAATTAGATATCAATATATATTAGACACTCTTAGCACTCTTAGAGTAGAACAAAAAGGGGGGGGGATTCTACGACAGTATTGATTCTACAATTTTTATTTTAAGCAAACTTTAAAAATGTACATCTATTTGATGGTTTTAATATCTAATGTGATTAAAAATACTGGATGTAGTACTGTCTCGCCTATCATAACCTTTATGTTTATATATTCTTTGTTTTAATGTTATCCCACTTTCCCCCATATAGAACGAGGAACAGTTAGTGGATTCACACCGGATTACTTATACAGCTGCTTCATTTAGCTGATCTATGGTTTTAGGCAAAATGAAAGATATGAGGATGGAATAAGGGTATTTAAACGTGGCTCGATCTGGAGAATTACTCTGTTTACTCCTTTGAGGAGGGGAGAAAATTGGAGGGATAGATAATTTGTGCCACTCAATTTGTTTTGATAAATGGGGCGGTAGTATGAAGATTTAGCTTTATATAAGCTATCCTTAATGACGTGTGGGGGTTAATTTAATTCAAGTAATCTGCAGGTTGAATATGTAAACTCGTCTTCTTAAAAACAAGGATCACAGATGTAAAAGTTAGAATGAGTTGGTTTACGGTACACGATGAAGCTAATTTGGTCAATGACTTACAATTTTGACATTATGAAGGGCTATACAATTGTGCTTTTCCTATTCTACTTTAACCTTGATAGTGGAATGGAGGTCGGTGAGATTTATAAATAAATTGTTAAATGAATTAAAACTTTTTTTAGGTCAAAATCGATATGACATCATCTACATACTTAAACACATACAAAATTTGGATGTGGAATAATAGAAGGGACTAAGTTAACTTCAAAATATTTCAAAAAAAGGTTACATAATAATGGCGATAAGGGATTGACCAGGCTAAGTCTAGAAAGAATCGTATTTCACTAATCAATACATTGTCAGTAACACATAGTTTTATAAGATTTATAATTTTATTTTTGCCTATGGGAGGTTTAATATCGGATTATCTAATATCTTAGATAGAACATCTAGGGCTTCATTAACTGAGACATTGGTGAACAGTATATCTAGATCAAAGCTAACTAGACGGCTACATTCTATGTTACTAGAAATATTTTATGACAATAAAGCTCGAAGGCTATAATCATAGTTTAATATTAGCTATATGCAATCATATCTTGATATATTGTTCCACTCTTCTACACAACACTCTGAAAGAAGCAAGGTTCTGTTGGCTTCAATTAAGGATTTAAACTTTCATTATTTGCCAAAAAGGGACAAAATGATTGAGGTGTGGCGATTGACTTTTCCATGTAAGGAAGTTTATTTTCCTTTTATTAAACCTTTCCTAAGTTAATTTTGCCTTGTGCTTAAGGTCACTGCTATGCTTAAGTATCCATTGATTTCTGCCGTAGAATGTTTTCGCACATAGGAACAGCTTTTTCTCTCGTATCTTTCGATACATGACAGTAGCTATTTTCCTATCAATGATATGGAGTGCTATTTTGTATGTACCTTACAGCAGCCCCAAACCATGAAACTACCGCCTCTATGTTTCACTACTGAGACGGTAGGCTTAGGATGATAAGCATTTCCTTCTGCCCTACAATCGTGATGAGCAGCATATTTGCCCGAAATGTTATATACTAGTCTCATTTGTCTATATAGCATAATTCTAAAATTCATTTTCCTTTTCAAGATGATCTCTGGTAAACAAGAAAAGCTTAATTGCATATTTTAATTAAGAAGTAGCGTTTTGGAGTAAGTGAAAGACTGGAATTCGTTGGAGCTCTCTACTAATAGTCCTTTTACTCACTATATTCTCTGACAATTTCAGATCTCTTTATAGATTTTTCATAGGAATAATTGGATTATTCATTATCTTTCGAAGCAAGGTAAAGAACGATCATTAATGTGTGAATGAGCACAAGATTTTAGAGGTGATTCCATAATTGCTCTGCTCTCGAATTATAGAACTTTCAGTTGCATATGCCACTTCAACTCAATCTGAAATTGCGCTAAAGGATAATCCATTTGAATAAGGTTTAATTACTTACTGTCGAATAGTTTGATTAACTTCTTTGTCCTTCGGAATTGCTTAAAGCAAACTTCTTTCTTGTATGGATTTGTATAAATGAATTACGGTGCTAATATTCGGCAGTTAAAAAAATTCTCGATGTTATTAGACTGGTTTAGTACTTTTTCACTTGCTAAATTTTGGGTGCTAGCAATAGTTGTTATATACAAAGAAAATATTTTTATGTGTATTTGTGTGCTCAAATATTGATAATGATAGTTTATAGCCAAAAGAAACTACAAAATATATCATAAAAATTGCAAATTTTAGTGGGCAAATAATTTTGTCACCTCAATTTATATGGTAAATCTAAACTACTGTATCATAGGGAAAATTACCATGTGTAATTTTCCTTATTAACCTCATCCTTAAACTAAGAACTTAAACGGAATTCAAAGAGAACTTAATGATATGTGATGATGATTTTTGTTTTGGGATGAGTTTTTGTCACTTTTGCTCAGTTTAAGGTTCATATGAAAAATGCATATCGCAACTACTCCTGTCTTAATAAACTTTAAAGTTCTGATACAGTTGTTTACTTATTGGATAAATTTACGCTTTATTGTTTAAAGAGTATATATATATATATATATATATATATATATATATATATATATATATATATATATATATATATATATATATATATCCTGAAATAAACACAGCACTAAATTGATTAAACAACACATAAGGGTAATAAAACAAACATCGAGCTTTCGAGACTATAAAAAACCTTGTCACCAAATTGTTTAAATTAAAAGAACTTTGTGTCTTGAATAATATTTGAACTTTAAAAAAAATCCAATATGGCCGCAAAAATAACTGAAATGTTATCTGGAAGAGTCCTATCAGTTTAAATGCAGACCTTTGTCCACTAATTGTGATAATTATAGCTAGTAAACATGATGCAATTGGTTGGATGCCACTGTAGTACACCATTGGTGATTAAATCCAATATGGCGAACGTCCCTACCAGACATTTGGAAAATAGCTTTATCTCCTGTTCTACTTGAGATATAGCTACAAATTTGGTGTTTATCCTCAGGTTTTCATGGATGAGGAATCAAAATATACAATCAGATTTGAATTTAAGTTAGTAGGTCATGAAGTTAATTCAAGATGGCCCTCAACGGCGATATAAATAAGCTGTTCATTGAACGTGCTCTAAGTAGTACATAAGAAATACCAATGAACAGATTATGGACATTGCCGTTGACGGCCACTCTGAATTGACTTCATGACCTAGTGACCTAATTTCAAATATGAGAGTATATTTTGTTTAATCATCCATGAAAACCTGGGAATATAGACCACATTTGTAGCTATATCTCAACTAGAACAGGAGATATAGCTATTTTCCAAATGCGTGAGAGGGCCGATGTCATGTTTACTGGCTATAATCATCCAATTTAGTGAAAAAATTCTATATTTGACCTGATAGGATATTAATTTTAGGCAAAATTCAAGATGGCCACAGGATTTATTTAAAAGAACATGTCTCAATGATCCAGAATTCACTCGGAAAACCTTGGCCGGAAAAATTGGGAGTTTTATCCTGGCTTGGACCTGTCTATAACATTTAACTTGAAGGGAAAACGGGCGAAGATCCACGAAGGAATTCATATTCCTCCGTTTTCTGTTAAAGTTAGACGTTCGCTTATGCAAAAATATTCTTTAAATTTCTCTCTTTAGCGAAATGGATGGTTGCCTAGTATTTATCTCTCCTGTAGAGGATCGAGAATTAAAGAATACTTATTATAACCCTTACCTAACCACATTGACTAGAACGTTATTGTTCATTTATCAATATATTTATATATATATATATATATATATATATATATATATATATATATATATATATATATATATATTTTCATTATAGCATGTTTTATTAAAAGTGACCGCTAGATTCGAATTTATAATTCTTTTTCCAATCTTCTCGCTTTGTCTTATATTAGCCTTTTCATCATTGCTTAACCTGTGGATAAGCGTACCGAAGTTTATCGGGGACGGTTGTTTGTTTTTTTGTTAAAGATAGAAGTAAATTAATGAAATTTAGCACTTTCTTCAATTTAACTGGCGCGTTTCGATACATAGAATATCATCTTCAGAGTTACAATGGGGAATTATTACAAAGTATTTAGTTTATATATGTTACAAAATGTATTAACAAAATTACGAACGAAGCTATACACGTATAGGTAGGTTGGATCCAGGTGATACAAGGTGGGAGAAGTAGGTAACCAGAATGGGGGGGGGGAAAATTAAGCTGCTTGCCAGAGAGGGTTGTGGCTAGGAGCAGCTCTGAGTACACCTGTCCCTCTGTTTGCTTTTCTTGCGCTGGGCGGGATTTCATTGGAGTTAGAATATATAGCTTCAAGGAAGGGCATTTGGCGCCTGTTGGGAGCATAGTCTAAATTTTGGTGTTTTCTTCTATCATTATTCGGTTGACGCTTGTTCCGTTTACTTCCTGTGTATGTTTTTAGGGCACCGTTGTTTAGATGGTATGACATTCTACTTGAGAGAGCTTTTTCGGTTATGTCGATATACGAGTTAGGTAGGAGCTCACAGTCTCATAGTTTACATGTGGACTCGTATAACAGATGTCTCCTTTGTTTCGGTTATAGCCGGGGTTTGGGGTTATTTTTCATGAACTGGGTTGAAGTACGCCTATTTTGATGGTAGATGATTAGTGCGATCTTTTGCTCGGCCTTTATGGGTTTATTCCTCGGTCTACACCTAATCATCTGCTTGGTTTTCTGTGCTCATATTATTCTTGTAAAACAGTTTTATAATATGCTCATTATCCGTATTCCTATCCAAAATTCACAGGTATATATATCTATATATATATGCCATGCACAAATATTTCTCACAATATTCAATACTCTTTAATCTGTTTACACGCAAATGGATTCCGATGTAGGCCTCTACACCCAGCAGCTGGAAGAGCGATATGCCTTTACTCATCCAGGGTCTCCGCTAGTCAAACCAGATGGAAGATACCTGATCTTTTTTTTCTGCGAGTCATATCCATTTTACTTCATTTCTCTCCCTCACATTCCGAACCAATTTCTGACTATTTTTTTTTTTAAATGTGGTCTATTTCACAAGCTAGTTGCCGATAAGCTTTCTTCCACTCACCTCTGTTCCGGATGGAGTCACCGATCTCGGTACGGTATTTTTAATGCCAACATTTCTCACACATTTTTTCCCTTCAACAGCCCCAAATTTTCTTTTCTTCTCTTTTCTTTTCTTTTCTAATCATCCGCAATCCACTATATTGTGTAGCATGGAAAACACTGAAGCAACTGAAATAGCTGGTTGTTTTCCCAGCCCCAAAGCACACAGAGGATTTATCTTCAGGCCGTGATGCCCGTTGGAAGATGTGCACTTATATATCTGCCGCATTTTCACATCCTCTAACTTCAGCACTTACTTTACAAATTTTGTATTGCAAATTATCTACATGAGATTCCACGTTAGTTTTCCTTTTAAATTTTCGGAAAATATTCACCAGTCATTAGCATATTTTTTGAAGTTCTAATAGTAAGAGAAAGAGAAGTTTACATAAATGTATCCGCATGTGAGAGCCTTTAATGAATGTACAAAGGTTGTGTTGTTATCTACCCATTTACTTAAAATTAAGTTCCATAACGAGCTGCAACATCTATCAAGCATAGCCCTCCATTTGACAGTTACTACTACCTAACGACGGTTAAATGGGATTAAAGTTATAATACTCCCAAAACTAGAAATTTAATTGCTACAATATTAAAATTAGGTAATGCCAAATTTACCTAAATCTTATAAGACGATAATAGACAAACTACACGTCATAATAGTCAATATAATTTAAGAAGAAAAATATCAAATGACGGAAAACACATGAAAGAATGTATCAACCAACAAAACTTCGTAATTATCGTGATGAACCTTAATTCAGCAAGGTAAAACAAAAATTTAACCGATTTCAACATTAAGTAATAAATTATACCAATTATGAGAAAAATATCTTCAGAATCATTAACAAAAGATATCTTCCACCAGCCCGATGTAATAAACTTAAATCAACCTCATATTAAAATTCATAACTGTTTATCGTGTGCATAGACTTAAATGAATCTGATCTTTGGCTATAAATGTTAATTATATCGGACACAGCGGCAGTACATGACTCTATCATAGTCAGAGAAAGCGAACAAAACATTTAGAAGAATTTTTCCCCAAAAGATATACAACTTCACACGCAATATTTTAGAACTTTATCAAACAGAAATATCGTCTGCACTGATGATATTTTCACTGAACAGCTTTCAGTATAACTTTCTTCCTGCCTTAGTATATGTACATACAATATATTTGAAGGTAGTTTGCTGGATAAACTTTGATGACCTATATATCATTACTCGAAAAAGTAGTAACGAATAAAATGCCTAATCTGACAACCAGTATAGATTCATGCAGGTGAAAATACTTCTCAAGTAAGGAGAAGTAACCAGTGGTATCTAATTCTTTTGAATACACATCCCTCTTGTATGTTCGCTTCAACTCGTGAAAAACATCTATTTATCTGAATTGACTTAACGTATAACAATCTTTTCAGGGTTTTGATCACTTTATCTAGTCGAGTGTCCCCTACCTGCGAAAGAAATCCGACTGTCATTTATAGAATTATTAGCCTATTTTATCTCTCCTCTATAATAGATAGTGGAAACTCATCAATACCACGGAGGTTGGAATAAATCCTAATACATTACACAAGGAAGTTAAAAAGCGAATTACAAGTACTTTTAATTTTTTTTGTTTTCATGTCTTCTTTTCTTTTTATTTATTTCTTTCTTTTCTCTTCTTATTTCTTTCATTATCTTTTTCTCTGCCTCATCTATTTTTTCCTGGACTGGATTCGGCGGAGATATTTACTGTATTATCTTTATTAAATGATCCATCATCTCCCTTTAAATATTCCCATCAGTGCGAAAGGGAATTTTTGAATGAATGTTTTATTTTTGCCGCCCTCTTTGTCATTAAGCCATTTCTTATTTTATGCAACTCTGAGCTTATAATACTCACTCTTTTCCATTGGCCTTTCCTTATGATAATAGGAGCCATTGTTTATTGTTCATCTTTATGATGAACTCTTGTTAAAAAGTTATATTCTTCATGGTATTTAATCTGTTTCTGAAATTATCCAGAATAAATTTTCAATCATTCATTAATAATTCGTGTAAATTCCGTTGATATTTATCCTTTTTGATTGTAGTCAGTAAAACTGATTCGGGCGTCCGTCATTCTATACAACCACGCTTTAAACAGTTGTAGTGTGCAATGACTGCACACACACACACAAAGAAAGAGAAAGAGAGAGAGAAGGACAAATATACATATTCCAGGTTGAAGTGTCAAAGATGGAATGGTAGGAGCAATAAAATAAGGTCGTATGGAGACAGTTTGTGAATCAATGGAATCTGATTAGAACATCTGGTTTGAAACCTGACCACAATGTAAGGCTATCGGACCCGAGTGTTAGAGCAGATAGGCAAACATAGTAATAAGAGCTGCCTGGAATGGGGACAGATCGGGCGTCAAAAGATGTTTCGCCTTAATGTAAAATTTGATAAAGGGCATCTTAGCTTTAAGCAAACGGAGTCTCTGCGGTGCCCGCGCAATGGGGAAACCCCCAAATTAGGATACTGAGTGGGGAACTGCAGCCAATCGCATCCTGGACTCCAACCAATCACAGGCTATGCTAGGAGCATTGGGTGGGCAGGCTCCACGTCCGTAACTAAGGGAAGGCGTAGCTACAATTCGCCTCCAGGATGCTCCTTGGTATAAATACGAAAGTAATAATCATTAATCTCGCGTAGCACAGACTCTGCTCTTACGGCGATCACGCTTCGATTCCCTACTATCTTCCAGATAAAGAAGGCAAGGCCAAAAGTAAATTTCACCGACGCCTCTCACTAAGAACAGTGATTTTCTACGATCCATACCATGGACGGTATAATCTTATGAGCTAACTACGAGATTCAGTAAACCCCCACTGCTCCTCCCTCCCCTGAATAAAAATTACTTTATTTTCCTGGCTCGTCATAGTAGGAGGACGTGCTAAATCCTTCCCATTCCTGCCCCACCGTGAATTGGCTCTGTGAATGTGAATCTACACATAGAGCTCTGTTGCAACTATGCCGTTCTACTTAGAAAAGGCATAATTGCAAACTTTGGGAAAAGAAGGTCTGAGGCTCAGCCCGCTGCGGAACCCAAAGGAATGAGCAAACCTGGATTAGGACTCAGTTACCAACGCGAGGGGGGATTAATACCCTACCTGCGACACCCTCCAAGACCACATAGGGAGATACTACTGTCTCTGTGAGATGTCGAACGTAACTGAGAAATACCCGAAACCCAATAGAGGGGGTGGTACCGGCTAGTCAGTTGATTCGGGCTTCAGTGATCATTAAGTACGCCATCTTTTTACACCCACTGAGGAGCTCAACCAGGTCCATACTCACTCAATAATCATCACCACATCCGAGTCATTTTCACGGGGTCGTTATCGGCGAGGGACCCCATATAAAGAAAAAACAAAAAGTAATTTAAAACCAAATTAATGGCATACAACACATCCTCACTCACACTTATACACCTAACAGATAAAATACCCACTACAGACAAACCCACCACCAACAATAAACACACACTTCTCAACTTAGTTGCTACACATAATACCCACATCACGAACATAATTAAGAGACACACAGGCCACAAACTCGTCTTCCGCTCACAGGAGAACGCAGTCAAATTTCAAGAACTCGCATAAAACACACTCGCCGCAAAAGACCTTCAGACTAAATTAGCCGACGGTGTACGTAAAAAACACAAAATACGCATCACTAAGACCAACCCCCTATGGTTGGCTTTCTCCACTGATAACTTCCTTCACACACCTCAGGCAGAAGTATTGGTAGGAGGTCATCACAGATCTCTATTACAACCGCACAAAACAATGGGTAGTAAGCACACTGTCCGACGAATACAACAAATCACTGCTACTAGACCAAGGTATCAAGGTCTGAAGCACCCTAACGCACCCGCACTACATCGAGCCACAGCTAATCATAAGACCTACACAGTGCCACCGGTGTTACAAAACCTTGCAATTCACACGTGACTGACAAGCAGACATGGTCTGCTCCAAAAGTACAGTGTAGTGGGCCACTACTACACCAGCTGCACAGCCACCACATCCCTCTGCACAAACTGCGGCGGCGACCATGACACCGTCAACCCAAAATGCCCTTACCGAACTAAGGGCCGCTCTGACGCCGTAGCGGCTATACGGCGTCCTCAACCCACCAACACAACCACACACTCCACCCCCACCCTTACTTCCCTCACAAGAACATTCGCTGCTGCTCCCGGCGCAATAGTGTCCACAACTCTCCCTGTCCTACCCCAGACACACCCAACCACAGGAGCAACCCAGACTCACCAACATATTCAGAAACCCGCCCCCACCACCCCGAACTACTCCCGACACCCACTCCTACCCCACACCACACACCTACCTCTATTGCACACCACACATCCAACGAGACCACACACCTAAAGCTACACCTGGCCGCGTTGCTCTCAATGGCGGTAAAAGACATGTCGAGGGGTGATCCCCGATTATACTCAAAGATACCAAACACACTATTTGCCTCGCACGGTCTAGAGCAGATCACCTTCCCCGAGAAGGTGTTCGCTCTAATCTACGAGCACACACACAGAAGACCCGTAGTCCTCCCTACTCCTATGGGCACGAACACCTTCACTGATGGACACACTGACCCCTCACACACCGCCCCCCCAGCCTCACCACGCTCCCACCTCTTCCCGCTATTCTGTCCCTGCCCCTCTCACCACTGTACCCTCCTTACCTACCCCTCTTCCCACTGCTTCCACCTTTCTTCCAACCGCCTCCTCTGCTCACTCCACTGCTACCACTCTTTCATCCTCTATACCTAAACTTCCTCCTATCACCAGCACTTCTTCGGCATTAACTCCCCCCTTTATTGCCGCTAACCCCTCTCCTACCACCCCGATACACTCCTCTCACAGCCTCCAAAACCTCTCTCACTGATACCACAACCGCTACCTCCTCCTTCCTCAAACCACCACATCCACCACAACACCCCGCATTAAACCCAAAAACTACAAAAAAGGACCTGACAGAATACTCTTTAACTCGACTAGCCTACACTCTCCCAACAACAGGCTCCGCATTGCAACTACCACACATATCTAACTCTAAAAGCGCTGCACCTAGGATCAGCAATCCTAATAAAGCGCTCTATACACCACTCCTTCATCTAAACACACGATGATTCTTTTCTAGCATGCAAGATACAGACAAGCTCTGGCCCCATCCTAGTGGCAATGCAATACAGAGTACCACGCCTACCATTAAAGATAGAAGTTCCAATACGGGCTCTATCAAACCACTATCTTTTTTGCTGGGAACCTCAACGTTTTCCACCAAACAGCAGGAATGATTCAGGAAGATACCTGGCCGGTGCCCTTGCGCGTTACCACTGCGAGCACATTCTTTGGTCATCGCGGAGGAACCACGTTTACGGACATGGTCTTCCGCAACGACCACGCTACTCGCTTCTCACATCTCACCTGGTCTCCACGTACTCTCTGACCATGAAACGATATGCCTTATCATATCCTCATCTCCCATACTCATACCCACACCACCTCACTTTGACTACTAAAACACGAACTGGGAAGAGTTCAGAAGAAGCATAACAGATAACACGCCACAAAACCTCCACCTAGACCACACCAATCCAGACATGTAAGATGACGACTGGTCCTCAATCTTAAACACTATAACCACAGCATGCGACCTACACACACCACACAAAACCCACACATGCATAAAATATTTCACATATTTCATACACACGAAGAGACTCATCCACACAGTACAAAAATCAATACACTAGAGGCCCACGACAACACACCATCAACCACCTACGAGCCTGCATCCTACAGTGAGTGCAGCTAGATAGGAACCAGGAGTGGCGATAGGTCGTTGCACTAACCCCTTCATCTTCTGGCAGCACGTAAAGAGGATGCTAGGCACTGATCCACCCAAAGACATCACCCTCCAAGTAAATAACCAAGCACTCACAGACACTAACGTCAACCTCGACGCGTTTAGGTCCCACTGGGACACAGTACACACACACAACCCACCCAAACCACATGCGCAAGAGCACTTGCAGGAAGCCCAAGAGTGGTGTCTGGCCAACGCTCACGAGCTAAGGCCCGTCCCCCTGATACGAATGGAGCTGCTCGACTACACATCCGCACTGACCACTCCCATCACCGTCGATAAAACAAATACTACATTTAAAAAACACCAAAACGGGCACCCGGCCCCTCCGGCTACCATCGTTCACAACAGAATAGAGAAAAAATGCCAGGTACATCAAAAGGCACTCTCTATCAGCAAGGATGCGGAGAAAGCCTTTGATAAGGTGTAGCACGAGGGACTCCGTTGGAAACTCGCCAAGAATACGGAGTTACCTCTCTGCACCAGAAGGCTCCTCTCGCACTATCTCAGTGAACGGAGCTGCCACATAAAATAAAACAATACCCTCTCACAACCCTTCACACCATGCTCAGGCGTTCCCCAAGAAAGCGTACTGGCATCCACACTTTACATCATGTGCACAAAGGAGACCCCACGCCCATCCAAAACTGCTGTCACACATACACAGTGTCCTACGCCAATGACGAGAACATTCTCGTCAGCGGCCGTGGACCAAACGAGATCACGCTCCACGCACAAATAATACTAGACGCTAAGATAGAATACGAGGATAAATGGCTGATTGCCACGAATCCTCAAAAAACACAAATGACACTTTTCAGCGCAAGAAATCACTTCATGCATAACCTACAAATATTCTCACAAACACCAGAAATGAACCATCTAAACCCAACAAGGCTCGACTACACACAACATACAAAAATCCTTGGGCCAACTTTTGACAAGACCCTTAGGTTCGAAATACACCAGAACATAACACAAACAAGAGCCGCACGTACAAATACAATGCTATACAGGTTCTACCCTGCGGGCAAAAAACTTCAGTTACACCTATATAAAACACTCGAGTGACCTCTTCTCGCGTTAACCCCACTGTCACTCATAGCTTCGAGTGCCACGTTGGTGCAGAAGGCTCAGGGCATTCAGAACTCTGCTCTGAAGCGCGCTTGCCGTTCTCCCTTGTTAACAAAAATGTCCATACTACACGACAACAACAAACTAGCACCTCTCAACACATACGCTCACACCAGACTCACAAAACAACTCGGTAAACTCGACAGAGACCCTTTATACACCGCACTACACACAAGACGGTATGCGGTGGCACTGCGATACCACGCAGGAAATGACCACCCTCAACCCATACCGTTCTTTGTATAAGTTAAAAGCATCATGACTAACGCGTTCTCGATTAAGCAGACACGCTCTCATTCCTGACCATCCTTCAACCATAGTCCAGTCACGAACACCTCAAGCACCATCCAACCACACTACGCATCGGTGTCTAGCCACCAACATATCAACTCTTTCTATCCCCTTTCCAGTTATTTCTACACCCTTTAACTGTATGACTGCCTGTTCGCCTGTGTTACACAGTGTTCCCTCTCTGTCCTTTCTATACACATCATTCATTCATTCATTAATCATCATTATAATAACTAGACTAACATTATAGACTCTTAATTCCCTGCTCTACGGATCTCAATTATTCTTTCTCTTCTCATTATAACCCGATTTATAGTATTCCGTTGCGCAAAAGAAATCTTTACCTTAAGTGTAAACGTTTCAAATTGGTATGAAAATACAAGTGTTTAATTCATTGCACAAATGAGCCTTTTACTTACAAACCTTGATCGGTTAATACCCCTCGGACCGTACGTAAAGACACCTGTAACCAAGCCACTTTACAAAACCCTTATAGGATCGCTATGCAATCTAAACAAGGCTTACTTACGCCGAAACCCTTAACCCGCGACCCCATATTTGGCGACTATACAGTAACAGCTACCCGTCCCAAAATAGGAACGCTACTACAGATCTATCATTACCTTATGAAAGTATTGATGTGCCTTGCTGCTATTTCTTAAATTTATAATAGAAAATAATGATTTAAGCCATCGAAACATTTGCAATGGAGGGAGTAAAGGTGACTTGAGGGAGACAGCCATAAGAGTAAGTACAAAGGCAAATGTCAAAGGGCACAGACTCTGTTATACTTTAAGCAAGCACTAAAATGTTACCAAATCTAATATTGACCCACTAATCGAATCTTCTTTGGAAATATAATGAAGGTAGAATCTATAGAAATAAATAATTCAAAATCACGTTAATTTATTTTTTTTACTATCCAGGTGGATTCATTATGCTAAATTACTTCTTATGTATGCATATACTAACGAGGAATTTTGTGGAAAGTGTCAAAATAACCTATCCGATGTTTATATTTTACTTAGATGTAAAATAGGAAGAAATAGGTCAATTTGTTTTTTAAGGAAGCAATAAGGTAAAGTAATCTATAATTCGTGTTTGTAAAAATTGGACGTTTCGTATGCAGGGCAGAGAGAATGCTCATATCATATATCACGCGTTTCATTTATTAACCTTTGACTAGTTTGAATACTAAAGTTCTAAGTATATTGAAATTGACATAAAATTTAGCAAACAACTAAAGATGACGTTGGGCTTGTTTGCACTTACAATATTTATCTACGATAATTTGTGGAATTTTTTTATTACTAGAATAGGGAGTAGTGTAGAGTTAACGACACCCGTTGTAAATAGAAGGGAAGACTAATCTAACATTTCACGTCTTCTCTACTGTTACCACTATTTAGTTATTTCTTGAGAACTTTATGTTTTTTGAGAAAGAGAACGGTAGAAGACTTACAATCAAAAAGCGGAATTATTCTCCAGCATCATTATAACATTGCGCAATTATCTGAAATGACCAACAAGGCTTTTACAATTTATTCTTTTCCTTGTAGCTTTTTTTCTTTTGGCAGTCGCGCCAATTTGTGCCCTCGAAGAGCCGTATTCAAGAGTGACAGCAACGGGTATTAGAAAACAATTAAATGTCACTTTTGATGTTCTTGCATCATCAGTGGATGTAGAGTATTTGTGGGTGTTCAACAATTCAGATAGCACAGAAAGAGTTCCTGTTCAGCAGGTTCTAACAAGTGGTAAGAAGTGAATTTTCTTACTTAGGATGGGGGATTTATATTTTTCTTACTTTTAGATGGATAAATTATCATTGATAAATATGACTAGTTGACTAATCTTCCTTCCATCTGGCTATTCGAACGTATTTGCCGTCTACATTTTCGCTATTATACACACTTTTCTCGCGTCATGGCTTAGCATAGTGGAAAAAGCTCTTTAGATTATAGAAATTTTAAGACACATGGCGTTTGGTTATTTGCCAGATGAGGACCTAATTGAGGTAGACTTCTCGACAGTAGCAATACATTGCGAATAAAATTGGTCGGATCTATTGTTGCACTCTAGATCTACGCTAAGAATTAAAAGGCAGATCAGTCGTAAACCCCGAAAAAGAATTTTGCATCCTCCCCTCTAAAGCTTGCTGGGGAGGACGCTCAATTTATCCATCAAAACAAAACATACCTTAGGCAACATTAATTAATAGTTCAACATCGACCAGCTTTAACATCCTCTCTATTGAAGCATAGGGGGCTGGGTGGTGAATTACAAAAGTAAGCTCCTTTATTCTGAGTTCTACAACCACTAGAATGTATATATTTTTAAATATCTATCCCATAAGTTTAGACTATGTGGGGAAATAAATATCTCTAGGACAAACATACGCTAGTTTGTTTATACAGCGTCAACAGTTACGTTCGATATGGGCCGAACTCTCTCTCCCCTCCTCCACTTTGCCCCGCTGCCCCAAAGATCTCGAGCGCCAATCGCAAAGAAGGATTAGAATCAGCAGATTTCGTAGTCCGTTGATATAAACATAGGAGGGTGGGATAGCCCATAGAATAAAACATAGACGAAATTACACTACTCCGTACGTAAACCAGTAGGGCAAATGGTCATAGCGTTAAAAATTTATCCCCTTGGAGAGAGGCTAACGGGTGGGCCCTCGTCGACCCTCCCCTCGCCCCAGGGGATAGTCGACATATATAATTCGATCTGGAGAAATGAAGAGAGAATCGGAGTAGTGATCGAGACAAGAAGACGAGTCCCGGAGGCAAACGGAGAATCAAGAATACAGTGTAACCGAACGGGATTCTTCTTCCTGAGGCCGTTCATTTGGTCATTTAAAAGAGTAGACCAGTGGTATCAAGACTCACTTTCATACAAATTTCGTTGAGAGAAATTCACTATCTCAGTTTTTTTAATAAAAACAAAGATATCCCTCACCATTGAGGAATACCAATGTAAAGTTCAACTCGATAAAAGATTCACCTCTTGATCAATTTTCATCATTGAGAAGCCCATAAGTGTAACACGGTGATTGAAGAAACCCGTACACAGACAATCCCCTTGCTTATATCTTCAAGTCAAGAAGCACCGCCACACACTTCTCACCTACCTCGGGATAAGCATCAGATGGTTTACCCAAATAGACTCGCCAAGGGTCTCCTTCACCCGGAAAGACGAACAGCTGTTTTCCGTGCCAGTTTAACGACACCATGAAGGTTACTGTACAACTCGTCTCTAGTTATCGCATCGAATAAGTTCTCACTTAAGGTTATCCAACTCAAGACTCCCTTTTAGTTAAAGGTAAAAGGAATTCAAAACTTATTCATGTTCGTTAGTTACTATTTCGTGCCAAAGTGAATTTTTCGTCAACCATCGCATAGTACTCATTGGTAGTATTAATTTTTATTAGATCCTCTTATTATAGGATTAGTATATTTAAAGTTTTAATATTTAATTTTTTTATGTAATTAAAAGTATATTTTTGTCCGAGCTGTTTATAAGATCCTCGAAATGCTGCAAACTGCAATATATATATATTCTTTACTACGAATCCTCCCACGTTAAACAAACCAAAGTAAAGTAAAGCACTTTTAGAGAAAAGGGGAACGAAGTTACTCATATACGGAGCAAAAGTACATACATACCCGGCCATATATCACGGCAGGCTATTGAAGATTATCTCCTTTATAAGCTTTCTATGGGAAGATGGTGAAGTGTTCGGATAAATCTAGAAAATGGGGAGAAAATTATCATGAATTATCAGAGAAACAATAATCTGGGAAGATTGCCCTTCCATCAATACGAGTGACATTGGATTAAGATGACCTGTTTTTTTTTATTGGCTCGAAAGGAAACCAAATAATTTTCCTTCCCCATCAAGTAAATTAAATCCGTAAAAAAATTATTACATTGTTATCGGTAATATTAAGTAGCAAAAAACAACTTCTAACCTTATTTTATAGCTGAAATAAATAATTTAGGATCGGAATGAATAACTTAGTTAATTAGAGAACTTGATATGAGGCAGTGTGAGTAGGGAAGAAAAATGAGGAACCTCTAAAATCCAAACCTTTAGAGCCTGCATCAGGTAACTGGAGTAAAACTGAGCTAATTTTATTGCAACAAATCTTTTTCAAGATTGGCATATGAATGAAAAACAGTGGTTTAAAAGTCATACTGATACTGACTGATCCAGGGTAGACATAAAGGGCTGGTTTTAATCATTTATTGTTATTCCATGTACAGATGAGAAGTTAGAAAACAGCTAGGAGCGATCGTATCCTAAATAAACAAAAAATTGTGAATATAGAAGCCGTAGGACAGGAAAAGATAATTTAAATTTTACTTCATTCTTTAAGAGTATTACATTTTCGGTCCCGGAATTGTCATAATTTGAATTCGGGTATCTTCTAAAGAGTAGGAGGTAATAGATATGAAATAATTATTAACAGTTTGTTAGTTTTTAAGCATCTCTGATTATTTTTTTATAAATCCAAGGAATTTTACTATTTGATTAGATTTTTAAAGGAAATATTTCCCTGAGGAATTCACTTTCGTTCTAAACTTTACATTTTAATTTTTCGTCTGCATAAAATTTGAAAACTCTTACGAATATTTTGTTTAATGAACTTAAATTTCATTGACTTTTCTTATCTTTGGAAAAAAAATTCTCTATATTTTATGAAAATTTTGTATCCTTATTTTTTCCAAATATTTGTTAAATATTTTGGATGTGGCTTAAAATTATTTTATTCTGCAAACTTTGACACAAGGGAAATGTTTGAATGACCAAGTAATTTTCTATAGGGCTCAGCAAATTTTCCTTGAAAGAGAAAAACTAAAATAATTTCTTGAGTTTTTATAAAAGTTAAGAGGAAAATGAAGAAGTAATGAAATGCAATAGAAATGAAATATTATGCAATTAAATCAATGCAGTGCATTTTGGGACAAAATTATTTAAATGAAAAATACTATTCTATCTGTATAAATATATTGATAAAAAACAAATATAATGCTCCTGACTACAAAATAAGGAAATTTTTAAAAAATATATAAAAAAATTGGAAAAAAAGAAAAGTAATATTATATTAATTGTTATCACTGTCTTCAGAATCATTATTTTCAAAATTGTCCTCTTGGTAGATCATACTTATTGCTTCAAAGGGTAGTTCTAACCTCTTTTTCTCTTATTTTTGATGCATAGAGCGAAATAAAGGGTCAGAAGAGCATAGCAGTCTTGACAATATCCTGATTTGCAGGTATTCTTGAGCTTTTTCTCGAAAAGCTCTGCCTATATGAGCGAAACTCCTTATTTCTCGCTTCTTGAACTTCCTCCGAAAGTAATCCAATTGGAATGTTTAAATTTTATATAACTTCAGCTACATGAACGAGTAATTTGTGTAGTGAATGTGGCATATGATACCAGTTGTATAAGAAAATAAATAGACCTGTAGTTGAACGATAGTAATCAGAGAATTTGGAAATATCTATTCTCTCTCCAGATGACACAAGACAAAGTATAACATGAATTCTTTTTAAAAGGGAAGCATCAAGACCTGTTATTTCAGCAGAAACATCGGCTGCTTGAAAGAATATTCCTGCTTTATTTCCGTCGTTCGGTGTCTCAGAACTATCTGTTTTTGGCATATCAATTAGAAGTCCAGTTTTATCCTTAAATTCTGTTCTTGTTTGCCAATTATGTATTGAAAACTTATAAGCAATGTGATAAGACATTCCATACGCCTTATCCAAGAATGTAGTGTGGATACGGATAATGCAAAGTTGAAACTTTCTTACACAACTGGGCGTCGAAAAGCCTCATCTAGCAAGTTCATTTGTTTTGGGGTACATCCACAAATGCTGCAACATTGAAATGAAAATGTTATTGTTTATAGAGAAGTTGCAACTTTTCCATCAATCATTGTATTGTTAAGTAAATGTTTGACTTGACATAGATACAAAATAGTTGTTGGGCGAAGTAATTGAATGATTTTTGGAGATTATTCTCTTCCTTTTTAAGCAGGTCACATGTTTCCTTCTGAAGGGAGAATCTCAGAGGCCGGCAATATAAGGTAGAGGATGCTTTTGAATTTTTCCACAAAATGATCTCTTGTAAGCTGGTTGACTTAATCTCAATTAATACATAACAGGTCATAATTATAGAATTCTCATTTGCAAGAACTCTTTCGCTTTCCAATTAAAATTTTTGATTGTAAAGTGACGGTCCTGTTGATCCACCAAAACCAATTTTTCCATACAAAGTTATATTCTTGAGTTGTCCAATGACAAATGAGTTGGCTTCTATAATGCGGTTGCAGTGTGATCTAATAAAGATTAATGGCTAATTTTGGCTGAGGATTCAGTGAGTAGCCATTCTGTGACCGAAGAGGGATAACAGGCTTTCTTAGATTCTCTGACAATGTTATATGGGGGATACAAATCAACACCTTCACTTTTGGCTCCATTTCTCAGCGCTGGTAATTTCGTTTTGATAGGAAGCAATGAATTATTAATACTAAGGCATCATTACCGGAATATAAATGCTTTTTTGAGCTGCTACCCTGCACCTGCCTTGAATGACTTGTAGATGGAGCTTTTAATGCTGCAAATCTTAGCTTCTCTGTTGTAACAACTCTTAACTCTGCAGTCTTTCTCATTTTTGTTCTGACTGAAGTCTCTTGAAATTTAACATAAGGGCAACCAGCTTTTAAGATATATGAAATGGGGGGTGAAATTATTTCATTTAAGAGACATTCTTGATTTTTTTTTTAAGGAACAGTGTTTTATTCCGTTTTAGTGATTGCCACTTCTGGCGAAGATTCTTTAAAAAATTCACGATTGCAAATTCTAATTGTTCAGGCCTAGAATTTAGTTACTTTGCAGTCAAATAATTAAGTAAATGGGACATACACTTATTTTCCAAGAAGCTGCACAGATGTTTCCCAACCATAGCTTCCGTCAACTTGTCAAAAAGATCTTGATTTGTCACACTCATTCTACTGATTATAAATCTTTCAAATCTGGAAATGGAGAGAATAAAATAAACATTCTCCCTGTTAGCAGTTATTAGAAATTTATTTTACTTATAGCAGGTTCCTAAAATGTAAATGAAATAAAAAATGCATGTCAGGTTTACAGTTTTCCGCTGGCAAAATCTTTGCCAGCTATTTATTTAAAAATTCAAATGGTAGATATTGTTAAAAAACTATGCATTTTTATTAACAGCATAACTGGAATTAAATACCATTAAAAATGTGAATAAGCTATTGCAATATAAAATTTTAAGTGTTATGAAATGATATCGTACCATATGTTGTGCCTATTTCTGATACGAAAGTAAGAATGAAAGAAGCAACACGTGTCAGGAATCTTCAACTTGCTCCAGTAAATCAGGACTAATCATGTATCATCAAGTTTGACTATTTCTGTTTGCCAACAGATTGAACTCGAATAAGTTTATTCATGGGAAAGAATATTGTTAAACATTAGAAAAGAAATCAAAACTTCTAAAAATGCTATTTTATAAACTTCATTTCTTGACTTTTATCTCACTTCTGGTCCACTGTGCAGTGAAGAAAAATTCGAAAAAAAATGCAAAAGTGGAAATATAAGCCGTTTTGTCCGCACTAATTAAGGCGCGAAATCACAAGAGGCCGTGGTGGCCTGAAAGCTGGTGATCGCGGAAAGCTGTGGAAGCTTGTAGGTCCCATTAAGAGTGGGACAAATTTTCGCCTCGCCGGGTTAGGAACTTTCTCGCGATTAGGCTAATAGGGAAATACTACCTTCGACGGCTTAGGAATTTT
Organism: Ceratothoa steindachneri; assembly: GCA_963969495.1. Classification (NCBI taxonomy): domain Eukaryota; kingdom Metazoa; phylum Arthropoda; class Malacostraca; order Isopoda; family Cymothoidae; genus Ceratothoa; species Ceratothoa steindachneri. The sequence continues at coordinate 143,576,579 of OZ018326.1, read as the reverse complement.
AACGCGATCGTCCTAATAGGGCGAGATTGCCCTCACCGGCGATTGGTTGGACCCTGGAATCCTCCTCTTCGGGAGGAGGAGGGGAAAACGACATTCTACCCCAACTCTGGGACCAGAGTTGGAAGGCAGTATCCGCCGCATTTCCCAATGGTTAACCTCGAAGATCTTTTAGAATTGGGTGAGAGAAGACTCGAACTTTTTACCTTCTTTAAAGACGGGTAGTTTTATGGTCGCAGACAGCGGTGCCTCTAGTCTAGAACTTGAGGCGTTTATGAAGAGCATTTGGTTCCTTGTTCTGCTAATTTTTAATTTGTGAAAGCGAATTCTCTCTATTTATTCTTGTTCCTTTCTCTTTCTTCTTTGTCTCTTCTTTCGTTATTTCTCTTCTCTCTTCTTCCTGGATGTAGGCTATCAGATCTTTGCTACTGAGTCCGAGTGACTCAATTGCTTGAAAATTTCAAACGACGGCATGATGCTGGTTTTATGTGACGGGCACAACAAAAAGAATTATATTAACGCACAACAATAAATATGGTGGAGTTATATATTTCTTTACGCACGAATGCGAGTGCGAATGTTTTACTAAACTGACGAAAACAGGAACAATAAAGGAGGGGGAAACACTCGGAGAGAGCTTTTGAGGTCGCGATTTTACCTAAATCCCCCACTGTGATTGGAACGAGAGTTACAGCACTACTAGCGCAATAATACAAAGAATAATACTATTTTTACTATACTGTCAACTTAAGGCACGAGCTGAGGCCTTGAAGGACAATAGTTCAATTCCGGGGAAGAATAAAAATAATAGGTAAAAATGGTCACTCAACAAATAATTCACAAAAGAAGGGAACAGGAAATAATACACTTTCCTAAAGGTATGCAATGGTTATTTCTTACCTTTTAAACTCCAGAACCGGAACCAAAATTAGCCAACAATTAAAAATTTAAACAAGATTAACCAAAAGATCGATCAAATTTTTATCAATTGATTGACCAAGATTAACTCCAATAAACCTGACAACAGTTTAATATATAATAGATATTACCATATATGTCGTATAATAGGATCGAATTCAACCCTTCCTGCGTTTCCCATCCGAGAGATAACGGCTGTGTGCGTGGGAGACTTATTTTAGGTGGCCAAATAGTCAGCTATCTTGGAAGGTTCTGATACAATAGAAAAACAGGGTACAAAATTAACTCTACTATTATACAAATTAATATTTTTTTTACAAAGGGTAACATAGGTTTTGAAGCAGGCTATATAATATATTAGATTTCAACGTCTTAAAAGGGCGGGAGCTTGGCGGGGACGGTCGCCGTACACACGAACGAACAACATTTCTCAAGGGGCGCTCAAATGACCTTGAGCCTACACGAAACTGAAGATAGAGGCTTACACTGAGAGAGTGGAAGGGAGTAAAGAGAGCACTTGCATAATCAGAATTGCGCGTTGCTGTTACCTTGAAGATTTGATCCGAGGGAGTAATCCTTGTCTTGGCGCAAAGGTTAAATAATATTCTGTTGATAAATACTACTAACGGGATAAACTTAGATCTTGCTTTCGAGTTTAGAAGACCGAATCGAGACTGGGCACGTTGCGTTCGAGGAGCGGGTAACAACGAGTACGGGATAGACTCCCGCGAATTAAACAAGAGTACAGAGAGCTTGATTGGTTCTGCGAGGAATTGTGCAGAGTCTAACGGAAGGTAAATAGTGGCTACGAACAGGTTCCAGGGTCAAACCAATCGCGGGTGAGGGTAGTCTTGCCCTATTAGCTCGATCGCGGGAAAGTTTCTACGCCGGCAAGGCGAAACTTTGTCTGACTCCCAATGGGACCTATCAGCTTCTCACAGCTTTTTGCACTGACTGGCTCTCAGGCCACTATGGCCTCTTGGGATTTCGTGCCTTCATTAGCGCAGACAAAAAGGCTCAACAACCAGGTATCTGCTCTCTCTCTCTCTCTCTCTCTCCTTGAAAAGCGCGACCGCGCTCATCTTTCTCTCTCTCTCTCTCTGACACTATATATATATATAATATAAATATATATATATATATATATATATATATATATATTTAATTAATTTTTCCGTTGTTTTTAGGCCTGATTCCTTCAAGGAACTGCTTACAAGGAAAATTTATTGTAAAGCACTTTCCATAATCTCATTGGGACATTTGCTGCTCAATAACAATCTGTTTTGTTTTTTTTATTCAAAGTTTTTGTGGTGTAATTATATTATCCTATGCAGAAGGTAATTTGGATGAACGAATTTATTTGCGATTTCTTATCTTGGTAATATCCTTTTCTCTTTGTAGTCCAATCTGTTCTTTGTTTGATAGAAGGGCCAAATTTGAATTAGACATTTACTGCATGTGATATCTTGTGCTGCAGATAAAGTAAGAAGTTTGTATCATCATTATTATAAGTAAAGAGCCTTAAAGTATAATGTTCCTTTAATATGATATATCTAGAGGAAACCATTTGATATTTTACAAAAATGCTAAACTGAAACTTGTACCAGAAGGTTTTCATCTATAAATTTTTGTATTCCTTCATTTCACTTCAGCATTTTAAATCATGGAAGTGCAATTTAAAACATACCAATTCTCCTGAATCCACAGTCAATAATTTATGTAAAAGCCGCTATAAAAAGAAACACATTGGACTGCCGCCTAGTGACCGATAAGTGTCAATTTGAATTGATATTGCTAATTGTAAGAAGAAGGATAATCGACCTTTACGATCCAACTGCAAAATCAAAACTGCTTCCGATTATTATAGAAAAGTTAAGTAATATCGACTGGGTAATTTGTTAGATGTAATTGAGTTGCAGGGCGGCTTCAATGCAATAGACAGATATAACCGCTGAATTAAATCTCGCGTTAAACTGTAGGTCCCCTCTGAAATTTCAAAAGGGCTCACATAGAGAGTAGATCACTGGCAATACCCATAGCAATTTTTTTTCTACTAGCTAATTAGAACCTAGGCCAAGATAAATATAGTATTCTGTTAATTAACATTTCAGCAATAGTAAAGTCTTGTATCCGGACATGTTGACGATGCGGGCATGTGTATCAAGAATGAGATTTTGGGGAGGCCTAAATTTGATGGGACTTTGAAACATTAAATTGTTGCCAGAATGACGTGGACTCTAACTAAAAAATTATTTTTATTCTTAGCAAGAATGATTGGTCGCTTTAAAGCCCGTATTGTAAAACAATTAACAATTTGATTGGAGAGTCGCTAAAAGATATAGTATACCATGGACAGCGAGAACCATTTACTGAACGTTAAGTAAAGGACAAGGTCTTAAATTCTTCTCAGGAAATTAATATTAATCAGAAGCGACGAAGCTTATCTCTGTAAATAGAGACTCCAATTTTTGTCAAGGGAAAGTTAGCCTAATCATTTATTTAATTGCCCCAACAAATGAAGAATTCATTTATTTTGTTTTTTTGGTAATATTTGAATTTATGGGCACACGCTATATGACGGTATTTCTGGGCTTTCCTTTTTGGCTACAATTTAGGCCTTATGACGTCAGGCGGTATCTTCGGATGTGGCCTATCACGGCGTTTTATTTGTTTTGTTATTTAGTAATGCATTTATTTTTTTAAGGGTTATTGCTGTATTAAACTTATTCTGTTTCGTTTACCTACGTGTATTTCATTTAAATACAAAAGTTTATTTAGGCATTCCAGTCGGCATATATGGTTAAGATACTATACATTGAAGAAGTTAAAACTGACATTTAAATAGAGGAGTCTTTGTTTCTCATAATGTTAAAATAAACCATTATAATCAGACACAGAAAACTGTTAATTCTACTTTATTTTAAACATTGCCAACCCTGGAGCCAAACAGATAAAAGCGCGAGAATCTTGTACATTCGGTTTGTTTAACTTTTATACCACCTTTGTTAATTCCTCAGTCAATTTTAATAGACTTTTTTATATATCATGGCCTCATTTTAAGAGCGAATATTTGCATCGGGTGTGAAAAAAAGCGCGGTTCGATTATAATATTGTTTGGTGAAATGAATATTAATTTAAATTGATATTTCTAATTGTTAGAAGAAGGATAATCGACCTTTGCGATCCAACTGCAAATCAAAACTGCTTCCGATTATTATAGACAAGTTAAGTCACATCAACTGGGTAATTTGTTAGGTGTTGTTCAGTTGCAGGGCGGCTTCAACGCAACATACATATACTGTATATAACCGCTGAATTAAATCTAGGTCCCCCCTGAAATTTCAAAAGGCCTCATATAAAGTAGAAATCTCTAACAATACCTATAGCAAATTATTATTTCTACTATCTGATTAGAACCAAGGCCAAGATATATATAGTATTTTGTTTATTAACATTTAAGTAATAGTAAAGTATTTGTTTAATAAAGAGAATCTCCGATCCAAGGGAATTTTGAATTTTTAGAAGCATATGGTTATCTTTCGAGTTTATAATTCTCAGATTCATTCTGCAGGTGAGATCTGCCAACACTTATTAGTGATTATTTATTAGGTAATTTAAGATGACGATAGTGTAGCCGACATTTAGCAATAGCCTTTTGCATTGAAAGCTAATGTTGGGTTGAGGGGTGCAACCACTCACAATTAGGCGGGGGGTATGGAGGCGAAAGTAACTAAAAAATGTCACTTTTTGCCGGAAATAGCTTAAAGTAGGCAGCGCTATCGTCTTAATTATTTCGATAAACATGCAGAGCTGATCGTATTAATTGTAGCACCAAAATAGCGCCTTCTAGCGTGCGCCCCTAAATTGAAGCATTACCTTTTCTTTTTACACGAAATATACATTTCAATTCTGTACAACCATTCAAACAAATATGATCGTAGCGAAAAATGAAAATGTGAAAGATGAAAGAAGAACGATGAGTAGACAGTTCCTTGATATATTTTAAGATTGAGATGATTAGATAAAAGTGTTTCTGGATGAGAATTGGTTTCGGAAGCAATACTAGCGAGCGCTGGAAAAGAAAAATCAAAGTTATCATTAGCTGGCCATCCATTGGGCGGATAAATTATGATTGATTCATGAAAGGGTTAGCAGATTTCCATGCGCACTCGTGCACATAGTCAATCACAACACCGCTATCATTTCCTTTTCCGCATTTAGAGCACAATATGTCCATTATCTTCTTTATCCCCCAAACTGATGACTGAGTACTAATGTCCCCAATGTACCACATATATCAGCATATACGCCTGAGGTCAAAAAGGTTTCGACAATTGTTGGTTGGTATCAAAATTAAACTACACACTGGAAAACCTATTAAAATATATCAATGGCAACATCTTATGGTGACCAGTAATCGCCCTTTCTTTAAAGAGAAAGAAATTTCCTCATATTTTATTTTATTTGATGGGTTATGAAATGTAACATACATTATCAGAGGCAAATTTCAAAAATATCCTATGCAATTTTCCTTGATATTTTACGAATATTTTCAAGAAAAGTTAGATCTTGATATTTTATTTTCTACCTTTGGGCGGTATTGAATCCTTCAGGTGCAACATTAATCTTTTAACTAATAACTAATAGTTCAAAATAGTTTCTTTTTTTTTATAGGTTTATTGTGCAATAGAGTACATTTATAAATAATCATAATACAAATAATAATAAAATAAAAACAAAACAAACAAACAACAAAAAAAAAACGACAAAAAAGACAAATACAGTAATAATATGATACAATAAGATAAATACATGTATAAATGCACACATTACACAAAGCGGGCAGCCCGTCAGTGTTGGCGTGCAGTAAGACGTGGTGGAGCGTCCCACGCGTTTCTTGTCTGCTGCAAGTGGGTGGCGTCGGTCTTCATCACCTGTCGCCCGGCTGGGTGCGAGCGGCGATCAGCGCGGAGGGGGTGCTGTTCTCAGCACCTCCAGCAGCTCGTTTGTTGGGGTGTGGCGGACCACCTGGGCGGCTCTTGCCTCTCGCGCCCTCAGTAGGGCGCCTCTTACAGGGGCAGGGGCTGGCGCTCGCTCTGGCCTGAGGCGGGCGGTGGCTGGGCAGGAGAGGAGGTAGTGCACCAGTGGGCGCCGGGGGCGGCCGCTGCAGTGTTTGCACCTCCCTGCCACAAAGTCGGCGTGCAGCTCTTCTCACGTGGAGTAGCCCAGCCTCACACGCTGTAGCAGCACGCCGTTCGCTCTGGACTGCTGGAAGGATGGGTTCAGTGGGCGATAGGCTGTGGCTGCAGCATACCACGCCGCTTGCCTCTTGAATGCTTCCCATTCTTGGTGCTGCTGGTGGGCGTTGTGGGCGGCCCTGCGTTTAACCTGCACCTTGAGCTGCTGCAGGCTGGGGCGCACGGTCCAGGTGATGATGGGGCCGTGGGCGGCTCGCTTGGCAGCCTCGTCGGCAGCATCGTTGCCGCGCACGCCAACGTGGCTGGGAATCCAGTGGAGCCGGACACGCCTGCCCTGAGCTGCCAGGTCTTGCAGGGTGCACAGGATTGTGGTGGTGAGGTGGATGTTGTCCCGGGTGTAGGCGTGGGCGTGGGCGTGCTGCAGTGCCTGTAGTCCCGACCGAGAGTCAGTGTGTATCACCACAGTGGCCTCCCGGCGGAGCAGAGTGTGCTGGAGGGCGTGCAGGATTGCTACCAGCTCCGTCTGGAGGGTGGAGCAGTGGTCTGATGTCCTCCACACTTGCGTCAAGCCGCTCGTGACGAAGGCGGTGCCGGACCTCCCACTGTCAGGGTCGACGGAGCCGTCGGTGAAGTACACTGCGCTGCCTGGCTCCGTGACCTCAGACATGGCAATGAGGGCGTGCTGGCGCAGCTCCTCGGTGAGGCAGTTCGCTTTGCTGTCGGGCAACTGTGTGGCGGTGAAGTGTGCGGCGGGGGGGTCCCATGGGGGTGGTGGAACGTAGGCGGGGTGGGGGGGTGTCGGGGTCATGCCACAGCCAGTTCCCTGCCCAGTTGAGGGAGTTGGTTGCTAGGCTGACGTTTACGAGCCACCTGTTGTTACGCAGGCACTCGATGCCCTGCGCCACGGCCATTCGGAGTCTCCTCTGCGCAACACCTTCAACGTCGCGCTGGAGCACTCTGGCCACCCGACAGGCCACGATGCAATCCACCCTGGCGGTGAGGGGCACCAGGTTGGCCTCACTCTGCATGACACAGGCAGTGCACCACCTGGGTGCCCCTAACATGGTCCTCATGGCGGTGTTTTGTATCACCTCCAGGCGCTGTTGCTGCCGGGGCAGCGCTACAAGGACCGGTGCACTGTAGTCCACTAGGGAGCGCACTGCCTGGAGGTAGTAGAGGCGGAGGACGGGGAAGGTTGCACCAGCGCTCGGCCGCGTCATGGCCCTCATCACATTGAGCCGGGCCTGCGTCCTCTCCCTCAGGTGCGTGACATGCTGCGTGAAGGACAGCCATCTGTCCACCCACACTCCGAGATACTGGTAGGAGTCGGTCCAGGCCAGGCCGACTCCTTGGACGCTAAGCTGCTGGCCAGCAGGTGTGCAAGTCTTGATGGCCATGGCCCGGGACTTCTCTGCCGAGATCTTGAGCCCTAGCTCTTCGCACTTGGCAGTGATGAGGTGCAGCGCTTCTTGGGCCTGCGCAAGCTTGTCGCCGCGCCCGGTGACGACGAGCGCCAGGTCGTCGGCGTAGCTAAGGAGGATGGTTCCTTCCCGATAGGGGAGGGCGACCAGCTGTTCCATCAGCACGTTAAAAAGGAACGGGCTGAGGATGCCGCCCTGGGGTGTCCCATTCTCGAAGGTAAGGTAGGAAGACTTGTGACCCTGGAACTTCACGCGGGCTCGGCGCTGGTGAAGGTAGTCCTAAGCCAGGCCAGCAGTCTCCCTCGGATGCCCTTCCTCACAAGGGCGGCCAGTATGGCGCGGGGGCTAGCCAGCTCGAAAGCCTTCTCGAGGTCAAGGAAGACTACGATGGTGGGCTGGTTGTTGGCGTGAGCCAGGAGGGTGATAAGGCACTCCGCCGTGCTCACCCCCCCTGGTGTAGCCGAACACGTGGTGATGAAGGCTTCCCACGCTCCACTGTAGGCGAGTCAGCACCATCTTCTCCGCCGTTTTTCCGGTGCAGCTCAGGAGGGAGATTGGCCTGAAGGTGGAGTGATCCTTCGGCTTGGGGATGGGCTGGATGTCGGCGTCCTTCCAGGAGGGCGGCAGACGGCCCGCCAACCAAGATGCGTTCAGAAGGGCTAGCAGCGCGGCGTCCCCGGCGGGCCCAGCGTGCTCCAGCATAGAGTACCGCACTCCGTCGGCTCCCGCCACTGTGTCACGTCGACGTTTCGCCCTGGCCAGCTCCTCCTGCGTGAAAGGCTGGTCCGTCGCGTGCGGCTGGCCCCGCGCCTCCCTGACCTCTTCGTCGCGCTGTGGGCGCAGCTGCTGCCGGAGGTAGCTGGTGTGGGGAGGAAGCTGCTCGCTAGAACCCCTCGCTGTAAAGCAGTTCGCCAGCCGATCTGCCTCTTGCTGTGGGCGTGGGTGGGTAGCTGGGTGGGTCGGGGCGGCGCCTGAGGCCTTCCTAAAGCTCCCCCACAGCTGGCCGAGGGAGGTGTGTTGGCTGAAAGAGGCGCACCACTCCAGCCACTTTGCCTCCCTGGCGCTCAGGGACACCTGTCGCGCGCGGGCTACCACGTCCTGCAGGAGCTGCAGGTTGATGGCCGTTGGGCGCTTCTCGTACAACCTCCTGTGGACGTTGACGCGGTGATTGTGCTCCCGGACTTCCTCGTTATAAAACCACCAGTCCGGGCGCCGGCGGCGATTTGAGGCTGTCCTGGGCATGGCCGCGTAAGCTGCACTCTCTATGGCCACCGTAAGGTCCCTCTCATGCAGGGGGAGGTCCGCCGGAGGCACATACGTGGACCACCATTCTTCGGCCAGGGAGGCTTGTAACTTTGCCCAATCCGCCCTCCTGACGTTCCACTGGGGCGGCGGGAGAGGAGGAGCTGGTGGAGCCACAGTGAGGGTGCTGAGGGTCCCGTAATGGTCGCTGGTGAGGGTAGGGTGGACCTGCCAGGTGGCACCGGGCTGTAGGTCGCCCGACACCAGCGTGAAGTCGAGCCGCCCCCCATGGACGTGCGTGGCCTCCCCTGTGTTCAGTAGTCGAACGGCAGGAACTTCTTCGAGCAGGTCGGCCAGGTGGCACCCGGTAACGTTAGTGGATGACACAGACTGCAGCACGGGGTGGTGGGCGTTGAAGTCACCCGCTACAAGGAGGCTGGAGTGGGATGCGAGGGAGAGCAGCTCCCCAACATCCAGCGGGTACCGCTGGCTCCTGTATAAATTGTATACAGTGAGAGTGAGTGGCCCCAACTGTAGCTCCAGTGCCAGGACCTCCAGGCCGTCACCACAGTACACGGGTGCGGCGATCCTCTTGTGCGGGATGGTGTTTCGTATGAGGGCTGCACAGCCACGCCCATTTCTGTCACCAGCCGGAAGCGAGTGGAGGGTGTAGCCTGCGACTCGCCATTCAAAGCTGGCGGGCGTGAGAGTCTCCAGTAGGAGAACCAGGTCCAGGTCTTCTTGGAAGACGGCTTGCAGCAGCTCATGTTTCTTGGGGCGGAGTCCCTGCACATTCCACTGCAGCACCCTCAGCGTGGGCGCCGGTGCGTGGGCTGGGCTGTCAATCCGCGCCTCCATCTTGGTTGTGGGCGTGCGGTGGGTGCAGAGGGTGTTGAGTGGGACCTCTCGGCGTGGTAGATGATGGGGGGAGCTGAAGGGCACCCTCTGTGACGGCGGTTAACACCTCTTCGTGGAGGAGTGCGTCGAGGTCCTGCTCGGTGCGGGCTGCGGTGCCCTGCCGGCGGTCGAGCAGCTTCTTCACCAGCTGTACGACACACGCAAGAATGACGTCCACGATGGCTCTGCCCTCCTCATTGAGTCCCTCGCAATAACCTGGGGGTCCACATTGAGACCCTGTCGCTGGTTGGGCATTGAGTAGCACCGTGGACTGCTCCTCGTCTGGGCGGGCGCGGTGGGCCCGACGCCTGTGTCCCTTCCTCCTCTGTGGCTTGGGGACAGAGGGGGTGGGTTGCTGGGTGGAGGTGTGAGTGGAGTTTCTGGCTGTGCAGCTACTGGTACCCTCTCTCGCTCCCTGCCTGTCCTTTTTCCCTGTCTCGACCTGACTTGTGCCAGGCTGTTGAGGGGTAAGGGGTGGGTGGGAAGCCCACGCCAGCCTTTTTGGTGGAGGCGCTGGAACAAGGCGTCGGTTGCCTTGTTGCTGGGAAGGCCCACGTGGTTCCCCCTGCCTTTGCCGCTCCCCCTCCTGTGTACCCCCCAGACGTGTGCCGGGCAGGCTGAGAGTCGCGGGTTGATGGCTAACCCACGCCGACCCGATTGGGGGTTGCGCGGCAATGAACCGACGCTCTCTTCTTTGGGTTGGGGGGGCACGTGGTTCCATTTGCTGCTGCTGCTGCTGCCGCCGGTGACCCCGTGGCATCCTTCTCTGTCGCTCGGGGCACTTTGTGTTCCAAGCGTGGTGCCCCTTGGTGCAGTTGGGGCACCGTGCCGTGGTGGATTCGCTGGCCTTGAGGCGACCGATACACTCCTCCGTCGGGTGCGCTTGGCTGCACACGCCGCACTTGACGGAGTTTTGGCACATGGCCGGAGATGCCCGAAGCGCTGGCACTTGTAGCATCTCACAGGCTCACCTTAGTAGGGGCGCAGGGCGTAGCGCCCCCAGCTGCCCAGGTCCAGCTTGGGTGGTGGCGGCCCCTCGTACACTACAAGGATCTGCCTGGTTGGGACCTTGTCTCTGTGTGCGAGGAGCCGTGTTGCCGAGTGCACGTGGGGGTGAGCCTCGACGGCCTGGAGTGGCAGAGTGGTCGGATATCGTTGAAGCACCAACTTGTGCCTCTTCACTCTGGGGTCGAGAAGGATCACTCGATCCCCCTCCTCGGCAAGGCGGCGCAGCATGGCCTCCGACCCATCGTCTTTCGGGGTGAGGACGTATTCGCCGTTGAGAGTAGGGCGAATGACTATCCGCAGGCCAGGGTGTGCTCTCTCTAGCTCAGTCACAGCCTGGTAGGCACTGCTAGTGTTGCTCTGATGCACCAGTTTAAACTTGTGCCGAGGTCCTCGTCGGGAATGAGACACTGTTACCCAGCCTGCCTCATTCTCCTGCTGGGCCTCCTCGGTCTGGGGGCTCTCGTCGATGACAAGGCGACCGCTTTCATCGCTGAGGGCCTCCTCTGCCTGTGAGAACTCCGGCTCCAGTGTTCGGGTGGTCCTCTTTGGCGTGGAAGTCTTGTTCGGTGAGGGTGGACTTAACCCATTCCGCGTCCGCTTGGCAGACTTCGGCGTGGTGGCTATGGACGCCGACCCTTGCATCGTGGCGTCACTCTTGTTCGCCCATCAGCGCCACGGCTGCAAAGGGCAGAAGAGACCAATGCCCTCTTTACAAGCAGGACAGGAACAGGAGGTATCTCCAATCAACCCGTTCACGCTTGCTTCTGTCTCTTTTGAGAGCCACGGAAACAGGAGGAATCTCCAATCAGGCCGTAGCTGCCCTTATGAGACAAACAAGACAACCTTCTTGCTCTACTCTCAAGGTTAATGGTTACCAAATGGTAACATTCTTGGGCGATTAACTCTCGTGGCAGTGGTGATGACTCGTCAGCTGCTTGGATGCACTTTTCAGTGTGTCACGCAAATAGTTTCTTTATCCTGCCGTGCAAATAAATCCACCATTCGTTGCTGTATATAATGTTTTCCAATTTGAGTTTCTTATGACTGCACATATGTTGGATTCTTGGACAGAATTTCAGTCTTCATCTAGAATTATTTGTTAAAGTTTTCTAAAAGGAGAGAACTTTCTACCGATTCAGCTTGAGTTAAACTTAAATGAGTTTTTCTCATAATCTCTCTCCTTAATTTTGTTTTATAATCACTTCTTACACAATTTTAATGTTTGACTCAGTAAATAAGGACACTCGTATGTCCATAGTCTCTTTTTAATATGTTTTTAATCATTTATATTTTTACCATATCAAACTCCTCTGAATTCTTTTACGCTTAGTTTTCACACTAAGGAATTTTTAAAGGAACATTTAATTTTTGTAACGAATCCTTGGCTTCACTTTAACTTATTGCTTCCCAGGCTCTATTTAATCCCCTTTGGTAATCAAGTATTTAAAGTGGCCCTGATACTAGGATAGACTATGTTAGATTCTTCTTGAAAACATTATAATTCTTCTTTTTACATATTTCTCTTTAATACTTAATGCTGCTTATCTTTGCGAACAGATTAAGAGAAATGGAATATAAGACCAGAGTTGATAGTAAAGTCATTTTTAATGATATGTCTTTCGTTCCAAGCTTTATCCTATCTTCCCTTTTTAATCCTCTTATCCTATGCCTTCAAAGAATATATAATTGGCCACTGAAAGAGATTTTTATGGTCACTTTCCCTCGTCTTTCCCTTAAGAGAAGGAATCCTGGCATATTTCCTAAATTCCCTTGTGCATTTTCCTAAGTCAATTTCTTGCTTGAATCCTCCATATGTATCATTTAATAGTTTTTACTAACGCCTACTATTAATTATATGATTTAAATGAATGTATTAGCAGCAGATATGGAAGAGACGTATAGAGAAGTACACCCGAGCAAAAGTTTTTTATTAAACTCCTGTCTTGCCTCGGGTGTTATTCCATATCTTTCTCCTTCCTGCATATTGTTATATTGTGCCATTCAAAATTCCACATTCACACAAAGTTTTTTGAAATTTAGGAGAAACAGCTGGGTACATAACAGTTACAGAGCGAAATCCAATATTTTTATTGAGAGATGGACTTCATTAGGCATGCTAAAGTCCAATCCATATGAACAACATAACATTTGAGGAAAGCGCAGTCTAAATCAATTTTAGCATTATGATTATTTATCGCTTATTCTGATTTTTTTACTGTTTACGATTTTATTTTTACATTCAATAGCCCGAGTTTTATAATATACAAAAGAATCATAAATACACTTTTTCATGTGAATCGAACCATAAGTTCAATTTCGAAACTAACAAAAGACGATCACCAATATCGGTGTGGTCTGTGCAAAAGTTTACGAATCATTATACCAGAGGCATATGGTAAAAATGGAAGAAATAAATCGAAGTAACGTAAACTGCAGATTAAGTAATAAGAGGGAACGACCATGTAAATATATAGAAGTTCGTAGAGTAAATATATATATTTCTTAATATACTCGTAATTCAAAGCACTTTGAAGCGGTGCATTTTGTCTTCATATAAAGTAGTTTTTAGAGATTGGGATCATTTCATTCTATTCCTTCTTCCATTTGTCTATTTAATTCTCCCTTCCTTTACGTTTTCTATCTTGAGAGATCATGCACCTGTCACAGTATTTATAAGATGATCTTATTATGGGTATTGCGTCTTTCCTGCCAAAGAAACTCATGGCTCTATCTATCTCTGTGTTGTAGCGCGAATTTAATGATAGAAATTTGGCTGGATTTTTACCAATTATTGGTATAAAGGAGGTTAGACCTGAAAGTTATTGACAAATCGTGGGAAAACGGTAATAAAAAAAACACTTCCGATTAGATAAATTACGGTTTATGACGTTTTTCCATCTCTTATTTTAATGTGAAAATAAGAACATACTTTAATTAGTTCCTCAGCAAGTAAATATCATCAAATTTAAGTAATACTTATTGAAGGGTTTCAACGCCATTTCTACTCCATTTAAGAGAAAGATATGATATTCCATGTTGGAAATAAAATGGAAAGAAACGAGTAAAGGAAAAAAGCAGAACGAAAAATGCAATAAAATAAAGTATTGTACGAAACTTTTAAGCAATTTAACCTTAATTTTTAGAATCTCTTCGAGTTTTGGTGAAATGCAAACAGTATATTTTGAAAGTTTGTCACCAAAAGTATTCGTGCAAACTTTACAAAAAAAGTCTTTGATAAATTCATTTACTGAATTGAAGAGAGCGAGGTAACTGAGTGGGATTATAAAGGAAGTAAATTTTTCTATATTTCTAGTACCGTCTTGATAGCTACAATATGTAGAGGTTCGGGCTAGATTTGACGATATTAATTAGTCTCCTTTTTTTCAGGTATATTTCGATGTATTGGTAAACGCTCAATAGCGTTCCATATCATACAGATTAAAGTTTAGTTAAGAAATGTTAGCTGAATGGAGGACTGGAACTATTTTAATGTTGGAAAAGTGTTACCTGCATCATTAGGATTCACAACGTATATCAAAATACTGACATCATGAGTGGTTATCAATGTTATGGTAACAGTGTAAAGGCTGTAAGACGTATTATGGGATGCTGTAAAGGAAAGTAGGAGATTTATGTCAGCAGTAAGGTATATAGTTGGCTTTCTGACTGCGTCCTTCGCCGCAATTGTTTTCGAGATCTGTAGGGCAAGGTGATATAAGAACCGAGCAAGGGAATCCGGGCTTTAGTGAGAGAGGTGGGTTTTGGACTCACCACCATGAAACTGTTCCTAAATGAGGACCTTCGGTTATCCTTGTACAATTGGTGCAAGGGAAAACCTGAAAGAAAAGGTGAAGGAGAACCGCTTGACAAAGGAAAAGAAGCCCTTGAACAAGTTTAAGCTTGTTAACACTGGTATGATATGCTTCTTCACAGATGAAAAAAACTTTTGCCAAGCCCAGTTGCACAACACTTCGAACAAAAGATGGCTTGCTTTTATTCCATGCGTGTTCTATTTATCATGAGAACCAAGTTCCTCGAAACTGAAATGGTCTGTTGGTGTGTCTTTCCATTTGAGAAAAAACAGCTCCTCTCAGTGTCAACAGAATGATTTAAAGTGTTCAGGGGCTTCTTTGCCATTGCAAAAGGTTCTCCTTTCCTTTCTCCGTCAGAATTTGTCCCTTGCCCTTATTTTATGAGTAGAACCGAAATTACTTATTCAAGGCCAGTTTCATGGACCTTCGGTTCTACTCTTACAATAGGCGCAAGGGTCAAATTCTGAGATAGAAGGTAGAGGTGAACCGCTTGGCAAAATCAAAGAAGCCCCTGAAGAAGATTAAGCATTCGGTTGACACTGGGATTATCTGGTTCCTCTCAGATGAAATAACTTCTGCTAGGCCCAGTTGCACAATAACCCTGACAATAGATTGCATGCCTATAGTCAATCCAGTGTTCCATTTATAATGAGGACCAAGTTCACCCTAAATTGTGATAGCCTGTATGTATGTATTTAGGGGGATTTACATCTTTCCTCTCCATATCTTTGTTTAGGGTTTTAGCACAATGAAGAAGTCTATGTGAGCTGCGGGAGATTGTTATCAACTCCATTATGAAGAGGGTTTCTGCTGGAGGACCATATTTCCAGAACGAGTAGGAAGATTCAGAAGTGGTTGTCGCTGAATTTCTCCTGCTAAGAAAGGCGGAAATGAGAAAATAAGGATGATTGAAGCGACAAGTACCCTCAACATATTTTGAAATAAAAGAGGATTAGTTTAATATATTGATTTATTAAATAAGAAAGTTGCGAAAAAATTTAGAAAGATGGTTAATTAATGTTTATAAGCAAATAGATATGGAGATGAGCCACTACAAAGTGATACGAATTAAGACTCCGTGGTAGGATAAGGTTATATTGACGGCTGCGGGAGCAAGCAAATATTTGTACGCACTGAATTTTTAAATGGAACCATATTAAGTTTGCGTGTGTATACGTGGAAGTAGGCTGAATAACGGGTTGGGGGCTATCAATATCAGACTAGTGACACGAAGAGCTATTAAAGGAAATTAGTGTGTACGCATCTACACCACAAAGATTCTTATCCAGCTATGTTGAGAATCAATGAGAAAGTGGAAAGTTAAATAGGCTGTCAGCTGAGTAAAGAAATATTTGTACGCATTAGGCAATTCGTTTGATTTGGTTTAGCTTGTTTCAAATAATTTAAAGACCTCTTGCAAATTACTGGCTGTCTTTTTTCGCCCCAAAACGTTGCTTCCAAAGTACTCCATACTCCTATCTTCTGGCGGAAATTCTAATCAGGCGACCATGAAGGTCTAGTAGAGCAAGTGCTTGTAATAACGAAAAAATTAAGTGAAAGAAAGGAACCCCAACCATAGAGAAAGTCGATTTCTAGCCAGAATGAAACTACGAGAACTACTGCGTTCCTCTGGACGCAATTGCTCTAACGAGGACACACATGGTCAAGTATTCGGGTTTTACTTGCTACTTCAGTTCCAATCCGAATAAATACATAGGTATTTAAGTTTAATAGTTAATCTTCTCTGCCTGTATTTCTCATATCTAGGGGTTAGGGAATACGGAAGGTGAACTATATTGAAGTTATATCTCATTCAATTTTTATTTACTAAATCTCTGACGATTAGATTTTTCCTTCCTTCTACATAAAAATAGCGAGATCGACATTCCAGATAATTGAAACTTCTCCAGACCATCATTAATATAGGAATATATATATAAATATATTGTCAGAGAGAGAGAGAGAGAGACAAAGCGAGTCGCGCATATAATAAGAAAAAGAGTGTCTCACAGATGAAGAACATTCCATCGGAACCTTTCGGTAAAATTCCGGAGCGATATCAAAGTCAGATTGGAGCCGAGACACCATTCAGTGATATGGCGCTAAAATCATCACTGCCTTGTCTTTGGGTCAGAATCGCTTTTGTCGGCAAACAATGAGCTTTCGGTGGTGTCGTATATATTCTCCAGACCCGGAATAATCAAATGAGTATTCTCAGAGAATTGAAGACGAGAGCTGTACCCACGCCACTTTCACGCAAGCAAGATTCACGCAGTACTCACAATGTACTCACGCAGCAGCTTGAGAGGTCATTGGAATCATCCAAGGACGACGCGCAATTCTCGAGCGACACCCATCACCCTTGGGGATTGCAGGCAGAAACCATTATTCGGAACGACGGAGGTCAAGGACAAAGGACTCAGTCAAGATTAACGCGCTTAGCAACGCTTGTCAGAAAAGAATACCACCCCCCCCGAATGACTACTCGAGGTCTCTTCCAGAAAATCGTAAGCCATCACATTTTCTTCTTCATCGTCAAAGAGGCGTGACGCTCTCCGACTACAAGGCTGACTTCGTAGTCTGGTCTCGATCCAACTCGGGTAATTATTGTGCCTCGTACGGCTCAGACAATTTCATTATTTGTAAACTCATTTCAATTTTTATTTGCTGGACGATTAACGTAATAGTTAAAGTGTATCATACTTGTTATCTGTTTAGTTGTTTGTATAGTATTAAAGTTTATTTTACCTCACTTGTTTCTATCCTATAACCACGCCAAAATTGTTGAAATGGTATCTAAGTCGGCTAATATTACAATATTAGAATTTGCACTCGTCTTTAATCTCCATGTACTTAAAATGGAGACAGTCCTTATAGTTGTTTCTCGCCTTCTTTCCCCACACCGAGTGAGGGTAGCCAAGGTTAGGAAGGACTACCTGACCCTAAGAAACATAAATATATATATATATATATATATATATATATATATATATATATATATATAACAAGGAGCCCTACAAACGACCTCAAATTAAAACTAAACAAGCTTATCCGGCATCATACAATCTTGTGACTACAAGATTGGATACGTTTATGGAACGTTAATACACATAAACCAGGGAAACCTCCTACTCCAATCATAATTCAGACACCTAGTGTGACTTACAAGCTATCAAAATTCTTCAACTCTACCTTCACTCCCCACGTACCATCTTCCTACAGCTTACGCTCAACTGAGGATTTACTCAACATCCTGGGGGTTTCCAAACCAGCTGGCCACATGGCATCAATGGAGGTCGAATCGCTGTTTACCAACTTACTAGTAGAAGAAACTATAAACCTTATCTGCAAACAAATGTATCACACCGAAGTCATAATACCTCTCCGCATCCAAGAACCAACCCTACGGCAACTACTAAGGGCGTGCACCAAGGAGGCTCAATTTTATGGACCCGACGGGTGTATGTACGTCCAGATCGACGGTGTAGCTATGGGTTCCCCACTTGGCGTTCTATTTGCCAATTTTTACTTAAGATCTGTAGAAAATGCCATTTTTGAAAATAACCACACCCTCAAACCTCCCATCTACCCCTGATATATTAACAATATTTTCCTGGACTTTCAGTACCCCGAAAATCTACTTACACTTATCCAGACCTTCAAGATAACTTATCACTCAACTTTACTCACGAGAACAAAGGGTAACCCGCACTCCCATTCCTTGATGTTCTCGTTCGTTGTTCTCAAGAGCACTTCGTGACAGAAGTATACATCAAGAGTACAAAAATAGGTTCATCATGATTGGTTCATTAGAGTGCCCCGAGAGATACATGAGATCCATGATTAGCGCCCTCGTGAACAGAGCATTCTAGTACTCATCCAATTGGGTAACGATTGCTGCTGAGCTTAAGCGAGTGAACCAGCTCTTCGTAAACAATAGCTATTCACAAACCGTAGATAAATCCTATCCTCCTTCCGACGAAGAGACCAGAAAGCCTCACATCAATAGACATATACTTCCTTACAACAATGAACACAGGCTACAAGGAAGACAAAAAGATTCTCAAAGTCATTATACACCGTAACTTTTCCACAACCAACGCCGAGCATATAATAAACTTGGTCATATATTACCAAACCAGAAAAACACGATCCCTCCTCATGCAGTACAGTGCCCCGAGAGATACATGAGATCCTTGATTAACGCCCTCGTGAACAGAGCCTTCTAGTACTCCTCCAATTGCGTAACGATTTATGCTGAGCTTAAGCGAATGAACTAGCTCCTTGTGAACAATAGCTATTCAAAAACTGTAGATTAATTATATCCTCTTCCCGACGGACAGACCAGAAAGACTCACATCAATAGATATATACTACCATACAACAAAAAACACAGGTTACAAGGAAGACAAGAATATTCTCAAAGTCATTATACACCACAACTTTTCCACAGCTAACGTCGAGCATATAATAAACTTCGTCATATATTACAAGACCAGAAAAACACGATTCCTCGTCATGAAGTACAGTTGTCTTCCCGTGACGAACCCCCTAAAAGAGGCCAACCATTGTATGAATAAACCTTGTCGCGCAGATCGAGGATATACCTCCAGGACGGGGCTATCAAGCGACATGCCACTACGCATCATACGTAAATTACAAGAGTAGCGCTAACCCAAAATACCTCCATCATCTTGCGTGAAACTGATCGCCGAAGACTCCGAATAGCCGAGTCAGTTATGATTTTCCAACACTGACCTTCAATCAATACACAACTCCAGTCAGAGACTATCCTCCAAACGACTTACCGCTCGAATCTGCAACTCCCCCTCATGGAACGAGAATTCCTGAATCTTTTCCTCCTTTTGTTTATACCCAACAACAATCTTTTGTTCTCGAACATATTTTCTAAATATATCCATATCTTTTCATGTTAGTTGATGGTCCGTTTCCTTACAATAATGTTCAAAATATTTTGAAACATAAATCTATTCATGTATTTTTCGAGTTAGTTGATTGGTCCGTATTCTGACGGTATATATATATATATATATATATATATATATATATATATATATGTATATATATATATATATATATATATATATATATATATATATATATATATATATATATATATATATATATGTGTGTGTGTGTGTGTGTGTATATGCGTATCAAAAGTAAATAGACACCCCAACTTGTATAAGCTAAAGACTTCTGTCATTTCCAAAGAGGGCGTATTGGGGTCAATCTGAAGGTGTAATTAGCCAGCGTCAAATTGCTCAATACCTTGGTATTTATCCTTCTACACTCATCAGAATGATTTTACAATTTAACGAAAAGGCAAAGATTCAACAGCATCCCGCCCAGGTCCTCTTGTTTCCTCTGACAGGTGTCTTTGGGCTGTTTAACGGATTGTTGAAAATAATCCCCGTTGTAAGGGAGGTTATATTGCAGAACCGCTTCAAGTGAGTCATAGTACGGCTGTCAGGTATCTTTATTAACTTGGGCTACTTGAGAAGAGCCACTAGAAGGTAACTGCTTCTTCAAAATGCAAATATCCCGAGATGAATAGAGTTGGCAAATTAGATGGTATAGAGATCCATAGACGCTTGGCAGACTCATATTATCGCCTATTTAGGATTTGTACAATATTCAGACAGCAAACATGTTTGGGTATGAAAACTGCATAATCAAAAGTTACTTTAAATAAGCAACAACATATTGGGCAACAAGGCGCTTTTTCATTGATGGTGTTAAAAGCAATCTGGATGACTGGATGTTCAGAACTGGTGGAGCGTTTTGGCAATATAAACTAGAAAAAAAAGCTCTATCGTACGAAAGTGATTCACTAATTTTCTCCATTATTCAGATAAAGGAAAATGAGAAATTATTTATAAATGCTGATGTTCTAAGCCACATAGCCCCAAAGATCAAGATCTGATAGTAATAAGACAGGATCAGAAGACTTCTCTTCCCAAGTTACCCTCCTGATATGAACGCAAATGTACACAGATATGCTCAACATTTGGTGTTCAGCCTGAGCTATTTCAGAAATAATGCAGTAAATTTGTTATGAACTCATTATGAACTCATGCCTTAAAAGCTGGAGAGTTCATTTCTACAATATATTAAATTAAGTATATAAATGACATAATTTTGTTTTGAGAAATAAATGTATAATGTTATATCTATCTATGTATCCGTCTATCAATTAATCTATATATGTTGGATTCATTTGCATCATTCTTTCGCGCTCCTGAAAGATTTCGACATATATATGTATAATATATATATATATATATATATATATATATATATATATATATATATATAATATTGAAGATATCACATTGGCGTGATGTATGTCAGTGAAAGATAATGGGAAAGCACAATATTTGAATCAAAATTTTCTTCATAACTATCGGACTAGTTTCCGCAAGATGCAATTTTCCACTAATAATGAAAAAACTAGGTAAGGAACACAGTACTTATAAGGTAAGACACATCCTAAACAAAATTAAATAGCAGGAAACAATCTGGGTAAAAATTCGAGTAAATCTGGCGTGAATGACAAACTAAACAAAATGAAATGTAGCCCGAAACAATATGGAGAGTTGCTAATCTCGGAGACGCATTGCGTTTGGGGGCTTATAAATAACATATGCGACTATATTCGGTATATATTTGTTAAATTTGTATTGGCCTTCAGATAAATTGAAATTATCAACTTTGTTGATGATGATGGATTCCGCAATTCTCCTCTCAATATAATTGTTTGATTTATAAATGATTTTTGCATGGTTAAAATCAATTATATGGTTGTGCTTTTGCGTGTGCGTAAAGAGACTTGAAGAGTTCGTACGCCTTCTGATATCAGCTAAATTTTATTCCATCATCTTATTAAATTGACCTGACTCTCCGATGTATGTTAATTTGCAATTATAGACTGCGCCCAATTAATCTCGATGCGAGAGTTTACAGTATACCATGCTATAATTCCGTGGGAAATCCCTTATCGCCTATTCTATGCAATCTTTTTATGAAACATTTTGAACTGTCTCTACTCCCTCCGATTATTCCATCCCCAAATTTTGTATGGTACAGATATGTTGATTAAAACATATCGATGTTGCTCTTGAATCAGCTGGCATCTTTTGATAGGTTCTTAAATAATCTTAACAACCTACATCCCACTATAAAATTCAAAGTTGTATTAGTCTTTTGTGACTACTTGGGGCATTCATGCCTTTATCTTCTTTTTTCTTTGCTTGGAATTCCATATTGAGTTTTCTTGTTGATTTCTCAACATTTTATCTGTGTGCGTCCAGTTATGTTTTAATATTCAATTCCTCCTGCTCTAGGTTGATCCTATTGCTGAGGAATAACTTAGTTATGGTTTCTTGAGTTTTCTAGTTTGAGTTTGCTTCGACGATTCCTTGTTTGCCTTTTGTCTATTTTCCGTTCGTTACTCTTTCAAATAATTCTTTTGTTAGTATTTTGACGTCCTCGGGGTAGACTCTGATTTTATAATCTTCTAAGAGTTTTTCGATGATTATTTCTTCGAGGTCAGAAACGAAGGTCCATTTGCATGTCCTTCGTTCTATCCCCTTTCTCACGTCTATTGGTTTGGGTTGTCTTGAGAGGGGGTATGCTTCATGTACGAAGACCTTGAGATTGAAGTCGCGGGCTTGGTACCAGCATCCCTCTTCGATATCAAAAAAGTCTTCTCCGGAGTCGGTTGTCCAATCTGTTTCGGTTTCCGTCTGTTTGGTATTCTTCTTCGTCTTCTTCTGTGTTTTAGTTTCCTTCCTTAATTTTTGGTTGGTATTTATATCTTCTAATTCGGTTACTTTTTTTGGTCTCTTTGGCCTGTCCTTGTTATTTTTTCTCTGTCGCTGCTCTAACACACATCATGTCTTTTACGAATAATGTCTTTCCGGCTGTGACTCCGTATATGAGTGCCAATGGTGGGTTTGGGAGAAACCACATCTTGCTAATCCCATTTTTCTCCAAAAGTAGGTTTAGGGTATTGGAGAAGTTTCCCAGTTCCGCGATATTGTTTACGTGGCAAAGATTACTCATAAACAATGGTTTTATCAATATATATATATATATATATATATATATATATATATATATATATATATAAATAATTGCTTATTGTTTTCTTCTAACTAATTATATTGAGGCATTGTTTTTTTTTTAGTTTTAACGCTAACTAATGTATTTCTAGCCTATAAGTAAAATTCGTACACACAAGGATGGGAGAGCGAATATCTTGCTAAGAAATGTTTTGTATAGATTTACAATGCAATATTAATGAGAATCTTTCTCTGGAGTTAATTTATAACCTTATAAATAAATATACTGATATATTTAGGTTATAAATTATATGGATAAAAATTTGTTGATTTAAGGAAGTAGAGAAACATGGATCAGATCTCAAAACTGATAACTATGAAATTAAAAGCTAATTTTCCTTTCTACTCTATCTGAATTAATTAAAATTAAGCTAGTGAAATTTATATATCATCTTCTTATTATAATGATGTTAAGACAAGAGGACAGAACTATGGCATAATTGTGTATATGATTAGATTTAACTCAGAATGACAAAGTGTGTGCTATATATTGCGTTTGTAATTGTCTAACAATGATTAATCTAAGGAGAACAAGAAGCAAAAATTAAGTTATATTAAGCCAATGTCTACACCACCGCTATGTGGAAAATAAACTAAGAACAATTGAAAAAATGAACATTTTATCATTCCTACATCCTTAATCATCTTCCCAGCCATGCTCCATTAAATTCAGAATTATTATTCTATTAAAAGAAGATCAAATTATATTTAGATCAAACTGCCGGTGGCACCATCTCCACTATTGGCCCCGCATCTCTATGTAAATACATCACTTCGAATTTACCTCGAAAAAAGCGGCCGGTTATGAACAAAAATATCCCAATTCAATTTAACATTATCTATATAGAATTATCTATACCGGCATTTTTACTTAACCTACGACCTCTATATTTGGTCACTCCTCTATACCATCTCCCAACCCTAGTTCACATTCAATTTCCGCCTCAATACTCTCTATCAAATATCCCTGCCCTTAAATATCGCCCTCCTCAAACTCACCAATTCTCCACGCATTTCTTGGACCAAACAAATAAAGGCAAAACAAACTAAAAGTTAAACTTTCCAAGGTGAAATCACATACCTGAGGGTTAGTTAAATTCATTTAGTTGATTATTATCATGTTTATGGTTTGCGCACATCAATAGCCTATGAAAAACATTAAAATAACGAGAGTCCTATTTGCCATTGCATTCTGTATGAATTCCGCAGACGCAGCAAAGCAACAAGTGCAACGAAATTATTTGTGCTGTTTACCCTGAATCAGTAAGTGTTCGACAATGCCAAAGATGGTTTTGAAATTTAGAGAAGGCAATTTTGACCTTTCTGCTGGGGATAGATAATGAAGACAATCTTCTAGATGACGAAATTTTGAAATGTGTAGTCGAAGAAGATCCTCGTCAATTCATTATAGAACTATCCCAGATACTCAATAGATCTTGGTCCACTGTTTAGAAACATCTTAAGAAACTTGGAAAGGTGTATAGAGAGGGTATTTGGGTGCCTCATGAACTGCTACCAAACATTAAAGGATTGCGTTGAACAATTTGCATTTTTCTGCTTCTAAGGAAAGAAAAAAATGCCTTTCCTCGATCAAATTGTTACTGGAGATGGAAAATGGATTGTCTTTAACACCAATAAACGAAAGAAACCATGTCGTTCTAAGAATGAAACCCTAGTTCCAACTCCCGAACCAGAACTACACCAAAGGAAGGTATTAACGACAAATTTTTTGAAAGAGGAATAAATAATCTCCCTACAAACTGGAGAAAAGTTACATCTAACGATGGTGAATATGGCATTGAGCAATAAAAATGTCTCAAAAGTTCTGCTTTTTATTAATTATTTTTCCTATTCAAAAACGAATTTACTTTTCGCTATCCATAATATAATGCATTGTGCCGTCACCGTTCCCCAATAGCACAAAAATATCTGATAGAAAGACTTTATTTAAACAACGATCTTTGTAATATCCTGGTGTAGCCCTCCAGAGAAGATCTTTTTCATCTGAGCGGCACCTTGTTTGCAATGCAATTGCGATTAATATCCTTTCTAGCTTTCCCCTCAAGACTTTCTCCCCATTTCCGTCTCAACCAATCTTATTTCTCAATCGGCATCTCTCACCGTTGTTACTCCTACTTCTAATTTACATTAATTTCCCTACTTCTCTTTATATCTAGCATCTACCTATCCTTGGATAAAGACCAAACAGCTAGTCTTTCCCGGTCTCCTCCCTCTTTCGCCATAACATTTGATTAGCTAAACCACTGCATCATATGGGCAGTCTATCCTTGCCCCAGTGTCTAAATGTAGATTTTTTCCGATTCTCCTGAACCTCCTTTCGCCTCCTCCAAAATACTTTAATTAAATTGCTTTGTTTTCCTGGTTAATTGGGAGTGCATTAGGTCTTTTATAAGTTCAAATCAACCTAATTTTCGGTTTCCAGTAAATAATCGTGGGTAGCCATCAAATCCCTAGGATCTCCATTTGCTTTCCTTTCCTCTCTTTCCCTCGAAGCATATTTTGCCTAGGTTGAGAACACCTTTGTACAGGTCCTAAGTGTCCTGCCATCCAGTCTCTCTGCATTAATATTTATTCGGTGTATGGGTGGCTTTTAATTAATGTTTTGTCAATATTTCTCCTCACGATCGTTGTTTCTCTGAAACAATCTGTAAAGTATTCATCCAATAAAGCCACTTCCCTATTTTGTGGTCGTTTTTAACAGCAGATATCCGATTTGGGGGGAGAGTTGCTCAACTTTTCTCGAGCTCACTCTACTATATATCATGGAGGAGCCTTTCTTGACACGGAGAAACTCCGAGTTGCCAACCTATTACCTCCCTTCTACCTGCACACGCGCCCTATTCCTCGACACTGATGAAGTGCTGCTGAACTTGCCTTAGACGGTTTGTATGGATAGTTACATTAAATACCATACACCTGTTTCTCTCTTGCTCCTCCAACCTATTCCAATAATAAAATCGTTGAGCTGCAATGCCACTTTCGTAGCGGTGATAGGGCCTCATACCGAACTAGCACACTCTATTCCAATAAATTTTATTATTTTTCTATCGCTTTACTTAACATCAAATATCCACATCTGCCTACAACTCCATCCACCAGTATTCCAGCACATTCACCTGTTTTGTAATCTTCTGGTGGTCTATAAAATGTAGTGAATATTTTTGCGCTAATGATAACCTAACTCGCTGATAATACTGCACCAGTTCTTTCATATATAAGTTCTAGATAAACCAAGCCAAGCATGGCGACGGCACTTTTCAAATCTAGCCTCCTCCTAAAAGTCTTAGGTTTCTAGGATATGCAAATATTTTACCTAGCCTCGGGTGCCGACAAGACTGCAACGTACCGTATAAGAAAGCCCTCTTATGTACACCTTTTATCAGATACTGCCACACTCCTCTTACGAACATTTGCTGTGAAGCTCTCCCCCCCCTCTTCCTCAATTTATAACTTCTCCACACATGGCCAATTCTGGATCCACAACCTAGATTTGCGATTAAAATTGTCTCTTCTCCATAAACGAGATGCAAGAAGTCTTTTCTTCCGGTGGGGTGCTCACCACTAGAGCGGACTGAATGTCCAACTGCTTCACTCAACACTTCAACGTTCTATCAGTTTCCATCCTCCTTGAGCTTTATAACTATGCCTAGCTGGAGACTAGTTTCTCATATGCCTGGCTTAAGCAGCAGTGATGCCTTTCTTCAAGCTGAATTCTAAGTAAGCGGACATCTTATAATACCCTTTCATAGATATGAATGTCTGCTCAGGCAATATCATTGCGTAAATGTTAGCCACAGTCCTTTCCTTCAATGCCAAATTCAATTATCTTTCTCATAGCTGCAAGCTAGTTAACTCCAATTCCGCAGTGTTCTCTTACCCCTATAGAACTTCAAGGCCGATATCCAGCTAAGCAATCTTGTGCTATAGTGCCACGTTTTATCGAAATTTTGATACCAACATTACTACAAGGGTACCGGCCGCTTTTCTATTATCTCTAGTCTGCATTTTACTAATCTTCGTGGTTTCTTGACTACCATAATTTCCCAGTTCTTGTGCTAATCTTTCTTCCAGGTTGGTTTAGGTTAATCACATCTCAACCTCTATTCATAGGTAGTATGTGATTTGTAGGTGTATTTTTTATGCCTCTTCCACTATATCAAACTAACACACTACACAGATGACCTAGACTCTAATATTGGGATAAGTCAGTTCTCAAAAGTCGATACAACGGTGCATTTTTCTATCGCTGCAACAGTTTTGGTTCCTTCGTACTTAAGTAGATCTAGCAACGATGCATCTGATTTAACCGGCTGACTAAGCTACTATACCAGCATTTCCAATCCCTCTACCGTTCAATGAACTTCTTTTACATTTGAAGGAGTTTTTGAGCACAAAACTCCTTCCAATTATTAAACCACATGACATTTAACCCCTCACATGGGTACTGAGCCTCTTTAGTCTACCAATTTCACCACACAAAGGTAATGGTGGCCATCTCTGCCTCCCGCTACACTCCTAGGCCAGCTTAAGTATACCTTGTGTCCCGCAATCTCAAAAAGTGTGTCCATTGTGTTCGTAGAGTACCAATTATATTTCATTCCGCTTTCAAAATTAAATAAAGTGATGAGAGATGTTAGTATGTTCAATTATTATTTAATATTTTGAGTGGTCATATATGAACGTTTGTTTATTTGAGAGAACTAAAGAGGGAATCATTCTTTCGTCCTGATTTTGAATGAAAATATATTAATTTATCTACGACAATTCACATCTGAAGAGAGAGAGAGCTACAAATTAAGAAGGTCTACGGAATGGAGGGATTGCCACTAAAAGAGGAAGATTTTTGTTCGCCGTCATTTGAGAGTACCCGAGCTTCAGAAGAAGATAACATTTCACCGGTTATGGGTGCTTCTCAACTAAGGAGTGAGTCACACCATGAGCGGAAAATCCTTCTAAGGATGGGTAAAAAGAAGAAGATGGATTCGCCAAGAGAGTAATAAGCTGCTCGCTTTACCAACCTGGCGAAATCCACCTCCATCGATCCTTACGACTACAACGCAGCAGCCATTACTGAATGCCCTCTAAATCGTGGATTTCTGCTGCTTTGCCTCCTCAGGGGGTGGATCGAGTTCCACTTCTATCGAACATCGCCTCTTCAACGAAGTTGCCGTTACGGGATGGCCAAAAATCATGGATTTTTGCTGCCCGAAGCGCTGAATCGATTTCTACCACCTTCGTGCCTCCCGTCTTCAACAAAGCAGCCGTTACGGGATGGTTGAACATCGTAAATCTCTTCTGCTTTGCCAATCGAGACGGTGTATCGAATTCCACTAACGATCACATCCTCGCAATTTTACTCTTCTAATCACCAAAATCATTTAGCAATGCAAGTCTAGGCAGCAAGTATGGTTCGAGCCGCTACAAGTGGACGTCAGTTGAGACCTAACCCGTCAAAAGTTTGTCCAGTCTCTACCTTCATACACAGCCTCAATCATTGCAGCTCAAAGGGACAACACTGGATC
Source organism: Ceratothoa steindachneri (assembly GCA_963969495.1). Lineage (NCBI taxonomy): Eukaryota > Metazoa > Arthropoda > Malacostraca > Isopoda > Cymothoidae > Ceratothoa > Ceratothoa steindachneri. The sequence goes on along the minus strand of OZ018326.1, from coordinate 143,548,396 downwards.
AAGCTGAAAACAACAGATAAACTAACGCCATTCGTTCTGGCAAAGTCTTCAGCAATTAATAATGACAATAATTGTGCTAAAAAAAATCCCAGTGCAAATAAGTTTTTAAAGTATAGATTCAGTGATTATTTTTAGAAGTGCAAATATTGATAAATCCAAAGTCCAGTTATATGAATAATAATAGTAATTTTAGTAGACCAAATTAAGTGTATAAAATTCGAGTAATTATATATTTAAAGTTAACTGCATATTTCTAAGTACAGTTTAATTTAAGAAAGGTGGTGAGGTGTGTACACATGAAATAATGTAAAAAAAAGATTGTTTGGTCGCGTTTAGGAACGCAGATACTACATGCGGCACACTCTAATCAATGTTATTAAACGTTGGCATAACATGTGAAAGTTAAACAAAGAATCTCAAGATTGCTGAGCACTCAAAAATTTGCGTTATGCAGTCAAGAGTAACAGAAGTAAAATAAAAAAAAGTAAATATAATGTTGTGGTGCGTGCTCACAAGGTTGTATGCCTACAAAAAAATTCGTATTTAAGAGTTGTATTTCCTGCGTTCGAACGCTATTAGAGAAACTAAGAGTAACGTCAAAATTAGTGCGAAAGAATTATCTCTAAATACATAGGTAATCTTGTTTGTAAATTACATTTTTTTGAAGGAGAGTGTGCGATATAATTGCCTAAGGCGGCCGCGCCTCGCTTCTATCACATATTGAAACTCATGCTTCCCACGTGAGAAAAGAGTAGCATGGCGTTCTTATCGCCCAACATTTCCCGATTATCTTCCCCCGCTCCAAGTTAAATCAAGGAGGTACAATCCCTCGTTTGCCTGCAGGCGTCGATCAGGCCAGATTGAATTAGGCTTACGGGAAGATAAGATTGTTCCAAGCTCTAGCGGGACATTCCATGGAAGTCCCCCATTTTCCCCTACTCCGAGGAACTGGCCCCGGCTATTTATTCGATAGAATTTTGCGTTTGAATCAGATCAAGATTACCTTCGTCAGGCATCACGCCGATCTGGTCTCCCTTGTGCACCTAGCAACTCTCTACCCCGAGAACCCCTTTATTGTCCAAGGTTCGTGCCCCTCGAGACGCCAAGTCAACATGGCCCCCTTGTTGTTTAATTGTTCAGAAGAGAACAACTTCAGAAACGCCATTGTTCTTCGAGCCCGTTCGACAAGAAATGGTTCTCGCTCCCCTGATATGGCGTCAGTGATAATTTACAATTGTTCAGGAGAGAAACCACTTTAGAACAGTCATTGTTCTTCGAGCTCGTTCGACAAGAAACGGTTCTCGCACCCCTGATATCACGTCAGAGGTAATTTAATTCCCCCCTTTTAACGTTATTCCAGAGAACGCTTGGTTACACCAATAACCTCAATTGTTCATCCAAAACATCTCCGATATCCTGTCTCAAGGATCACTCGTACTTCCGAGCCCTACTTCGCTCATACTTCTCGAAGTTTGTCCTTCCTCCCTCGTTAAGGACAATCCCCTAAAAACCACTCCTCCTGGGAAGGAAATTGCCAGTCGGACCGAAGCCCTTCCTTCAAATCGCCTTCCTCTGCACGACGACCTTATAAATAGGTAAGCTATGAATTGCATTTAACTATTTAACTTTGTGCCAACGTAATTCATTGCTTTAATCCGGATTTAGCAACTCTTTCCCTTCTTGTTTGTTTTGTCATTTTAAATCACTCCAAATCTTAATCCACCGCTTAGTCAAATTTATCCCATGACCTTTTTCATTTCATGTGTATCTCCCATTTTAATCTCCGGTCATGTAAGTATTTTCCATGTGTTGTTTTGTTAGATTAATCAATAAAATTCTATTTTATTTATGCTTGCAGTATTATTTATCCTTGGGCTCCGTTCCACTTCTTAAGTATATTGAAGATAAGTAAGCCCTCTCCAGGTCTATTTATTAACGTAGAGTCATACTCGGCTATCTGATTAAACCCCGCACTCGAATATAGAATAATCCCAAAAAGAATAGATATATAGGATATCGTCGGGAGCCTTTTCTACGACAGAGTGATATGTAGTGCTCCCAATGCAAAATAGAATGAGACAATCAAAGATACCTCAAAAATTAGCAGTTTGGATGGTCATAAATTCTTTTATAATGGTGCAGCTAAAACCAAAATAACATTTCATGAATAGGGAAAATTAAAATATTAAGAGCTTTAGAAAGAGCACTAGTCCAAAATCTTAATTGCTTCTCTTCTGCATTATAATCTAAATTAAATAGCTTAGTTAGATTTTTCCAATTTATTGCCATTCTCTCAAGCAGTTGTTTATTTTTACCACTAACTAAATAAATTTTATTTCCATGATGCGAAGAAACTTTAAACGAATTAAAGTAAAGAAAAAGAAACAAAAGAGTTGAAAATAGTAATTTTTGGTTAATAAATATGCAAATAGAGTCAAAGTCTACAGGAAATAGTTACAATCTTATCTTTTTAATATATTTAATATAAATTGAGTTCAATTGACAAAAGAAAAGCTTTCTTTTTTAGAAACGAATTTTACTATAACAAAGCAATGGATTACTTTTGTGGCACCCAAATTGCAAGGTGGTCCGGCGAGGAACCCCACAAATGAGCACCCTGTTGGACCTATGAAATCCTGAAATTGGACACGCGCTTAAATTATCCAAATAATATGCCATGTAATAAGAACCCATCTAGAATAGAGTGAAACAATTATATTACAAATGGCCATGTGTTAAGAAAACATGAATGTAAATAATCTATGTATTTTTCTCGAGGCGAGAAGAATAAACTCAAGACCTTAGCACGGCAACAAATATAAGAACATGTAAACACACATTCAAAACTGGTTCCCATAGCTGCGATGGAAGGTCGGCTGTTTGAGCAAGCTTGGTATGCAGGCGAAGAATTGAGAACACGATAGCAGCGGCCATTGTTTGATATCAAAAGACTGTGAAACTCAAGTCGCGTCTTTGGGATATTGACCAAAAACGGATCTCTATCAGGATAACAGGGAGTGGAATAGGCTCCACCCAAAACATGAAGTAGGCTCCAACAACCTCACATTATTGTTTCAGACATGAATATATACTCACATCCTCAACGTCACAAGCTAGAGAAAGCCGAAAGGCGAGTAAAGCGGAGAGAGTAAGTAATTCAGTCAGTCAGCAAGAAGCCAATTCAATCAAAAGTCAAGGTAGAGTCAGAGAGTCAGAGAAACTTCATGGAGTGATAGGTCCGCTCAAACATATTATATTTCAGTCTCGAATCCTTCTTACACCAAAGCTACCCGAGTTCTACGCCGTAATAAAGAGACTGAGATTCCTTCGTTTGTGATTTCCTTGCTAGAGTTAATCCGCATCGATCCTCTAAGCCCAGCCTACTTAATCTCAAGCTTCAGTTAAGCGAATTCCTCTCGACGCCGAAGCCTACCACAAGAACGTTTCGTGCCCCTATTAACTCTCCAACTCTCAAAAGACCACATTTATTAACTTCAAGACCCGCTATTAACTTAGAGGACTGCTTATAAACTGGTGACTTCAAGACTCGTAATAATGTCGAGACCAGCTATACTTTTGTGATTAAAATAAAACAATGTACATCAATTAATCTCTAAAATCTTTTATTTTAATATTTTAAAAATGCTCTAAATATTTCCCTAATATCGAAGAAATATGTTAAATGAAATGTATTAAATCTTTAAATTGCTTATGATCCATGATCCAACAATTGTAAGATTGAAAATATATGTAAAGCCTTGCAAAATAATTAAAAGGTCTTATTATGTTTAATTATTATCTAATGTATTGAGCGGTCATATATAAACTTTTGTTTATTTAACAACACTAAAGAGGGAATCATTCTTTGGTCTTGATTTTGAATAAAATTTTATTAATTTCCTATATTATTATATAGTAATTATAAGACATTATAGTTGTGTAAGAATTGATCAAATATCTTAATGTAAGTTGAGAGAACAAATTTAATATTATTGGAACTGATTAAATATATAAATTAAGTATAATTTGATATTAAAATACTGCATTCATGTATGCAGGCGGTTAATATATAGAGGGAGATGGAATGTGCTTAAGGATGAATTCTTTTATCAAGAAAAGACGTCTGAAGATTATTCCAAAGTTCCCACCAAATAAGAATATTGAATCCAGCTCCATGATCCCTTTTACTTTTGAGGAAATTTCCGATTATCATTTATCCAGCCTACCAAGCAGAAAGAGAACTTTCTACCGCAGTCATAGCCTTGGGAATGTAGGGTATTCACACAGGGAGCAACCAGGCAGCCATTCAGCCGAATTAAGAAACCTATTCGGATACCCTAAGAGTCGTATCAAAAATTCGGTCACAAACCATCGTTGGTAATCACACCTCTCTGTAAAAGGCTTCTCTCTTGCATCATCCATTCTCAATCGAGAATTCTATAATCTTTATGTTATCTATTAAACCAATAAAATTCAACAACACGCAGCGTTTCGAACATAATAACATTTTAGACCAACTAACAGCTTACTACTTCTTTCCTACATTCTTAAATCCAGCCATATGCCTCCTTTTCTGCATGATCATAAGAATTCTCCACGTATATATAAACTTTGAGAAACCCTCAAAGACCTTATCCATTTATTTCCCAGTCACTGTCCAAATTCAGATAATCATATATACACTCATCCAACAAAATATAATTCCTCATTGCCATTCCTTGATTATTCCTTCTGTAGTTTTATCTACAGGGCGATTTAAAAGTAACTCCCTATCCCATTTTAAAATATTTATAATATATTTATATATTGTAATTGCACTGTTTCACTCAATAACGAGTAATTTAAATGTACACCCCAAAATTTGTTTTTGAGCATAAAGTTTATTAGAACGGGAGTAGTTTCTATATGGGTAGCTACATGTCAAAACTAGTCCCGTTCTAATCAACTTTATGATCTAAAACAGTTGGGGGTTTGTACCTCTATTGTAATATCTTTTTAATTTTTTGTGTATATGGATTTAATGTATGAGAATTAAATCTATGTTATTATATTTTCAGATCAATTATTTTGTTTAAAATTTGTAAGCTCTACAAACAGGGACGGACTTTTAACCCTACAGCATCACGCCAAGCTTGCGGTACGTTACAAAGTTTGGCGATACGTTGTGTAAGTACAAAAATAGTGGAGGACCATTAAAGAAACTCATGATCAAGTTGACGCTAACACGATCAAGAATTGTCATGTAAAACTCATGGCTACACAATCAGTAACTGTTACTAGAAGAAGCAGTACTCTTCGAATTACAGCTACCCCGAGCTAGTGCAAGTTGTTCATGAAATGTTTACTCAAAGCTTGAAAAGTCAATTTGACAAACAACCAGAGAAGGTGTGTTATCCTTTCAGGCTGTATGAACTGTGCTAAAAAAGGAGCTTAAATTTCGTTCTTGGAAGCCACGCTACTGTTAAGCACTCTCTGCTGAAGACTGCGATATTCGTATAGAGTTTAGGTAGGTGATGCTGGGTTGGTATGAAGTTTGGTCTAATCTCTCTTTAAAAATAGCCTCTGGAATGAAGAAGGGGTATTCTACATCGGTGGGTTTGTGAACCGTCATAAGTGCCAGAAAAGGGAGGGAGAAGATCCACGTATTACCTCTGAAAAAATGCAGAATCAGCCCAAAGCTTACGGTATGATGGGGAATAAATTCGGACAGGATTGTGGGTCTCTTCATCTTTCGCGGAAGTATGAATGCGTAAGGTAACTCACCATATTGCATGATGAAATCTTTACAGTTATCAGTACTTGAAAGAATATTGAACATTTGATTTTCATGGAAATACTGCCCACCTGCAGGAAGATCTTGGGAATATTAGGAGTGGTCGAACACGTGGAAAATGCCTTTTAACGTGGGGAAATGCAAAGTAATGCATATCGGCCACAGAAACCCCCAATCTCAGTATATCGTTAAGGGCACTGCTCTTGAATCGAGTGACACTGAGAAGGACTTGGGTGTAACTATCACTAGCGACCTCAAGTTCTCGAAACAGTGCATCGAGGCAGGGAAGAAAGCCCAAAGGATGTTAGGCTACATAAAGCGCCAGTTTGGATACCGTAACAAGGAGATAGTACTTTGTCTGTACAACTCCCTCTTTCGGCCGCACCTGGCGTATGCCGTACAATTTTGGAGTCCTTTGTTTCGAATGGACATCGCAAGGTTGGAACGCGTACAAGCTAGGGCAACCAAACTGATTCCCTCTATTCGACATAAAAGTTATGAGGATAGAATAAGGGAATTAGATCTGTTTTCGCTGGAAACCCGTAGACTGCGTGGTCAGCTCATCGAAGTTTTCAAAATACTTCAAGGGTTCGACAATGTTGACTACCGGGATATTTTCACACTGAGTGAGAAAAGAACGCGCAATCACTGCTTCAAACTTGAACTGAAGCGTTACAACCGCAATCTGTGTGGAATTTTTTCACCTACAGTATCTGCAGTAAGTAGAACGCACATCCAGTGGAAGTTGTCAACAGTGAATCTGTTGACCAGTTCAAGTGAAAACTAGACGAAGTCTTGAAAAGTGGCCGCTTAGGGACGCCAAACAATTGAGCAACCATGTGCCCGCTCGATTGCTAGTCGAAAAGTACCCTCTTTGAATGGACCGTAAGGTCTCCTAGGGTACTCTCTTTCCTTGTAACTCCTTGTAACTTCTCCAAGAATTTCTATTGTTGTTCTTGAATGGTTGAATGCCCACTTCCTTAGAAGATGGATGATTCATCGTCATTCGCATGCGTGGTCAGCCAGACGCACTGATTTAACACCCTGCGCCTCATTTATGGGTAGTGGTTGCTTTGAATGGTAAGTCTAATCAACCAAACCAAAGAACTCGGAAGAACTTGAAGGTCGATTACGAGAAGTTATGTAATCGATTCTGAAATTAGTTGATGCGGAACCTGGACGGCTTGAGAAGCTGGCAGCAAATCCTGGAACCCATATTGAATTGTAAATAATACTACAAGCTATACACTTTCCTCTTACATTTTTTGTGTAATAATTATACTTCAGAAATAAATTACAAGAATTTTAATATAGTTTTCCTCAACGAATCATTAAAATTAAGCTTTAGCTATTAAGTAATAGTAATCAGTATAATCAATGGCGGTTTTTCTTTCATTTCCATAATTCTTCAGGTAATATTAATACAGTTATACGTATATATTCACCTTCTAAATTGTTAAGGGTACTAAAAACTAAATCACACTGCATCCAAGTTCTCCCTTAAGACTACCTATATTATATGTTTCTACTATGCCGATTTATTTCATAAATATCTTGGGAAGTGTGAAAATAATAATGGTCCTGATTAAACTCTACTTTCATTTTATTTATTTTTTGCAAAATGATAGCAGTTAAAACTGCGAAACTTTAAAATAAATCATCTTAACCGAATTACTTATCTACAATTCAAACCTGCGCAAGTTTATTTTCCCTATATAGTAATTAATGTTAATGTTTTAGTGTTAACTTGAGTTGATTTTAAGAAATTAAAGTATTAACGATTAACTGCGCCCACAGGTGATATTAACCACTTATAAATCTTCCTTATAAGTTGATTTGTCATAATTTTAAGGCTGTTAATCACAATAATCGTGACGAACAAATTTTCCGTTTTTGGTACCGACCAACACGATGAATCTTAAGTTCGACTTGTAAGTGATTCGATTATTAGGAGCCAACTTGAAGTATTCTTGGACAGAAGACCAACAAGGCAAAGGAACTAATGTTATACTAGAGGAACAGTTGAGGATCTTATCGATTCAATAGAAGGAGTGAGAACGTATCGTTTACAGATATCCTTCCCAGAATGTTTTCTATGGAAAAGCATCCTATATTAACAACTCTCTTAAAGTTCTTTGTAAGAAAAAGGGAGTGTAATTTATCGATTTGTGCGATGATTTCTACGAACAAATGGAGCTATTCTGGCGAGACGGTCTTGATCTAAGCTGGGTGGGCGCAGCAAGACTGGTAAGAATAATCAATAATTCTCTTGTAAATTTCAGACAAAACATCATCGGAAAGTAGAGAGCACGTAGAGGAGAGTGGCTACCCGCACCTTAATTAATAATGTACCCTTTCGAAAAACAAATTTACATGTATACTACTGTAATGCGCGTAGTATTCAAAATAAGCTCCACGAATTTAAATGTTTCGTGCCCTTACGCAGCTTTGATATTTTAGCAATAACGGAATCATGGGCAGAGACATTTAGAAGAGACTATATCGGCGAATTGCAACTACCAGGGTATAAATTAATCAATAAAGACCGTACGCATAAACGAGGTGAAGGAGTACTATACTACACCAAAAACCATATCAGTTTAACCGAAATTGAAATTGACTCTCTCCAAAAAGTTGAGGTAAATTACGCCGAAATAAAATCGAATGTTTTTCCAATAAATAGCTTTGTAGTGTATGGTCTCTCACCACAACATATTGAGATTGCCACTGAATTATTGGAAGAGACATTAAAAATATTTGCACTTTATTAATTGGAAAATTTAAATTACAGGAATATTAACTATAAACGTTAAATGCAGACGGGAATGGGCAGAGGCTTTTTGAGTTTATGAAAAAAAATTATTTAACACAATTAGTCAATGAACCAACCCGAGGGGAAATTATCCTAGACGTAACTCTAACTAACAACTTGAAACTTATCTCGTGTATTAGTATTGTAAACCTATAGGTTTCAGCGATCACAAATAAATAAAGTTGGATATTAATATAAATCCTAACAAGAAAAATAATAATATTAAAGTGACAAATTTTAAACGTTCGAACTTTAATTGTGTCAACAGCAAGTTGAGAGAGATCAAGTGGAATCCAACGATAAGAAATGTTACTCAATGCTGGTCCTTTTTCACCAAGCATTTTAGAGAATTAGATGAGCAATTCAATCCGCTAAAAACAAACAAAACGCTTCAAGTAAACCAAAATGGTTGAATCATAATATTGAACTCAAATTGAAGGACAGGAACTGTGTATACAAGCTACACAAGCTTAGCCCAGCGAAGGGAATGCCAGAGGGAAATACGAAGCGCTAAAAGAAAATATGAAACTCAACTTGCCAAAGAAAGTAAACTTAGCCGTAAGAATATTTTCTATTATACATCAAATAGAAACCTATAAAGGAAACAATAAGACATATCAAAAGACAATAACGAATTAGTTTCGGATACAGAAAAGGTGGCCGATATATTAAATAACTTTTTTGCATCTGTACTTCTAAACGAAGACGAGCATAAGATAGCATGAGCGAACGACGTGATAAACTTTAATGAGCATAACTTTTAACTGATATCGAATTCTTCGAAGCAGAAATAGATTTTTAGATGAGTAAGTTAAAGTCCAGTAAACTTCTAGGTCGTGATTTAATTTATCCGGCGCATTTAAAAAAAATTCGCAACGTGTTAGTGGGATCACTAACTATTTTTTTTAACAAATGTTTAGAAGAAGGTGTCATGCCATTATATTTTAAGCTAACGAATATAATTCCTATTTTTAGGAAGGGAAAAAGTGAACTTCCGACAAATTATCGACCCATATGTTTAACATCCATCGTATGTAAATTAATGGAATCCGTCATTCATAATATGAAGATCGTTAAATTGTATGCGCAAAATCTCATAAAGGATACTCAACACGGCTTTAGAGAGAAAAGTTCAAGCTTAACTAATCTTTTAGAATTTTACGACAGCATGATTAAAAGCTATGATGAAAGTAGATATTTGGACAGAGTTTACTTAGACTTACGAGTAGCTATGGTATTCCACACGGTTCATTATAGGCGATTACTAACTACACATTTTGCTCATGGAATTAGGGGAAACTTCCTACAAAAAATAGATTCGTGGCTAAGTAATCATAAGCCGAGAGTAGTTTTAAAAAGTGAATTTTCAGAGTGGAAAAATTTAACTACTGTCGTGACCCAGGGGTTTGTGTTGGGACCATTGTTGTTTCTCATTTATGTTAATGACAAGGACACTGGCCTAGCTGGTAAATTATCCAAATTTAGGGATGACACAAAAATTGGTGGTTAAATTTTAAATGAGAACAATAGCAAATCAATTCAGCGGCATCTAGATAAAATTTTCGAAAGGTCTAATAAATGGAAAATGAAATTCAATTTATACAAGTGAAGAGTTTTGCATGTAAGTCAAAAAACCCCAGGTTGTAACTATGAAATGGGTGGTAAAAATCTTATCTCCATGGACAAAGAAAAACATTTAAGGGTGAGAGTTTCAAAGGATCTTAAGTTTAATAAAGAGTGTGACAAAGAATGTAAGAAGGCGAACCAAATGCTTGGATTTATTGCAAGATGTTCACACTACAAACACCAAGATATAATTATAAATTTATCTAAAAGTTTAGTAAGGCCACACCTAGAATAAGTGATGCAATTCTGGTCACCTTATGCACATATATACATCAATAAAATGTAAAGAATTCAACGACGGACAACAAAACTAATTTCCTTCATTAGAAATAAATCGTAAATCGAAAGATTAAATATACAAAAACTACTGGCTTTCTAAACCAGGTGATTGTAAGGGAAGCTTATCGTAGTATTCAAATTTTTGAATAAATTTTAAAAAGTAAATTCGAGAAAAAAATTAATCACGATCATGGGATCACACGTAACAACGTTCTTAAACTGAAAGAACGGAGGTTTCAAACGAACATAGTAAAAAAAAAATTACCTTTAAAATCATCGATAAATGGAACGAACTCTCCGCGGAGATAGTAAATGCTAGCTAGTAGTGTGAATAGTTTTAAAAACAAAAGTTACAGTTATTTTACGAATTATGATATCGCTTAAATACGGAACCCTGTTGTGGATTTAATGTCCTGTGAGGGAGCATCGTGGTCTCAATGTCCATAGGAGGACTACAAGCATATTAGTATAGAATGAGACTGCCCTTTTAGTGTACTAAGTAGTCTTTGTTGGCTCCCTGTAACTATGTTGCCTTGTTCTTTTCAATATGTGAAAAGCGTGTACTGTTGTAGATGTTAAACTTATGGCGATAGATTTGATGACTGACCTTCCACTCTCAGTTTTGACTGCAATCCTTCACATGTTATCATATTTGTTTGGGACTTAAATATTGAATTAACTCATCATTTTATTTCTAATATTGATTTCATTATTATTTGTGGGGCCGTATTAATTTTTCACCTATTAATCATGCTACCATTTATTTTCCACTTTCTCATATTTTATTGAGCATATCTTATACCATAGGTGTGCACTGTTAACCGGTATCCGTTTATTCGTTAAAAGTCTTACGGAATCTAACGCTAAAGAATTAACGTTAATTATTCAATTATTTTAAAAGCAATACAAAAAGTTGGGGGGCTCTAAAACCACCTTAAAAATACCAAGGCTATGAATTTAAAAAATTAACCGCATTATAAAGGACAGAAAATGAGAAAATAAAAAAACTTTTGACAAATTAACAGATTAACCATATATATAACTCTCCCACCTCTCTCTGATACCACCAACTTCCCGACATCTGTGTAATAATTGCAGCCGATATAACTGAACATATACCTACATATTTTCATCATCGTTCTCTAACAAATTAAACAAATTTCTTCCTCCACAAATCATTTCACGAGCACATAAATTGTGATAGGCTCTCACTACTTCCTGATACTCACTGATTGAACCAATTCATTGACTTAAATAGTGCTTCAGAATCCTTTTTTAGTATTTTCTATAGCATATACATTCCAAACTACCCTTTTTGTTTTATGTTTTGACCCACTTCACATAATTCGATTCATTAGTTTACCTAAATTCGACTTATAAGTATAACAATAAACATACACTCTTCAAAAGTACAAACAGAGTAAGCCTCCCTTCATTGGTTATAACAATAACAAATCATTACTAACTTCCATTTTACCCTTATCTAAATAGATTATTGGAATTAAATATCAAATCCATCTTTTACCAGAGCGAAGACGCCATTTAAAACGACCAAACTATCAACCTTCACTTCCTCATTACATTCTATTTAATTTCTGAGCTTATCCACAATGAAAAATCTCAGGAGAACCTTCTTTACATTGCCCGAGCATTCATATTTTATTTTACTTAGCCATTAACTGCATCTTGCTAGCCTTTATTATTTCCACGAGCCGTAAACACTAGTTCCTTCTTCACCTTGAATGTTTTGTAGGTCGTAAGGTCATAAATTCGTATAAGTGAGAGCACGCGACTTTTGGTCAGCACACCTTGTAATTATTAAGTACTACTTTCACTTCTACACGTTCCTTCTATGCAGATTCGTTTGTCGGCTACCACCGTCGATACTAATCTGATAAATATATTTCGAATTCAATGGATGTAATCATAGGATGAAAACAAAGTTTTTTTCCTAAAGTTTGTTTTTTCTAAATTGCTTTAAGTTAGTATTTAGATCGTCGCTTACTTTTCTTCCAAATGGTTAATTTTGTTCTTATTTATTCTGATTGATCTTTCTTTTCACTGCTTTTCTTTCTTTTTATGACTTGATGAGCATTATGTTAACAGGCTCATATGCAGTTAATAGAACATGAAAGTAAGAGTCCTATTTCTCTTCCCAAAATATCGAAGTAAAAATCTATACAGCGAACATTCTATTTCATTATTCCAGCTCTAGCAGACTCATATACATCCTTGAAAACATCCAAAGTCTATTATAATACTTATAATTTTACCAAATTTCCTTTCTAACCATGTGTATATTATTAACTCTATCTATTTTTAAGCAATCTCATATACTCTATTTTTATCTCTAATAAAAGATCCTTTTTCTTTTTGTTTTCTCACGTATGCTCGTCTCACACTTGTTTTTCTCGTATACAAATACACATGCTTTCACTTTCATCTGAATTTCTTTGTTAAAGGCGTGTGTACTGAGGAGCATCGTTTTGCTCAAAGAACGAATTTATCTCACATATTCCCCTTGGGACAGAGTTTTATCACGCTCTCTGTGTTCTCTCCATATAATTTCACTCATTCAATGTTTAGTACATGCTTACGTTATTTTTCTCTTATCCTGTCAATTATACACAAATTAATTTCTCCTTCAACCATCAAACGCTAGCTATTCTCAATATTAGCTACCATTTGTCAGAAGTTAATCTCTAAACCTCCATTGCACCATTACATCTATCTTTACATGCCTCTTGCATATAACCAAGTACTGATTCAGCCATTTAGATCATAACCTGAGCAAGACATTCTTAATCTCTCAGATCCCTACTTAACCATTCCATCATGCCACTCCTCACTCAACAGGACTGCGTCTAACCATCCCACGAAACTGTAATTTAATTCGCTTTGATACTCGGGATAAATAAGGATAATGTCTGCACTCTTCCTTTTTTAAAGACATTATCATCTTATCCATTGTTACCTCAAAATTGGAGAATTAACAGGGTTTAATAGTTAGGAACCACATAAATTCTCGGCAAGTCTTGGACCATAAGAGTTTTTTAGATGCTCCTTCATGCTTTGGTTACTTCCCGGCTTGATATCTCTAACTCTCTTCTCATTGCAACTTGAGGTTCCTTCCACAGTTTCACCACTCTATCTTGTTCAAATGTTTTCACTCCGTGTGTTTCTACCGCGGGGAAGTTTCTCCTCTGTAATCCCTGAGTTGTGATCTAAACTATCTAGTGATTCTATCCATCATCACCTTTAACTTCATAATCTTTACATATAACATCTTAAATATTGTAGCCGCTTCATTTATCCACGTCCATAATCTACCAACAGAGAAACAGAGGTTCTACTTCGACCCATTACTGCTTGATCAGATTAACGCTATTTGATCATCTTTAGTGCTTTCAAGGTGTCTTCAAGCATGACTTGAAGATCAAATTCTTGCCTCAATCCCCAATCCGTAGTTTTTAGAGAAGCTCTCTGTGAAAAGACCCATCCATGACCTTGAAAAACTCCATACATAAATTCCCTATAATTACATTTCGATCATAACGAATTCAATATTATTTATTTTAATTCTATTATGTGCGATTTGGAAAATAAATGTAAAAAATAAAGCGTTATCCCAATAAATATTATTGACTTATTCTGTTGCTTAAATGTTGCCAGTTTCACTGATATAATATTTGTTTCATTAGTGGTATAAATTGACAAAAATTTAAGTAAAATATTTTGTAAATATAAATATGATAAAAACAGATCATTCATCGAATGCTTTATTTATACATTTATCATCAGAATCAGACATGAAATGTAAAAAGTAATCGCGAAACTTATAAACAGATTATATATGTAAAGATAAATATCGAAAGGGATGTAATCAAAACAATCGATCTGGTCTTCTGCATTAACTATGGTAATGGTCTTTACAATTCAGACACCCTAATTCTAAGACTGACTAAAAGGATTTTCAACTAAAAAGCAGATTCCAGTAAATTTTCATTTTATCTTTTAAATTAGATTATTAACACTATAAAATATTTTTATAGTTTTTCTCGCATGTATGCTTTCCATTTTATGATGTTATTTTTCGAATTTATTTTTACATGTGAAAAAATATTTGAACAGATATATTTTATTTAATATATATTCTTGCCATTAAATATGAATGGTAATCGTAAAATATGGTATTTTGCTAAGTATGTTAACTAAATAAACTGAACAATTGGTATACTAACGAGTATTTTATTGGTGAAAAGTTCAAATAAACGGGGAAATCATCAGAAGTGTATGACGAAGGCAACACGTCAGTTGTTCCTGCAGAACACTATTAAAGTTTTATCGTGCCCTAGTTACTATCCTGATTTAATTTCGATAAATCATTGAGGCTAAAAATAAGGGAGCAATTCTACAAGACGAAATAACTAAATCTCGCAAAGGTTAATAGCTATATGCATGTACGAAACGGAAAATATCCCATCAAAGTTTTGCATGGATTTGATTAAGTAATAAAAAACTCCTGCCAACATTTATAGTAAAAAATGGTGTGCCAATGAAATATAAGGCTCTATCTATCCAAGGACCAAATACTACAGGCTAGGTTTAAGCTTTTTTGTTATGACAGCAAAACGTTAAACAACTGTGCAGTTAGTTGCTGAGCTTCTAGACTTTGGCGCTCTAACTATTGGGACTCTTTGCATGTCAAAAAGTCACACATTTTTCGATATAATAATGCAGAATTCTAGAAAAAAGAAACTTCTTAGAATTACATTAGGTACAGCATAACAGCCATCATATAAAAAGTATAAAAGTATATTTATATAACTTTGTGATTCTTATTTATGTGCAAAGGTTATAGAAGTCATAAGTTCGAAATATAACCTGTTTAAGAAGATTTCTCCAATATATAAATATAAATATATATATATATATATATATATATATATATATATATATATATATATATATATATATATATATATATATATATATATATATATATATATATATATATATATATATATATATATATATATATATATATATATATATATATATATATATATATATTGTCTCAAACTATGTATACATTAGAAAAAGAATAACAAGCAAACCCACCAAAAAAATGTAATTATTTATTTCTCTTTTTTAGGTAATATCTGCAACGAAATAATAGATAGTTTATTTGTTTTAAGCAGTTACCAGGTATAGCAAATTCCTGTTACACTCGTTACAACGCTCTCAACGATCGGGACAATGATATTTTTGATGCAGTTAGTCACTATTTATTTTTTTAACCTATAATTACCTGTTTAAATTGTAATATTAATCAAAGTAGCCGTCCTCGGCGGCGAGCACGCGTCCCATGCAAGACCTGAAAACATGGCGTAAGAAATCCTTTATCATGCTAGCGAGCACCAGTTTGATGGAGCAATACAGAAAGTTAATGTTGCTGCAGTTGATTTTCAGGCCTTGTCCTCGAAATGCGGCCACACGCTGCAGTCGATGGGATTGAGGTCAGGCAAGTGCGGAGGCCAAAACTTCTTCGACCAAAAGTTTATATTTATCCTGAACTACTCTTGCATGGTCTTTGCCGTAGGGGCGAGGCAGCGTCCAAATGATAGACGTAATCAGGCCTCTTCGTGATCTTCGTCACCCGGGGCAGGACTTTCATTGCCGCATTGAGCCTATAACGCGCCGCAAACCACACTGGCGGCATCTTTACGTTTTTCGAAGCCACGACGCCCAACATCATCACGGAGCCAGCTATTTGTGTGCAGACCTCGGTGATGTCCTGGCCAAAGCGGTGGTTCTGCTTGTTAATGACCGGATTGTCCGTGAATTGTTGTTCATTAGAAAAAATTAGAATTCAACTGCAATCACTCTTCAAGAGAGAGAGAGTGAGAGTCATGGCCAAATTTTTTGAGACTAATATATATATTTTTTTTTTTTCATTAGTTATAAAAGTTTACGTGATATAAATAATTATTCTAATATTTAAAGTAGTGTAGGTTTATTATAAGTCAGCATTTCGAGAATAATTAATAAGAAAACAACAATGCATTCCTTCGCTGAATCCAAAATTGCACTTTGGTACTGTTCTTGTAGCAGGTGAGTTTCATTCAATGGAGCTTTACTTTTCGATCAATAGGGTATAGTGATGGGGTTAAAAATAGTGATGAAAAATAGTGGTCAAATCAATAGTATCATGTTAAAATAAATATTAGAATATTCTTCAATCCAAAAGTGCCTCTTTCCAGAGAAAAGCGTGACCAAATATAATGTTGCTCTAAATCTAACTAACCTGAAATGCGTGGAGATAATGCAAAAGGTAATGCATTAAGGAGCACTATCTTTAGGATAGTGCTAGATTCCGAGCTGAAGGATTGGATTGCCTCAATTTTCAATCTTGCTTACGGATAGAAATGGGCAATTATAAACACCTTAGCTCTCACAGTAAGAAGAAGACTTTCAAACAAAGTTTCAAGTGCGAAGAAATCTCATCTCACCCCAAAAAACTTAAGGATAGGCTTCTTTTTCTAACAAATGATACAGAATGGATTGTTCAAAATTAGGGAAAAGTGATATTCTCAGATGAAGCTTCTTTCCGCTTGTTTGGAGTTTCTGCAAGATTCCTCGATAGGAGTATATAAGGGGAGCCTTTTCATTAGTCCAGTCTTATCCTCACGGTGATACAGCATGTCACTTTCCGTGCCTGGGCCTGTTCCTTATCTAAGGAATAGGGAGCACTATCATTTTTGCTCCAAATCATTATCATTAACTCAAAATAGTACAATAACGTGCTTCATCAGCACCTTTTAGCGACAGTAAAGGACCATGATGGGCATGATAACTGTATTTTTCAGCATGATAGTACACCTTGTTACAAAACAAACTCAATTACAAAGTTCTTGAATGAAAATTACATCGAAGTTTTCTTACCTTGGCTGGGGATTCGCCAGATTTGAACCCAACGGTCAATTAATTTGCGGGCGATAATCAATCTGGCATTTAATTCACACAAGTGACCGAATTTTGACCAGTTGCGGATGTTTATTCAGCAAAAATTGAGCAATATCAGTCATGATATCTTTAGAAAGTTGGCCTACAGTATGCTAACAGAAATTAATACAGTCCTGAAGAAAAAAGTAGATAATTGTAAATAGACTCTATATTAATAAATGTTTTAGGATATTTTTGCAGATTTTACCTTCATGTTATGATACAAAATATTAAAACAAAATTTAAAATTTGATTAGCTCTATAAATTTTCTTATATAAAAAATAAAGTAGTCTCAAAAGTTTTACACATGACTATTTCTAGGATAAATTATTTGTCAGTTTCCTGAAAATAGAAAAATTAAACCTGTCCAGTTGTCTAATTATATAAGAAAATCTAGGAAAGGAAGGCTATTATTATCTGCTTTTTTAAAGTAAATTTAATTGAAGGAACCAATAAATTAATAAATAAATAGCTGTACCAAACAATTTGAGTGGTTTAAACCGGTGGAATCACCCTCGTTTCAAAATATTCCATATAGATATTTCACAATAAGGGAGAACGGATTACCCATAGCCATTCCAAACACTTGTTCGTAGAACTTTCCATTAAAACTAAATATACATTTTTTGATGCATAAACAAATAAATTCGCGTAAGTTGAATGATCGAGTTGGACGGTAAAGGCAAATCATAAGCCTCCATCGTCGGCATCAAATACGCTTAAGGTCATTCGAGCGACCCTGAGTCAATATTGTTGGTTTGTTTTACGGCCACCGTCTCCCCCATGTCTCATCCCCTTTCAGCCGCTGAGACTCATGTACGTCTAATGTGTATATAACTTGTTTCAAAACACCTTTTAACATTATAAAAAAATATTAATTTGCATATTGGTAAAGTTATTTTTGTACCCGTTTTTCTATTACCCTGAAACTTCCAAGATAGTCGACTATTTAGCCAACCTACATTCAGCAAATTTGTACTCTGCTTGTATTATAAATCTACTACGCACATAGCTGTCATTGTGCTAGGCTAAGAAATGCAGAAAGAGTTAACTTGACCCTATTCTGCGGCTCGTATAGTAATATCTATTATATATTTAAACTGGTGTCAGATGTGTGGTTAATCTTGGTTAATCAATTGATTGAAATTTGATCAATCTATTGGTCCTCAACGACCAATTTTCTGCCTCTCGCCCTTCGGAAATCAAATCCTTCTTGAAGGACCGGAGGTCTTGTTATATCAAAAAAAGCATCGAGGAGGAAGACGTCTACCCAAGTAGCCACAACTGATATGCGAAGGAAGGAAAGAAATCAGAACCCCCATCTCCTAAATCCAAAACCATCAAAAGCAAATTTGTTCCTAATAATGGTAATAAGGTCGTTAAGGTGACTGGACTCGCCAAACCCCAACCTCTATTCTCGTCGTACCACCGTGATGTTAAGCTCTTTGCTCTCAACCCTCCTGCTTCGTCGTTCCTCAGGAAGACCATCATGTGCTAATCCTGTGGATATCCGGGCAACGTGAGGTCCAACTGCCCTCAAAACTCGCAGTTTAGAACACCCCATCTTCTTATCAGATACACCAGTCAGTCATTACTACTTCTAAGCCCCCACCGTGGCAAAATGAATCCCCCTTCTTCTACAAACCCGCGCAATACTGTTGGCCACCATGTAAACTTTTTGTTTGATACAAGTACCCCTGGTGCCCTCCGATTTGAACCTAGATTAGTGAATTGGTACTGGATATCCACCCTTGTCTGTGATACAGGGTGCACGTGCATTTTCATATCCGATGAAATACTCCCCCATATGGCTTTGGACCACGATATATTTGTTGTAGTGTATGATTACTTGGGGCGCACCAATAAATTCCCCATTGTTCACTGCTACATTGAGTGCGCTTATTTTACTGGTTAGGATAAAGTCGTTAAAGCCCCCATCAAGTTTTTCTCGGTCCTAATTGGTCAGTCCCCCCCGGATATCCTCCACCCCCGTGGCTCAACCTATTACTACCCGTTCCCGCGCGAAGAAAGAACTAAAAACCCCTACACCTCTGGAACCCATGGGTGTCCCCGAATTCCAGAGTACAATCACCCAAAACTTTTCCCTTGTGGTCCAAAGCCCAGAACAAAATACGCGATACTATCAAAGGGAATAAAGTTATTTCCTTCCTCATCAAGGACGACCTCCTCTATGAGTGTGCACCGAGGAAAACGACACCGAGTCCCGCACACTGTGAGTACCCCGCGCCCACGTCCATCCAATCCTGCAAACGGCTCACTTTAGCCTATTTGCTGGTCACTTTAGTCACACGAAGCCCGCTTAGATGATCTTCAAATATGTTTATTGGCATGGGGCGACCGCCAAAATTCTGAGATATTGTCGTTCATGCGACATTTGCCAAAAGACGGCAATAAAATGACGAGTTAGCCCTGTGTCTTTGCAGAAGGGTCTACTAATCTCTGAATCCTTCTCTCGAGTAGCTATCAACCTAATCGGATCCATCCACATCCCGTCGAGCGAAAGCCATAGTTACTGTTTAATGCTGGTTGACTTTGCCATCCGATTCCCCGAGGCTGTGTCCCTCAAGAAAATCAATCGCATCTCCTGCGTCGAAACCCTGAATTCCCATCTTTTCCATGTGAGCCTGCCCAAAAAAATGCTCTCGGATCGCGGTCGTCAATTCACCTCTGAATTAATGGAGTACGTTGGTAAATTATTGATGACCAAGCCTCTGTTTATCACTCTTTTTTAACCAAGTGGAAATTAAATGTGCGATATGCTAAATTGAAGCCCTAAGGCCATTCTAATGAAGTTCTGTGCAGACCAACTCACTAAATGGCACCACTTCCTTCTAGTTATCTTTTTTGCGTACCGTGAAATCCTTCATCGTACACAGGATTTGCTTCTTTAAACTTTTATATGATAAAAACGTCAAAAGACCCCTGAGTATCATAAACGAACTTTATACCAATCAGAAATTGGGTCAACATTTCCATCCTTGTTACTCTTATCTACTGGATTTAAGAAGGAGGCTAGAAAAGTGTGCTGAAATTGCGTCTCAGAACGCCGACATCAATTTAGACAAGTATAAGACATACTTTGATTGCAAGTCAAAAGAAAGGAAATTTAACCTAGGAGAATAAGTTTTACTTCTCCTCTTCACGAACAACAACAAATTGTTGAGCCAGTGGAAGGGCCCCTGCCACATAGAGGAGAAGCATGGCCCCGTCGATTACCTTATTGAAACCCCCTCGGGAAGAAAGCTTTTCCATGTTAATATGCTCAAGCGCTACCATCGGCACGCGAGCATCAACCATATAGCTTAATGGAATCTGGCTATCACCTGGACCTCTTTTTCGTAATCCAAGTTGCCTGCGTGGAACAAGACAAGGAATAACAGTGGCATGTCTTACCTGACTTTAATAATTCCCCGCCTGCGGAATTTTCGAAATGCGGCGAACTATAATCTCCTTAAAAAGATTAGCTGCAAGCGCTCCTGAGTCGTTTTGTAAACGTCATCACCGAGATCCCCAGGCATGCTACCCATTTTGAGAACAATATCCAACTAACCACCCTGGAACCCATCCGTTCCAACCCAAACCCCCTGCCTATACACCTCCGGAAACAAAATTTGAAAATTGGCTCCGGCAAGTGCCACTTCGCTTTTGGCACTATCGATTACCTCGGCTTCCATATAGGGAATAATCGGTTAGCCCTTAGCAATAAAAGTTCCAAG
Organism: Ceratothoa steindachneri; assembly: GCA_963969495.1. Lineage (NCBI taxonomy): Eukaryota > Metazoa > Arthropoda > Malacostraca > Isopoda > Cymothoidae > Ceratothoa > Ceratothoa steindachneri. The sequence continues at coordinate 143,527,163 of OZ018326.1, read as the reverse complement.
CCATCGTGGACATTTCATTGTTCACTAACAAAAAGCAACTGCTATCCTTCATAGGCTCTGCATCGTTTTATTATCGCTTTATACCCAACTTTGCGACTATCACCGCTTCCGCCCCCCTGCGAGCTATTAAAAAAGAAGGCCTTTGAACGCCTCAAATGGACGCAACTTTTGACTTACAGCATTAATCAACTCAAGAAGAAGTTGGTATTCGCTCCTATCCTCCACCTCCTTAAATCGGACAACCTGTTTTTCATTCGCACCGATGCCAGTAATGACGGTATAGGATGCGTCCTCCTTCAGTATGAGAATAACAGTGAAAGTTTCCCCATCGCTTACGCAAGCAGAAAATTACTCGCGCGCGAGAAAAATTATGCGGTAATCGAGAGAGAGGCACTCACTATCATTTGGATAATTTGTAAATTTAGAAGGTATTTATTCGGCAAGGAATTTGCAGTGAAAACGGGACAGAAACCCATATCATTCTTACTCGTATATACCGTCGAGAATAATAACGGACGGTTGTTGCGTTGGAGCTTGTTCCTTCAGCAATTCTATTACAGCATTTCGTATTTAAAAGTCACCGATAACTATATGGCTGATAGTTTAAGTAGAAACCCGTTAGATCCTTTTCTAAACTAATTTCGAACCACTTTTCTATATTTTTTATCCATGTATTAATTTATTTTCATAAAATAAATTTATATATTCAACCATATAATAAGGAAAGGCGTATCCCTTTATATATATATATATATATATATATATATATATATATATATATATATAAATATTGGTTGGGGGGTTTATCTGTGTAACATGAATTCCTTTTATATACTCATTTTTTTTTATTCGTGTATAATCGTAGGATAAACTCACCCTCGGGCCAGTGAGCCACACTTAATGGTATCATAGAAAAAAATTATGCTTCAGCAACCATGCCGTAGCATTATTTATCTTTGTGTATATGTATGCTGCTAGCCCCCCTCCCCCAATAGCTGCACTATTTTTGACTTTAGCTCTATTTTTAAAATTTGTCGTAGGTATTCTTAACTTTATCCACTAGTGTCATGCGAGTTTAGGTTATATACCCCCCCCCCTCCCTTAATAATTTTTCGATGTCCCTTCTTCCCCTGAAGTTCCATCTAAGGATAGAGGAGTGTCAGAGATCAGATAGAGAGAGAGAGGAAGAAAGATGCGCAAGGCCTGGCCTACAATGGAGAGAGAAACAAAAGAGACCTGTTTGACTCTTTTTGTCCTCGCTAATGGAAGTTCGAAATAATGGGACGCAGTGGTGGCCTGAAAGCCCACTATCGCAGAAAGCCGCGAAAAGATTGAGAGCCCAAAAGGTGTCACCGGGAGTGGGACAAAGTTTTGCCTCGCCGACTTACGAACCTTCTCGCAATCGTACTAATAGGGCGAGACTGATCTCTCCTGTCGATTCGTCGGACTCTGGAACCGTCCCCTTCGTACGGAATGGGAAAACCCCATTCGACAACAATATACATCCTCCGCCCCCTAGAGTCGGAAGGCAGTATCCGCGCCGGCCCCTGTCATCACCTGCTATTCGCGTCCCGTTGGACTCTGCACATTTCTCGCAGAACCCATCAAGCTCCGTATATTCTCCATCAATTTGCGTGAGTATATCTCGTACTCATTCTGTCCACTCCTAGAACGTAACGCGCCCAGTCTCAATTCGTGTTCTAACTCGAAAGCAAGATCTAAGTTCATCACGTAATTGTCATTGTCAAGAGACTATTATTTGAACTTTGCGACAATATTGTTCGTTTGTTTGGACGGCGACCGTCCCCACCATGTCTCCTCCACCGCCTTTTTGCCGCTGCGACTCGTGTTGGTCTAATGTATATATAGTTTATTTTAAAAAACCCTTTAACCTTGTTAAAGAATATTAATTGGCATATTAGTAAATTTATTTTTGTACCCGTTTTTCTATTGTCCCGGAACCTCCAAGATAATCGACTATTTGGCCAACCTACATTCAGTTAATTTGCAATCTGCTTGTACTCTAAATTTTGCACGTGCAGCCGTCATTGACCTCGGCTGACTAACGCAGAAAGAGTTAACTTGACTATTATATGAGAGTATATATTCGCTTAAACACCCCTATTCTTTTAGCCCGTTTTAAAATAGAACCCGGTTGTCCCAAATGTCACTTGTCATTATATTTCTTCCGTGAGAGTCAATCTAAAATTTGGTCTCTCTATCACATGCAGTTAGCAGCTTGGTAACGGAATAATCCGAAAAGAGCATAGTAATTTTTCGGTAGCATAGGGAATAAGGCTTTGAATTTTTACACCTAGCTATTAGGTTCCATCCCATGTCTGAGCCGAAAATATAAATTTCGGTGCTCGCCATGAGCTCTTTCCAATCCGACATGCTAAGATTGTGAACCATTCCCACTGAAGGCCAAGTCGAACAAAATTCCACTACTCTCTTCGCACACTTCACCTTAGTCTTCCCTCTCGAACCATCCTAAGATAGTTTCGTTTTCATTCATTCCTTTTACAGCGAAGGGTTTGCTTCTTGAAGGTAACTAGCGAAATCAAGTACTACCTTTCTTTATGCTTCTTCCTTTTTCACTAGAATCTGTCCTCGCTGCTCACGGCTTTGCCTTAGATTGCCATTCAGATCTTTATTTTAATTTCAATATCAAGTTTAAAGACCTCTTCCTAAATTTAAAATGGACGGATGGAGTAATTAAATAATAAATGCTATTTTTTACTTTTCATTTTCTCCTTTTAAATGAATTTATTAATCCTCTCGCATGACCATCGCAATAGCTACTTTCGCCATTTGCCTACCGTACTTCAAATTATACAACTCCATTTCTCCTGGGAGGACCTCTTCCCCCGAGTGGTCTTGATTCATTAGTGCCCCCAACAACTTATTCTAAGTTGATCTGGAAGGCAATCTCGTCCAATCGAATTACCTCGAACTTTATATTAATTAGGTGAATGTTCATAGGCATTCTTCTCTCGTTAACCTTCAGCTAACTGCCTCCTTGATATTATTTTTACGTAGCTACCCATACACCCGGGTTTCAAAATTTATATATGTAGAAGTTCAACAAAATTGGGACTAACCTGGGAGTGCAATTTACATCCGAAGTAATGTCACCATTATTCTTTTCCATCACAAAATCTTCTTGCTCTTGGGAGCGGTGTACCTCCTAACTTCACCTTAACTCCCTTCTGTTAAGATACGATGATCGTGTCATGTTTACTTGAGCCATTTCTTTTCATAAGGAACTTGAACGGTAGACACTCTCAATGCAAGGAATATGACCTCCATGAAAGCATATTCTTGCTTTTCTGCCGCTCGACAGGATAGCGTAATGGATAAATATGTAGAAACAGGGCTAGTTGCATTTAAAGTAACTACTTATAACTATTCCCGTAGAGTTATTTAGGTTACTGATGAGACATATGATTTCTGCTCAGCCACCCATATTGCCCCCCGCCTGGCTTCTAAACGTCGAACGTATGGCCCTTTTGGCAATTCACTGCGGCATTGCTTTCAGAGGGAAAAGATATGCCTAGATACCTTAAAAGCGCATTTTATGCAAATTAAACTTACATAAACTTCACCGGGCGAAGGCCCAATTTCGTATCGTTTTTATACAAACTTTTCATTTTCTTGGCGTGTATCCTGTCCTCAGTCAATTAAGAACCTAATCTTGCTGATGGAAAGCTTATCAAACGAAGTTATGGTAAGTTTAGCCAGCATCTGTTTCACGCTATTCAATTAAATGGGACAATCTTTTAAGATCGTGTGTAATTATAGAATTATTTAAGAGTGCTTTTTGTACAGTCTTTAGCAGATTTGGTACTGCACCAGCATTCCAAGCACATCACACTAGGCTGAAGCCCTGCAACTGGAGTTCGCCTACAGAAACGGACAACTTTTCAATTACTAGTTTTCTTATTATGGTGAGGTGCGTCCCACTCTCTTCTATTGTGTAGATACACCCCCATCTCTACAGGATCTCTCGTAAGCTATGATCCTAATGTAATAGAATAATCATTGGGATTTTTATTTGCCTTGTTAAACTAGATTCTCTTTCATGATGAATGCCTATCGTGCTTATTTTTCTTGAGTTTGGGAGAGATCATTTTCAGCAGGCTATATTACGGCCAAATTCTCGAACTTCCATGTTGTCCATGCTGATAAAAAATTAAGTAGACCTTATTTCACCTTATTTAATGCACAGCATGGATTACTTTCCCTAATTAGAGTGTAGACTACATAAGTTGTATTCAAAGTCAGATGCTCTATTCCAGCTAAGGAATTTTATCTCTGAGGCTTTTTATCTATGTCAGCTTTTCACGGTGTTTTTCGATTTAGAGAAGGCCGATGATAGTTCGTTTGTGAAGGTATCAAGGAGACCGCCAAGTCAATCATAACAGTTTTTCGTCGATGGTTTTACAATTAGAGATGGCCGGTGATACCAATTGCCCAGCTGATCATAGTGACCAGCGTATTTCGCTCTGAATTCCTTCGAATTCTATTATTTTGCATGCAAGAGTGTCTTGATGGAAGTGAAAAGAATTGAGATCTCTGATCTCCTGCGTGCGAGCCATAATAATTCCGACATCGCCAAGCGGCGCAAAGTCATTTTTTTTATTTATCGACACTTATATGATGCAAAAATCTGTCTTACATTATTAAATAGACGAATTCTTAAAAGTTTACATCTGGAATTTGATTAATAACTGATTTTTTTTATTACATAGGTAAATAAAATGGTTCGGCAATGAATATCTTGCAAAAATAAGACCGTTATATTCTAATACATCTGCAGCGACTTAACCATTGTTCCTAACAGAAATCAAGTCACAAATTTCATAAAGCGCGCTTACCATGCTTATTTTCGTATAAAACTTGGAGAGGTATGAAGCGGTAAATACGTGCTGGAGACATTTTTTAAGATCAGCATAAGTGGTTTATTTGTTATGGGTTGAAGATGGTGACTTTTTGTTGGGATAACAGTACAAGATAACCAAGTGTCCGTGATTTCGTGTATGTAGGATAGTAGAGAGATAACGACTGAACTGTACGAGAAGAATTGTTGCCTGCAGAGAAGGAACGTTTTAAGTAACCTTCTGGTGGACAGAACCAGGATACTATTCTCATGGTTGCAGAGCAGCTTAGCCTGAACAAAAGGTTCACCAAAGCTCTAGACAAGGATAGTGGCTGTTTCACTTACCTGTGGCAGGGTTTCCCGGATTGAACATGAAGAAGTTCAAAACTGGCATCATTGATGGTCCTTAACTGCATCTGCTCCTCATAGATCTCGAGTTTGAAACTCAATGAAGGAAGTAGGGGCCTTTTGTATTGGTCGTGAATAACTTTCTTGGCAAGAAAAAGGCCAAGAAATACAAAGTCTTGGAATATTTAATCAATAATGTTCAAATACGATGATATTTTCTCTTAAAAAATCATTTCAAATAAGGGATAATAACAACCAAAAAGGCCATTAAAATGTAATCGATTTAGTTTCAGATCGGATGGTTATAAATTGACATAGCACAAAAACTTGACTTATCAGAGGAAACAGATGTCATTTTCGGATCCAGCGGTGCAAATTTGTCCTAAATCAAATGAAAATACTTAGAGAACTTAAAAAGATTTTTTTCCTAACCCAGTGTTATGGCTTTTTTACGTTTAAGCGAACGTCATATCTTTGTTTTTTGTAAAATTTAAAAATTGTACATCGCTGTTTTTACAATAGCTTGATCATTAATTTCTTTATACTTTTTCTTTATACTATTTTTAGTGAGTTTTGTCATTTTGCCATAATTGTCTCTAGTTTTAGATTAAGAAGTGTGTAAACAATATTGTTTTAAAACAACTGATGACGGATCTATTGCTAACGAAATTATTTCTGTTGAAGTGTAGATATGAATAATAAATTTAGTTTTCGTTTATTTTGGCCAAACATTTATCACAAAAAAACTATTGGAATTATCTACCTCGGACAACTCAATTACAAATGATTGACAATTTTGTACTATGAATTAAACCTAAAGGGTAGTGGCCAGAATCTATCTCGTGAATCATATTCGCCGTAAATTCATATTTTACAGATGACAAATCTCTACTCAATGCGTGTCATAATCGTGTAAATATTGGTTGACACTACGCATTTTTGCATTCCGTAGTGTTGAAGAAAATATAAATATTTTTGGCGAATTTTTACTTCACAAAGTGATTAAAAAATATAATAAAATAAATTAAAGCTACTTTTTGTGCGGGATATTTTTTATGTTTCGGGTTAATTAAGGCAATAACCGTAGCATTATACTGAATTTTAAAATTCCGATTTCTTAAGGTCCACCCGAGCTTTGCGTGCGGCAAAAATTAAAGGCCAACATTATGGAAAAAGGAAGAAAGGAAGAAATATAGAACCAGAATGATGGAAGGAAAGAGTGAGAATATAATGAATTCGAAAATTGAAAAGGTGAAAAAGGTCAGTGGAAAGAAAGAGAAGAGGGAGAGAGAGATAGGGGATGGAAGGGGAATAGAGAGGAGTAGGGATTGAGGGGTCTAGGGATCGTAAGGAGAGGGAAGAGATAAAAGAGAGAGAGGTAAGGGAATAAAGAGGGGGGCAGATAAAGAAAGGGGGAGTGAGAAAGGAGAATTAGAATAGGAGAGGGGTAACAAGAGAGAAGCAGACGGAAAGAGGAGGAGAGAAGAGACGAGAGAAATGAGTCTAAAACGATGCGAAAGGAGAAATAAAGAAGAGTAGAGAGAATGTTGGGAAGATTGAAGGAGGATAATGAGGCATAAAGAGAGATAAGTGAGTAAAAGAGAATTTAGAAGAAAGGGAGATAGTAGGCAGAAATAGGTCAGATTAAGCGGGAAAGGGAGAGAGAGGGGAGAAAAAGATGGAAGAGAGAGAGGCGGAGAAAATTAAAGAAAGAGTATGGATGAGAGAGAGAGGAGATTTAGAGAATTATAATATGTGGGAAATAATTTTGAAGGAAAACTCCTATTAACACTAAAATTAAATAGAGATAACCTAAAATAAACAACTTTTCACTGATGTGAAATCCTAAGATTGCTAAGAAGTGCAGGAAATAAACTAAAGGAAATGAGTTTACCATCTGCAAGCATAATGTTAACTTGCTGGTGAGAATGTTGCTCGCACGAGCTCTTGTAAGATTTAATTTAAGCTATATATATATTGCAGATGCATTAAAAGGCTAAATATTTGGAAAGTTGCTCTAAACCTAATTAAGCGAAGGTATGTTTGCAAAGAATTAGTGTATATAAAGGTCAAATATAGACAATCTTGTGGAGGAGACCCAGGCTTGATAAATTTAGTAACTGTAGGTAATTGGAATTTTTTGCTTCTATTGTTAATATTGATTTAATTATTTATTGAGAGTTTAGTGCACGTGTTTATTCGGTCTTGTTTGCTTTAGGCCTTTTATCTCTATTTTAAGGAAATTTTGGGAGAGTAGAAACTAGAAAATGTAAAATATAGATACATCTTAATAGAGAATAGGTATATATTTTCGATTTTTCAAAAGATAATGGGAACATGATCGAATGCGAGCCTGTCAAACGACACCAAAATTAAGCGAACGATTCTATGACATTCCTCTATGATGGTAATCTAATTTGCTGCAATTAACTTGGAGAAAAAAGCTTTCTAATCATTTATAACTTGAAAACCTACGGCTTTAATCAGGTGACATGTTTCTGAAGTGACTGGTTTCCATTACACCGTATAACACGATTTTTGTCTTTTGGTAGCGACTGTTATTTTCTATTTACTTGTGTCTAGAATACATGAAAAACACCGTTATTTATTTTAAACTTCGAATTGGGGGAAAGAATAATGATATTTATATGAAATTTACCTATTTCCTCTGGAAGGAAGTGGACAATATGAACATTCATCTGCATAAAGTAGAAACAAAACGACATGATACAAAAATAGCATTTATTTTTTTCTAGAATTAATAAGTGAGACAATTAAATATTAGAAATGAGTAGTTTTCCGTGATTTACGCTTATACTGTAAATTACTTTCACGAATCAAGCCCCAAATATACTCTTGCATCATATTTTCCCTATACGATCCTTGCTAGCGGCGTTCAAAGTCCAGGAGATAGCCTCTCAAGCGTAATCTTCATATTTCAATGCATCAGGCAAGTTTTTGACACTGGTGCATTCCTCTTTGAGCTGGACCGAGTAATGAACGAGAAAAAATGGATACATGTTCCCGTTTTGAAGCAGCACTGCTTTGATGCTCATGGACGAGCTGTCAGTGAAGATGCGCCATTCGTTGGGGTTAAAGGCGATTCCGATTTTCTTAAACAGACCAATCTCATTGTGACAAAAGCAAAGCTCATCTTGACGTGTATAAAAAACTTGAAAATTCTGATGACGCTTTCTCTTACATTACATTTGCACACTGCCATCTAACCAAACCCTCTGCTTGAGTCTCAAAGTTAAATGGTCGGCAATGGACTTTGTGAGTCCAAGATCTCTGACAAGGTCGTTGATATCTTTTTAGTTGGGGTAGTATGGGTTTCTCTACTTAGTTGCACCTCAGTAATCTGGATCAATGACTTGATCCTCTTCTGAACTACTTTTCCTTTCTAAAACCTGCTGCTCTTTTTTGAAGGAGTGGGTACGGAGAGCTCAAAGCTGTGTGGCACAGATAACTGAAGGTCTGGTTACATGATGACAGGTGCATTTATTGCCTGCTCGACGGTTGGAAGGGTTTATCATGCAGAGGAAACAACTGCTTAAGTGGTCAGCAGGTTCCTCCAAATTCATGTGATTGCGAAATTTATAGCTCTCTTTTGTCCTGTGTACCATCTTGTAACAAAAAAAATGAACAAATAAGTATAAATATACAAATACTTTTCACTTAGTGTTTCTAGAAATTTAAACAAAAAAATCATGTATCCTCGCCACAGCGAAGAGGCCCATTTTTGGATGAATGGATTTGTAAACAAGCAAAATTATCGGATTTGGTACGAAAACAATTCACATGAGATACACCAGCACCAATTGCATCCCAACAAAGTCACTGTTTGGTGCGAATTTCGCCTAACGGAATCATCGGTCCGTATTTTTTTTAGAACTAAGATGGAATTGCCATAACCGTCAACGACGAGACCTACAGATTGATGATTAGCAACTTCTTGTGGCCTCAACTGGCCTATATGTTTGATATGGATACTGACGACATGTGGTTTCAACATGACGGCGCTACGTGCCACACTGCGCACGCCAGTATAGACATTTTTCACCAGCGATTTCGGGGCAGGGTCATCTCGAGGGGGGGCGACGTCAAATGGCCACGGAGATCATGCGATTTAACGCAAATAGACTACTTTCTTTGGGGCTACATTAAATTGCAAGTATATGCGAATAATCTGCAAACTGTTGATGTCCTCAAAGTCAACATAACGAACACCATCCAGCAAATTTAGCCAGATTTATGCGACATAGTCATCGAAAATTGAGCCTCTCGAATACGTTCCACTAAGCGAAGCCGCTGCAGACATTTGAAAGACGTCATATTCTCCACTTAATGCCATAAAATTCACTTTCATATTCAAAATAAATTGAGTGCATATATCACACACAACTTGTTGATTTACATTTAAAAATCGAGCAACCTTATTGAAATACCCTATACTTCTTTATTTGTTAAATATCTAATAATCCTCATTAATAATATTGTTCTTGCATTACAGATACATTTAGAAGTAATATTATGTGTGTACCAATACTTGAGATTCCAATAGAATATAAATTTGTGTACATTTTGACCAATAAAATACACGGTCAACAATTGGTGAAAGAGGTTGGGGGAAGGCAAAATGTGTATATGTGATAGTGTAACATGACTCAGTGCACAAACTTTAGTCTGTGGGTCAGTGTGTTACTTTCAATCAGAGGAAATTTTTGTGTGATGCTGTGACGCTAATCCTTATCTACCCAAATACAAAAAAATAAGTTGATTCATTATGATACTTAGAAGTTTCAGTGAATTTTGGTTGATTGGTCATCTAATAACACACCTGAGCCATAGCAAGCTACCTTTAAAGAAAGAAGTTTTTAATGAAACTATCAATGATATGTTAGATTCGTAACAAAAAGCTGGGATACCAACCACTTAAGTATGTAATGTAATAAAGAAACTTAGGAAATTATAGGAAGAATGGAAATAACTCAGAAAGAACAAAGAGAAAAATCCTTGCATACAAAAGAAAAGGAAAAGAAATGGAAGGAAAGTCTACATGAACTATTTGTTATTGCACATGTTGATGCAAATAAAATAATGACCAATGAAGAAAATAAAGAGATTTTTCGTCTACAGAGAGAAGGAAGGAAAGGAATAGTGATTCGCATAGATAAAAAGGAACACCAGCATGAACTTGAGAAGAAACTGCAACAAGAGAAAATAGAGTTGGAAAAGAAACAGCAGACAGCTTCGTTTGATGAAACAGTTGTTCTTGCAAGCTCTAGTTCCAACAAAGCTTCAATTGAAACAGAAGTAGAATTATTACATGATTCGAAACCCTTAACATCGAAAGGTCTACCAAAGAAAAAGGCTAAAATATTGAATGAAAATCTTCTTTCCTCCTTAGATATTGCAAAGATAAGTCACCACTCAGCCTATCTTGTTATTATGCCTACAACTAAGAGTGTAGAGAAGAACCCTGAAGACTATAATGTCAGCTACTCTACCATCCGTCGAGCTCGACAGAAATCAAGAAAAAAATTCAGTGAGAACTTAAAAGAAACACTTTGAAACAGAGAACCCTTTTATAGTTTACTGGGATAAAAAACTTCTTAAAAATATATTAGGAGAAGAAGTCGTGGATCGCCTACCGATTTTAATATCCAGCAGCGGTACAGAACAGCTATTTGGAGTGCCAAAAATTCCTAAGGTCACTGCCAAATGTATGGCAGAAGCAGTTCATCAAATGATACTTGGCTGGGAAATCACATATAAAGTGGAAGGTATGTGTTTTCACACAACCGCTTCAAATAAAAGACGTAGAGAAGGAGTTGCATAAAAATCTTTAAAAAAACAACAATGGTTAAATTTTTATAAATTCGCCTATTATAATAATTTTAAAAAGAAATTGTAAACTCAATTCATCCCCTCCTTTCAAAATATCACGTTGCTAAAATATAGTTATAGAAGAAGAATAGAAGAAGAAGATATATAAAAATAAATTTCCTGAACTTCACCATTTTTAATTCTTTGAGTTTTAAAAAATTGACAAAATTTCAATACTTATATTTATTTCTGAACTTCACCATTTTGTTTTTTGATATTATAAAAGAATTATTGGAAATAACTTTAATAAAAAACATAAGTCATAACCACTTTATTGTTTACACAAATATTTAAAGTTTACATACGAAAAGAAGGGGACCAGAGCAGGAATTCCGACGGAGAATCCCGCATCGTCCTTTATACCCTGATGGTGACGTCAGGGTAGGGCTAGTACGTCATCAATGACGCCACGGATGCTCGCGTCGAACAATTAGGAAGACTAGGAGCGCCAGCCGGGTTCGATTCCGGCGGGATCCAAGATAAGGTCGGCCTTCTGTACAAAAAGAGTAAATGGAGATTATACAAACATGAAATAGGTATATACAAGAAGACAAAATTCGCCCCTTATTCAGGAAGGTGATGGAGGCCTGTTAGTCTGAAAATATCCTAGCCTAGAGGAGATGAAGGATAGCCGATAGGAGCGCCACGAATTCCTTTTTCATGGCTAGGCACGGGCTTTGCGAGAGGAGAGAAGTACTAGAGACCCTTGGGGACACCCAGCCGAAGGCGAGCTCGGAAGCGTCATAGTAGATACTTTCCCAGGTGGATGACGTTGTAAACCAGGGGACCTAGGGGAAGGAGAGGAGGTTCTTCAACAGGCAGACCCTGGAGGATCTGGAGACGCGAGCTGCGCCCAGAATCGGGGAAAGGATGCAACGCCGCACAAGATGTTAAGTAACCCGACTAAGCTGGCACAGAAGGGCGATTAGTGCGCGATTTGGGGGTCCAGTCTAAGGCTATTTTGAGGCACCTAGTCATGCTCGGGGTGAGGCGGGTAAAAGCCGAAGTCAGCTGTATTGACACATTAAGATATGTAAGGCTTTTAACGGGGGTTAAAGTGCTTTTGCGTTGGTTAATACCCAGGGAGGGCGCCCTTGGGTGACTGGTGAGTCAAGTGAGGTCCTCTTTTGCCCCCAGAAGTAGTACGCGTCCAAGTACGTGTATGTCACGCACGCAAAGTCTTTTGCCACTGCCAAGAAGAGGGGGGCCATGCAAGATTACATAATAAACGAAACCCTGGCAAAACCCATGGAAAGCCGGTAAACCGGTATATGGTGACCTCGCACTTTACGCCAAACCCTGCGCGGGTGGAATCGTGGACAGGGATATGAGAAAACTTTTGAGCTAAGTCCCATTTGGCGGCCCAGGTTTGGAGAAAAACTGCAGCCAGGACCTTTCCTAAAGAGGGGAGGGAGAAAAAGGGTGGGTTATAGAGACCAGCCTCACCTAAGGGCTCACGCCATGCACGCCACAATCCTCCCCGTCATTTTTAGGTACCAGGAAAAACCGGTGGGCGCAGGTGACGGACTCAGACTTCACCAGAACGCCTGCCTCGCGCAGCGTCTTACACAATCAGCTAAGGCCTTGTTAGTTGTGGCAAAGTGCCTATATGAACCTAAGAAAACTTTGACACCGCTTCAAGTGGCGGCCTTCGCAGTGTTGGAGGGCAAGGGGATGCTCTGACAAACCAAACCAGGAATGAAGTTACAGATGTGTCCCTGGCACTCGCCCCCCGCAACCTTTCCACGGGGTCGAATACGCTTACCTCGTTTTCAACATTGTCTTTCCCATCCGTGTCCTCCGCGGATTCGAACTGAGGCCCTGGAGGTGCATTCTGGTCAGGAGCCCCCTCCAAGCAAGGAGGTACAGGTTCCGGAGCGACGGGAGGAGGAGGGCCGAATTCCTCAATTGCCTCTACTGCAGCACGAAGTCCCGGGTCGGCGTCCATGAGAGCCTCTAGCTCGTTCTCCTCTTGAGGGGAGGCACAAGATTAAGAGCCTCCACGGAAGCTTCCAGTCTATGGTCGTAGGCAAAAAGACGCTCCTGCTCCTCTAAATCTTTCCAATCCCAAAGGTCCTGCAGTGGACGGAAAACATTATCAGGGGGGGAGAAAGCCTTAAATGCCAGAAATTCCACAGGCTCAGGGAAACCGAACCAGTCTCCATAAACCGAGAACCAGACGGGGTCGGCCGTCCAACCCTTAACGGGGAAGGATAAGTTGCCCAGGGGCAGAGAGGGCGTTGTCGAGGGAGCGTCTGGGCCAAAGAGTACGTCCCTAATTGCCCAAACATCATCCTTTCATTCACTCTTACTTTCTTACTCGAGACCTAGTTCTTCTTTGTCGGCCTCTTCCGCGCTCATGCGCACGGGCAGCCGCTGGGTCTCGGGAGAAAGCGGAGGCGTATTGTCACGCGAGACACGCGCGGTTTGAAATGACGGGGTCGATTCCTATACCGACCTCCTCGGAAGACTGTAATCTCGCGTCTTCTAAGGCGTATTGTCAATTCACTAGGCTTACCAAATAGTACCAACATAGCCTACCGTTAAGGTGGAGAAGGGTTTCCCGTAAGCGGTTGAGAATAAAGAGAGAACGAAGCTCCTCGACGTTCCTAGGCCGTAGTTTCGAAGTGGGGAGCGAAATTCGGGATTCTAAGTGGCGGACCACGAGTTCCCAATCGGGGGTTACGCACCGAGTTTCGAGACGTTAGGAGACATCGAAGGTATGTGGAACCCAAGTCTGGATTCACACTCCTCGTCGATGGCGTTAGCTAAACTCCAGGTAACTAATTCTGGTGCAGAGTCTCCACGGGTAGAGGAAGCAAGATAATTAAGAGGCGCCACTTCCCGAGTGCCCATAGAGTCGAGCGCTTGCCGGCGCAGCTTTGGACTTACCTTATCAAGCGGTTGGAACACTTTTGTTTTGTGCACACATGCACCCCTTTATTGTTCACACAAATATATAAAGTTTATATACGAAAAGTCTCCGGCTATGAATGAAGTAAAATAAAGCGCAGACCGATTGAGAAGGTGACCAGAGCAGGAATTTCCGACGGAGAATCCCGCGTCGTCCTTTATACCCTGATGGTGACGTCAGGGTAGGGCGAGTACGTCATCAATGCTGTCACGGATGCCCGAAAACAGCGGCTTTTTCCTTCCTCATCACCGGGGAGGGGGGAGAAGGCTTTGGACGAGTTCGCAGGATTAGGGAATATTTCCCCAATGCGCTCAGGAGTCGGGAATTCGTGAATATTCGAACAGCCAGTGACGTTATCCATGGCAGGATACCATCGCACGTGGTCTCCGATAAAGTGGGGAGGAGGATCAGAGGTTGTTCCTTTACACACTAATTTTCTTGTTAAAAATACTTTCATAATACGTAAATAGCCAATATTCAATTAAAATTGCTACACGCTAATAAACCATCTCAAATATTCCATCCGTCGCATGCCAAAGTTTTTGTAAGATATGCCGTAAGCTCTCCGAAACAATTGATCATATCTTAAACTGTTTTTTTGATTCCTCTGAATTCTTTCAAAATATTACCCGCCCTTATTTTAACAGCTTTAAAAATAGTTTTTAAGGACCCCTTCTTTGTTTGTAATATTATTTACCATTAGAAGGATGGTGTTGTTATGAGCTTCCAATTTGGCTCGTTACGTGAACATTGGTTTATGCCACTTGTGAAAAATAATATGATACGGATATGTCCAAAAGAATCCCAACTTCAATTTTATTGCCACGTTTTTGACCAGTTTTTCAGTGCTTTTGCTGACATTAGCCAAACAAGTAATTTCCACCCTTATATAATTTCAATCTATCAAAACATGAAATTTACGATGGAAGTCGAAACAAATTCATCCTTCCTATTTTTTGCATAAATATTAAGAAAACAGCGGACTGGATTTACTCGTCAATTTGTCGTAAACAAAACTTCACGAAATTTGGAATCAAGTCCTTTTCCTTAGGTGATATTTTTTTTCAAAAGAAGTGTTATTGCCCCTCTATTTTACATCTTCCACATCTTTTGAAAATATTTAAAGTTAATTTTGCTTCCTAAGATAGTTCCTTTTTAATAATCACTTCCCTCTTTCCTTATTAACACCAAAATCCTGCGTTTATAACGTGCCAAAAGATTAAAAATATTTTTAGTCGCTTGCGACTCTACATTACAATATTTCGGTGGTTCGGTCCCCGTTTTGCTTTTATTTTTTTTGAGGGGGGAATAAAATTGTGAATATTTGGCCTATTCTAACGAAATTTGAAACCAATATGTTGTTTTACATTTTCTTTCGAATGATATAATTGTCAAGGTAGGCCCAAGATTAGCCAGGGAATTATTTTCTTTTGGCAATAACATCATAACTATTATGCCAATTCTAACGAAATTTCAAACTCTTATGTTGTTTTACATTTTCTTCCAAATGATATAATTGATAAGATCCTCCCAAGGTTAGCCTTTTAATTATATTGTTTTGGCAATAACATCATAACTATTCTGCCGATTCTAACGAAAGTTAAAACACTAATGTTGTTTTACATTCATTTTCTAGTGATATAATTTACAAGGTCCTCTCAAAGTCTTTTTTAAGTTTTTCGAATCATCTTTTGCCAAACAAGAACAAAAAATCTTCTCTCTTAAAAAATTTAACAAAGAAATGAGATTAAAAATCGAAAAATTGGAAGAAAAGGTTAATTCTTCGACGTTTATGAAAGATGAAATGCGATTATATTCTCCGGCAATATACCTGAAGCCACCAATAATGAAAACTGCAGCAATATCATCCGCAAACTTATTAAAGATAACTGTCACATACAAATGCCAGAATCCGACATCTCTGTTGTTTATCGTCTAGGTCCCAAGCCTAAAGTAGAAGGTCCCGACAAAAGAATCATAATTGTGAAGTTGCGCAGGAGTGATCTAAAGCGTGACATCTTCTCAGCATGCAAAGAATTCAAACCTTCATTCTATGTAAACGAACAACTGACTCCAAATTGCAACAAAATCTTTTTGTCCTCCGCTAAGCTAAAAATAAATTCTCCACAAAGATCTCCGGCTGCACTACCAGAGATGGCTCCATCAACATTTTCCTGCCATCACTCTCGAAAAGTTTCTATCGGAACACTTTAATTCGACGCTTGCAGACTTTAATGGCGAGAATATCTGGAACGATCAGTAATAATACCTTCGGCGATATTTCTGTTTTAGATGAGCATAAACAAAAAACAAACAAAACATGTTTTCACCTAGCATTCACTTACTTTTATTTCAATTGTATTACATACTCTATTCCTTTTTCTCTTATTAAATTTATCATAAAAATAGAATTTTAACTTTTTATAGATATATTTATACGTAATTGCAATTTGGTAACCTTAAATTTTTAAATTCCAAATGAACTACCTTTATGTTTGACAACTTGATCACTTCAATAATATCGATCCAGCCATAAACCATTTTGATGAATTATATCCAAACTTTGAAGAAAATAACGTAAGAAACCAATATTATGATTGTGATCAATTTAACACTACATTTTCATTTGAAAAAACAGACTTGTTCATTTTAAATGTTAATATTCGATCATTGCACGCAAACATTGATGAATTTTCAATATTTTTGTCAACACTTAATTATAAATTTTCCGTTTTGGCACTTTATCAGTTTCCCAAACTATAGCTCTTTTCATCCACTACGTGACGTAAACAAGATAGGGGGAGGTATAAGCGTGTATATATCTGACAGACTCAATACTAAAAAAGTTGATTAAATTAGTATTTCCTATAACTACATATATTAAAACTTTATTTATCGAAGTAAAATCAAATGGTAAAACAATAATCATTGGAACGGTATATAGACCTCCTTCTGGTGACCCTGAGATGTTTATAGATAAGATTGCTGAATTAATCAATTACTTGAATGTTACAAACTATGACGACATAATAATTACAGGAGATTTTAATTTCTACCTATTAAACTTTGAAAACCTTGCATCAACTCAGTTCTTCCTCAATACTTTTTATTCTTATTCTTTACTTCCAATTATAACAAAACCGATAAGGATGACTCAAAACACAGCAACACTAATTGACAATATTTTTTTAGAGTCCACACCGAAAATTACTCTTCGGGTATTTTCTTTTGTGACATATCGGACCATCTTCCTATATTCATGATCCAAAGTTCTTTTTTCAACTCGAATAATATTCATCAAAACCGTACAATAACCTACCGCATAATTAACGAAAATACCTTAACAAACTTTCCTAACTATGTTCTAAATCAGAATCTATATAAAATTTCTTATATAAATTACAGCGATTCTGCAAACGAAGAGTTAATTTCACGGCTAGACGATGCTTTTAAACTTAATCGTCCTCTAAAATCTAAAACCATATCATATAAACACAAAACAAAACCTTGGATAACAAACGCAATTATAAATAACATAAAAAAACGTCAAAAATACTTTTCTCTTTATAATCTTAGTCAAATTCCAGGACAAACATAAAAATTTTCGAAATCAAGTTACTAACCAAATTAAAATAGCCAAGAAAAATTATTACCATCAACGATTTAATCAAACGAAAAACAATATAAAACAAACTTGGAAATTAATCAATTCTGTGATAAAACCTGAAAATACTAAAGGAACAAACCAAATTAAACAAATTATCATTGACGGCAAACCAGTTGATGACAATAAGGAAAAAGCGAATGAATTCAATAAAGTTTTTGTCAACGTAGGTAAAAAAATCTCAAACTCCTGCAAAATAGTCGATAAATCTTTTCTTTCGTATTTTAAGGAGATTAATGTACCAAATTCCTTGTTATTTTCTCCTGTAAGCGTAGCTGATGTAAAAAAAATCATTAGTTCACTAAAAAATAAAAAATCAGGTATTAATTCATACTCCACTAAAATTTTAAAATACATCTCCGATATAGTTGTTCCAATTTTAGCATCAATAATTAATAAATCATTTACGCAAGGTATATTCCCAAGTGTATTAAAAGTTGCTCGGATAACACCATTACCAAAGGACTGAGACTTCACAAACGTCAGCAATTACCGCCCTATTTCATGTCTTTCAATGTTCAGTAAAATATTTTAAAAAAGGCATTCAATAAACTTTATAAATTTCTAGAATCTAATTCACTGTTGTATAAACATCAATATGGTTTTAGACGTCAGAAATCAACGATTCACGCGATAATTAACCACTTTCAATATTTATATGATAACATTGAAAAAGGCCACATTGTATTCTCAATTTGTATCGATTTTGAAAAAGATTTCGATTGTGTAAACCATAATATTCTACTGTCAAAATTAGCTATGTATGGAATTAGAGGCAAGTGTCAAAATTGGTTGAAATCATATTTAACTGAAAGAAAGCAATTTGTCTCCGTCAATGGTCAAGACTCATCCCACCTTAATATTACAACTGGGGTCCCACAAGGCTCCGTTCTTGGGCCACTGTTATTTTTAATCTATATTAATGATATTGTTAGATCCTCTTCTCTGTTTAAATTTATATTTGCGGATGATAGTACATTATCAACTCCCTTGCCATATGACAAACCGAGCAACATTGCATCTACAATAAATAAAGAACTCGAAAATGTCTTCATTTGGCTTAATGTTAATAAACTATCAATAAATATAGATAAAACCAAATATATTCTTTTCTCTTACAAGAAATCTAGTGAATTGCCCTATATTAAAATGGGCGACGGTATAATTTATAAAAACTACTCATATCAAATTCCTAGGCATCTTTATTGACAGAAACAACATATTACGCATATCTCAACAAAACTATCAAAATCGATTGGAATATTATATAAATTAAATAAGTTTGTTCCTAAATCTATTCTCCATTCTTTATATATGACAATGGTGCAACCTTACTTGACATATGGCATAGGTAGTTGGTATGGAAAATATCAAAATTATTTCAATAAATTAGTTATATTACAAAAAAAAGCAATTCGAGCCATCCATAAACTCGAGTACAAAGAGCACACTAATCGATATTTTAAAGAATCCAGAATTCTAAAATTAAATGATCTATTTGTTTTTGAAATATCCTTATTCCTTTACAAGACAATAAATTGTTCCTATAATAAACTATATATTTAATATGTTAAAAACAGCTAATAATACCCATAATCACCAAACCCGCAATAGAACAAAATTTATTTCACCCTTATATTCAAAATCAAAATCACAATGTAGCTTTCTGTACAAATCTATCAAAATATAGAATGGCTTGGACGACAATATCACATTCCAAACCAATTCATAAAAGCTCTTAAAAAAAAATCTAATTTCGGCTTACAAAATTTCTATTTAGTTTTTGTTATTGTGAATTTATTTGTTACCGTACACTATTATACAGTGTACTATTAGTCTGATTTATAGATTATAAATATTTTATGATTTAGATACGACTGTTGACTATGTTAACTACAGATCTTTTAAAATAATCACTAAATATAAATAGTTTTTTAATTTATCTCGAAATTTAAATAATATAATTATTCGTTATTTGCAATCTCTACAATGGTTAGGTTTTCAAATGTATACTAAGTTGTTTATATTTTTATAACATAAGCGTTCTCTGTTCGTAAACATAAGGGGATTTTATTCCTGATAAAGTTATGCTTAGTCTTAAGTCTTAAGTTTCTACCCTAAAAGTCACTGACTTATTATGGGCCCATAACCAATCTTTGTATGTATATACATGTCGTAAAATGGACTCTCGACGATATACCATATATAACTATTCGTTGAGGGAACTTATTTAATTATCTTTAGAGTGCGTGGATATCTGGCTGGCCGATATTATGTATCTTCGATATGCTTAAGAAGTGGAACTGAGCTCAAGGATAATAATATTGCTATCATTAATAAAATAGAGTTTTATTAATAATAACTATCAACAACACACAAAACGGCAAATATTGACATAAACAGAGAATGGAAAGGGTCGTAGGGAATCGAGTTAATCCGAGGATTAAAAGATTTAAAAAGGTAAAACAAATATAAAGTTAAAGGGAGGAGATGGTTCGCTTAACCAATTAAAGCACCGGATAGAATTGACAAAAGGGTTCAATAATCAAAGGTAACGTTCGGCTTACGTTATTTATACTTGTTGTACAGAGGAAGGCGACGTGAAGGAATTTTGGCCTGCTGGCGAGCTCCAGCCGAAGGGGCGGGAATTGAATGATCCTGACGTGGCGTCTTGGGAATGAGAACCGTTTCTCGACGAACGGCTTGAAGAACAATGGCTGTTTTACGTTGTTCCCTTCTGACAACAGGGGGGGGGGAACCGTCTCTTGTCTACGGGCTCAAGAACAATGTCTGTTCTAATGTTGTTCTCTTCTGAACAACAAGGAAGAAGGGTGGGAACAGTTTCTTGGACAACGGGCTCAAAAGAACAATGGCTGTTCTACCTTGTTCTCTTCTGAACAACAAGGAGGGGGGGTAAGAACCGTTTCTTGTCAACGGGCTCAAACGAACAATGGCTGTTTTAACGTTGTTCTCTTTCTGAACAACAGGGGAAGGGTGATAACCGTTTCTTGGCGAACGGGCTCAAACGAACAATGGCTGTTCTACGTTGTTCTCTTCTGAACAACAGGGGGTGGTGAGAACCGTTTCTTGTCAACGGGCTTCAGAACAATGGCTGGTATAATGTTGTTCTCTTCTGAAAAACAAGGGGAAAACCTTGTGGACTCGGCGTCACGAAGGCTCGAACCTTGGCACTCAAGGGATATTGTCCTTCTTCTGGACAAGTGATGGTTGATCTCGAGGTCGAGGGCCCTTTGGTGCACAAGGTGAGACTGGACCGTAGTGAAGTCTCGCGAAGAAAATCTGGATCTCTAATCTGCTCTTAGTGGTAAAGTTTCCATCTAAATAGTCGAAACACTCCCTTGGCGTGGGGGACAATGGAGTGGGAGCTTCGAGGGAATGCACAGCCGAGCCTGAGAACAAGCCTTATCTGCCCATAAGCCTAACTCAATTTGGCGTGATCGGCGGATGGGGCAAACGGGGGGGGGATGATAAACCTCCTTTTTTAAACATTGACTCAGGTGGCTGCGATAAGGCCACCAGCTTCAAAGCGAAGATGCACGTGGGGAGCATCGGGGTCTTAAATAACATGTGATTGTGGTTGAAATTAACGCGGCCTAAACCCGTTCTATCACAATACATATGTACGAGTATGTATAAAGTACTAATTGTAACTTGTCATTAAGATATAAAATGTAATATATTTATACTATACATTGGATTAATATGGAATAAATAAATAAATAAAATAAAAGTTAGCCAGAAATTTTGGTGGGGCAATAACATCATAATTATTTGGCCCATTCTTACGAAATTTGAAATCCTTATGTTGTTTTACATTCTCTTCAAATGACAGAAATGCCAAAGTCCTTCCTTGGCGTTTTAAACGTCATAAGGTCTTTAAGCAGAATCAGTGAGAGCACGCCACTTTTTGGTAAGCAGACCGTGTTTAATCCCAGATTGGTACCTTTAAATTCAGAATTTATAAGGAGCCTCACTATCTTACAAAAATTCGCCTATTTCTCAGGAATCATCATATTACATTTTTTAACAATGAAACCATTTCTTCTTCTTTCTCTTCAAAAAATAAACTTGCACTTGATTTGGGCATTTGTATTGTCCACCAATTTACTTTTCCGTGGTGTCGTTTGGAATCATACAGACACCGCACAATTCGTTCACTCCGGGCTAGGTTTTGTTATCAAATTGGAATTATTCATCGTAAAGGAAAACGCTTAAGTGCAAAATAGAATCAAGATATTCGATCTTATGCTCTTAAATACAAGACGGATATCCCACTACACCATTTTTTAAATAATCTACTCTCATAAAGCAGATACTTTTCTGAAATTCTTAGAATCAATCGACATCAAAAGTAAGTGCCTCACCCTTAACCACGAGCCTACTTCAATTCCTCTTCAAATTCTATATCTCACCCACAATTAAAGCTGTACGTGTTAAGTTCTTCCCTATGCCCGTTTCCCTATTGCGTAGAATCTCTGTGAGTGAAAGTAAAAGACGTCCATAGTGAATTATTTTTCCTTAGTATCATTATTTTGTTGTGCTGGGTCATGGGTAACATTTTCGTTTACACTAGTTACTTAATTCATGTCATTTTAATTAATATTGTTAGTCACGGGTAACTCTATATCTCAATATGTAAGAATGTCGGTCATTCCCCGTTTTGCTTTTTTTTTGGGGGGGGGGAATAACATTCTAACTTTTTGGCTGATTTTAACAAAATTTGAAACCCTAAGGTTGGTTCAATTTTTTTCAAATAATCTTTCCATCAAAACTCAACCTTTTCTTATTTTCATAGGTTTGGGACGATTTTTGCAGGGAAGGTTGGGAAGCATCGACGAATAAAGCATTCATTTTTCCACCCTGAAATCGGCCAACAGCACCAACTCCGGAGTTCCTTGAATCATATTCTGTAGTATCATTTTTTTCTAAACAATCTATGTAGAGCAAAAAATCAGAGAATATATTAAAGGTTTTTTAATCTTTCTAACTTATGCAACTGTGATAGTTTTAATAGTGATTAATTTCCTAATGAAATTAAAAGAAACTTGATGAGAGTTTGTTTCTTGAAGCTGACAAAGTGTCGTCTCTTTAACTCTCTATTTTGAAGGAGATTGTTTCCATTTGTCGGTACATGCTGTTAAGAAATTCTTAAATGAACTCATCATCATGACCTCCCTTTCGCAATGAAGTTCACTGCTTTATGATTCTTAACATACTTCAAGGCTTTTCTGTAGTTCTCATTCTGTACCCAAGATGTTACAGGTTCCAAAAGCCTCTCGATTCCAATGTTCAGTGTGCTCAACAGTAAATGTGATTCTGGGCCTATGAGTTCAAGGAGGTTCATCTTTACTGTGACTCTCTGGAAAAGAAGGTTTTCTGATCTGAAACTGTCTGGTTTCTCAGTAACATGTAACTGGTTAGCAATCTCGTGCATCAATGTATCACTCAATCTAATGCTAATCAAGGCAAATGGCACGACTTTCTACGTCAAGTAAAAATTTGTGGTTTTCCATCTTATTAAACAAAGTATTAGCAAGCTCTGGCTCATTTTCATCTACCTCAAAATGTTATGTATTAGACTTAGATTATTTAGAGGAGCATTTTCATTTTACATTGACATCATCTATACCGGAGTATGGAACAGCGGAAGGAAATTCATTACTACTTCTCGCTTTTCTACGTTTTCTCATACTCAAGTTGATCTGCAAATAAGGCCATCTCTCTTCAAAAAATAATACCTGTCCGTAGAGTCATATCCCTATACTCAAATCTCGAAAGGTTTTTGCTGTTAGAATGTCTTGGAGTATTTATTTACCGTTCTACTTCTATTCCTTCAGCCATTTACTTTTGATATCCAGCATCTTTGGGTTTTCCTCTGAGAAGTCGGTCAAAACATCCTTCATATTTACAAACCTGTGATTACCTATCTTGCTTCTTTAACTTCTCAAACAGCTTCTCTCCAACTACTCCTACTAGGATTTCCTTTTTTCACCATTTTCTTTAAAAGTTTGGCCGTTTTTCTCCGAACTCCAATGTTTCTGGATGTAATGTTAAATTCAAGGGCTGTATTATTTCCGTAAGTTTCCGTGTCTCCGGTATATCTATTAAAGCTTTAACCTATTATGTGCTAGAATAATTGTCGATGATATGTAGTCTCAGCAACTTTAATTGAGTGTAGAAGGGTGGACCAGACACTAGCACAGCTAAATGCTCTGAGATACTTCTAGGTTCCCTGCCTAAGACATCTATGAGGAAATTCCCATCTCAGTGTAAGGCAGTGGGGAATATTTAAAAAACTTGGACATGTTACTCTCTCTGATATTTTACCTGGCCACCTTCTGCTGCATGGGATTTGATGTTAGAATGACGAAATTATACAGATAATTCCCTCTAGCTTTGAAGACGGAAGAAACTAGGACAGTTATTCAATTTTCTAATAAACCAAGAGATAAGCTGTATTGCAGATGACATCTCATTCTATGACCTTTCGTGGAAGCATCAAAATAACACTAGACAGAGTATATTGATGTTGAGAACATCCATGCAGAGGATGATGATAATGCATGTCTTCCTTGTTAAAGTCGTGGTTAGTAATTGTTAAGTACATAATACATACATATAGCAATCGAGTAAAACTTGGAACTTTTGTGCCAAACAAAGTAATTATTTTTTATTTTTTTATTTTCTTTGCTGCAGTCTTTCTTTACTTTCTGCTTGGGGCAGGTTTACTTTTCAATGGTAGGGTCCTTTCAAAACAAATAATTGGCTAAAGATTAACACGTACATAGCTGGTACTTATTTAGGGTTGCAAGAAAAAGACAATGACAAAAATATACCTTTAATAACAATTAAATAGAATTGAAATATATACAGATACAGAGTTTAAAGGGAATGATCACACATGTAAAATTAAATGTCGGCACGCGACAGATCACAGGAGAGATAAATATGGGATTAGTGGTTGGGTTCAGGTGGAAGATTAAAAAGGGAAATTTAATCCGGGAGCTCACATAAAAGATGGGACGGTTTGGGTAGACTAGATTATAGAATAATCTGAAGGCGTCAAAGAATGCAACTGCTTACGTGTTAGTTGAAGGAAAGGGACAGTCAGGATTAGTTGACTGCAATGGGGAGGCTGGATTACCTCACGGGGTGGATGAGGAAGCACACGTAGCTTGGCATTCGGAGATGGAATTTCTGGTTAGATACTCGCTGAGTGACTATGGCAGAGCTTACGGATATCGATTTAGCCTTCGTCCTCGAATCGAAATTGCCGGTATCTCAGATGGCGACGGGTGAGCGTCTCCTTTGCTCGTACGCGGCGTTAGGCAGAACAGTGTTGATCCGGAGTGTTGTGCTCCGGTGATACCGTACTACAGTGCTACCTGCTGAATCGAGTCAGGGGGGGGGGGGTATTATATAAACGCTCCGTTGGTGGCCGGGTATTGCCTAGGCGAGTCTTTCCACGACTCGCGCGATCTTGGAGGAAGGCAACGACTCCTTCGGGGAACCGAGATAAAGCAGGCTTAGAATGTTCGAAGAACTTCGTTCTATGCCGGAGGCTAGGAGGCTCGCTGCAAGGGCCTGCAAGACGAGGAAAATGTGACGCTAAGTAAATGTAGCTGGGGTGCAATAAAACAGCGTAGACCGCATCCTCGCCATAGATTAGCCTCGCTGCCCACGCTCCATGCGGCGATCTCGAGACCACGGGGGTACCAAAGGGCACGAGTTCGCCTTTCTACTTTATTCTTCTACATCTCCTCCCATCCGTAGATTTCACTTTCGGAGTTAAGGAAGAAAAGTGACATCCTCTAAGACCGATTATTTGGAAAAAGCTGAGTCTTCCACGTGAGCGGTCAAACGGGAGGGGGAATAGGAAAATGGAATTCCTGATCTGACTCCGCGCAGGTGTACAAGCTAATTTCAACCAACTGCCTGTATATATGAACTGGAAAGTAAATTAATTATTACAGAATTACGCCGACCATAAGAGAATTAAGAGGGAACGTCATTACAAAAAATTAAAAAGGGTATTATACACGAAGCTATACAAAGAAAATAAAAAAATTAAATGGATATTCCAACATGCATCATAAATTTATGACAGGGACAATTACGGTGGTTTATATACATATAGTGGGTCTGGACCAGAAATCTTAATAATAATTTTATACATACAAGGGCGCTTTGCGTCCTAGACGTAGCATACAAAAGGAAATAACTACATACACAGGGAAATAATTGTCTTTGAACTTATATCTAGCTGGTGGTTACATTATATACAAAATAGAAAAATTGCCATGGAGCAATTACAATTACAATTTAGCAGGGATCGTCGCCCAAAGAATTACGGCTAAAGGTATCGTCGATACAATTTACCGACCCTTTTATATACAATATCCGATACTGAAATTCCTGAAATAATATGCTCTATCTCATTACTCGGCCATTATGATGTTTAATGTTACGAAGATATGCCAGGGGGCGATGATCGCACTCTATAACAAATTCTAGGCCTACCAGCAAAATTTTGAGCTTTTAAGCACTTCAAATGATAGCTAAAGCTTCCTTTCCTATCACTGCATAATTCCTCTTACGTGAGAGTAATTTTCGCCTTGCTTTAGGCCTCAGGATGACTCTCACCATCGTCTCCGTACTGAAGAAGAACACAATCGATGCCTTCGTTGCTCGCATCCGTCCGGATCCCGAATGGGCTACTGAGGTTAAGCAACCTGAGGATGGGAGCAGATGCCAAATTCCCCTTTTGCTGATGGAAATGAGCAATAGCCCTCTAATTCCAGACGATGCAATCTAGAGGTTTTTGAGCAGTTCACACATCAGGGAGGCCAAAGAAGCGAAATTAGGGACGAACCTCCTATAAAATGAGGCAGACCCCAGGAAAGAACAAGGCAATTTCTTTGTCCCCGGAAAGGGCATATCAATTATTGCCCCAGATCTTGTCTTCTTGAGGCCTAAGTTTCTCGTTTCCAATGTGCAAGCCAGATAGTGGATCGAATACTGGGCGAGAAGGCACATACCAGAGCCTATTTTAAGGCCGTGCTCTCGCAAACGGCTTAAGAGCGCCTGATGGGAGACCAATTTTTGGATCCAATCAGGCCCCAGCGGCAACGTAAATGTTGTCAAAATAAAAGATGACATTATACAATCAGTCCAAAATTCTGCGCATCAGCCAATTGTAATTGTTGCAAACCTTCATTAATCCAAAGGGAAGTCGACGGAACCGCATACGGCCTTTCTCGGTGGAGAAGGTGGTGTATTTCCTTACGCTGTTTTTCAGGGGGATCTGGTTATATGCCTTACAGTGGTCGCGTTCGCTAATATACTTTGCCTTTTAGAACAAGTGCAGTTTCTCGTCGATTAATGGGATTGGTTCCGCATCGAAAACGGTCACGAAATTTAATTTGCGGAGATCTACACACATGCGGTAGGAGTTATCAGGTTTCCGCACCATAAATATTGAGGAACAATAATTTGACGTGGAAGGCTCAATAATTTTCAGATTGAGCAGATTGTTAACCCAGGCATTAAAGGCATTTCACAAATGAATTGGAAGGGTGTAAGATTTTGAACGAACGGGTCCCTGGGTAGTGAGCCTTATGTGATGCTCGAAATTAATATCATACCCAGGGGTCTCGGAAATCACCTCCTCAAACTTAATTAGAATAAGCTGCAGCTGGCTAATTTGGTCGGAAGTTAGCCACGTATTGATTTCCAAGCTGACGGGTGGTGAATTGGCGGTGAATTGACGCACACGGCCTGTATAACTTTCAGGGTATCTGTCGTATAGTCGGCCTCCAAAGCAGCCTCGTCGTCGGTGGTAAGAATGTTGTTGTTACACGCGCGTCAGAGAAATTCCTTAACATATTGAGGAGGAACAGCTTCTTCCCTGTAGGGGGTCGTAATTAAATAATCCACATGTCCTCGTGCTTCTAGAATTTAGAAGGGGCCTTTTTTTTGTCTCATAAGTTAATTGCTCTCTGTAGGAAGTAGCAACAAAACCAACTCACCGAACTTAAACTTCTTGTTTTTTTTTAAAGAGAAGATCGAGGAGGGCCTCTTTCGCGGAATAATGTCAGGGAAGATCTGTAATGAAAGTAGGGAAGAAAGAGGAAGCGAAACTGTACAAAATATATATCCCACATCCTCTGCAGCTATTGGAGCCGAAAGGGCTAGCAATCTTTCCTATGTGACCTACGGTATACAGATCATGACACCCTCGTGCACTATAAAGTGTATGGACAGGGATGCGGTGCGATTGCTTCCTTAGAAATCGAAGGAAAGACACAAGATGAACTTCAAAGTTGATGTCGAGAAGGACAGAATAAAAAAGAAAAAGATTATGAAGGAAACAAAGTCAACAGAGCTTAGTCGCGTGCTCTAAATTATTATGACTTATGAAAATATGACCTTAGGATCTTAACAATTTCATTAATTCCCAGCCTAACCTTGAGGAGGATCTTAGCAATTATATCCTTCCAACCTAAATGTAGAGCAACAGAAGGGCTTCAAATGTCGTTAGAATGTGCAGAATAGTTACGATTTTTTTCATAAAACTAAGTGAAAAGTAAAATGGTTACCATCTACCCGATCTACCTACGGACCGACGGAGTAACTTATAGAGTCGCGTGCACCGTACTAAAAGTCATATAACTATCTCTTTCACCGTAGTACTTAATGCTGTAAAGTAGGAGTAAAATTTATACGAAAATATTTAGAGAAGAGCAGCTGAAATATGTCGGAGATTGAATATAGTGAGGAAAATAAACGAAGATTCCATGTACTTCCGAACTCTATGCCAACTTTATTATCAAGGAATGACAGAAAACAAAATAAAACTAATATATAAACAAGAGGGTGAGAGGAGAGAACGTCCAGAAGAACAAAAATAACCAACAATATAATAAATTTATATATCTATATAATTCAGTAAGAATCCATGTTGGATATATGTATTATTGAAGTCTAGAACAATGGTAGCGTTATAAACTTTAGGTTGTCTTTGCTTTATCCTTCTGACAAGTTTTTTGACCGGGTTTGTGAGGCAAGGATGATTACTCGCAAAAGACATAGTGTACTTCAGGAAATGAGCGATTATGTCCACACATATAAAGGGTGTCCCATTAAGACGGATCGCAGTTAGCAGTAAATATACATTGAAGCAAAATGCATATTCTTTCAACACTACTTTCAATCATCAATATATTGATTATTAAAAATAGTGTTGAAAGGGCCAGAAAAACTCAATATATATTTTGCTGCAATGTATATTTACTGCTAACTACCATGCGCCTTAATGGAACACCCTTTATATATATATATATATATATATATATATATATATATATATATATATAGTATATTGTTGCATTCCATAAATCTGCTCATTGGAAAATGTAAAGGATGAAGAGATTATAGAAAAGATGGAAGAATTCAAGATTTTAACGAAGGAGAGCAAAGAATTGGGAAATACAAAGGAAAGATACTCGTATCATAGAGCAAATAGGAATATTAATAAAAGAAAAATTAAATCTGGTCGGAAATAAAATAATTTTAAATATGGACATTATAGGATCCAAGAAAATTCTAGAACTAGTGCAGAAAACTATGAGGATCACACCTAATGACAAAAAAAAATAAAGTTACAAATAAAGAAGTGCAACGGACTGACGAACTTTAAACACACTTCCAAAGACAATGGAAAAAATATTCTTTATTTCTCCGGAGGAAAACTTTTCATACGACAGGGCAAACCAAAGCACCAAATCAAAAGCTTCCCCCCAATCTCGCTAATGAAGTTTCTTGTGAAACTCCTCAAAAAGTTCCTAAGCGTAAAGTTAAATAACACCTTGAAAACAGAAAACTTCACAACCCTCAACAACATGGGTTCAGGAGCAAGCGAGGGACGGAAACCGCGCTGTCAATTATAACAGAAGGAAATTATACATTGCTTTCGTCCGCCCCTAAATTCCTTAACCAATAATCCCGGCACATACGAGGAAAATTTTACAAATAAAGAAGGTCCAAATAATACAAACCTGGGCCACTAGATTGAATGCTAACAAAATAAGACAAGATCGACAGATATCAGAGGAACTTTTCCGGAGAACCAGACTAGAACTTACTGACAAAATACTACATAAACGAGCAAGAAACCTGTCGTAAAACATAAAAGATATGTTCACCCAGGAGGAAAAAAAAAATCACTCTACCTTTGGATGGAAACCGTCTAATCCAATATAAGCCACGATTTGACAAAAGCAGAACAAAAGCAATAGGAGACACTAAAATGATTTATAAATTACAGAAGCGAATAAAACTAACCAAACTAACAAAACAGACAACCAGAATGAAATAAACCGAATTCGACAAGCGATGTAACCAAGAACTCAAACCGAAATGAGAAACTTAATGAGGAAAGTAAGAAAGAGACAAATATATATATAGAACTATATATGTACAAATAATGCTTAAGAAAAAAACAATTGCAAAGGTGCAAAAAAAGCACAGAAACAAATAAAAATAACAAAGGATACAAAGGCTAAACAAGCATATGATTCAAAGGTTCAAATTATATAAATATAAGATACTACACACAAGAAAGACAAAATGAACTAAAAACGAGAGGGTTTGCCAGGCCACCTGGGACAAATCAAAGTATTCATTATCATCCTTACCATATCATCCCTATATATCATCTTCTGCTCCCAACCATCTCATCAACACTACATAATACATAATTCTTCTAACACCATATCATATTCTCTCTCACATTTACCTCTTTTTGCTATCAATATTCCTCTGCTCATTAGCTGCCACGGTCGAAAAACGTCTAAGAATAAAGTACGTTTTTGTGAGTATTCTATCTCCCCTCACAGACCTGGTCCAAAAACTTATTAGAAGCAAACCTAAAATACAAGTTAAATTTAAAACCACTGACATTGATGTTGAATTTAACAATATATATATATATATATATATATATATATATATATATATATATATATATATATATATATATGAATGCAATGCAATATCCCGCAGGAAAAAATGAAAAGGTATTTCCAAGTACTTTCGAACATTATCAAGTTCCTTATCAAGGATAACTACAAGAAATAGTATTATATTAGAGGTATATATACGAAAGAAAAATATGAAAGACCGCCTCAAAAACAAGAAATCACCAATGAGGAAGAGGGAAGGGGGAAGGTAAAAAAACACATTAAGGATTACAAGAAGCAGGTAGTAAGGTCAAACTAAGTCGTAGGAAAGGGTAACAGATTTCAAAGAAATGGAGATAGCCTAACGAGGGAGATTATAAGACATGATGAGCAAAAGGGGGAAAAAAATACAAAGTACAAAACAGAGCAGTGATTTCTTGTTTTTGAGGCGGTCTTTCATATTTTTCTCTCGTATATATACCTCTAATATAATATTATTTCTTGTAGTTATCCTTGATAAGGAACTTAATAAAGTTCGAAAGTACTTGGAAACACCTTTTCATATTTTCCTGCGGGATATTGCATTCATTTGCCACCCTCACGTGATACTTTGAGTTTTTGATTTTATATATATATATATATATATATATATATATATATATATATATATATATATATATATATATATATATAAATGTATATATATATATATATATATATATATATATATATATATATATATATATATATATATATATATATATATATATATATATGAATGCAATGTCCCGCAGGAAAAAAAAATAAAAGATGTTTCCAAGTACTTTCGAACTTTATTAAGTTCCTTATCAAGGATAACTACAAGAAATAGTATTATATTAGAGGTATATATACGAGAGAAAAATATGAAAGACCGCCTGAAAAACAAGAAATCGCCAATGAGGAAGACGGAAGAGGGAAGGTAAAGAAACACATTAAGCATTACCAGAAGCAGGTAGTAAAGTCAAACTAAACCGACGGAAAGGGTAAGAGATTCTTGTAATTCTTAATGTGTTTCTTTACCTTCCCTCTTCCGTCTTCCTCATTGG
Source organism: Ceratothoa steindachneri (assembly GCA_963969495.1). NCBI lineage: Eukaryota > Metazoa > Arthropoda > Malacostraca > Isopoda > Cymothoidae > Ceratothoa > Ceratothoa steindachneri. Next base: position 143,495,401 of record OZ018326.1, on the reverse strand, counting down.
CGATTTCTTGTTTTTGAGGCGGTCTTTCATATTTTTCTCTCGTATATATACCTCTAATATAATACTATTTCTTGTAGTTATCCTTGATAAGGAACTTAATAAAGTTCGAAAGTACTTGGAAACACCTTTTCATTTTTCCTGCGGGATATTGCATTCATTTGCCACCCTCACGTGATTTCTTGTGAGTTTTTCATATATATATATATATATATATATATATATATATATATATATATATATATATATATATATATATATATATATATTTCACCAGGACTGAGAGTACATGGAATGCCGAAAAATTCATCTTTATTTATTAGGTATAAACAACGTTTCGAGTTGTCCGCTCATCTTCAAGTTATATGATATAAAATTATAAAGGAATACATAATTTACAATGAATTATAATAGTAAAAATATTGTCTAGAAATTATAATATTAAAAGTGTTGATAAATATCTATGTGGGGAAATAAATATCACGAGTCCAAAGAGACGCTAGTTTATTTACACAGCGTCAACAGTTACGTTCCATATGGTCAGATATTTTACCCTCTCCCCTTTCTGCCTTTGCACCGCTGTCCCAAAGATCCTCGAGGTCCCTCTCAAAGAAGAATTGCAATCAGCAGATTTCGTAGTCCGTTAATATAAACACAAGAGGGTGGGATAGCCTTCAGAATAAAAATCTATGAACAGGCTCACTGTCCCCTCCGATAGTTTATGTATACTTTCGCCAAATAGACGAAATCTCTCCTTCTCCGATGTAAACCATAATGGTGAAGGGTCACAACGTTGACAATTTAGTCCCTAGGAGAAAGGCTTAAAGGTGGTCCCTCGTTTCCCCTTCCCTCGATACCAGGGGATAACTGACGTATTAATAGTTTGATCTGGAGAAATGAAAAGAGGATCGGTGTAGCAATCAGGAGAAGAAGACGAGTTCCAGAAATCAAACCGGGAATCAAGAAGACAGTGGAATCCTGCGGCATTTTTATGCCCGAGGCTGTTCCTTAGGTCACATCAAAGAGTAGACCAGTGGTATAGAGAACCACTCTCATACAAACCTCGTTCAGAGAAACCTCCTATCACTGTTTTCGGAATAAAAACAGAGATATTCCTTACCATTAAGGAATACCAAGGTGAAGTTCCACTCGAGAAAAGATTCACCTCTTGGCCAAGTCTCATTATCGAGAAGCCAGCAAGTGTAGCACAGGGATTGGAATAACTCGTACATCCACAATCCCCCTCGCTTATATCTTCAAGTCAAGCCACATCGCTACGCTCGCTCCCACTTAGGAGTACCTCTGGATAAGCATCAGATGTTTTTTCCCGAATAGCCTCAACTAGCGTCTCCTTCGCCCAAAAAGACTATCAGCTGTTTTTTCCGAGTCAGTCTCACGTCCACGAGAAAAACTTCATTTAAACATAGCTCGAATCATCTGATCTAGGAGGTTCCCGTTCAAGGTCGTCCAACTCCAGAATTCTTCTTAGTTAAAGATAAAAAGAATCCAAACACTTCTCCATCTTCGTTATTTACCATTCCGTGCTAAAGTGAATTTTTGCGTCAACCATCGGAGTAGTAGTAGTAGTAGTAGTAACTTTTATTTAGATCCTTTTATTATAGCATTGGTATATTTAAAGTTTTAATATTTCATTTTTTCTTGTAATTAAAAGTATATTTGGGCCCTAGTTGTTTAAATAAATCCTCGAAATGCCCCAAATGGCAATAGATATATAATATTATGAAGCCTACCTGGTTAAAAAATCAAAAGTAAAAGTAAAGCACTCTCAGAAGAAAGTGGAACAGAGTTATTCATGTACGGAACAAACGTACATACATACTCGGCCATATACACGACATTTATAATTTTTGACAGGTTTGGGGGTATTTAGAAGGACTCAATAATAGTTGATTGCGATGCATCACCTTGATTAGTAACATTAAAATTGGTGACAGGTTTTGGGATATTTAGAACAACTCAATAATAGTTGATTGTGTTATATCTCCTTGATGAGTAAAAAATTTTGCCTAAGCGTTTGAGGAAAATTAAATATAATAAGAGGTTAAGGTCGGTATATAATTTTTTTTCAATTGATTGGGATTAGCCCGTTAATGATGTTAATTAGTTTGTATGGTATTCCAATCAACAGAAAGTGTAGGTGGTAAGGTTAGGTTAGGGTGAAAGTTACTTGTTTCGTGCTTGCATAAGTAACATTAGCGTAAATCCGTGAGTTTTGAACGGACATAGGTAAAATGCCGTCTTTCGAAAGATTTCATCAACAAGGCCAAATTCTTGGAGTGGCAGGCAAAGAACTAATTGCCTACATTCAGAAACAAGAAGATATACAAGAGTAAAGAGAAAAATAAAGATGGAAAAGAAGCCAAAGAAAGAAGAACACAGATGAAAAGAAAAGCAGAAGAATTTTTGACGGACATTAGCAAAATGTCGTCTGTGGAAAGGTTTTACCATCAAGGCCGAATATTTGGACTAGCAGGCCAAGAACTAAAGGCCTACGTCCAGGAAGAAGAAAATATAGAAAAAGAGGAAAAGAGTGAACATGCACAAATGGAAATAAAAGCAGAAGAAAGAAGAATACAAATAGAAATAGAAGTAGAAGAAAGAAGAATACAGGTGGAAAGAAAAATAAAGGAAAGAAGAATACAGATGAAAATAGAAGCAGAAGAAATAAGAATATGGATGAAAAAGAAGCAGAAGAAAGAAGAATACAGATGAAAATAAAAGTAGAAGAAAGAAGAATATAGATGGAATGAGAATCGAAGAAAGAAGAAACAGATGAAAGAGAAGCAGAAGAAAGAAGAATACAGATGGAAACAGAAGAGGCGCAAGCGGAAAGAGAAGAGAGAGAACGAATACTCGCTATGAAAGGGCAATGAGCAAGGATCAAGTGGAAGTCAAGGGCGTTGTATCCCGGCCTGGAGCTACGCAATTACATACGAAGAAACCCCAGAAAAATATTGTGACGCTGGATGAAGAAGGAACCTTGATAGATTTATACCCATGTGAATCTATTCAGGTAGTTTAACACGGTGTGCGTAGAGTCAGATAACGAGTATCCTCTACCTCCATTATCCTTCCCACAGGACGACCCGTCCACTGAATAGATTTTAACCCCTACCTTGGCCCGCTCAGAAATTCCCAATTGTCTGCCCTATTGAAGTAATTCCCCGATGTAATTTCCGAGAAACCAGGGTGCTACAAACAGTTTGTTCATAAGATCAAATTGAAGACTCAAGAAACCATTAGACCTAAGCCTCATCCCCTCCCAATTCATCTTCGATCCGCATTTAAGGCAGAACTAAAGAACCTGCTACAGTTGGGGATTATCGAGCTTTCGTCCTCCGATTATGGCTCGCCGATAGTGAAGGTCCGAAAACCTGACTATACTTTTCGAATGTGCGTGGATTTCAGGAAACTTAACTCGCTTACCGTTTTTGACTCCGAGCCTATTTCCCTAATTGATCAAAGCCTACATCTGTTTGAATACGCCAAATACAGTTCCAAAATAGATTTTTGCAAGGCCTATGGCTAAATCTCGTTAGCTGACGCGTCTAAGAGGCTAACTGCGTTCACAACAGATAAAGGCTTGATGCCATTACCCCGATTGCCATTTGGTTTGATCACGTCGGGGACAAACTTTAATTGGATGATGCGTCGAATTGTGGAGGGTTTGAGCGGCGTTTTGTTCTATTTCGATAATGTATACGTGGCTACACGTGCATGGGAGTGACACGTACACTGGATCCGAGCTTTATTAGATCGGCTCCGTGAGCACGGATTAACTCTCGGATCCTCTAAATGCCACTTCACCTATAAGTCAATCTCGTATCTGGTATCCTAAATAGGTAAAAATCGGTTAAACACTCAACAAGAAAATGTCGAGGCCATTGCTAAGAGGCCATACCACGGAAAAGAAGCAGTTGCGTTCTTCTTAGGTTCTGCGTCATTCTACAGATTTGTTCCCCAATTTGCCGTGATAGACGCGCCTATTAATGATCTCTTAAAGAAATTCCACCTCCGAGCCCGTTAGATGGAATCCAAACGCGATCTCCCAGATTAACTTGTTGAAAGAAAAATTAATTTCAGCCCACATTCTTTGACTATCCAATCCCCAAAAGTAAGTTTGGGATCCGTACTGATGCCTGTGGTGACGGAATCGGTGTGTCCCAGTGCAATATGAAGACGAGGGAACTCTTTTTCCAATAGCTTATGCAAGTCGAAAACTATCGATTCGAGAAAGGGCGTATGCAACTATAGAACAGGAAGCTCTAGCTAAAATTTAGGGAATAAAGAAATCCAAGTTCTATTTAATAGGGCATGAGTTTAACGTGATATCCGACCACCGGCTTCTGTCCACGATTTTCTGGTGGCATGTGAGTATGTACATTTCATACCCTCACACGCTCGTTAGTCCTAAAACCATTTTTTTTGTGTGTGTATATATTAAGGTGTCAAGGGGTTATTTGTGTAAGGAATTAACTGCTTAGTTACAGATTTAAGGTCTGTTTCTTTTTCTTGTTCTTTGTGGTAATTGATCGGGGTTTATTTGTTTAAATTGACTTTGGTGATCCGGACTGCTTGGCCTTATGAGACAAGACAAGGTTCAAGTCCGCCGTTCACCTGTCTATGTACGTTTGCGTGTGTGCGTACAATGTCAATAAGTCTTAGTTTAATAACAGTCGGACTTGGAATTGCATTCCAAGTCATGTGTTTTTTTTGTCGTTTAATTTTTTTTTTACTTGAGTTCTCCCTCTCCCCCCCATTACCTTGTTTACAATGGAGGAACTGTGGGGAACTGAATATCACGAGGACAAACAGACGCTAGTTTTTTTTACACAGCGTCAACAGTTACGTTCCATATGGACAGATACTTTACCCTCCTCCCCTCCTCTTTGCCCCGATGTTCCAAAGATCCTCGAGGGCCCTCGCAAAGAAGGATTGTAATCAATAGATTTCGTAGGGAGCCACTTGGATCCCTTTGGATTACTTCTATTTGTAAAAGACGATATCACACATGTATCAAGAAAGACCTTGTAATAAATCAATCTTTTGGTACTTTGCACATGAATTATTCATTTGTTTGGTAACTACTCCATATCAATGCTTATGTTTCCAGCGGGTCCTAGCTTTAAACACTAACCTTCTTTTCTTTTCTATCTTAATCATCCATCTAAGCCTTTAATTTTAATAGGAATATAGATTTACCTTTAAAAATACTTATTGTCTACCTTTGCTACAACTATCAAAAATTGGACAATCGACTTTTGAACAAATTATTATAAACTGGGCTAAAATTATCACCTTCTCAAAATATTTACATCAATATGCTCCTAGAAATTTGCGATTGTTTACCATTGAGCATTAAAGATTTCATAATTAGAGTTACGATCAAAATCTCTGCCCCTCCCCCTTTGAATCCCATTGATTTGGTAAAAAATATATACACTATCACTTTCTTAGAAGAAATGAACAAAATAGATAACTTTTAGTATATTTTTACTAAAAATTCCCGAATGATTATATGTCAACTAAACTCCATATAGCAATTTATCAATTTCCAATTAATCAAAATTGTTTATACTCTTTTAAACAGAGTATGTGATACTTGGTACAACATCTTAAAGTAATTTACTACTATGAGGGAATTCCACGAGGAATATCGTGTCCAGAACGGAACCTCCATGCACTGTAGATGGCTCGGTTAGGCTTAAATTGGTAAGCTTAACTCCCCCCCGCCTTCAACAAGTGGTTTCCTCGAACCGCGTGCACCACGATTCACCTTTACGCGGGCTAGAATAGCCTCGGCAAGAAGATTCGAGGCCATTCGAGAGTAGAGCTGTTTCTCTCTACCCCCCCCCCCTTCCCCCTGAAGAGAGCCTCGGACATAAATAGTGCTGGACTCCCATGAGGAGAGACAGAGTTGAGAAGTCTCGCCCGGCCCCTAAGAAAATTCCCCTAGTTCCAAGTCAGGTGCTAACAACAAAGCAAAGTGACAGCGGAACTATTTTTGTGTATTGGAATTAGCCCCAGCCAGTGAGGTAATTCCATTTAACGATTGCTACCGAGTGATTTTTCCGACTTCACTCATCAACTCCTGTCGAAGCCATCCTCGTTCGTACCTCGTTTTCGGGTGGCCGAAATACTCTCCTCTGGACCGGACGTTAACGCCCCCCCCCCTCCTCTTTTTTTTGGAGAACCGTCATCACTTTAACATCCCGCTCAAGAGCTTCGAGCGGCCTCGTCTCACGTGCAGAAGACATCCGTGAAGCCTTCCTTTGAAGTCTCACCCGGAATCTTCTGTAAGCCAATCCCTCTCCCCCTCCAGTAACCCATTTGAGTTAATTCCCCCATTTGAATTATCTCCTCCCGTAACACCTTAAGTTTTAACTTCATAGTCTGATTCATAACTACAATTCCCCCTCCCCTTCTTTCATCTGATGTAATTTTCCCCTTTTATTTTATGATGTAATTTTTTGCCAATCATTTCTCTCATTATTTTTATGTAAATAAAATTATATTTTGTACATGCCTCTTTAAATAACCTTGAGCTTTGCCATCGTCCATAATATACCTGACCTCGTTGCACTCTTATCTAGTTGTTTCGCCCGTCAAAACTCGTGGCGTTCCGTCCCATGTGGGTGCGCCTTGAAGTTATCAGTCCCTCCCCCCATAGATATAATATGGCATTGATATAATATAATGTCATACCAAGACAACTACATACGTCAGTTTAAGCCATTTAGAAACTTTTAGGAGCAATCGTTTGACATTTTTCCATTCCTCGTAGACATCGCTTTCTAATTCGGTTAAGTTACTGGACTTGCACATATAAATAGCATTTTACAAATAAAACCGTATATTTTCAATGTGATTTTGGGTAGGTGACTGCAATAGATATTCAAAAACGTTCCATGCCGTCAAATATAGCAACTTTTTTATGAATGATTAGGATCGTTATCCTGCTGCAGTATCCAATTGCTTCCGTACTTTAATCCCTTCACCAAAGGAGTAAAGAGTTTTGCTAGTATTTCATGGTACTCTAGCGTATTTATCATTTCATCTACAAGAGGAAGATTTCCATTTCTTGATGCAGCAAAACAGTACTAGATCACGATGAATCAACCGACGTTATTCACTGAATGAGTGATAATTTCTTACCACGATTCTTCAGTCCTCAAATACATCGCTGATCCATTGCCCCCAAAACATCATTTTGACGGTCCAGAGAAACTTCACCCTGAGTTCACTGTATATATTGTCTTCATGGTCCATGGAGTACCGTACTTGATTTTACTTGTACTTTACGGTCAGCATTGGAGTGCATCTCGACATTCTTGCATAGAGCTCTTCACGAGGTAGCATACGCCGTAACGTAGCAAGCAAAGCCCTCCTTGCCAGCTACTGAAAGATCATACTCAATCTTTGTGGTGGCCAGGCAATGATTTTTGTCCACCTTTCTCTTCATGAAGCGTATGGCAGCTTGGCAATGGTGTTTTAGATGGTGTGAGGGTATGGAACGTACATACTCACATGCCGCCAGACAATCGTGAGAACTAAAGAAATTTGTCATTTGAGTTGACCTTCGTCTCCTCTCTCTCTCTCCCCACCGTTCCCCAAACTGGAGACAGGAAGTCAGACGAAAGAACACCTATCCCTTAAAGAAGCTTAAATCTTATTTGCCTTCTTTATGATAGCATGGAGATTGTCTGGAAGGCGCTGCGATAAGCGAATTGTCATGAATATGATCTCTCTCTCTCGATTTCCCACAATCCGCGATATAAATAACCTCGCCGTTTATCTCTCTAGCAGCAGTGTCCCAAATCTACTCGCGTAATCCTCACGTTGAACGAGAGTCTTGCCGTAACGTATCGACTACCAACGCGCCTTCAAGTCAACCTGGTCGCTGTCTCAAATTGTTCCTGGAAGTAAATCCCGCCCCGCAGAGTCTGTGACTAGAAGAGTAAGCTCTGTTGCTCAACGTAACTTCAGTAAGAAAAGGAACATCCAAATAGTTACTGAAAGTTACTATTTGTTAGTGTCACATCCAGTTAGAAGTGAACTAACTGCAACTGCAGCCAGCAGCCCCGAACCCGTCGTCTTATAACCCCCTCTCCTCGAGAACTCGTGTTAACACCACCCGAACCACCCCATCTGTACCCGAGTAGTCGTCTCTCCAATCCGTCAATTAATATTAATCTGTAAACCCAGTGTCCCTCTATTCTTAAATTACCTATTTAATTAACCGTGATTGATACTCCCATTGAGTCATTATAAATCTAGACGTTTAACGTCAGTGTTTAATATTTAATCCTTAATTTTGCCTGTTAACTATTGCTAATTATTACATTTGTGTAAACTAAAGTTTATTCTGAGTACGTGTGTTTATTTGTGGCTCCTCCCTTTTGACGTACCCTTGGCAAGACTTTAATTAAGCATCCCTTCAGCTAATTCATTCAACCTGTATTTTTCACTCTTAGAATTCAACAATCACAAACCTCGTCCCAGTAACAAGTAGGACTTTTATAGTAAGAATCCTGGCTACAGCACAACACGCCTCTAACCAGCTTTCGCACGTTCAGTAGGAATTAAAGCCTACCTATATATATATATATATATATATATATATATATATATATATATATATATATATATATATATATATATATATATATATATATATTAATATATATATATGATCGTAAGATTGAGTCATATGGTCAATACCACCGACTAAAACAAAAGCGGTGTGTCCAGATCAAGGACTAGAATAATTATTGGACCAGAATATGGGCATTTCTACGAGATATATAAAAGTGGTGTCAGTTTTAAGGGTTTAAATTTTTGAGTAAGCGAACTCACAAAGCCTAAAACTTGCCAACGTCCAAGGAAGCCCAAATAACTAACGCAAATTTTAATAATTAAGGTTTATTCCCGGGAGGAATATAAATAATAACCATTAATAACCCTTTCGAGATAGCAAAAACAAAGCTAGGAAAATATTCGTTATTTTGGGGTTAATTATTAGATTGTATCGGTTAGGAACAATCGCAGCTTCTAATTCTCTTACCAGGTACGTAAGTTCTTTCGTGAGTCACCAGTTGCATCAGCAAGAGTAGCAATGGCTTCACAATCGTTCGAAGTTTTCGTCAAGCAAGGACAAGCTCCCAGTCTCACAGGACAAGAACTAAAAGAATTCGTCCAAAGCGAACAGCGAGAGAAAAGAGCACGTGAAATGGAATAAAGAAAAGACGAATTGGAAGAAAGGAAAAGAAAAGAAGAATTAGAATTGGAAGAAAGGAGAAAAAAAGAAGTGTTAGAAATGGAAGAAAGGAGAAGAAGAGAGGAGTTAGAATTTGAAGAAAGAGAAAGGATTCGAAAACATGAAATGGAATTAAGCAGAGACCAAGTTGAAGTCAGTTCTGTTGGATCCCGTGATCATCAACCCCAGGCCCCCGCTATGAAACTTCCCCAATATAAAGAAGAAGAAGATTTGTGCTCATACTTGACACATTTTGATAAAATCTTTGAAGTAAACGGATGGGCCCTAAAGGCCGAAGGAGTCAGTAGATTGCTCTCATTGCTCAGTCCACGCTTAAGAGAGATTTTCATCTCGTTTCCACACCAAGCTGCAATAGACTATAGCACCTTGAAGGCCGAATTGCTATCCGCCTTTAACCTGAACCCTCAGTTCTACCGCGTTAAGTTTAGATCGGCTAAAATTCAGCCCGGTCAAACTTACCAATATTTTGGATATATCCTGAAGCGAAACCGCCAGTTCTGGCTAGAATCCTCCAAAGTCAAATCGGAGTATGAGGCCCTGATTGACTTTATGTTAAAAGACCGGCTATTGTCCACCCTTCTCAGGAGATCCGAGCATTCTTGCAAGACCGCTGAGCATCTACCTTTCACGAATGCCTCGAGGAAGCTGATCTCCATGCCACAAATCATCGCCTATACCCACAGGATACCCGGAAGAATATTTCCCCGTCCCCGAAGAATAAAATTAGTCAATGGAAGTCCCAACAAAGAAAACCCCCTCCATTGGAAAAGACCACAGCCGCGTTCAGGCCAAAGAATAAGCCTTTTGTAGCCCACGAAGACAGAAAACCCCCAGTCTTTAATACTTCCTACAATAACAAGCACCAGAATAAGCAGGTTATATGCTACTCCTGCGGTTCCCCCGGCCATTATAAGTCTCAATATGTACACAATTCCAGCCTACGTACCCCCCAGAGCCAATAAGTCCACCAAGTAACTGCTACTCTTCCTCCGGATCAGCCGGCCGCGCTTACGTCATGCCCCTCATCTCCATCCCCACAGGAATTTCAAGTGAACTTCCTGTTCAACAAGAGTAACCCTGGAGGACTAAATTTCGAAACCGGCTCGATCAATGGCTGTAAAGTGTCCACCCTCGTCAGAGACACAGGGTGCACATGCATAGTGGTGTCGGACAAATTGCTTCCCCCTGTCGCCCCCCAACATAAGAAGTACTCAATTGTACACGACTTCCTGGGTCGAGAAAATAGATTCCTGGTAATTCGCTGCCATGTACAGTGTAAATATTTCACTGGTTGGGCCGACGTAGTGGCAGCCCACATCGAATTTTTCTTGGTACTCATTGGCCAGAGCGCACTACTCTCCCCGAGTGAAGTGACTCAAGCTGTCGTCACTCGAGCGCAATCTTACCGTGAGGCCTCTGCTCCAAAACGCCTTTTCACCCCAGAGGCTCCTTTAGAGGTTCTAACGAGTAATGCACAATTCCTCAGAGCTCAGCAAAGCTGCCCTTTACTTCAATCCCTTTGGGAAAAGGCTCGAAAGAACGAAAAGGAGATCGTTCGAGGCAACCGACCCATAAGGTACATCATTAACGACTCCCTTCTATTACGCACCTCCCGGGATGAGTCTGACCCACCTTCCAAGGTTATGTGTATTCCGCTCACACATGTAGACCAAATCCTGCGAGTAGCACATGAAAGTCCCATGGCCGGTCATTTCGGTCATAACAAGACTTCTCAGCGAGTATTTAGATACTTTTATGGCCCGGTGCAGCCAAAGATATTGCAGAATTCTGCAAAACGTGCGACTTGTGCCAGAAAACCACTACAAAAGGTCGAATAGCCCTAGCTCCCCTGCAAAGAACCCCAGTCATTTCGGAGCCCTTCTCGAGAGTCGCCATCGACCTCATCGGAACAATTCACCCCCCTTCCGCCGAAGGTCATACGCATGTACTAACATTGATAGACTGCGCTACCCGATTCCCAGACGCTGTCGCTCTCAAAAGGATCAATAGTATCTCTTTCTCTGAAGCCCTTATTTCTATTTTTTCTAGAGTGGGATTGCCCACAGAAATATTGTCAGATAGAGGCCGTCAGTTTATCCCTGAGCTCATGGAACACGTGAACACCCTGCTCCAAATCAAACCTATTTTTACCACCCCCTTCCATCCGAGCGCGAACGGCATGTGCGAAAAGTTCAATGCGACCTTGAAAAGCGTCCTCAAGAACCTTTGCATGGAACAACCCCAAGAATGGCACTGATATTTGCCAGTTGCGTTATTCGCATGCCGCGAAATTCCCCATAGGACCATCGGATTTTCCCCATTTGAGCTCCTGTACGGGAGAAACATGCGGGGGCCCATCAGTATTTTGAAGGAGTTATGGACAAATTCCCGTTTGTGTCCAGAATTAAGGAACACTCATTCCTTCGTCCTCGAACTAAGGGAAAAATTAAAAAGAAGTTCTGACATAACAGTCAGAAATTCCGAAATTAATATGGAAAAGTATCGGACATACTTTGATCCAAAGGCCAAACACAGATAACTGAAGCCTGGAGATGAAGTTCTACTTTTACTCCCCTCGGATTCCCATAAACTTCTCTCCCAAACGGAAGGCCCCTACCCCGTTCAGAAAACCCACGGATCTGTCGATTACGTTATACAGACACCCGCAGGTGATAAGTTATATCACATAAACATGCAAAAAAAGTATCATAGACGGGCCTGTATAAACAATATAGTCGCCTCCGACGAAGAAAGGGTAATTGATGCCGTCCACCAAAACAACCCCCTAAATATTGTTAATTCAATTTGCGTAGAGTCAAGCGAAGATTGTCCCCTCCCTGTCCTCCCGTCCAAGCTGCCCCACATAAAAGAACCTTTCCCCGAGTTGGATGTAAACTCCGACCTCACCCCTGCCCAAAGGAACCAAATGATGGCGCTTATGGAAGAATTTAGTAACGTCATTTCTGAGTCCCCAGGATGCTCGACTCAGTTCGAACATGATATCGCCCTCAGTACGCGAGAGCCTGTGCGATGTAATCTCTATCCCGTACCGGTGCACCTGAGAGACGCTTTGAATGAGGAAGTCGACAATCTTTTGCAATTAGGGATTATTGAGCCATCTACGTCCGACTACTGTTCCCCAATAGTCATGGTCCGCAAGCATGACCAGTCCTTTAGGATGAGCGTCGATTTTCGGAAGTTAAAAACCGTCACCGTGTTCGACGCCGAGCCTCTCCCCCTAATCGACCAAAATTTACATCTCTTCGAAGGAGCCGCCTACATCACTGAGATAGACCTTTTTAAGGCCTATTATCAGATGCTCCTAAAGGCATCAGCGAGGAAACTAACAGCCTTTTCTACAGACAAAGGTTTAATGGAATTCACTCGTCTTCCTTTCGGCCTAGTCACTGCCTGCAGTGGTTACAACCGCATAATGCGCCGTGTAATAGACGGTTTAAAAACGTTTCTTTTTATTTTGATAACGTGTATGTGGCTACACGTTCATGGAACGGCCATATCTTGTCCCTCCGCCCGCTTTTAGAACGCTTAAAGCATCATAGCTTAACTATTGAACGCTCAAAATGCCATTTTTCTTATAAATCCATAGAATACCTTGGATTTAAAATAGGCGAAAGTCATCTGGCCCAGAGAAAGAGAAGGTAAAGGCTATTGTAAATATACCCTTTACCGCGCACCATTAAGCAATTACGGTCATTCCTCGGTACTGCGTCATTTTACCGCCGCTTCGTACCCCAATTTGCTTCTGTAGCAGCTCGTCTAAACGATCTGCTAAAAAAAAAACTCCCGGACCCCCTCCAGTGGAACCCCAACGCCGAAGTGCACTTTGAAGAACTCAAAGAGAAGCTAGTCTCTGCCCCAATCTTAAAATTGCTGAACCGACACAAGAAATTTGGCGTAAGGACAGATGCCTCCCAGCTAGGTATTGGCTGCGTATTACTCCAATACGACGAGGACCAAGAACCCGCTCCTATAAGCTATGCGAGTCGACGACTGACGGCTCGCGAAAGGGCATACGCTACGGTAGAATTAGGAGCTCTAGCGATTGTTTTGGGGATTACAAAATTTAGGATGTATCTGATAGGTTGTCCTTCCTCATAGAGACTGATCATAGACCGTTAGCCTACTTAAAAACTTGTAAAAACCGAAACCGCAGGCTAATGCGCTGGTCATTATTGCTAGCAGAGTACCGTCATGAAATCAGGTATCTAAAAAGGTCTGACAATGTACTCGCAGATAGCCTTTCGAGAAACCGAATTTTAGATAGCGATTAATCGTCAATTATTTATTTTTTCTTGTGTGTATCTCTTTGTATAAATAATTATTTCTTGCCTGTATTCTGCATGTGTTTTGTTTTGTGTATGTAAATTAGAGAAACTAACGTTTTAGTAGTATTTTGTAGCCATTAGATACTAAGGTAAATTCCTAACAGTTTTGATAAAATTACCGACTCAATTGTTCGAGTCGAGAAAGATAATGACAAATTCCCCCAGTGAAGTTAATTTTCACATTATTCCTTATTTCATGGAAGAATAATGTTCCTCGAAATAGGTAGGCGTGTGAGGGTATGGAACGTACATACTCACATGTCGCCAGACAATCGTGGGAACGAAAGAAATTTGTCGTTTGAGTTGACCTTTGTCTCCTCTCTCCCTCCCCCCCACCCTTCCTCCAACTGGCGACAGGAAGTCGGACGAAAGAACACCTATCTCTTAAAGAAGCTTAAATCTTATTTGCCGTCTTTATGATAGCATGGAGATTGACCGGAAGGCGCTGCGATAAGCGAATTGTCGTGAATGGGATCTCTCTCTCGATTTCCCACAATCCGCGATATAAATAACCTCGCCGTTTACCCAACTAGAAGCTGTGTCCCAAATCTACTTGCATAATCCTCACGTTGAACGAGAGTGGTTCCCGTAACGTATTGACTGCCTAGGTGCCGTCGAGTCAACCTAGTCGCTGTCTCAAATGGTTCCTGGAAGTAAATCCCGCCCTGCAGAATCTGTGACTAGAAGAGTACGCTCTGTGGCTCAACGTAACTTCAGTAAGAAAAGGAACATCCAAATAGTTACTGGAAGTTACTATTTGTTAGTGTCACATCCAGTTAGGAGTGAACTAACCGGAACTGCAGCCAGCAGCCCTGCACCCGTCGTCTTATCTCCCCTCTCCCCGAGAACTCGTCCTAACGCCACCCGAACCGCCCCGTCTGGACCCGAGTAGTCGTCTCTCCAATCCATCAATTAATGGTAATCTGTAAACCCAGTGTCCCTCTACTCTTAAATTACATAATTAATTAACCGTGATGGATACTCCCATTGAGTCATTATAAATCTAGACGCTTAACGTCAGTGTTTAATATTTAATCCTTAATTTTGCCTGTTAACTATTGCTAATTATTATATTTGTGTAAACTAAAGTTTATTCTGAGTACGTGTGTTTATTTGTGGCTCCTCCCTTTTGACGTACCCTTGGCAAGACTTTAATTAAGCATCCATTCGGCTAATTCATTCGACCTGTATTTTGCACTCTTAGAATTCAACAATCACAAACCTCCCTCCAGTAACAAGTGGGACTTTTATAGTAAGAATCCTGGCTACGGCACAACACGCCTCTAACCAGCTTTCGCACGTTCAGTAGGAATTAAAACCTACCTATATATATATATATATATATATATATATATATATATATATATATATATATATATATATATATATATATATATCTGATCGTAGGATTGAGTCATAGGGTCAATACCACCTACAAAAACAAAAGCGGTGTGTCCAGATCAAGGACTAGAATAATTATTGGACCAGACTATGAGCAATTCTACGACAGAAGTATTCAGCTTATATGCTATTTACATGTATCCATTTACTTGCTTATGTAAGCAAATTATGTCTTGTCACTTCATCGACGTGTTTGTACGAATGACAAGTACTGAATACACGTATGGAAAGCATATGGCCTCAGGTAAACTGGCCAGATACCTGTTGACCATGGACACTATGACATCACTCTTTATTCAGTAGCTGGAAAATTGAGCGATTTCTTAAGGGGCGCGAATAAGTCAGTTCGCCAAAATTTAAGGAAAGTTTTATACAGATTTAGTTGAAATATACACTACCGGACATAAAAAGAGAATGATTTTCCTTTATTAATTTATTTTACAAGAAATGATGAGTAGCTAAATAAAATTTCTGTGGTGCATAAAGGCCTGCATTTAATATATTTTAAGAAACTTTCATATGATGCAATCCTGTATTCAGGAAATTATACTAAATAAACTATCAAAAGAAAATATTACACGTGAAAAATAAGAACGATTATTTCAGAAACAATGTAGAAGTTTCTTGAACACATCTGGTAACATTTTGTTCGCTAGGTAAAAATTGTACAGCCGCCATTGTTTTCCTATTCACTCTGTAGAGAAGCCACCACAAGGGAGGGTGACTCATGAGCTCCGTCAGTATTATCTTCTGCTTGGATACTTCAGAGATGACTCTTTCTTCGACTTCAAAAGACGTAGAAATATTTATACGTGCGATTTTGAGCGTTCTAAACTTATGCAATGATAACAAAACTATAAACCTTTTCATAAAGTCGGTTGAACCCATATAACCACCTTCCGAAAAGGCAGAGTTACTATCTGCTTCTCTATGAAGGATCCTTTCGAGACTGCAGTAGGAGTTTCTTGAAATATAAGAACGATAGTGGCAAAGAAGTGAGCCTTTCACAGTGAGCCTTTGCCGCAATACATCTGGTTTTAACGCTAGCTCTCCAGCAACTAAACCATTTACCAGTAAAAAGAACAAGTAGGTGAGATTCGCATATGCTGAAGTTCTTGGTATTTCTTGATAATACGATTTTATCACATGAAATCTTTATAAAATATATTAAATCCATGCCTTTGTGTAGCAATAAAATTTCATTTACCTAATCATCTTATTTTAAATATATTTTAACAAAGGAATATTGTTCACCTAAATTGGTCACTAGTGTAATCAAACTACATTTTATATTAATAAACTACTCAATTTCCTCTTTCGAGTTCAAGTTATCTATGAATATGATATTTCACATATTTCCTATCAGTTCATTTGATTGATGTCTTCTGAAATATTTTTATTGCAATTTTATACTGTAGGCCTACTTCTCTTGTTATATCGGGATATAACATACGATTATTAAATCTCTTCACGCCTTCAAACTCATTGCAATCTTGACTTCAATTAAAATGATAGACGTCTCATATATATTCAATTAGATTCTTAGAGTCCTATAATCTCCTTTCCCTTTTCATCGATGTCCCCCTCACTTAGTTGCAGAAATGAATTGGAATCAGCTTCTTTACATACCGTTTTTTACTTTGCACTGATTGTCGTAGAATGCCCTCCTTTTGTTCTAAGAGTGCTAATATTGATATCTTAAAGAAGAGAGCCGTTAGAAACACGTAAGGATATAGGAAAACGCACAATAATTCCTCAAATAAATTTATATTTAAACTTCAACAATTAAATAAACAAAATTTTAACATTAACTACAGCAATACTCCGAATATTATCATACACAAGAATTAATTCAATTAGTTTGACCCCTTAAAATTGGTTGATTTCGCTACACACAGCAATATATAACATTTAGGCTTACGGAGTCTACTGAAGTTTAAATGCCTCAGAAATGTTATTGTCTCACGACGCGTGCCGCCTAGCCAGATGTAGGTGGGCTGGATCACGAGGTCCTTTTGGCGAGGGTAGCAGCTGGGGAGTCCACACGGTATTCAGGCAGGGGGTTCTTCAAGGACGAGAACAATTCGGTGCTTTAGCACCAAAGTAGGCGTGGTCTCTCTGGTGAGAGGAAGTAGAACTTGGTTCATAAACAAAGTTAACTTGGAGTTAGGTGTGACCACCGAGTAACGAGCTCGAGGGGGAGATTTTCTCCTTCGTTAATTAATTCCTCATGGGCGAGGACTGAACTCGGGGAGAGTCTTCTTCAAGGGCTAGGATCGATGAGGAGGGGTTTCTCTGACGAGAATAAGTTAAACTTGAATAATTAACTTAAAGGTCGGTCTGGTAACCAGAACCTAGCTTGAGGATAACCTTCTTCTTAGTTCCAGTCTTCCTTAAGGGCGAGTATAACGGAATGCGGGTTCTCTGACGAGAATAAGTTGAACTTGGTTCCTCACCCAAGTTAACTTATGAGTTTGGTTTGGCCACCGAGTAACGGGCTCGAGGGGCCGCCTTTTCCTTCTTCTTTCCTTAATTCCTCAAGGACGAGGAATACCCCTGGTGTTTAAGATGCACCAGGATATGAGGAGTCTCTCTGACGAGAGTAAGTAGAACTTAACAAAGTTAACTTAGCATTCGGTTTGATAACCAAGGACTAGCTCGAGGATGAGCTGCTTCTTAGCTTCTTAAGGTAGGTAGCCCTGCCTCACTTGCAGGGTACTTCTTGGTCTGGCGAGCCAAGTAATCTACCTGTCCAGTCTCGGTAGCCCGAGGTCCTAATCTGGGGACTTCGTCACCTTGAGACTCAAGTATTCTACCGCGATTTTCCTCATTGTTCCTTATTTATACGTCGTAGCCCCACTGGGGAAGTGGTAAGAGGGAGGGGAGGCTTGAGGACGGGCCCAGGAGGGTTCTTATGCCAAACAGTTTTTCTCACTAAGTCTTACATCAGCTCCTCGTTAGCCTTCGAGCTTGGGAGAGACAAGTCTCCAATTTCAAACTTGACATGAAATTGAATCTCACTCTCCTGGGGGAGATCTTGCATTTTAATCTTTAGGTCTTTCATAACGATGAGTGGTGCGGCGATGTGGTTACGCGCTTGACCCCACGGTGCCTGGGGCCAGATGTCTTTGCGGTAATCGCCTCGTGACTCCACCGCGAGAGAACGGGGGAGTGACGATTTCCCTACACTGATATACAAACTGGCATTAAATGAGCGCTATCATTGACAAACTAAATCACCCTCTTATTTATTTAATTAATGAAATAATGTTTCTCTACATGATAAGTTACCATTTGGAAATTTATTGGTTTAGTTATAGATAATAGTCTCATAAGAAATGTCTTTCATTTTCTTCGAAAGAATATAAATGAAAATTTTCCATCTTACGACGAGTGGTCAATAAGTTATGCAATTCGGAAATAAGAGAACGAGATATGAGGAAAAGTGTTTTATTATTTTTCAATATAACTACCCTCGACTTCAATATACTTACGGCACTTGTCCCTGAGGCTTTGAATTTCCGACAACCAGAAATCTCCCGACTGCTGTTGAATCCACTCCTGGACGGCGATCTGGACATCTTCATCGTCCCCAAACCGGCATCCACGCAGTGCAACCTTAAGCTGGCGGAATAAAAAGTAGTCGCTAGGGGCCAGATCTGGAGTGTGGGTGGGATGGTTGAGTTCCTCGAATCTGCACTCGCGCTGGGCAGCTTGTTCAACTCTGGCCTTGTGGACAGGGGCATTTTCGTGGAGGAGCCGGACACCGCGTGTCAACTTGCCGCGACGCTTCTGACGGATGCACTTCCTCAACCCAGCCAGTGCCCCGACGTAATATTGGCCTTTGATTGTCCTTCCGTGAGGCGCATAGTCCACCATCAATACTCCCTCAGAATCCCAGAAGATGGTGGCCATGTTCTTCTCGGCTGAGAATTGGATCCGAAACTTGATGGGGGTCGGAGAGCCCCTGTGCTTCCAGACCATGCTTTCGAGCTCGGTCCCGGGATCCCAGTGATGGACCCACGTTTCATCACCTGTCACTATGCGTGACTCGAATCCCGCCGGTTCTTGGTTGAATAGGAACAGCAGCTCCTCCGAACTTTGACGACGTTGAAGTCGATCATTGGGCGTGAGGTTTCTAAGGACCTAACGGTCAGAGACCTTGGTCATGGTCAAATTGTCGTGGATGATGTTTTTAACACTTCCATGTGATATTCCAAGTTCTCGCTCGATTTCTTCGACCTTCACCCGTCGACTTTCGAGGATCATCCTTTCCACACGGGCCACATTGTCCTCGTTGGTCACCTCTGACGGGCGTTTTGGACGGATATCATCTTCAAGGGACTCACGACCATGGCGGAACTCCTTATTCCAGCGAGAAATGGTTGAATAGGAAGGGGCGGTGTCGGTGTACACTGCAACCATGCGTCAATGGATCTCTTTTGCATTCTTACCATACTTGGTCAAATATTTGATCCCTGGGTGGTGCTCAAACTTCTCCATTGTTGAAAAATTTGTGACTGACGATCTGCGATCAACTACTGCTTCTTAAATAAACCAGGCAGGAGGGTGCGGCTGCAGGTCCTGACTTGTCATAACTTGTCCTAACACCCCCACAAACAGTTATCCCCCTTCCTCTGTTTTTCCCTACTGATTCAACTTAATGACCGCCACTCGTAGCACGACAAATGTGCCACCATGTTTTTCTTTAAGCATATGCTCGGAGAGATATATTTAGATATTCCCAGCATTCCTGGTAAAAGTTTGACCAGGAGCCATCCTATATAAATTTCAAGATATGGGCGGGGTAAATTCTCCTCGTACCCTTTAAATCAGTTACAACATTATCCAGCATTAAGATATGCGCTCAAATTTGATCGAATGGCGGTTTGAAATTCCTAATTACCTTTCCGTTTTATATTATTAACTCCTATAATCCTTCTTAATTTTGGATCAAAGAATGTTTTCCATTTAAACTAATTTGCGTTCAAATAATATAAGTATATGTGCAAAATTTCAATAATCAAAATCAGTTACAAAAATAATTTGTAGGATTTTGTCCACGAGAGTCAAAAACTTTCTACATAAAGCAGAAATTTATTAGTTGACCTCATATATTCAATTAATGTGATATAATGACCTTAATGAGCACTATTTATAGGCTTCATACTTCTCAATGACATATCGTCGATTCGAACAAACGTGACCACAAAACAGACAAATATTTTCCGCAAATATAAAAAAAATATTTGAAACAACTGCAGATAGAAAATAAATTAAAAATAACGAGACATTCGAAGGACCTATATCTCCTCTGTATTTCTTTCCAAAGGCAAGAGATATGAAACAATCTTTAAATGCCATGTTATCATCGAGTTAATATGAGCAAAAGTCAGATGATACCATTGCAGTAATAAAGATTTAGTTGTTGGAAGAAAAGCTTCATATATATTAGTAATATATCAGGGAAAACTTTGCGCATTTACATTGCCAAATTTGTCCAGTTTCATTATAGGTAAAGTCAGAGAACAATTTATTTCAACGATGCCAAGTTCTCAGCTGGAATAAGGTTCTTTTGGAATTGCCATTGAATGCATCCATCTCAATTATGAGCAAAAAATCTTTTACTGTAAGATAAAGGATCAGCCAAAATTGTAAATGACCCAGTTTAGAAAGTTTGGGTGGCGTTTAATGGCAGAGTTCAAATTGCTTTGATATCGTAAACTTCACCATAACAGATGCGTCTGTATCCCTCATCGCTGGTGATACATTTTTGGTTTATACTGTGTCTTTGACCACATTATATGATTATTGGTACTATTTTTGGATAATATGAAGTTCTTTCTTCTAAAAATACCTAACTAATAATCCATTAGCAAACTACGTTAATAGGAAGCTGCCCTCCCCTAGTGTTTTAATATAAATAAAAAAATCAAAATCAAATGATAAAACGATATTCAAATTACTTTTTGTTGAGAAAGAAAATATGAGCGAATATATTTCGAAATATAAACACTTCTGAAGAAACGGTCGCACAACAAGAATTCTTAAAGATAAGAAATTCAACCAGTCCCACAAACATCCTCGTATCATCTTGATATTCGCTTTATTTTATCCCAATGCGATTCTATGGGTAGGTGTAAAAATCAGTATACAGAGTCACAGAACTGAATGAATGGCTCAGTGACCTCTGCTTGAAGCCAAGTCCTTGTATATTAATTAGTATATGCCCTCCACTCATAGCTGTGTATTATTCATCACGGTCGCCATACTAATTTTTATAGGCAGAAGTGTTCCAGCATCAGTTTGATCCAATATTTCCTTGTTTCCTCTATATGGCGAAGTGTTGGTAACGACCATTCCAAACACCCACATTGGAGTGTAAGGTCATCTGCACGGATGATGCTTCGGTTTATGAGGAAAATATGATTCTTCGGTAGGTAAAACTGTTCCTGGACTATTAATGAACATTGGGTTAACCTGAAGATATCTACTGCAGACTCACCGGTTAAAAACTGTACTGGTCGTCTATGCTCTTCTCAGAAGTGTGAAAAGCACGATTTATAAATAAGCACAAGTGTTTTTCTACCATCACGCTGCAGTGGCATAGCCTGAAAATATCTACTACACCTGCACACTTCGCATAAATAAAGTGTAGCAGTCGGTAGGTTCACTCCAGATATATATTACATGAACCCAGGAAAGAAAACGTTAATCTAGAGTTAGGTAAAACGATCTAGTCCTTATAAACACAGTAGATTTATACTTGACATAATCATTAGTCTTGCATTTCCAAGCCGAGCCATCTTCAGACTTGAGATATCTGTTCCTGTTCATTTTATCATCACAAAAGAACATTTATTTTCCTTTTTAAGCATTCTGCGTTGTTTAAGCTAACAAGAGCACCAGAGAACGTGATACTTTCAAGACTATCATTGATAAGTGAGGATTCTCTCTCAGTAATTTATTCTCTTAAATAATGCAAATTGCTCAAAAGTGAAGAGAAATGTCCGTATTGTCATAATTCCATGTGATATATAATAGATGTAGTTAATAGCCCGAGGTAAGGGAAACTGTTATCACAACCTGGTAATTAAGCTATTTGGAATAAATTACGTAAACCAATTAAAAGCCTAAGAAAAAAAATGGGATTTTTAGAAATGGAGAAAATAGGAATCAAAATTGTAACCGGTTTATGAAAGGAAAAAGGAGTTGGATTCAAATCTTTGCCTTTAAACGCTCTCCATTATTAGCACCACCACGCTCATCGATGCAGCAACCATATTAAACCACAAAGAAAGGTTCATTTAAGAAGCCTTTTGAATAGCGAAGTGTAAGCTTTTGAAACCAGTGCGAGGCAGAGGTTTTTTTAGTAAGAGAGGGCACAAACTTTTGTTTATAATAATAAAAAACCTAACACAATTCAACTTTCTAGTATCATTGGTGATAATCGTCTGGATTTCAATGACGAATTCCGGCGTTCTCATGTAGTCAGATTGCCGACCATAGAATTTCTCTTTGTTGTCGCCTCGTAGGCGAATACTGTATCTTCCCGCTCTTTCTGACCTTTGCCACCATACTTCTGCTGGCATAGAGGAAGTGTTAATATTCCATAGTCAATTATGCTGCGAAAAAATAAAACAATTTATTATTGTTAATCAAAAGGAAAATAACGAAAACGAAGGTAAAAAAAAATTATGCGTAATATTAAAGTTTGATAATTACGAACGAATCCCGATCCCAATATATATATTGACAATTTGAAAAGAGTTAGATGCCTTCTTAGAGATGCCTTGTGATGAGTTGAATCCAAACTCTTTCTTTAGTTATTAAGCTGCGTAGAAATGGATAGAAGATGATATAAATATTTACAAATATGGTGTTCTAGTTTTATAAAAAGAATGAATTACAAAATAGTCTGCACAATGCAGTCTGATAGGGTCTTGACTTATTTCACAGCGCGTGCAAGGTAACAAAGTATCCGGCATAGCAAATTATTTGACATTACCAGGCTACCCCACTAAGAAATAATGAAGTTAAGCATTACCTTATTCTCAGAAAGAGACGAAATTAACTTATCATTAATCACAAAGGCTTTCCATATAATATACCTGAGAGGAGCGAAGCTTATTGGAACATGTGAAAAGAGATTGTTTAAGAAAACGGGAGCCCGGTTCATTTCCTCGATTCGGGAATGCTTGTGCCTATCAAATAACACATGTGCCTTTTAAATGGTGGCTCTTTAGTTTCTCCTTTTAAAATGTGTCACTGTGTTAAACCCATAAGAGTAAGACCGGATCGAGGGAACACCCGTAATGACTCCTGCTTCTTTAATATGCTTTAACATCACCCCTAACCCCAAGAAGAGGGCGGCAAGCTTTAATTCCGTTATGAATCTCCTTGAGTAAGGGAAAGCTAGAAAACACCGGTGCGTTGGCTGCCCTTCGTTGAGCTCTCATCTCCCATTTAATTGAATCGAATTCTGGACACTCTCCTTTAGTCTTTTCACAGAAAAGACATACCGAAAAGAAGAGTGTTAGATAGACAAAAAATGGTATAGAGAGGAAAGCAGGGATTGGAAATGTATCGATGGGAACTAACTTCTTAATATCTTCTCAACCAGCATAACCTTAAAATCATTAATACCTTTAAAGCTTAAAAAAGCTTAAATCTACACTTTTTTGTAGTTTTAAAATTTTACTTTATTTACACTACAAGCTAATAAAATCTTTTTGATTTTTAAAATTTCTCATTGAATCTAATACTATGATAAGAATAATTGAGCGCATAGGAGCAGAGTTTTGAGGACAATAAAGAGTTTTTAATTTAATCGGCTCTCGATCTTTCAGAGAATAGCAAGGAATGTTCACTTCACCCTACTTTCCGAAATGAAACAAGGCGATTCTCCTGATTTAACGTTCGATACACTGAGAAATGCCTCATCCTTAGTCCGCTACGAGGCAAATCTAAGCAGGACACATGTTCCAATATTACATAGTTCTTAATAAATCCTGAACGTTGAAGACATTGAATTGCACGGTTATCATTATATTCGAATGTTTCCTTGAAGGTAGTTTCCGCATTGGTCTACTTTTCAACTGATCTGACTTCACACACTTCTTCGTAGTTCACTGCAACTTTTAGAATGTTAGAATGGGCTTTCATTGAAATTTGCTTTAGAGAGGAATATATTTTGAGCAAAAAGTTTCATCCTTGATGGTTTTAAGAAGTGACGGGGCAGCTTATACCGACCATTTCCTTCCCTTGGTGTATCTTTTCCCTTTTCACAAGGAAATGCACTTCCCAAGGTGCGGCATTAAATATGGGCACATACAAGCTGTGAGAAAACCTTCAAATTCTTAAAAGGTCAATTATCTTTTACCGAGATGGGTATTATAGCTGTTTCCTGATCCGAAAGTGTCCTCTGATCGCCATTTTACGGGGTGTGCCTAAATAGACTGCGGTTTCCTTGAGGGACCAAAATAAACTAATGCACCAAAGAGAAACCTTCTCCACATGTCGTAATAAATGCAAACATCAGGTGCCGTTGAAATCGACCCCGAGCAAACTGTTCATTCTCCAAATTCAATCTTTCAAATCAATTTGATGGTGGAATTCCTAATCTGCGATAGTGACCCCATAAGCCCTCAGCGCAAATTCGTTAGATTCGACTAAAACTCTAGCCACTTTTTTATTGACCCAGAGAAGAGAATGGTCTTTCCCCCTTTTCCCAATGAAAATTAATTTTTTACATTTGTAAATGTAGCTTTCCAACTTTAGTAACCAATGAAATAGCCAATGGTTTAAACATTTGGAATATCTAATAGAAAGTTTTGATATGAACCCAACTAGGGCAGAACTCGCTTCCCATTGCAAGGTCTTTAGTTAAAGTAGAAAGAGGAGATGTTATATTTATTTTAGATGGGTTTTTATAACACTTAACTGATATATCCACCGACCCAAACGATAAAACTTTTCCCTTATTTGATCCCGATATTTTAAGTTTAATTTTTAATCAGCAGTAGGTCGAATTATGTGCCTTTGCTAGGCGAAAACTACAATAGTAAGATAAGGAGAAGCGTTGTGTGATATAAATCTCCGCCAAAAGTCAGCGTCCTACGAAGATTTAGCTTCCTGGGTGCGGAGATTTAGAACATTGGGATATGAAATTAAAAATTCATCAGTTCCTACCTGGAAATTTGAAAATGGTAGTATTAACCAAGCAAAACGAAATGGGTCTTCTGAAGAAGTTGACGTAAAAGGTGACGGTGAGATGGGATGGAACAAGTGAGAATCTGAGCAGTGCTTACGAGTGGAATTGACATGGTAATTCAAACGAATGTTCCTCAGAGATTAGGTGTGATCCGAATTTGAGGCACGACAGATTTTATAGAGGTAAGTGAGGTTAATTTTTGATTTCCAGAATGATTGGATAATTTAAATTCGGCTTCCCAATCCTAGTAAATTTGAGACAAGTCTTCCTAGAGTAGTCTTTTACTTCGACCGTGTTAAATTAAGTGTAAATATGATTCATTTGTTCTTTTAAATCTTCCACAGAAACAAGAGTTTTTATCCAATCAACTCTGTTGTGCAATAAAAGGAAGGATATGGAATCGAAATTTAATTCTGCATTGATTTTATTTAGAGTTAGGGTAATCATTGTTTTAATTAAATTATGACTTTATGTAAGTTAGAAACATAATGTATAAATTCAGATAGAAAAGAGGCTAATGTCTCGCACGCTATTTTTTCTAAAAATAAATCGAAAAAGGAAATGAAAAGCGTTGTGGACCAAGGATATTAAGAAACTTTAATAGTTAAAAAAGCAACAGAGGAAATTTCCAAGAAAATTAAACTTCTCGTATTTATCACAATTTTGCGAGCGTAAACAAAATCGCAACTTTATTCTTTACGACTTTTAAAATTGATACAAGTTTTAGGATGACTGCAGCGGAGTAAAGGTTAACTTTTCTATTTTTTTAGTATCGAACTCACCGAATGCAAGGGAAGCTAGTCAATACTGTTTAATAAAAGGATTTAAAGTAGGCAACAAACTCGGATTGATTGTCATGCCTTCCCCGAGATGTTTTTTAGAGGAGATGAATCCCAAATTTACTTGTAAATTGGTAATTACTTGTTGAAGGGGATGAAAAAGGAATATAAAATTCTAAAATAGGGTGTTTAATTCTGATAAGAAGAGGCTACATGATGCAGGCTGAAAGGGATTTGACCATTTTAAAGGACGTGATAGGGAACCAAATTTTCCTGCAACGCAAATTATTTGGCATTATAAGATTACCCCACTACAAAATAATAATGCTTGACACTTACTTTGTTCCCATAAATAGACTAAATTAACTCATAGTTAATTAAAAAAAAATTATAAATATTATATTTAAGAGAAAAGAATTTAATTAGAAGAGCTTAGAAGAGATTGTTTAAGAAAACGGACGCCAAGGTTCTCTTTCCTCAATGCATGAAGATTGTCTTTGCCAAAACACGAGTGTACTCTTGCAATTGTGGCTCTTGAGTTTCTACTTTCGAAAATATGTAACTGACTATAAGGAACGCATCCAATTCTACCAGATGAAGGACAAGATGGAGAGAAAACCTCTACTCATTCAACGGCTCTAAAAAGTGTTTCCGCCCCTATAATAAACCTATAATAAAAAATTAAATAATCCCAAATTGAGGATTATTAATTATGGATGTCTTGGTTTGGAGCTTAGAAAATATGAGAGGCCTACTGTAGGGAAGGAGAGGATCAAGTATTTGCATGGAAGCAGCTAGCTGAAAAAAACAAGGATAAGGACTTAAAGTAGCTTCTGCTTTCATAGATCTGGAGAAAGCTTGTGATAGTGTAAATTTATCATTATGGTATTTGCTATATGGGGCTGTATCGAGTGGCAAAGTATTGGATCGTGTGTAGAGTATTTATTGTGAAATTATGGCAAGCGTTATGCAGAAAGATAGCTGGAGTGAGTGGTCTGATAAACGTGAAGGAGTAAGAAAGTGCAGTGTTAACTACACATGGCTTTTTAATATCAATATTGTTGGCTCACAGAGAGTAACAAGAGGGAAAGTTCTTCCAATGACCCGCGGTGTTTTGTGATAAGATGTTAAATGGTTATTACATTGATGGTTTCCCATGGTTTAAATCACTTACAAGTGCCTTTGAATGGCTAAATAAGGCTTCTGTCACTAGATCTTGCCACCTAGCACCAAATCCGATGTTATATTTGAAAGTTCCAGGGTGAATAACCATATGTCCCATGGTAATATGGGTTATTTTATGGCTCTAAATGGGTACGATTAAACTTTACTTCTTTTGAAATAAAAAACGACGCCTAGAACTGGCGCTTCGTCGCAGGTAAATCTGAAGCATATTATGACTCTAGAGTCGGATGTGGAAGTAGCGAAAGGTTCCCTTAATTCAAAACTCCATTCAGATTTCACACTTCCTACTCTGATCGGGTATCTTGGATTGGGGGTACATTCTTGCTTGTACGTTGCCTACTCGATCTAGCGAGCCAAAGGTCGTACATCTCTGAATTCGTCGCTTCCCAAATGGGTGCCAATCTGGAGGAATTACCCTCGTATTCGCGAACGATCAAAACATTCATCGGGTCCCAAATCACACGCATATGGTAATTGGAGGCGGTCTTTCGCTTCGGATCTCTCCAAATGTCGAGCACATTCTTGGCCGATTCCAATTTAAACTTGGATTTGACGGTAAAAGGAGTCGAAGGTGCAATTTTGATCATGAAGTAAAAGGACATCTTACTAGCAGACGAGGCCTTTTCCCAACCCTTTGCTCAAAGGGATAGAATAAGGGGGATAACGTACCTGCTGGGGGTTGACGCCATACAAAATATGAAGTTCTCCTATAGGCATTGCATGGGGAGGGGGGGCCTCACTGGAGAAAGAGAAGGGACTGATACCTTACAAAAGTATCTACCAAATGAGCGATACCTCGATAATAGGGTGTCACTCGCGGTACCCCTGGCCCCAGGCCGCCAAGCTTCAACAAACAGCTATTGATTCTCAGTTGGTTGCAATTACCAATTCACTGGTGTGCTAGCCCTTTGAGGAGCACCTCACTTCAAAAAACTAATCAAACTTTATCCCAAATTTCAAAGTCTAAGGTCTCCCCTTTGTCTGGGGTAAAATTACCCCCGCTCGAGCTCATGACTGTCGTTCTTGATTTCAAGACCCTAACCTCTTTCCTTGAGTCTTTTTTGCACCCTTTTAAATTCGATGAAATATGAGTGATGCTCAGATTGTCCTCTCTTGGCTATTAAGCGATGTTGGCAAATCAAAGAATAAATCAGTTTTCGTCAAAAACCGCCTGCAGGATATAGGTAAAATTGAAGAATAACTCACTAGGAAATTCCAAACGCTCATTTCTTATAATTACGTTAACACATTTGAAAATCCAGCTGACTTAATAACGCGGGGTTTTCCTTAAAGAATTCAGCTCCAAACTAAACCTTTAGCTCCGTGGACCGGCGTGGCTTACACTTTCCCGACTGGATTTAAAATGTTTGACGCAACAAAATAGAAATATCTCAGCCACCCATATTGCCATTCGAGAGGGAATCGAGCCTCTCTTTGACATCAAAAGTTTTTCAAATTTGAATAAATTATATAGAGTCACCCGTCTGATACTAAAATTCGTCTTCTTTCTTTGAAAAGAACCCATTTTCGATCTTAACTATACATGTCATTTGTATTGGCTTTCTCTTATGCAGCTTGAAAGCTTTCCTGTAGAAAACAACTTTTTAGAGGCCGATTCTAATCAAAGGGTAATATATAATACCACCTCTCGTGAGAGATCTTGATCTTTTCCTGGACCGACACCGTCTTATTAGAAGCAAGGGTTGGATTTCGAAACCTACCTTTTACGACTACGACATCGTTAACCCCGTAGTGTTGTGAAAGAATTACTATCTAACTCGTTTAATCATTCAAAACTTTTATTTGAGATGCAAGCATCTGAGGATTGACTCCACTTTCACACGCCTTAGGGGCGATGAATTTGGGGTTACCTCGCCCCATTAAACTGTTAAAAAATTTTTAGCGATTGCTTTATCTGCAAGAAGTTCAATTCCTTTGCTTTTAAGTATCCTAAAATGACCAATTTCACAAAAGCTCAGATGGACCTAGTTAAACCTTTCAAACACACCGGTGTCGACTTTACTGGATATTTTTTTGTAAAGAATTTGAGCTGTCTCAACGTCAGGTAATACCTTCTTATCTTTACTTGTCTAAACGTAAGAGCGGTGCACATAGAGTTGTACCCGATATGTCCACCTCTCAGTTTATTAAAACCTTTCAACGGTTTTCAAATCTTTATGGGGTACCTGACTATATTTAAGGCGAAAATGCTAAGAGTTTCGTAAAAGAGGGTCATGTTCTCAAAGAAATCTTAGGGTTTGATGAATTCGAAGCTCACTTACTTTCTAGTAACAACAAGCACCTTACCATCCCAGTTTATTCCGGGTGGATCGGGAGTTGTTGGAAAAGATTAATTCTCATGATCAAATCATGCCTTTACAAAACCATGGGTTGAGCCACTCTGGACTACTTTCACTTTTTCACCCTCATATCTTCTATTCAAAACGCCGTGAACGGGCGCCCTCTCACCTTCCGATCTTCAGAGAATAATCTTCTCCCTCTTACTCCCAACTCCTCCCTTAAGCTGCATGATAATTCGAGTCTCACTTTAAAGCATTCAGACAAGAATGATCCAATTTAGATTCCGGACTCAAACCCTCACGATCAACTTAACGCTTCCTTCCAACAAATATCTGAAAAATTCGAAGCTTTCAGAGACAGTTGGTTTCATTCGTACCTTTCGAGTTTACGGTAGCTAAGCAAAGATCTCTACCAAAGTTAATGGGCGAATCGAGTGAAGGTCGGGGATGTGGTTCTCGTACAATGCCATTAAATACGAGACCATTTTATAAAAGGGGACGCGTCCTTAAACTTTTCCGAGGAGAAGATAACAAGGTCCGAATAATTAAATTACAGAGAGGCCACGGTCATATCCTGCAGTACCCCATCAAACATCTGTATCCACTCGAACTGTCTATCATCAATTCCGGATACTCGGACTCGCACCCCTGCTCGTCAACTGGATGTAACGTGCATATACACGAATGATCCTACCTGACTCAAGATGAAACTCTCGTAGCTTCGAATCGGCGTCAGAGAGCAGCAGCGAGTTTGTCTAAGGAGAGAATTCTAAAGATTGCTGCTTAGTCGTTAGGCTCACTGCCCATCATCTAACTCTCGTTCAAATATATGACCAAGTCTATTACTTGATCGTTTTAAAACGTCATCAAACTCGTGATTAGGTCTGACACTTGATCACCTCAAACTACATTCAAAACTTCAAATGCCTCTCTAATGTTCCTCTTCAAATACCTCTCCTTGAGTACTTGTTTAAGTACCTCCTCCAAATGTTTCACAAATACTTTGTTCTGTTTTCTGCGTTTACCCTAACTAAATTACAGGAGTCATTGCTTAAGGTTCACAACCTTATGTAGTTGTTAAGCTTCTCTGGCCGAGAGGTTGTTAAGATTGCAAGGCTTATTGCACAGTCTTTCACTTGTGTCTGTGTGAGCGTGCATGAACGCATGTAAGTAAAAAATTCCGTATTGGGTTCCCCTCCCCCTGTCTCTCTCTCTGGCCTATTCTAGGCTATTGAAGACACGGAGAGTGGTTTATGGTTTATAAGTATTTATGGTTGGAGAGGGTGTGGTGAGCTGAGGATCGTCCTGGACAGATGGAAGAATATTTCCCTTCTCCAAGCATTCGGCGATTGGCACAGTAGACACGCTGTTTTATGGCTTTACTATAGGTAGAGGGTGTTTGGGCTCGGAAATCTTCCCTCGAATCCTTCCATCTAATCTTCCCCCAAGTCTTCCCTTTCCCATTTCTTGAAAACTCCCTTGGAGGAGGGACAAACACCCACTGGTCATTGCAAGCTGGAAGAAGAAACAACTCGCTGAAACCCCTATCTACCCAAACTCCTGGTGTCTGGGCAGAACTGTTGCGAAACTTCTGAAGTGTGTGGCACCGCGAACGACTCCTCCTCGCAAGTAAGGTCCTTGCCCGGGTTCTCCGGTCAAAGTTAGTTTTTATACCCGCTTTCTCGCATTGGTTCTGCGAGTGTCCTCGAATTCCCATCAAACTCTATCCCCGTTTTGACCCCTCCCCCTTTCTCTCGCATAAATTCATTTAACCTTCGGTCCTTCAAACTCTTGACCTTCTATACGTTTCGGAACCATGAAACTTCGATCAAACTCTCCTCACACTCTCAAACTACCCTTAAACTAAACCCTAAATAACAAGGACATTCAGGAGTAAACATCGTTTCAAATAAGTTTCCTGGAGAGATCATTAAACTTTCCAAATAAATTGGACACTAATATCTCTCACTTAAGCGCTACCACCTTGTTTAGCTTTGCCCTGCTTTCGGGGTAATAATTCTAACATTTTGGACAAAATTAGCATTTTTAAGATACTTTATAAATGGGGGCTTCGCCCCCATGCCCCCCAACACCTCCCAATTTAAAACAAATCTCGTAATATTCCTAATTCGAAAGCCTATCATTATATTCGAATGCAAAAGGCGATGCTAATTCCTTGACTACAGACATATAAGCCTTGCCTTTTTTTTACCACAAAGATAAAAACGGTTTGATTTCCTTAACTTACAATGTTTCTGGCAGCAGATACAACGTGCTAACCGCATTCCATAAATGGTGAAACCGATTCTTTACTCGAGGAATCTTTCGGCAGAAGAAATGAAGAGTGAGATATTTCCGAAAGAATTCTTCTCTTCTTCCAAACTCAAAATGCCTCTGTTCACAGATCATTTTGAACAAATGAGGTTGAAAAAATTAACCATCGCCTGTAGAAAATACAGTGTGGGTCTAAACCTATCTGCTTTGTTATTGGCTAAACATGATGTCATGCCGGGTCACGCATGCGTTGGTGGATTGCTACTGGGTCATACATGCGTGGTGGGTCGCAGCGGAATAGGCAGGTAGACATATTTTTACTAGAAATAGTAACAAAGTTAGAGAAACTTACTTTCTTTAGAATTGTACTAAAAATGGTATTCCTATGTAATTTAATAAGCTGTGTAACAGTTTTTTTGAATTTATTAGAAGGCTCTAAATCCCTGGGAATGACGTCGCTATCGTCGTCTTGAATTACAAAATTCTAAACGGATTCACTAATATAAAGATGAGTTAAATAATAAATTTACAACAAAAATAATGGAGTTAGAGTTGTTAGCCAAAAAAATGTTTAATAAACAAAATCAGAAAATATTACTTAATCATATAAACATAAATGAAACCCAAATCCGTATAGCTGATACTCGATTTACTCCTTGATTGTGTCTTTTTGGAATAGACCTGACAGTTAATTAGGCGTTCGAGGCTATTGCGAGGTAAATTTAAGCTATAGCGTGTGAGGCTCGTAGTGTGAGTACAGCCTGTGGTTAGGTTAGGTTAGTTTTGGGAACAAAGAACTGGTGGAAACATCTCACAGAATGTTTTTTTTTAAATCAGTTATGGCTTTCGTTGACATATTAAAGCTCTTTGATACTCACAAATAGTAGTTTTTAACCATTTGCACCATGCGTAAATGAAATAAATGATTTTCTAAAGTGAAGATAATTTGGATTCTTTAAACATAGTGTATTTTCGTAATCGATTACTGGAAATGAACTCACACTCATTATAGCGTCAACAGCAAAGTTGCATTCCTATTCTAACATGAACCTATTCCGAAAAAGATCCCTAAATTTTCTATCAAATATTATCCTATGTCCTCCTTTCTTTCCTCTTTTGGAAGGACCTCAATTATACCCTAGAGTCTCTGCATTTTTGTAAGTCTGCAATTATAGTTAATAATGCATGGAATGACATAGCAAAGGTGAAGATTATTTGGCAATTTAATGCTTTGTTTTAAAAATAATGTGAACATATATTTTGACGGGCAAAATTACATCAGATGAACAAGGGGGGTGATTGTAGTAATGAATCAGACTATGAAGTTAAAATTAATGTGTTACGGGAGGAGACTATTTAAATTAGGGTAATTAACGCAAATGGGTGAATGAAGGGGGAGAGGGGTTGGCTTATGAAAGATTCCTGGTGAAACGACGGGGTAAGGCTTCACGGATGTCTTCTGCACATGAGGCGAGGGCGCTCAAAACTTCGGAGCGGGAACTTGAAGTGATGACGGTTCTCCAAAAAAAAGGGGGGGCGGTAACGTCCGGTCCAGGGGAGAGTATTTCGGCCAGCCGAAAACGAGGGGCGAACGAGGAGGGCTTCGACAGGACTTAATGAGAGAAGTCGGAAAAATCACTCAGGAGCGATCGTTAAATGGAATTACCTCACTGGCTGGGGCTAATTCCAATACACAAATAGTTCAGCTGTCACTTTGCTTTGTTGCTAGCACCTGGCTAGAAACTAGGGGAAATCTTCTTGGGTCCGGGTGAGACAACTCAACTCTGTTTTTGTTTCATGGGAAATGAGCAATATATATGTCTGAGGCTCTTCCCGTGGGAAGGGGGGGAGGGGAGATTAGTGGGAAACAGCTCTACTCTCGAATGGCCTCAAATCTTCTTGCCGAAGGTATTCTAGCCCGTGTAAAGGTCAATCGTGGTGGACGCGGTTCAAGGCTACTGCTTGTGGAAGGGGGGGAGTAGGCTTACCAATTTAAGCCTAACAGAGCTTTCTACAGCATATGGAAGTTCCGTGCTGAACAAGAGATTTCACGTGGAATTCCCTCACAGGTTGATATTCAATTTCACCACATAGGTGAGAGTAGAGGAGTGTCATCCTAAAGCCAGAAGGTCAACTTTAGAGCTAGCCAAAAGACGCCCTAAGAAAAACCGTTAGAGGAGGAGACTTAATGCAGCCGTTCATATCGCCCCCTCCTGCCTCTAACCCCAGCAGGATGGCGAAGAAAAATATGCCAATAACTTTGGAAAAACGAGGTAAATTACGTTAGTCATCAAGACGACGAAGACCGGCAAGAAGCCCGGCTACCCACAGAAAAGACTTAGAAAGAGCTCATCCGGAGTCAGTTCCTGGTTGCGACACCGAATTTAGAAGCCTGCAGAGGTAGATCGTTAGGGAGATCTAGAGAGCGCAGACCGGCAAAGAGCCCGGCAAACCAACGAGAGGGACTTAGAAGAGCTCATCCGGAGCTACTTCCTGGTGACCACAATGAACTTTTAGTTAACTTGGATTAATAAGCAAGTTCAACTAACTCTCGGCAGAGAATCCCCCTATCTTGGTATACGACAGAACCCAGCGATATTTCTCGCCCTTGAGGAAGACCCCAAAGTAAACTCTCTCAACCACTCCCATGCGTCAAAGAATTCACACTTTGGCTCATCGCTCGCCAGTACGAATTATTCACAGAGTAACCTGAAGATTAGAAGAAACATTCTTTCTCTGTCGCGTGGTGAAATCATTTCCTCCCGAAGGGGCGCGTCACTTCATCTGCTACATGCCTTTTGGGACTCTGCGCCGGTCCAAAAACAGCATTCTTGAGGTGACAACAATTGAGTCAAGGTCAGACTCAAACCTGATGCTCGTGGAATCTCGAGAGGTATTTAAACTCCGGTATCTGTTTCTTTGAAGGTCAGTCTGCATTCAATATTACAATGTTTTGTGGGTTAACCATTACTAAAAATTCTAGTGTGTAATTTAGTAAGCCTCACTAAAATTTTTTTAATTCATTTCTGTATGGCTTGTGTGTTAAATTTCAATCTTGGTTCATGGTTTTTAATTAAAGGTCTAGTTTTCTTAGAAACATGTTTTTTATTCAATCCTCGAAACGTTAAGCATGTCACTAGGAACTCTCATAGATTAACGTAATAATAATAATCATAATGAAAATATAGCACTTTTAGATAGAAAACTTAATCACGGAGTTTTGAAGTAGGTACCAAACCTATACGTACGAACACCATCACTCGGTGCTTCCTATACCACGACATAAATATTTGGTGTCAGGTTTTATAGGATTAGAAGAACTCAGTATAAGTTGTTTGTCTTGTGTTCCCTTCAGGAATAGTAAATGTGTGCCAAGCGTTCGAGGAAATGTTAAACCTAAAACGTCGGTGTATATATTTGTGGTGATTAGCCTATTAAGGTTATTAATTATTTTTGGGGGTGGAGTGATATTCCAATCAGCAAAGTATTGGGATTAAGGGAAGTTAGACAGCGCGCTACCTGGTTACTGGTTGGATCAGTACCTGAGCGTACAGCGGTGAAAGTTTGACGGACATACACAAAATCGATTCGGTCGAAAGATTATACAAACATGCCCAAATTCTGTGATTAGAAGGAGAATATATGGATGCCTACGCCCTGAGAGAACTAAGAATAGAAACGTAAGAAGGAACAAGACATTGGGAAAGAGAAATCGAAGAAAGAAACAGTGAGTGGTAAAGAGAAGACGAAGAAAGAAGAATACATAGGGAAAGAGAAACAGAAGAAAGGAGAATACAGAATAACATAAAAATAGAAGATGAAAGAATGCTAAGTGACAGATAAGTAGAAGAAAGAAGAATAAAGATGAGAAAAATAGTAGACAAAACAAGAATACAGTAGAAAATAGAAGCAGAAGAAAGAATAACAGCGAGGGGAAGTGAAATAACAGAAAGAATGATAAAGTTAAAAAGAAAAGCAGAAGAAATAAGAATGAAGATAGAACAGAAGCAGAAGATAGAAAAATAAAGATAAAGAGAAGACGAAGAAAGAAGAATTCAGATGGAAGCAGAAGCAGAAAAAAGAAGAAGAAAGATAGCAAGAGAAGTAGAAGAAAAGAGAATACAAAGAGAGTCTGAACTAGCGCAAGTGAAAAGAGAACCCGAGGAAGGAAGAATAAAGTGGGAAAGGAAGCAGAAGAAAGGAGAATAAAGATAAGAAGAGAAGTAGAAGAAAGAAGAATACAGATGGAAAGAGAACTATTCTAAGCGGGAAGAGAAGAGAGAGAAGAAAAAGAAAGACTGCTCGACATGAAAGGGCATCTAGCAAGGATCAAGTGGAAGTCGAGGAGGTTTTATCTCGGCCTGGAGCTAGGAAAGTACTGTCTTTGAAACCCCAGCTAAATGGGCTAACGATGGATGAAGAAGTAAATAGGGAAACGGTACAAGCATGTGTACCTAAGGAAGTAGTTACGATGGGAAGCCAGCCAAATGGGGTGACGATGGAAGAAGAAGGATGTAGGGAAGCGGTACACACATGTGTACCTAAGGAAGTACCATCGATGAAAACCCAGCCAAATGGGGTGACGATGGAGGAAGAAGGAAGTAGAAATGCGGTACACCCAGGTAAAGCGAGTCAGATGGTAGACGAGGATAATAAGTATCCCCTACCCCCAGTAGTTTTTCTCCAGAACGTAACGTCTACGGAGTTACCATTAAAATACCAAGTCGCCGTGAGAACCACGCCCATTAACTATCCCGTAGTAAAACTTGTCTCCGACCCCGTTAGATTGAATCCAGACACGATCTCCCAGTTTACCTTCGTAAAGGATGACTATGGGACTCACGATCCCATCATTTATGCAACCCTGCAACAGGCCGCCCTAGCCATAAGGGTAAGATTAAAATTATTCAGTTACCATAAAAAGGGTAGTTCGAGTAGGTTGGAATACCATTACCAGTTTAGGACATACTTGGATAGACCCCATAAACCGAATGGCCGACTCATGCGTGGTAAAGTAATGGTCATCAAGTACCACTTTAATATTAATTATATTAAAAGTGCCGATAAGGTAAAGCCGCTGTATAACCTGAGTCAAAATCCCATCGTGGGTTATTTCAGCAACTGGTAGTCTTGAAACCATTCTTCATTTTTGTGTGTTCGTATTTAGTGTATGTATTTAAGTTCTTAAAAGTTTAGAAATGTAAGGAAGTAGGTGGTTAGATTGCATTTTCGAGCCAAGCCCCTGTTTTTTTGGGGGGTGTAATCGATGATTTATATTTTGTGTGTTTGTAGGTTAAATTAGGTGTTGTGAAACATACCCCAGTAGGCTCGCGATGCCTATGGCTATCCTCTGCCTGTGTATGTGCGCGTGTGTGCGCCCAAGTTCAAATAAATTTAAGCTAAGAGTATGGTAAATCGCAGTTAGCCGTGATAATCAGTAGTATGGTCAAGACATGCAAGTTTACTTTTGTCGACAATGTTAAGTTATTTGGTTTTGTTGTTTACTGGAGTTACCCCCCCCCCCTCATTAAGTTATTCGAAGGAAGGTATGTAAGATAATCGATATCCCACCTTCACAACTGAGCCACTGGTCCTTAACGACAACGCCCTAGCATTGGTGGTGGCGTAGCCTGACCACTTAACCTCCCCCCCCCCTCTCTCCCCTCGTCCCAAGGGGAACCTGAAAGGCCGCCCAAGACCACAGAATGGATTAATCCTCGTATCAGGGTGAGTCTAACATGGGTTAAAACAGCAAGATTTCCCCTAAGTGTTAATATTCAATTTCACCGCATATGCGAAATTAGAGGAGTGTCATCCTAAAGCCAGAAGCTCCCATTTAGGGATAGCTGAAAGACGCCCTGAGTAAAACCATAAGAGGAGGAGACTTAATGCAGCATTCCATATCCCGCCGCCCCTCCTGCCCCTAACCCCAGTAGGATGGCAAAGTATATATGCCAATAACTTTAAAAAAAACGAGGTGGATTACGTTAGTCATCAAGACGACGAAGACCGGCGAGAGGCCTAGATACCAACAGAAGGGACTTAGGAGAAGCTCATCCGGAGCCAGTTCCTGGTGGTAATACTGAATTTAGAAGCCTATCAGAGGTAGATCGTTAGAAAGATCTAGAGAGCGAAGACCGGCAAAGAGCCTGGCAAACCAACGAGAGAGACTTAGAAGAAGCTCATCCGGAGCTAGTTTCTGGTGATCACAATGAGCTTTTAGTTAAATTGGATTGATAAGCAAGTTCAACTAACTCTCGGCAGAGAATCCCCCTATCCTGGTATACCCCAGAACCCAGAGATAGTCCTCGCCCTTGAGGAAGATCCCAAAGTGTACTCGCTCAAGCACCCCCCTGCGTCAAAGGATTCACGCTTTGGCTCATCGCTCGTCAGTGCGAATTATTCCTAGAGTTACCCGAAAATTAGAAGAAACATTCTTTTCCTGTCACGTGGTGAAATCATTTCCTCCAGAAGGCGTGCGTCACTTCATCTGTTACACACACCGAGGTCCTCTGTGGCTTTAAAGTATTCCCGCTTCTGACCATGTGGAAGTCCTGGTCACGCGCCGGTCCAGAAACAACATTCTTGAGGTGACATAACATTTGAGTTAAAGGTCAGACTCAAACCTGATTCTCGTGAAATCTCGAAAGGTATTTAAACCCCGGTATCTGTTTCTTTGAAGTTCAGTCTGCATTCAATATTGAAGTGAGCTGTGGGTCAACCATTCCTGTAAATTCTAATGTGTAATTTAGTAAGCCTCACTTAAATTTGTTTAATTCGTTTCTGTATAGTTTGTGTATTAAATTTTAATCTTGGTTCATGGTTTTTAATTAAAGGTCTAGTTTTCTTAGAAACATGTTTTATATTCAATCCTCGAAACGTTGAGCAAGGCATTAGGAACTCTTAAAGATTAACGTAATAATAATCAGATAATAATTAAATATGGCACTTTAGAGACAAAACTTAATCACGGAGTTTTGTAGTACGCACCCAACCTAGACCTAAGAACACCATCCACTCAGTCCTTCCTATACCACGACATGTATATATATATATATATATATATATATATAAATATATATATATATATATATATATATATATATTTATATATATATATATATATATATATATATATATATATATATATATATATATATATATATATATATATATATATCTGTATTGTACTAGCGGCATACTTTTAACTGTGATCAAAGCGGTGCTCGCTGCCTCAGTGTGAATGGTTCGAATCGCTTCCCTGCACGGATTTTTTCGAAAAAATATAATAAATATTACTGTAAGAAAAATTGATTCCGTTTTCTCTTTCATTGTGGTTTATTGCATTCATCTTCATCATTCTCTCGCGCTACTTTGAGAGATATTATATATATATATATATATATATATATATATCATAGCGATATATATTTCTAGAATAAATAAATGTATTATCGCTAGTTAAACTAAGCTTCGTATTTGCTGTAATAATAGGGGCGGATTATATTGTATCTATTTTATGACAGAAATTAGTAGTCGAAAAATGATTCCGAATTACTTGATTAGTTTAATTCTTACAATGCTGAAATTATACAAGAGTTAACCATTAATAAAAAAAAAATTCAAATATGGTTTTGTTCTTTCGTCTCCCGAAACGGTAATTCTCAACGAAAATATGCCTATGCTAAATCTTAATTCTGGATATGAATATTTTCATCTAAAACAAGTTAAAACAATGTCAATAAAAATAAATAATGAATCTAAATAAGGATACTAGAAAATGGTTATGTTAGGAGTATTTTGTAGAGAGTGATAGGGAAAACAAAACTATGCTGATGTCTACTTTAGAAAGTTGGCTTTATAATTCAAACAGGCGATAAAATACATATTTTCTCTCGATGTTGGAATGAAATGAGACGGGTGGTGGGCAGAGCCTTCATATATATCGGCTAAAACCCAATGATGCATGAAGATGGGATATGTGCGTGCAGGGACGATATCCAGAATAAATGAGAAAACGTGAGTGGGCAAAGTTTTTCTATGTGTAAAATTAAGAGGTGAAAAGCAATAGAGGGATAAATATGGTTGTTCGTATATATGCGGTTACGCCAACGTCGAACAAAT
This sequence comes from Ceratothoa steindachneri, assembly GCA_963969495.1. Taxonomy (NCBI): domain Eukaryota; kingdom Metazoa; phylum Arthropoda; class Malacostraca; order Isopoda; family Cymothoidae; genus Ceratothoa; species Ceratothoa steindachneri. The sequence continues at coordinate 143,455,484 of OZ018326.1, read as the reverse complement.
CTCTTAGATCGAGATCGATGTTCCATAAAAGATTGACGTGGTACCTCATCTTTTTACCATCACTGAAACTTAGCGATCGGAACTGTTTTGTATTGTCCTTTGCAGTGATGGGACTAAGCATTTTTTTTTTCTCGTCCAACCCATCGCCAAGCCATCGATATCATTTTGAAAGTTCTTACTCGTATTTTGCAAAGTTTTCGCTTAAACTTACTATCTACTTGTAATTTTATTAATTCCATAGTCGTTATGTAAAACATATTTAAAAAGCCTTGAGATAAAATCCTCATTTTCTTTTCAATATATTCCAAAGTGAATGCTAAGTAATTGGTTCTTATTATGAATTGTAGGCACAAAACACTTGAGCTGTTTCTTTCCATACCCTTCACAATGCCTACAAAAATAGGGAACTATTCTTTTTTGAAGATATGTATTGTGTGGAATATCAATCAGAACTCTTTTTCACTCAAAAATATCTTTTGATTATGTTTGTTTCTACAGCATCGGTGTTTTAAATGATAATTATTTGCATGTAACCATTTTTAGTTCGCGTGATTTTCAAATAACTAACGATATTTATCTAATATTCCTCCTGAATAATATTTTTTACGTTGAATAACGTCAACAATCGGGATGTTCTGAATCTTAAATGTGGATATCGAAAAGCATATGAGAAAGAGTTGCCTATTAGAATTATTTGTTTCGGCTAAGAGTGAGGACTCATTTTTCCCTCTTCAACATGAAAACTCATAAGTAACGATTCACACGCAAGATGGTTCTCAGATTTATGTAGAAGGTACCTTATCTTAGTATTTCAAGCATTTGAATATTTTATCTGGTTATAACAGTTTGTGTTCTCCGTTTCTGATACTTTTTTCAGAAGAGTAATACATATAAACAATTTTTTTAATGAGAGGATAATGCAGATATCATGGAATTGGACGTGTTACTTTTATATATCTAGTCGCCAGGCATGAGTAATGTGTGCTTATCGCCATGTTAGATATATCGAATAATATATCTATAGATATATCAAATAATCCTCATGAAACACAACTTCAATTATATATCTGCAGTCTTTCAGTCAGGCATAATAACACTAGATAATTTAAAAAACTTTGTGTAAACAATATAGATATTTCTGATTATCCAGTAAACTAAAGGCTCTGTCCCAATAAAGGTGGAGGAAAAAGAATACTCTTAACTACAAGGGGCAGTCAATAAGTTTTGCAATTCGGATATACGGAAACAAGATATGAGGAAAAGTGTTTCATTATTTTTCAATATAACTACACTCGACTTTAATGCACTTGCGCCATTTGTCCCCGAGGCTTCGAATTCCCGACAACTAGAAATCTCCCAACTGCTGTTTAATCCACTCCTGGACGGCAAGCTGGACATCTTCATCGTCCCCAAACCAGCATTCACGCAGTGAAGCCTTGAGCTGGCGGAATAAAAAGTAGTCGCGAGGGGCCAGATCTGGACTGTAGGGGGGATGGTTGAGCTCCTCAAATCTGCACTCGTACAAGGCAGCTTGTGCAACTCTGGCCTTGTAGACAGGGGCATTGTCGTGGAGGAGCAGGACACCGCGTGTCAACTTGCCACGCCGCTTCTGACGGATGCACTTCTTCAATCCAGCCAGTTCCTCGGCGTAATATTGTCCTGTGATTGACCTTCTACGGGGCGCATATTCCACCATCAACACTTCCTCAGAATCCCAGAAGATGGTGGCCATGATCTTCCCGGCTGAGGGTTGGCTCCGGAACTTGATGGGGGTCGGAGAGCCCCTGTGCTTCCAGGCCTTGCTTTTGAGTTGGTCTCGGGATCCCAGTGATGGACCTATGTTTCATCACCTGTCACTATGCGCGACTCGAATCCCGCCGGGTCCTGGTTGTACAGGAGCAGCAGCTCCTCCAAACTCTGACGACGTTGAAGTCGATCATGGGGCGTGAGATTTGGTGAGGTTTCTAAGGACCCACTGGGTAGAGACCTAGGTCATGGCCAAATTGTCATGGATGAGGTTGATAACACTTCCATGTGATATTTCAAGTTCTTGCGCGATTTTTTTACCCTTCACCCGTCGATTTTCGAGGATCATCCTCTCCACACGGGCCACATTTTCCTCGTTGGTCACCTCTGACGGGCGTCCTGGACGAAGGTCATCTTCAAGGGACTCACGAGCATGGCTTAACTCCCTATTCCAGCGAGCAATGGTTGCATAGGAAAGGGCGGTGTCGGTGTATACTGCACCATGCGTTCCTGGATCTCTTTTGCATTCTTGCCTTTCTTGGTCAAAAATTTGATCACTGCATGGTGCTCAACCTTCACCATTGTTAAAAAATTTGTGACTGACGATCTGAGATCAGCTACTGCTTCGTAAATAGACGATGCAGGAATGTGCGGCTGCAGGTCCTGACTTGTCATAACTTGTCCTAACATCCCCATAAACAGTTATCTCCCTTCCTCTGTTTTTCCCTACCGATTAACAAAACTTATTGCCTGCCCCTCGTAGATATTCAGAAGTTGGAGAATACCGATAAGGTAACCTACTTGCAACCTCATGATTGTGGTTTGTCAAAATTTGTTGATCTTGGGGAAATAATCCGTAAAACTGCGCATTTTCTTTAGACCTACGATGGGTCCATAATGATGATTACCTTGTAAATGTTTTTCTTGAAATGATGAGTACGAAAGAAGATATAATATATGTACATATATATCCCTTTCAGAAAAATTGAGGAAACTACAACTATATAATATAAAGCATCGAATCCACGTTTGTGTCTGAGAAATCATCATAATTTGAAACCTTTGAATGTCCCGACAGGACATTCGGTTATCCTGTTCGATGAGCGTTCTGATCGTAGCAAAGTGTTTAGAAAGGAATGGAAATATATTTGACTGCCGGTAGTGCGTCAGTAAGCCAAAGAGGGGTGTTTTTGATTTTGGAGACGTTATTCTCATGGATAGTTGTGATAAAATAGAACCTAGAATAAGATGTAGGATAATCGTATTTTCAGCCACAGGTCAACAACATACTTAGATTCCAGATCTTTCATCTACGAACCTATGACTCTGAAATTTGTTTTAAATTAGGATCGAAGTTAATACATAGTGAAAACATATGTCATGGCACACAATAATGTAACGATTGATTATGATTTATCTACCAAGGAATAATTCTTTCTTTAATTCCCCAAATATTTACATCTAATGCGATGAAACAGGGCGTAAAATTTTCGAGTTAGAACTCGTGCAAGAAATCATCTTTACAGACACGATATTATTCATGCCTTCCGCTCTGAAGAAGCTTCCCAAAAGCAATGTGAAGCTACAAAATGAAAAAAGGATACTTTTCAAGGATTATTTAACCAAAGATACCTTGATTTATATTAGGGTCGAATTCTGATATGCGGTATTTAAACTATGATAGGATCTGCTCATTTGAAAGGATGATCGTTGACGGGGAATTTTACGAGAGATATGAAAATAATTATCTTAACATACTTGACGAATGTATTAATTATTGTACCAGAAAATGAACATGCATCCCATACTTATAACCTGCACCAGACATTTATAGTTAATTCTTCTTCGGAACGAAACCTCTTAAACATCGTTAACACAACAAATCCTTAATTTAAACAAACAATTTGAACTACTCATCTTCTTACACAATCACTACCTACACCTGTCTCATTTAAGAAACTTGACAACTCAAGGAACCTATGCTTTCTACGAACAGAATACATAATGGTTTGATAAAAACTAAGAGCATATGTTCTTATAAACCATAGCCATATTATTCTTCCGTGAGTTATTTTGTGATATATGAAAGTTGTATCAGGCGCAGTCCACTCCCAATCGGCCCTGGTTGGGAAGGATGGAAAATGACCTCCAGTCCACCGCTCCTTTCGAATTCACCACGTTCAGTGAGGACAGAGGGAGAAGAAACGACAGGTTCACGTGAAGGGAGGTTAGCAAAAGAAGATGTAAAAGGAGAGTTTAGTAGGAGAGCAGAATTTAAACATAGGAGACCGACTAAGGATACCTGTGGATAGAAGAATGAAATGCAATAACTCCATATTGTTTGCACCAACTAATTTTCATGAAATTAGAACCACGACCCGCTGTACTTTATTTATTCCATCCTTTCCTTGTTGCTCTAATCGCGATCCATTGCAACTTCTGTAAAGGTGTCAGGTCAACCAGCAAATTTCTGTTTTCTTTTCTTCATTCTATTTCAACCCTAACGGCAAAGTAGGCTTCCTATAAGCCAGTGATTTCTTTGTAATCTATGTTTCTTCTTTTGGGTTATCGTCAATGACCGTATAAATAAAAATTTCCATTGTGTTTCTATCTTCGTTTATTCCATGTTCAGATATTAAAATATATCTGGAACTATTTACCTGAAGATGCTGCTAAAGGGTTTATGTTTTCTTAATCATCAAATACACCGGGGAACAATTTGGAAAAAAATTATGTTGAGTTAGATTTTTGTGCTGATTTAGACTAAAATTAGCATGCTAATTCCAAATTTGTAGTCAGCTTTTTCTAGCACGTCTGTTTTTTTTTTCCACAGTTTACCTCTCAGGGAAGTAAAGTTCCACTGCTTAGCTGTAATAAGATTTGCTTGTTTTTTTGTGGGGTTTTTATGGGTGTAAGAGTATATGTAGGTGATGGGATAGAGAAATGGTGTGTAGACAGACAGCGGAAAGTAGAGCAGTGGTGAAAAGAGAAAGAAGTGTGGTAGGGTGCAAAGTGATGCTAGAGCCTGGTGATCAGGCATATCGCTTTATTTTTTTTTATTTTGTAGTTCCATCGTTGTTTATAATTTTGTTTATATATATATATATATATATATATATATATATATATATATATATATATATATATATATATATATATATATATATATAATATGGCGTTCAAGCCATTTCTCTTCAAATTAGTTAATGTATTTGGTTTTGATGTGCGCATTTGCTGTTGTGTTGGTAATTGCGTTAATTATTACTTTCAATGTTTGATTAGTGTCTTTTTTTTCGTATATTTTGTAATGTGTGTAGTTTGTGTAGTTTGTTTCTTCGTGGATGTCTTGTTCGGTGAGTTTCAGTCTTCATCGTTAGATTTTTTCTTCTTCGGTAAGTTTGTCTTTCCATCGGTGAGGTTTCACAATTTGGTTAGCTTTGTCTTGGTTTGGGTAAAAAACGTCTCATCGTGCGTAGAACGGCACTTCTGCTCCGCCAGCTAAAACCCCGGTGGAGCTTGGAAATCTGGCGCGACTTATAGCTCTTCTATTCTGGTCAATCATTTGGACGATTTCATCGTCCAATTCACGGTTGACCTTTTCCAGCATATTCCTTGTCCGTTCTTCTATGACAACGTTAATGGGACTTAACCTCGCCTCTTGGTGCAGCTCTTCTATTCTTCGTCTTTCCATTCCGCGTTTACCTGTAGTTAGGTACGCGCATTATTCTGCACCACCTGTAGTCTCCTCTTCTGTGTCTTTGAGACACACAAGAGGAGGAAAGCGCCGTATAGCAACGTCGATCTTATTAGTGCAGTGTAGATCTTTTTCTTGTTACTTTGGCTAAGATTTCTGAACCTTTATAGAGTCTTGACTGCAGCAGTGGCCTTGTTGATTCGTTCTTGGACGTGCTTCTTGTACCAGGATGAGGTAATCTTCATTCCGAGTACATTGCAATAAGTGGTGTAGGGATATCGTCTATCCTGCACCCTGACCTCATCAAGTTGTCTCCTGCCTATGGGAACTACTTTGAATTTTTCCTGGTTGGCACGGATTTTCCAACGGGCCTCGTAGGTGTTAAGGTTTTCAATTTCTGCTGATGTCATTCGAGCTTGCCAAGGCGCATTCCTCCATGGACAAGTGATTATCTGGGTGAAATTTTCGGCGAATTGAATGTTGAGGTAAGTTAAGCAAACACGGGCTGGGACATCCGCGGTGTTAATCAAGTAGAGAGTGAGGGACAGGCCTCCTCCCTGCGGGAGGCCCTCAGTGAGCGGAAACTTTGGTCCGTCCGTGCACCCTAAACTGATGTACGCCGCTTTCTCCATGACATAGTCACAGAGAATTCTTTCTATGGTTTAACTTATGCTCAGTCGTAAGATCTTGTACTGCATTCATCGTTTCCACAACTTATCAAACGACTTTGATACATCCGAAAAAACAATGTCCACGTAACTCTTTTCCCGTTTTGCTTGGTCTAGCTTTTTCGTGATGACGTTAATCGCCATCTCGGTACGTTGCTTTCTCCTAAACTCGAATCGGTGTGGGTTATAGAGTGAGTTTTTCTCTAGGTTAGACACCAGTCTTTTGTTAAGGATCTTCTCGAAGAGCTTCCCGCCAAACTTCAGAAGTGAAATTGGTCGGTAGCTCTCATTCAACGTTGGGTTTTTTCCGTGCTTAGGCAAGTAGATCCTCTTAGCCGTTTTATAAGAATCCGGAAAGTATCCCGTATTGAGACAGGCGTTATATATTCTTCTCATTGCTTTGATGACACTGGTTGGTGCCTTTTCAAAGTTAAGCTTTGTGAGCTTAACTTTTCCTCTTCTTCGTCTTCTTCAGTTTCTTCCGATGAGAGAGCTCCGATAATCTCCTCTAATCCAGACTTGACGCTATTGTTCTTTATGACTGAGTTCTTGAATGCCTTGGAGCATTTGGGGTCTTCAGGCATAATCACTGAAGGGAGATTGGTTGCTTTCAGGAGAGCGTTAAGAACTTAATTGTAGCAGCTGGGTTTCACTGCATTTGCCACATTTGCATAGGTTATGCAGATTAAGATCTTCGCACTTAAATCTCCGGTGAAGCTCATTTGTGCGAGTGCCGATGCGGGCTTTACCTCTGCATTCTACTTGGCGGCGTTCGCATGATTTACTTCTTTTGTCCTTCTCTCTTCTTATTCTTTTCTCCTGATTATTTCGCGGCGCTTGGGACAGTTCAGGGACATGGTACTATGCTTCCCTTTGCAATTCAAACACCTTTTTGTGGGCTTTCGCATTTGTCGAACCGGTGTCCTCCTGTGGCGCATTTACTGCACCACAGTTTGTTTCTATCCGGGCATGTCGTTGATGTGTGTTCTTCGAGTTTGTAACATACAAAACACATTGGTATGCTGTTAAATTTCTCCTGCTGAAGGTTTTCTCCTGGTATTCTCATATTGAATACCAGAATATCATTTTGGGTTGCTTTTCTTGCTATGTCTGTTGTGGAGAATGTCACTTTGAACACATGAGTGTGTTTGCGAAATTTTATTATCTCACGAACTTGGGCCCATGGGTTGCTTTTCGTGATTTCTTTCTTAAATTCTTCGGGTTTGTGTTCGCCCACCCAGCTCTCCCCTTTGCGGCAGATGACGCTTCTGTTCGCTGCCACTTGTGGGGGGCTTTTGACTTCTAGGCCGGTGTTCTTTAGGACTCTTGCTCCCTTTTTCGATAGGAGCTGGTCTACATCCTTGGTCTCGACACACATGGCGATGAATCCCGATGAGACCTCGATAAGTTTCACCAGTGCCACTTTTAGTTCTTCTTGGCGAGGGTCTTCATGCCGGTGATGGTCCTTAGGGGGACACTCTTAGTGAGGGCCTCCATGGTCTTCGTTTTCCTCTTGTGATTTCTTCTTTTCCTTTAACCAAAGTGTAATTAATATGTTTTGGGAGTGAAAAGAAAGTTAGGATGTGGTAAAGGAGGTAAAGGATGGTGTAGGTAGGGTTGTGAACGGGTCCAATAAATGGTGAGAAACGCCGTCGTCCATTTTCCTGTTGTTCTCCCGCTTGTTTGCTGCCAGAATGATGGGTCATAGATGGATAGGGTGGGTCTCGGGTGTGGACCTCAGAGGGTTGAGTTTGGTGGACTTGATGCAACGGCCGAATCAACGACCGCTAAGTTTTTGCCACTTGCTCACGGGTACATACGCCATAACTGCATCCAACTTCATAGAGACGGGAGTACTTCCCTCTATGATTCTGGCCGGGTCCCCCGGGTGATGAGGATTTCTCCTTCGTCCGGGACTAGCAGTTATGCCCCAGTATCGAGACAATTCCTGACTTACGCTTTCGCTATGGGCTAGGCCTCAACCAGTTTTCACATAAGCCCTTAATTATGCCAGTCCAAGTGGCCGGCATAGTTAAGACGAAATAAATGAATGGCAAACATCCGAGCGGGTTCGCACGCAGAGCGATGGACGGGAGCAGTGAGGTGCTTAAGCCCTCATTGAATTACGAGGCTTCGATGTAAAAATGTGTATCTTTCTTTCTGAAGGATGAAACTGGGGTCACCGTAAAACTTCCAGAATAGGCGTTCGTCTATGTAGGCAGTGCTCAATATCAGTCACTAAACAAGTGAAAATGCTGTATCCGTAGGTTCTTAGCAGAGCGTAGTATTCGAATATTCGGCCGTCAATTCAACCGTAATCAGCAGGCAAAAAGAAATTTGCCTGCTGATTACGATTGAATTCATCTACAGCTACGTGGCAACTTGTTTGTGCAGTCACCATTGAGACAATGCGGTGAGATGTGTGTGCTGTACGTTCAATTTCATTATATGCTGATTTTTAGCTTTCAAAGCTGGTAACTATTCCATCTTAGTATTTTATTTACATAGGTATATATTTCCTTTGTTTCAGATCATGTCTGCTCTTGCAACTTCTTGTTGTAAGTGCCTAAACGAGCCCGACTCCTTCTTCTACATTTGTAGCCATTTTACCATTCCAAGTATGAGGGCAAACATCAGTGCGTTTGTCAAACAAGCATATTTAGCATATTTCGGTGATCAAGACAAGCCATGGGACCCCCATAAAGCGTGCTGGCAGTGTGTTGAGAGTTCACGGATGTGGACCAAAAGAACACGTTAAAGGTTTGGCGAGAGCAAAAGCAACATTGCACAGACTGTCACTTTTGTTTAGTGAAAACATCAGGATTTAACAAGAAAAATAAAAGTAAAATAGAATATCCTAATCTACCGTCAGCTATAAGGCCAATGCCTCATTCAGCTAAAATTTCAGTGCCAGTTTTCGAACAACTACCTCCTCTAGAAGATCTGAGTGATGTTGACGAACGCAGGGACAACAATGATGCAGATTTCGAAATTCACGAGGATTCGGTTTGTAGGGGATTTAAGCAGCACGAGTTGAATGATTGGTCACGTGATTTGGGCCTATCAAGAAGAGCTTCAGAGATCCTAGCATCAAGACTGAAGGAGAAAAACTAACTTGAACAAGGAGCGAAAGTATCATACTTTCAAACCAGGGAAAGTACATTTCTGCAGTCCTTTCGAAGTGACAGCGGTTTTTTGTATTGCCATAACATTCCTAGTTTACTGAAGGAATTAGGGCTTTCAATCTACAATATGAATGAATGGCGAATATTTATTGACAGCTCAAAGCGGAGATTGAAGTGTGTCCTTCTACACAATAGCAATTTATTTGGTGCAGTCCCTATTGGGCATTCTGTCTGTCTTCGTGAAGAACATGGAGATATGAAGAGGGTTGTCGTAGAATGGACTCTCGAAGATATACCATATATAACTATTCGTTAAGAAAACATATTTAATTATCTTTAGAGTGCGTGGATGTCTAGGCTGGCCGATATTATGTATCTTCGATATGCTTAAGAAGTGAAAATGAGCTCAAGGATAATAATATTGCTATCATTAATAAAATAGAGTTTTATTAATAAAAACTATCAACAACACACAAAACGGAAAATATTGATATAAACAGAGAAGGGAAAGGTCGTGGGGAATCTAGATAATCCGAGGATTAAGAGATTTAAAAAGGTAAAACAAATATAAATATAAATATAAATAAAGGATAAAGTTGACAAAAGGGTTATATACTCAAAGGTAACGTTCGGCTTACGTAATTATACTTGTTGTGCAGAGGAAGGCGACGTGAAGAAATTTTCGGTCCGCTAGTGAGTTCCAGCCGAAGGTGGGGGAGAATCAAATGATCCTGACGTGGCGTCTTGGGAATAAGAACCGGTTCTTGACGAACGGCTTGAAGAACAATGGCTGTTCTACGTTGTTCTCTTCTGAACAACAGGGGGGGAGGTGAGAACCGTCTTTTGTCTACGGGCTAGAGAACAATGGCTGTTCTAAGGTTGTTCTCTTCTGAACAACAAGGGAAAATGGTGAGAACAGTTTCTTGGCGAACGGGCTCAAACGAACAATGGCTGTTCTAACGTTGTTCGCTTTCTGAACAACAGGGAAAGCCTTGTGAACTTGGCATCACGAAGGCTCAAACCTTGGCACTTAAGGGATATTGTCCTTTTTCTGGACAAGTGATGGTGAATCTCGAGGTCGAGGTCCCTTGGCGCAAAAGTTAAAAGTGGATCGTAGTGATGTTTCGCGACGAAAATCTGGATCTCCAATCTGATCTTAGTGGTAAAGTTTCCAAATAAATAGTCAGGACATCCCCTTTGGCGTGAGGGACAATGAAGTGGGGGCTTCGAGGGAATGCACAGCCGAACCTGAGAACAATGCGTTATCTGCCCATAAGCCTAACTCAATCGTGGCGAGGACGGCACATTGGAAGAACTGGGGAAGATAAACCTCCTTGTTTAAACATTGACTCAGGCGGCTGCGATAAGGCCCGGGGCTTAAAAGCGAAGATGCACGTGGGTAGCATCGTGGTTTTAAATAACATGTGATAGTGGTTGAAATTAAGCGGCCTCAAACCGTTCTATCACACCCCTCCATTCCGGGGGATGTTGTCACTTCGAAAAAAACAAAAGATAGAAGGTACAACGATAGAGCTCCGTTGTGGGGAACTCGTTTTCTTGTACCAACCGTACCTTCCTGCACCTAACTAGTATTACTTCAATACATATGATTATTTTGATCTTCTGATAACAGGGGAAAATAACCTTTGATACAAAGTTCATAAAAAAAGGGGCATGGAACAATGAAATGATATAAAATTAGTACATATGGGACAAAATAATTTATACGTAATTTAATGAGTACAAATATATATACATACAAAAAAAAATAGACATTAAGCGTTACAAAATTCAGACATATACATTAACTGATTATTTTACAAGAAAATCTAATTTAAGTGGTAAAAGACGGTATATACTAACATAGAGATCCTAATCCTACGAATACAATTACTCTACGTTATTCGGTAACGCTTTCCTACTGAGTGCGTAACCGTCCTGGGTATCGGAACCTTTTATATAATTTATATAAAATTAAAACTCTTGCAAGAATAAACTCCAGCGCATGATTCGGCCATTGGAGTGTCGCACATTCCTAATATAGGCTAACGGACGGTGGTCGGTTCCTATCTGAAATTCTTTTCCTATCAAGTACATTTTGAATTTGTCTATAACCCAGATAATTGATAGAGCTTCCTTCTCTATAGTGGCATATCTCTTTTCGCGTGGAAATAATTGGCGACTAGCATATGCAACTTGATGACTTGTTCCGTCATCCAAGTATTGAAGGAGTACACCTCCAATGCCTTCGTTGCTCGCGTCGGTCTTAATCCCAAAGGATTTTTCCGGGTTTGGCAACTTTAAAATGGATGCAGAAATGAGCTTACTCTTGAGCAGATTAAAATGGGAAACAGCGACATCATTCCAACGTAGATGATCGGGGAAATTCTTTTTTAAAAGGGAGCTGAGGGGCGCCGAAATTGCAGCGAAATTCTGAACAAATCGCCGATAGTAAGAAGCTGATCCTAGGAACGATCTTAATTGCTTCATAGTATTCGAGAGGGGTATGTCGGCGAGCGCCTTAATCTTGTCCTCTGGGGGACCTAACTGGCTTTGTCATATTTTGAAACCCAAGTATTTTATAGTTTCGTGGGGAAAATGGCATTTGATGGGGCCAAAGGTGAGGCCATTTTCGCGCAGTCGCTCAAAACGAGCTAATAGGGTGGTTAAATGGTGACTCCATTCAAATAGTTCTTGTAGCTGACTCTTTTGATGTGGTGTCAGCTGCGCGTCAACATCCAGGTCAGAGGGTTCAAAAGACTCGCCTGGTAGGGAAGGAGGAGAGTAATTTTTGCATCAGGTTGTAAGCATACTGTCTATATTACATTAAGGGACTCTGCGGGGTAATCTTCTTTAAGCGCCGATGTTTCGTCCAGTGCTACGAACGTAGTTCCATGGGCGCGTTGGGGTACTTTTTTTCTTTGGCTCCACGGACAGTCTCCGTGTTCTTGTCTTGGGCCTTATAACCTAAGGGTGATATTAATTCACACTCCTTTTGTGCCGTCCTAAAGTCCTGGTTAAGGGTCTCCGAGAAATCGGACGGTATCGGGGTTCTGATGGGGACGGGCTCCTGGGCTTCTTTCTTAGCTCGGCCTCGAGGAAGGGCGGCCTGGGACTCAGGGTCGGAACTTACTTGGGGGCTCTGTCCTATAAGTACGGAACAGAATTGTATGGGTGCTGAAATGACTTCAGCCCAGCCATCATAATATTGACACTGCAGGTAACATCTAACGACGGGGAATTGGTTCGCCAGCCCAAGGTAGTCATGTACCACCGCAAATTTTTCGTGGCTAGGGTCCACTGCGGGGGAGGAGTTCGTCGGACACGATGAAACACGTACATCCTGTGTCCCTGACGAGAGTCGATACTCGGCAGCTGTTTACGCTGCCCTCCTCAAATTTCAAAGTTCCCGATGAACTTTTATCGAAAATAAAATTTACCTGGTGGCCTGATGGAGGGGGGGAAGTTGCTGCTTGGATCTGCACCACCAGGGTAGCCGGGGCGGCATTATTCTGGTGAACTTGGTGGGCTGGTTCGCTCTTAAGCCTAAAATTTGGGGGGCAATTCCAGCTCATGTGGTTTTCTACACCACAGGTGAAGCATATGATGGGTCGCTTCGGGAAGAGAGATGGAAGTGAAATCTTAACGGGAGGTTTGGAGTCCCGTTGTTGGTTTTGGAGAAAGAAGTTTTGGGGTTTTACGGGGCTCGGAAACTTCGTCGACTTTCCTGTGAAGGGGCACGAATCCTTCCTTCTTTCTTTGTAGGGGGATTGGTGAGAAGTTCGATTCTCCTTTGGGTATAAATTATGGCTTGCGGCATAGACATCCGCTTCTTCGGTACAGTCTTTAAAGGTCTGGCACCGACGATCCTTGACGAACGCGCGGATCTCCTTCGGGAGAGACGCCAAAAATTGATCCCGCAACACGAAGTCTGTTAAGGACTCGTAGTTAGGATCAACCTTTGAGGATTCTAACCAAAATTTAAAATTCCTCTGAAGAATGTATCCGAAATGATGGAACGTCTGTCCGGGTTTAATACGACCTCCTCGAAATTCTTGGCGGTAGAAGACGGGAGTTATATTATGGGCGGCCAATAACTCAGCTTTTAAGGTGCTGTAGTTAATTGTACATTCAGATGGTAAAGATATAAAAATTTTGCGCAATTTACAATTTAACAAGGGAAGTAATCTGACTACACCTTCAGCCTCCAGATCCATGTTATTGATTTCGAGGATCTTTTCGGAGTGGGCTAAAAATGCTCCGAAATCCTCTCCATCCTTGAAATTGGGGGGCTTTAGTGAGAGATTGATGGGGGCTTCTGAACGTAAACTGGCTGACTGTATCTCTGCTTCAACACGAGCTAATTCAATCTGATGGTGAAGCTCAGCTTGTCTTTTCCGTTCCTCTCTTTCTTCTCGTTGGATTTCTCTTTCTTCTCGTTAAATTTATCTTTCTCTTTCTTCTCGTTGAATTTCTCTTTCTCTTTCTTCTCGTCTAATTTCTCTTTCTCTTTCTTCTCTTAACTTTTTTCTTTCCATTCTTTGCTCCTCTTGAAAGTACTCAATTAGTTCTTTTCCGGAAAGTCCAAAGGATTCTCCTTGCGCGTTAAAGATTTCGAACTGAGTCATCTTTGCGATTGGGGGCGCAATAGTCAACCAACTAAAATTCCTTGCAACAGAATTATGCCTTCTAGAGAATTAGCCTACCTAAATATGTGTACTGACTTATTCGTACTTGGTTTCTCGATCTAAATAACCACTGACTAAAATCAGACACAAAAAAAACACAAACAAATTATTATAACGGTTCCTTGAGCTACTCCAGCTTCTTAAGTTTTTTTTTAAAAAAGTGATAGCAATCGTTAAAACAAAAGGTAACTACTATACTCTATTATTATAACGAATAACACTATGCTTTACTCGACTGAGTCCAGTGTTTGCAAAGATATGGCGTTAAACCTTACACACTTGATACCAAATTTAAATAGTATATATATATATATATATATATATATATATATATATGTCGTAGAATGGACTCTCGACGATATACCATATATAACTATTCGTTGAGGGAACTTATTTAATTATCTTAAGAGTGCGTGGATGTCTAGGCTGGCCGATATTATGTATCTTCAATATGCTTAAGAAGTGAAACTGAGCTCAAGAATAATAATATTGCTATCATTGATATAATAGAGTTTTATTAATAAAAACTATCAACAACACACAAAACGGAAAATATTGACATAAACAGAGAGGGGAAGGGTCGTGGGGAATCTAGCTAATCCGAGGATTAAGAGATTTAAAAAGGTAAAACAAATATAAATTAAAGGGATGAAATGGTTCGCTAAACCATTTAAAGCACAGGATAGAGTTTACAAAAGGGGTTAAATACTCAAAGGTAACGTTCGGCTTACGTAATTATACTTGTTGTGCAGAGGAAGGCGACGTGAAGGAATGAGAACCGGTTCTTGACGAACGGCTTGAAGAACAATGGCTGTTCTACGTTGTTCTCTTCTGAACAACAGGGGGGAATGGGGGAGAACCGTCTCTTGTCTACGGGCTCGAAAACAATGGCTGTTCTAACGTTGTTCTCTCCTGAACAACAAGGGGGAAGGGTAAGAACCGTTTCTTGGCGAACGGGCTCAAACGAACAATGGCTGTTCTAAGGTTGTTCTCTTTCTAAGCAACAGGGAAAGCCTTGTTGACTTGGCGTCACGAAGGCTCAAACCTTGGCACTCAAGGGATATCGTCCTTCTTCTGGACAAGTGATGGTGAATCTCGAGGTCGAAGTCCCTTGGCGCACAAGGTGAGAGTGGATCGTAGTGATGTTTCGCGACGAAAATCTGGAGCTCCAATCTGATCTTAGTGTTAAAGTTTCCAAATAAATAGTCAGGACATCCCCTTTGGCGTGGGGACAATGAAGTGGGGGCTTCGAGAGAATGCACAGCCGAGCCTGAGAACAATGCGTTATCTGCCCATAAGCCTAACTCAATCTGGCGAGGTCGGCGCGGGGGGCGAACGGGAAAAAGATAAACCTTCTTGTTTAAACATTGACTCAGGCGGCTGTGATAAGGCCCCTAGGCTTCAAAGCAAAGAGGCACGTGGGTAGCATCGTGGTTTTAAATAACATGTGATAGTGGTTGAAATTAAGCGGCCTCAAACCGTTCTATCACAAGGGTCATTGAGTTATTGCAATATGACAAACACAATTGGATCATCTATGTTGACCTTAAAATAGTGTGCTTCCTTCTTGGTCACATTGTGAGTACACAAAGTATCCCTGCTTTCTCTATTTAAGGGATAGCAGAGCTCGAAGGGAGCATTGGATTGAAACGAATTTGCCTCTAAGATCTGATCTTAAACCTGGAGATCCCAACAGTCTGCATGAGCCACTTGTTGACAGAAAGAATATAATATTTCCACCTCTGCACATAAAACTACGTCTCATGAAGCGGTTTGTAAAGGCATTGCCAACTAATGGCGACTGTTTTAAGTACATCATCTTGACACTTGCTGGTCAGTCAATTGAAAATATCAAGGCCGGTGTGTTTGATGGTCCACAAATTCGACAGCTCATCAAAGATGAACAGTTCACCGGGACTATGTCAAACCTTGAGAAGAATGCTTGGTTATCATTCAAAGACGTCGGCAAGAACTTTTTTGGAAATATACGTGCAAGTTATTACACAGAAATTGTTTAAAATCTATTGGAGAGCTACAAGGAGCTTGGTTGCAACATGAGTATTAAACTACATTTTCTGTATTGCCATCTTACCAGCTTTCCGGATGATCTTGGTACTGTTAGTGACAAGCAAGTTGAACGATTTCACTAAGATTTGAAGGCTATGGAAGAACGTTATCAGAGTAGATGGGATGTATATATGATGGCTGACTATTGTTGGAGCATCAAACAGGATAGTCCTCAAGTTGAACACTCCAGAAAGAGCTATAAACTAAATTTCTACCTTTACTTGCACCCAATTATAATTATATAATTACAGAAGCCTCATCCTTTGTTAAAACATAATAGTGTTAAATAAACATTGCAACCATGCTTGTTTCTTTGATATCTTATTGTTTGTCAATATCTGAAAAAGTTCAAAAACTTGACGTGATAGAGAAAAATGGACATCAGTTTTGGATTCGGGACCGAAAAATTAGTTAAAACAGCTGGCAGACCTAACGCAACAAAAAGTCTGTTTCCCAGTGTTATCTGTTAATTTGCAGAATTTTGAGGTTTCTTCTCTTTCCGTAATCCTTTGTTCACGTGGGATTTTTGTTCAGGCGGTTTGGTTGGTGTTTCGTTTGGAATTGTCTGTTTTAGTTCCGAAAATTCCACATCGGAAACTATAAAGGCTAGTGTAGGGGATAGTCACGCAGACTCGCAGACTCCAAGATACAAGCTGACTTTGTCATGCAAGAGCATCTAGTCCATTTCACGTTCATCTTCGTTGTTGGTTTTACCTTTAGAGACCCAGATGCATGTACCTTCCTTTAATCCTTTTATTATGTAAGCTTGTTTCTTTCCTCTTACCAGGGGAAAGTCGTTGTTGATATAAACTTGAAGAGAGCTCGGTGGCTTCAATCCTCTTGGTTGTAGTCTCCCTAGTCCCTATTTTCGTCATTTGGGCTTTTTCGGGATCGTATGTGTTTGTTCCTTCTGTTGTATTGTATTTTTTGTTTGCTGTCTTTTTCGGTACGTTTAGCATCAGTATTTTGGTCACACTCTGGTTCAATATTTCAGAAGAAGAAGATCTCTCAGGAAACCACATCTTCTTCATACTGTTCTTCTCAAACATGTCATTTAATGCTGATTTGAACGTTCCAGGTCAACCGATATTCCTAACGAGGGATTATAGGATATACGTCAATACCTCCAGTGATGTGTCATCAAGTACAGCTAGGTGCCTTTTTGCTTCTTTCATTTCGGTGACGGTGGCCTTTGCAACTCCAGCAAAAGTGGCTTTTCTTTTGTTTTACTCTTCCTTTTCTCATTTTCCTTTTCTTTCAATATTTTTGGCGTTTGGCGCACGCCTTTGCCATGGTTTTGTGTGGCCCTCCGCAGTAGATGTATTTCTTTTCCGTTTACTTTCATTTTTTCTAGTGATGTCTCGTTAGGCCGGTTTCAGGGCATATTAGGCCTTCTTTTACATTGCTCTGTAATGTGGTCCGCCATCTGGTATCAATTGAAGCATATCTGGATATTTTTAAGCTTCTCCTATTCCTTTTGTTCTGAGGCGATTCTTATATTAAACCATACAAGTCCATTTGGTGATATTTTGTTGGTCATTTGGATTTTTATATAAAGCCTGCCCATAGGTCGACCTTACTACATACGAGGCTTACGTTTGTAGTGATTCGGGGCGGGATTCTTTTTTGGATAGTCCTATCTTTTGTAATGTTTCCATTCCTTTAAAGGAGACAAAATTTTGATCTGGTTTTCTGCATTGCAAATGGCGAGGTATACATTAATTACGTCTTTAATTCTCATAAGAAGAACCTATCAGAATTTTTTTATGGTCTCTGTGATTGCTTTTTGATGTTCCTTAGTGGTATTCGAGGCACTAAAGCCTTCCTTTATTCCCTTTCTCGGATAGTATCACCCCACAGCTCTTATCGAAGGCTCATGGAACTCTTTTTTGTGTGCTCTTCTATTCGCTACTCACCAGCTCATTCCTTAGATGAATCTGAAAAAGAGAAATAGATTGATAAGTTTTAATCTGTTAAACGGCTTGGGAGTATTTAAATGAGTAGCACTCATCGACCACCCTACGTAATTAGTCCTATTACTATTAGGCGCCTCTACTTTATTTCGGGCTCCAGGTTCTAAGGACCCTCCTTTTGTGGAAGATATCAAATTTAAAAACTACATCCTCCTTTTTTGCGTCTCCTAAAGAATTTTTTTCAGGGCTTCACTATACCCTACTCTAGAGAAGTTGTCAGCGCATAGGTGGTCAAGTTATATTCCTTTTGGCATTTGAAATGTGTGAAAAAAAACTATGAAGTTAGGCGAAAATCTAAGGATAGTTTCCCCTTTAGGGTGTCTATCACAGCCAGTGAAAACAGGATAAATCATCAATCAATTTAGTGCACGTATATCTTTTTTATCTCTTGAAAAATCCTTTCTTCGGTTTGACGTGAATAATTAACGTTTTTCTCTTCTCATGTGCATGCCAAGGCCTCCTTTAATAGTGAGTGAGCCCAGTACGTAAAATCAAATTGAGTGAGTCTTTTTCTTTTCGAGAGGAAACCATACTTCTAACATTCGTAGTATGCATATCTAAACATAATAGGAACCCAACACTTCAGTAGAGCAATAAACCAACCCCACTTTGACTACAATCTTACAAAAGAAATTACCTCCAGCGAGACTCAATATGTTGCCAGCACATTCCTACCAATTAAAGTAGACTGCTTGGTTTACTGTATAGATTTGTGCCTAGTGTTTCGTAATTATTAAAGTGAATTTAGTTAGAGTGAATTTACTCTGACCAGCTTAGAGTTGTGTATAAAAACGGTGACAGTGATAAAGCGCGATAATTCGTTTGGAAAGTGGACCACTAGTTCTTCATTAGAGGAAGTGATAGAAGGACTGGAGCCCCACCAGGCCTATCTACAAGCCCCAAGGAAATTCTAAAGGTACAGTAAGAGTCAATACTTTGACTTTGGTTACCCCCTCAATCCCGCTCCGTCTCTCCCCTTTCATTTCTAAATATTTTCCCCGCTACATTTATTAATTCATTGACATTTCCTCAACACACCACCAGCATAAGCTCCCTTTCACTTGCAGCTTTCTTACGAGAGTATGCAGGGGAAATAAAAGGGACCCTACGTATAACTCTCCAGGCCCTCTCGGAGGGCCCAAAACCGGACCGAGGTAAAGTGTTTGAAAAGGTTTTGGGCTCCCTAAACATAGCACTGGATAGACTTATAGACATAAATAACGGTTACTACGCCATCTGCGCGAGGGAAGCCGATTGTGAAGACTTGACCTCAAGCATGGCTGTTGAAGGCGGTAAAACAATTAGCCTAAAACCGACTACACCACCCCAAATTAGATCCCATCGAAGCTTAATCTGCGGGCGCCTTGACTCCTTGGTCGATTGCCCCTCGATGATGAAATACAAGCAGAAATCCAATGGAACCACCCATCGACAAAGGTAGTGAAAGTTGACATTGTCTACTTGCAAATGTGCTTTCGGTTCTACAAGTACGAGAAACACACCACGACTAACTGTCCTGAAAAAGACTACCCTCTGTTCCATCTGCGCCAGCTGCGATCATTTTTGGCGTGATTGCCCAAGCTATTATTGAAACCTTTTATACTATAATATGCTAATTGTCACGATCGCTTAATATTAAATTATATTTAAAACTTTAGAAATGTTTATATACTACTTTATTCCCATAATGTTATATAACAAATGAAATGTTATATTCAGCTCAAACTATTATCCGAAACGCATGAAGAAAACGTTCACTGATTTAAGCTCGCCAGACTCATAAAATTAGGAAGGTGGAGGGAGTCTATTGATTTTCTTGCAGCACTGTTTCAAAAAATCTTCACATTAACTCGTTTAATGGCCCCTATTTTGTAATAAAAAAGTTCCTATAACATTTTATCTCTAATTATTTCTCTCAGTAAATAATTATCAGAGTTCATTTATGTGATTCCCTTTTTAACAGCCAAATTATACTCAAATATTACATTTGATAGTAACCCACGATTTCGCTTGCTTATTTTATTATTTCAATATGTTATTTATATGGGGAAGGAGGAAGACATGTTCCATAGAGCAGGAGATCATCTTGCCACTAACCTTTTTGGAACCACTCACACTTCACGAGGAAAGAATGTAAACACGGAGCTCCTACTCTTTTAGCATTTACGGGAGCGTCCCTCTCCCAGCACTGGAGCAGAATTTCTGAGCTTTATCAGACTCTTTCACGTGGAAATGTATCTCACTCACTAAAAGAAACTCGTTGCTCCAAACACTAGATGTTTTTCGCTCATACATTAAGGGAATTTGAGAGATATCTGCTAGATATCGTAAGATTACATTTAGAATCTTTCCTTTAAGGAGACACTTCAATAAGATAAAAAAAAAATAACGAATAACGCCATATCGTGATTATATGAAGTTTGATGATAAGTATCGCTACAGCTGTGAAAGGTAAAACTACTGCATAATTTAAATATTTAGAATTTTTAGGTAATTATCTAATGGATATTCTCCTCGAATATTTTTAAATTGAGACAAAGAAGTGAATAATTCAATTATGAATTCAAGTACATAATTAGCCTCCTCAAATTTACTAAGGAATGGAGCGAGCCTCATTATAGAAGAGAGGTTGAATTTAGAGTTCAGATTTTTAGGGCAGTAATATAATTTTTTTTTGGTAAACATGAGTTTTACAATATTTTATACTATGCACTTTGAACATATATTACAATTCATTTGTTTTCCATATTTTAAATTCATGACCAACTTCCCACCGTAAAACCTCCTACGCATAATAAAAGAACCAGGCGTTTCAAGGCCATTTAAAACGGTACCAAGTGGAAAATGAGTTGTTCTGTTCTGTTTACCACCAATTTACACCAACTGATACTTTTCTGAGGTTAAAAATTTCAATATGGCTTCGTAACTAAGGATTACCCCAAAATATGGCAACAGTTACGAAGTCAATTTCTTTCAATTTACACGTACTTCTCAATTTGTCGATTAAGCACATTTTCTGTAGGCCGATCCAACTAAAGCTTATTATCTTAAATATGATATATTATCTAAAATATGATATATACTCGTACCATGAAGTCAGATGAAAATAAATAAATGGCTAGAGCATCTGTGGCTGAATAACGGAGAAAATACAAGTATCTCTAAATATTTTTACGTATAAGAAGACATAATTCAATGGCAGAGAAAACCTCAAGGCCAAAAATATAAGGTACTAGGACCTTCTGATGTTATTCGAAAACTCTGACTATAGACATTAAAAATATCCTAGTGTGTATATTTTATGTTAGCTTGCATGGAATCTTGATCATTAACTTCGCTATATGACTGCATAGATTTTGTTTATCATGATCTTTTATATGCATATTCCCATTAACAAAAATAGGTAAAAATTAATGTTATATTTGGAGGAAATTCTGTACAGAAAAATCTTTTTTCTTTGAATACTCAAAAACAAAGGTGAGAATTCTCTTATTCTGTGCAATGCCAATGATTATTTCTGATTTTTTACTATCACAAAATATAATAGTATAATATATGATAATCTTAAAGAATTACGGACTAACAGTGTCTCTTAAATCAACTCTGCGGGAAGTTGTGAGAGAAAGAATGATAAGAAACAAGATGAGGATAATCAGGAAGAAGTTATGGGTAAGAAGGAAAAGGAAAAGTAAACGCTTTACTCTCATTCACATTTCCGAGGAAGGAAGTAAAGCTGATCAGAGACTTTGAAAATATGCAAAGATAGATAAAAACATGATTCAAGATAGCATGAAATAAATAGCAATTCTTGTATCATGCAATATTTGAAGATATTTTTACTTTATTTGTTTATTTACTTTCATTCATGGTTTATACTGTAAGTGATGGTTCTTGTAAGTGATGAATTTGTCACGATTGTTGAATTCAATCGTTTCGGTTTAAGTTTAAAGATATTTGTTCTGCCTTGAAAGTTAAGCGGTCGACATAAAAGTAATTACAATTTTATATTGTCTTACCATTTGATAATTTTAAATACCTGAATTATCTTACCACGCTAGAGAAAGCAAGTTAGCACGTTGAGTCCTTTCTTATCAAGTAATTTACGAATTTTCAAAAAAGATTTTGTCGCAAGAAGTGTACTCGAGTGTCTTATATATTTTTACGCAAAAATGGTGAGCAATTTTGGCATCAAACTCAAGCTGAGATCGAATTACCGAATAAAATAACATAACGATTATATTTCGACTCTTATATACAAAAGTTTGGTTAATGTTTTCGAGTGTTTAGTTTTATTATTATGCAACTTAATCCCAATGTTTGATATTTTTAAGCCATCCGAAACTAGCAATCCAAAATTAAGCTCTTTTGTTATACAATCGAATAATGGATATCCTAAGTATATTTTAAATGTTTGTTGTACGAGACATTGTGTATTATTTTGCATTTGTTAAACATTAAATGGAAGCTAATACTATATGTAAGAGAAATTAAAGACTATATTTCACTCGTGTCGACATTTTTTATGTCGTTTCTCTTATTCTCTTATGCAGTTTGTACCCTAGATTTGCATCATCATCACAACAGCTACTTACTCGTAAGTTAACAAACTACATTATGAATCGCTTTGAAAATTAATTAAGCGAAGGGATCTAAGACAGAAACTTGTGGGATGCTACTATTGACAGCTACCTCTTTGGGCAATTTGCTATTTCTAACTCCCTCCATCTTGCTGTTTAGAAAAGCTTTTAGAAACCTAGTTTAAAGTCTTGTACTTATCTTTTGCCCTGAAAGTTTCTCTACAAGTCGTCTCTGGGAATTTTATAAAACCCTTTCACATGTAGTTAAATTACGTCTACACTCTAAAATTGAGCAGTCATAAAAAGATATTCAAAGAATCTATTAAACAAGAGCGATCCTTCCTGAAATTGTGTTGCTTGTTTCATAAGCCATGATTCTCTGACTGGTCAACAATTTAATACATTCAATAACTTTTACCAACTTTCTAACTTAAACTATCAGATGTGAAGGTCTGTATTTTGTTGGCTCTTTGTTATCAGATTTTTTAAAATTTGCCAATTATGGAGAAGTACAGCTTTACTGCTTCTTGAGGAGATGTCAATGAAGAACCTCCACTCATCTGGATTACATGTAATTCAAATTGCATCAAACCGACAAGACAAAAGCAAAGTTTAAGGACCAAAATAGAAATTTTTTATCTACTTTAGTTCCTAAAAAATGGGAATTAACACTTCTAACCGCTGGAACAGGAGAAAAAGGAATTTTGTTACATAGTATAATCATTCCATATCTATTTCCTTCTAGTTAGCTTGGCTGACGAGGACGAAATTATGATGTGTTTCGAATGGCAAGTTTCGTAGTAAACTCACATTTATAATTCAAAGTTTTAAATATTAGCAACCCTTATATTAACAAATGAGTTTCACTTAAAAAAGGTTAATGTTCTACGCAGAGATAACGTAAACTAAGTGGATAGGATTTATGATTTATCTGGAAAATCTTCCCCGTAGCTCTTAAAAAGCTTCCATCTCGAATTATAAATACTTAAACCGAGATGCTTTAAAAACATTAACTAAATTACTTTAAAAGAACCAACCTTCCTCTTTATAATTATCTGCGTAATTAATTTAAAAGGAAGGAAGCTGTGAGCGACTTAAGAGATATGCTTGGGTGAATCTTAACTGAAATGAAAGGAACAAATGGAGCTGAAATAAAAATTCAAATGGACTACGAACGATTCGGTTAAAAGGATGAAGGTCTAAATTTTATACTTATACAGAGAAATATTATGCTTAGAAAAAAAAACCATTGTGAATGCCAAATTACCTGAAAAGCAGAAGGGAAGTGAGTAAATAGGGAAAGTGAACTGTTTAAATGTATTAGAGACACGGAGCGTGAGTAACGCTTTTGATGTCAAGTTCAAAAGAGTTACACACGTTTTTTGTCTGTAATCCCTTTAAACCGAGACATTTGCCTTACGGAAAATGTCTCCCATATTTTACGATACTAATTCTATTTGAATATTGGACAAATGGGCTTCTACAACTGAATTTATAAACTGGAATTACTTCTTGATTCTTGAGAACAAAATAAATACTCCTTAATTAAATCAAAGGTCCCCATGTGAGAACAACAAGATTAGTTTCTGCTATTGAAAATGACGTTTTGGCATTGATTATTATGAATCAGTATAAAAGAACCACTATTTTCTGGTGACTTCGTTTTCTTCTGCTATCAGAAGAAATTCTTTCAGGTATTTAAAGTTTGAATAAAGATAGTTTTATACTAATTTTCAAAATTAATATAGCCCATAAGTTATTGCATCTAAAGAGATATTAAAATGCAATTTAGTGTTAGATTTTTTCCATTGTTATGGATATAAAAAGATTATTTACTTACGTGTGATTCAAAACCAATTGTAAAAAACCTAGAGAATTCTAGATCTGATAAACTAGGTGTAAAAGTACAGGTTTTGATATGAATATGATGTATTCTTGTTATATAACAAGAGAAATTGGGACAATTTTAAATGACAAAAATAAAATAGCACCAAATATCTTTGCCATTTTTGAAAAATTAGGCAAAGGTGCTCCGCATATCACGTTCATGTACTCGAGTTTATCAATTTAAAATGATAATGAGCGAATTTTATCCAGTTACTTTCTACGGGGTCGTTAGCTAGGTTTGATAATGAATAAATCTGAGACAGGAACGTAACTAATAGCGTGTAATACCTCCTCGTACCTGGAAAACATCTGCAATTCGACGTTGTATGGAATAAGTAAGGTTCTGGATGTAGGAAGCATCAATGTTCAGCCACTATTCTATCAAAGAATTGTGCAATTCCGCCAGATTGCGTGGATGAGAATAATCTTTCTAGGAATATTTTTCACGTTAATCACGAATATATCATCTGTCTCTTCCTGCGACCCTCCAGTTTCTCGTAACATACCATCTTACTTACGTTAAATACACTGATGGTTCTGTAGGGACTGAATGAAAACATGATTGGGCCGAAATTGATAACTTTAAAAGTTATGAACGGATTTTGATATAATTTTAATGGAGTATTCCTAAGGTTTTTGACAACCTAACCTATTAAATTTATGAAAGTATACTCAATATTTTTTTGTAACTTAATATAAATGCTTCCTATTTTTACCATTTTATTTAATATTTATTGCTGTTATTATTTATATTATTTTTCACTTACTATAGTGTTTTTCTTTACAAAAAACAGAAATAAAATACCTAGAGAATGCTAAAATTCCCCAGACAGTTTCTGTTATATATGTGGATCAGTTACATTAAGACAATACAAGAGGCAGTTGACATGTGAAGAAACATTATGAGCTGTATGTACTTTGGATGTACATAAAGTGGGTAAGCAGGACATCGTTGAGCACCTCACATATGTTGTTAGGTATACAAATTACTTTTCTACCAGGGTGAAAGGCAAAGGGCCTGGCCTCATATTTAGCTTACTAATGGTCTTGAAGGAGCCAAAGGACCATTCAAAGGATTGCTACTTCTGCTTAACAGATATTAAAGGTGGGTATTCAATTTTTTTCGTTGCTGGTCTTTCATCTATTTTCAAAACATATATCAATTAAAAAGATCAAAATACATATTATGTTGTACTTTTACTATTTCTAAAAGTGATCACAGCCAGTAATATCCATTTTTACTCTGATTTTATTTGATTTTACTTCAGGTCGCAATAGAAAAGACAAAAAATCTATCATATATCCAGGTCTTCAGTGTGCTATTCACCCAGTTTGACATTCAAGTGCTATTCCTTTACCAGAGCCAGCCTTTGAACTCACAAGTGATGACACGAGTTATTCAGATGATCCAGAATCTCAAGATACAACATATGTGGCACAGCTTAAATCTGACAAGAAACCACACCTCACCCCCCAACCGGAACTCAATGATCTAGTTAGTGATCTAACACTTACTAAGCAACAAAGTGAACTCCTAGCCTTACGTCTGGAGCAATGGAACGTGTTGGATGAATATGGTCTAATTACTGTATTTATGAAGAGTTCTGCAGATCTACAGCAATACTTCACTTTTAAAAACAACTTGACTTATTGTAATGATATCAGATGCATATTCAATGCACTTGAGCGTACCTATGAACCAAATGGGTGGTGGTTATTCATGGATGCATCCCTTAAGAGCATAAAAGCGCTTCAGTTGCACATTGGATACACCATACTTTCAGTTCCAGTTGCTCACTCAGTCATTTTAAGAGAGACATATGAGAACCTTGCTTTTATTCTAGACAGCATAAGTTACAAGGAGCATGAGTGGATAATTTGTGCAGACTTGAAAGTAGTAGCCCTACGTAATGAGCTACAAACTAGATACACAATGTTTATGTGATTCCTTTTCACATGAGACATTAGGGCCAAATTAGAACATTATGTACGGTCAGAATGGTCACCTCTGGAAACTATGACGCATGGATTCCATAATGTAATTCATGAGCCACTAGTTAAGTAGGAGGAAATCATTTTGCTACCACTGCATATAAAACTAGGCCAAATGAAGAATTTACGAAAACACTGCAACATAACAAGCCATGTTTCCATTACCTCAAAGCGTGTTCCCTGAAATAAGTGATACCAAGATTAAAGAAGGCATATTCGGGGGCCGTCAGCTTCGTTAACTTATAGCTGATGAGGTCTTAGAAGAGACAATGGTTTGGTAGGCATTCAAAGATGTATTCAAAAGATCTTTTGGAAAGAACCAAGGGGCCCAGCGAGAGCGTATAGTGGAGAGCATAATCAAGTGCTACTAAGATCTCGGAAGCAATATGTCACTGAAGATACACTTTCTTTAATCCCATTTGTCCTTCTTCGTAGAGAAATCAGGAGATGTGAGTTATAGACATGGATAGAGGTTCCATCAAAATATGACTTCAATGGAAAACAGGTATTTGAAAAAATGGAGCCCAGCTATGCTGGCTGACTTCTGCTGAAACCTGAAGCGTGACACACATGAGATGACTTAGAAACGAAGAAGTAAATTATAAAATGTAGATTAATACATTATATAATGCTAATCAACATCTTTATTTATTATATATTCATGAATTAATTACAAGGGACACATTTAATCTGAATTTGAGAGCAAGAGATATTTATGGTATCGTGGAAATCGGTATCAATTGCCTAATTATTACATCGGGCAATTTTTGTTAGCAAATTTGAATTCAGTACACTCAACTTCATAATAAAATGTACATGAGACCTATGGTGTTTTTTTAACCCGAAATTTATTGTAAAGTGTTTTCAATGAGCTGATGATCTGGCGACTTTGTGGGCCAATTTTGAGGTTGGATTATTTCTGAAATTTATCGTGCCAGTTAGTCACAGCTCTAGTCCTATGATACAGAAGTTTTCATCATGGAATACGGGGAATGAAATGTTACCTTCCGCGTTAAGATTAAGGGCAAATGGTAAAATCTGGTCGTCTAGCAGTTCGATGTAGTCTTAGTGATCTAAATTGTTCTTCACTTCAACCAAATGACCAATCTTCGCATAATTATAACGCTCCCAATAAATCACAGAGCCGCATCCTGCTTGAGCCAAATCCTGAGCGCAATCTTACTTGAAGACTTCATGAGGACTACAATGAACAAGAGGCCGGACATTATTTAATTAACGAAATAAACGTAATTTTTCTGACCAGATAATGTATTTCGAGTCCTCCATGGTCCACTGTTTGTGTCATATCGCCTACAGTATCCGGGTATCTTTGTTTCCAGAAGTGAGCAAAGGCCTTTTGCGTACCACTCTGTTCCATATCTATATGCTATGCAGTTGCCTGCCTTGAAGCGAATTAATTTTTAGTCACAAGCATAAAACACTCCGGCGGTCCCGGTCCTTCCCTTTCATCTTTCTGCTACATTCTATAAACTGGAATTATCGTTATTGCAAGTAGATTAGTATGGCGGTCCGCGTGGAATGACCTGCAAATTTCGCTAAAACTTTCAAAGGATAGAATTTGAAGAGCCGAAATTTGATCACTCATTTTTGCCTCTCAGGAGGCAAAAACATGATATTCATCCTCTAATGCTAACTAAAGGTCCCTATACCTTAAAGTATTTTATACGCGGTATATCTATTATTGTAGATAACCTGCATTTCGCCTCCTGTAACATTCAGACTCATTCAAGAAAAGTGAGTTGAACAAATGATGATGCTTTGTTGCAAGTGTGCCAATGACAGATTGTAAGGAATCCATTGCCTAAACAGGAAACCATATATATTGTCAGGGGTTACTGAGTGGGTAATCCCAGTCCCACTTCCTAGGCATATATTATAATCCCGCACCAAGGTGAAGTGGAGGTTAAGTGTAGCCAATACACCTACCGTAGCCACTTCCGGTGAATAAGAATAACCCCGGTGTGTTCCTTTTGATAAAATTCAAGATAATGATTCCCTGAGTGTGTTCTTACTCAGTAAAAGCCAGTCATGGGTGGAGTTACGAAATATTGAGAATTAAGCCGAGTGAATTGCTTATTAATTGCCAAAGGATCGTCCAAAATAGTTAAACACACAGATACAAAAATAACCTTTAATATACATGAATTAGAAATATGAAATAGCATATATAGGCATAAATAGGATTAGTCTTTGCACTGAACAGGTAAGTCTATATATAATGTCGTGGGGATTACACTTGAATTATACGTACTAGGTTGCTTGCGTCTTAAATGCACCCGACAGAATGAATTGAATAATATTATGGAATGAAGCACTGAATTAATCACTTGAAATAATCGAGGTTATGAGCTCGAGATGGAAATTCTAGTTAACAGTTAAACTGGTGAAATTAGGGGAGGGGATAATTCACTTTAACTATACCTTGGAGTTCGTTAGTATTTGGACGGTGTTGGTAAATATCTTCTTCTTCTGACGATGCTCACACTTAGCCCGGTCGTCCGAAGTTACCGAATGTGTGGGTAATCCTAGACCGGCGTCCTGATTTAATGATGTTTGGCCGGATCGCAAAGGCCAGTCAAACTGTGACTCAAGTCGGAATTCTTCTCCTCGAAGTGTCCGTTCCGATTATTGGCTCCTGGAGGGGGTAGCCAATATGATTATTGCTGAGCAAAAAGGGGTGAGGAAGATTCGATGCGAAAGGTGAATTTGGAATAAGGGAGGGACACGCAGCTCTGTCGGTGTATTTATGTATACACTAATGTATGGGGTATTTAGACTTCCACAGCCCTATCCGTTTTGGAAGAAATTATTCTAACGTGTAACTATGAATAATGTTTACCCTTAACATTGGCTACATGAACAACAAAATTACAAAAAACAAAAACAAACATTCAACGAATAGAAGAACAACATAAAATAATCATGACGGTAAAAGAACACACGGATTACCAGTCATATACAGGAATCTCCTGTAGAATTAAGAGCTGATGTCTAAGTACAAAATAAATAAATGATTATATTCGATACATTAATATAAGAATCACAAGGCAAAAAAAAACAGTCTAAAATTAATCACGGCAGTTATAGATCGTGTCAGATTATCAATTTTACAAATAAAACATATGAATAATTAGTGGGTGGACACTAATCCTTTATCCAAAACTTACATAGCTATAATATCGATTATTTACAAGGACTCACAAGGCTCGTCTACCGGGTTCCTAGACAAACTATCAGCCAGTACATTAAGAGATCTCTTAGGTATCGGATATCCTATTGATATTCAGATAATAACAGGGCCCAACGCATGAGTCTTCCATTCTGACCCTTACAACTTTTTAAGTATTCTAGGGGTTTGTGGTCCGTTTCTACGGAGAAAGATCTACCTATCAAATATACGCGGAACTTTTGTACCCCAAACACGATAGCTAAAGCTTCTAGCTCCACAGTGGCATACTTCTTTTCTTGATCGGAAAGTTTCCGACTTGCAAAAGCCATGGGAACGGCACTTCTGCCTCGTATTGCAACAAGGCGCATCCGATTCCAAGATGAGAGTCGTCGATCCGAATGCCGAATTTGCCCTCGAGATTAGATAAGTGCAGGATAGGGGCAGTCACTAGTTTCTGTTTGAGTCCGCCGAAACTGGCAATAGACATGGGGTTCCACTTAATAGGGTGTGGAGATTTATTTTTACGCAGGTCATTTAGAGGGGAGGGGACGGACGCGAAATGGGGGACAAAACGCCGATAGAAGCAAGCTGCTTCTTAAAAAGATCGTAGTTGCTTCTTAGAGACTGGGGGCGGCCTATTGGTTATTGTTTTTATCTTATCCTTCTGTGGGGATTTGCGGTTCTCGCCAATCTTGAAAAATACATACGCAATAGTGCTATAAGCAAAATGGCATTTGGAGAGCTTACTTGTTAAGCCATGAGACATCAGTCGGTCTAAGAGTGGGCGAATACACGCGAGGTGCCGTCCCCATGTACGCATGGTTTCGTAAACCTTGTTAAAATAGAATGTGACGTTTTCTAGCCCTCCTACAACTTCTTGCATAATGCGGTTATAACAGCTACAGGGCGTAACTGAACCAAAAAACAGCCGGGTGAATTGTTTGAGGCCTCTTTCTGTGGGGCATGCTGTAAATTTCCTCACCGATGGTTTTAAGGGAATCTGGTAATAGGCCTTACACAAGTCAATTTCAGAGATATACGCGGCTGCTTCGAATAGGTGCAGGTTCTGATCGAAGAGTGGGAGGGGTTCTGTGTCAAATACAGTGACAGCGTTCAGTTTCCAAAAGTCGACGCACATCTTAACGGGCCCGAGTTCGGGGTTCACGTCTAACTTGGGGTAGGGTTTTTCCTGGGGGAGCGGGATAGAAGGGAGAGTGGGAAGATGGTAGTCCCCATCCATCTCTCTTTTTTCCTCGTCTTCTTTTTTATTTCTTCGTCTTCTCTTTCTATCTGGAGGTCACCTCTTCTGGCTTTTTCCCACAGGGGTTGGATGGAAGGGCAGTACTTTGGGGCCTTGGCGAACTCAGCGTTATTCAGCTTCTTGAACTCAGGGATGCACGGGAATTTGAGCGGCACGAGGGGACGCTTTTCTCGGCCCGCCTGCGCTCGGTGGTGACAGTTTGAGTAATCTCATTCGGGGAGAGTTGTGCGCTCTGTCCGACCAGCGCTGCACAGAATTTCATCGGGGCCGCGACTACGTTAGCCCAACCAGTGAAAGAGCGGCACTCTACATAGCACCGGACGACAGGGAACCTGTTGGCACGTCCCAAAAAGTCGTGCACTACCGTAAGTTTCTGATGCTGGGGTCTTAAGGAGGGAGTAGCTTGTCTGACACTACGATACACGTTCCTTCCGGTGTCCATAACTAAAGTGGACTCTTCGCCCCCATTAATCGAGCCAGTTTCAAACTTGAGTTCACCAGGAGAACTCTTATTGAATAAGAAGTTGACCTGGTAGTCCTGATCTGACGGAGCTGCAGGTTGCGGGATATCTACGGCGGTTTGCTCTTGAGAAAGGGTGGCAGTCAATTGGTGTATCTGCTGACTTGGGGAGAGATAGAACCTTGAATTTTGCGGACACTGGGATTTTATGTCACCCAGGGCACCGCAAGAGTAACACGTGATGGGACTACTCCTGAAGGTGTTGTTTGATTGAGTGTTAAAACCAGGGGGTTTTCGGTCTTCTTGGGTCTCGTGGAAATTGTTCTTGGGCTTAAATGGGGAAGCAACTTTTACAAACTGAGAGGGTTCCTCATGTGGGTGTCTTTCGTACCCAAACTTGTTCTTGTGGGAAGGGGGTTACCTTTTTTTGCTTTCCTTCGGGTATTAATGATGATTTGAAGCGAGAAGGTCCGCTTCATCTAGGTAATCCTTGAATGTAAAGGCCCTTCGGTCTTGAACGAAGGCTCTAATCTCGGGGGGAAGTGTACTTAGTAGTTGATCCTTTAAAATAAAGTGATCAATGCCTCGTAATCTCTTTTGACTCTATCTGAGTCTAGCTAGAATTACAGATTCCTGCTCATGATGAATCCGAATTGTCTGTATGTCTGTCTGGCTTGGAGTTTAGCTGATTTTAACTTCCTTCTATAAAACTGGGGGTTAAAGTTAATAGCAGATAAAAGTTCTGTTTTTAAGGTGGAATAATCGATTGTCGCCTTATGCGACAATGCGATAAAAATCTCTTTCAGGCAAGGGGATAGCAAGGGTAGAAGGCAACTTACTCCATAGGCTTTAATATCCCATCCATTTACTTCGAATATTTTTTCGAAATGTGTTAGGTACGTAATGAAGTCCTCATTTTCACGATGGGAGGAAGATAGTTTGAAAACAGGGGCTTGAGATTGTTGACCCTGGTAACCAATTGAACTAACTTCCAATTGGTCCCTTCTTAATTCTCGTTCATGATGACGAATTCTTTCCCGTTCTTCGTGTTGTGTTTTTCACTTTCCAAATCTTCCTTCCATTTTTGCTCTTCTCTCTCTTTCTTCCGTTTTGCTCACCTCTCTCTTTCTTCCGTTTTTGCTTTTCTCTCTCTACCTTCCGTTTTTGCCATTCTCTCTTTGCTTCGAGTTGTAGTTTTTTCCTTTCCATATCTTCTTTCCGTTTTTTTTCCCTCTTTGTTTCTCTTTCATTCCTCTGTTCATTTTGGACGTACTCAATGAGTTACCGACCTTCCAATCCGAAAGCTTGTCCTTGCTTGTGGAATATTTCGAACGATGTGGAAGCCATTTTATCGATCCAAAGATAAGAGTATGTACTGGGAGAGAGTTGCTATAGCGTAAAGTGCTTAAAGAAAGGAAGTTATTATAGTTCCCTACCAAATCGTGGTAGACAAGAGAAAACGGTTAATAAGAAAAACAAAACAATATTAGATAATCACCCTAACCTAACTATTCTTTGGACCATAAAACGAGAATTACTGTTAATGTTTGACTATTTGGACTAATTTGGACGTTGGAAATTATTTTATTAAAGTTTTGAGAACCACACAACTTTATAGATGTTGCTTCTAGTGATAACCTCACACACCTGATACCACTTATTTATGTCGAGGATTACTGAGTGGGTAATCCCAGTCCCACTTCCTAGACATATATTATAATCCCGCACCAAGGTGAAGTGTAGGTGAAGTGTAGCCAATACTTTTACCGTAGCCACTTCCGGTGAATAAGAATAACCCCGGGGCGTCCCTTTTGATCAAAATCAAGAAAATAAGCCCCTGAGTGTGTTCTCACTCAGTAAAAGCCAGTCATGGGTGGACCGGTGTAATATTGAGAATTAAGCCGAGTGGATTGCTTATTAATCGCCAAAGGATCGTCCAAAATAGTCAAACACACAGATACAAAAATAATCTTTCATATACATTAATTAGAAATATGAAATAGTATATATAGGTATAAATAGGATTAGTCTTTGCACTGAACAGGTAAGTCTATATATAATGTCGTGGGAATTACACTTGAATTATACGTACTAGGTTGATTGCGTCTTAATTGCACCCGACAGAATGAATTGAATAATATTATGAAATGAAGCACTGAATTAATCACTTGAAATAATCAAAGTTATGAGCTCGGGATGGAAATTCTAGTTAACGGTTCAACTGGTGAAGTTAGGGGAGGGGATATTTCACTTTAACTATACCTTGGAGTTCGTAAGTATTTGGACGGTGACGATGAATGTCTTCTTTTTCTGACCATGTTCACACTTAGCCCGGTCGTGAAGTTACCGAATGTATAGGTAATCCTAGATCGGCGTCCTGATGTAATGATGTTAGGCCGGATCGCGAAAGCTATTTAAACTGTAAGTTAAATAGGAATTTTTCTTCTCGAAGTGTCCGTTCCGATTATTGGCTCCTGGAGTTGGTAGCCAAAATGATTACCTAGCTGCGTCTAGGGTAATCGGCAGAGGCAGGTCCTGTGTAACCTCTGACTATGAAGGAAGGAGGTGTCCTCGAAAAGTTTGGCACCTACAAGTACCGTGATGGTAACAACCAATTCCCCAAAGTTTCTTTCTTGCAACGAGTGAACTGTTTCCTTTGTGTGACTAGCTCCACACACAACGTAGGTCCAAGATCTTCTGCCTGACTCCAGGAAAAATTTTTCCTTTTATTTTCCTCATGAGCTAAAATCGAGAGAGAGCACCGAATACTCATAAAATTCTTAGCGCTGCTGCCAGACATGCGAAATATTTACGCCTCGCCGCGATCCGAGCTTTCCTCGTCTCGAACTGCGGATTTATGACGGCGCGAAAAGGGGTGAGGGAGATTCGATGCGAAAGGCGAATTTGGAATAAGGGAGGGACACGCAGCCGTGTTGGTGTATTTATGTCTACATTAATGTATGAAGTATTTAGACTTCTATATATATCTTCTTTAAATAACAATGCACAGTAGAATGAGTGCGATTCAATTTTAACAACAGTAACAATCGTATTTATTTAACTGTTATTTAAAAAGATCTTGATCAATTTCCATTGATTGTCCTGAATGGAGTTCATCTGTGAGACAGTTTGCAGAACGGAAATTTTGAAACCATTTTTGGCTCCTACTCGCACTAATTGTTCGTTCACCAAATAATTGACACAAACTTTCCTTTGTTAAATTAGCATCGTTGTCATTTTGATACTCCCAAAGCATTGCCTTTCAAATGTGTGGTTTTATCACCTCCTTAATATTCATTATTTAAAGATAAGTCACATTAAATTAACAATAATTTTCCAAATAAATAGCCAAAAAATGAGGGATAAACTAAGGTGAGTGTCCGAGTAGCCTAAGACATGCAGGTACCTAGGCTTCGAAATTAGTAGACTATAATATTATATAAACAAACCTATTTTCGATCATTTCTATCCATGAAATAATTATTAACATGAAAAAAATTACATTACTTATGGGATGTCATTATACATTTGCCTTGCTAATCTGATACTTCTAATTAGTAAGTAACAAAATATAGTTTTAAATTCAAAGGAATTCAAGCGATACCAATGAATATCTATTCTC
Organism: Ceratothoa steindachneri; assembly: GCA_963969495.1. Taxonomy (NCBI): domain Eukaryota; kingdom Metazoa; phylum Arthropoda; class Malacostraca; order Isopoda; family Cymothoidae; genus Ceratothoa; species Ceratothoa steindachneri. Next base: position 143,420,534 of record OZ018326.1, on the reverse strand, counting down.
AATTTTTGAAAATAATTTGTAACCAAGGAGAATAAAACCATAGAAAGTTAATTACTCGAACCCCGTAGAAATCTTTATGAAGAGTATTTATTCTCAATTTCCGAATTCTTTCATCTATTCTATTCTAATTCTTGGATCCTGAATTTATTCATTTTAAATCGGTAGAGATAAATTACGAAATAATTATTTCTCTTTTCATGCGCCGGAGGTTCTCATTAAAATGATGGTATATGACCCCAATTATTATTTTTTATTGATATTTGTCGTGGTTTGTGTCTGGAAGGAATACCGATTCAGTCAAACTTAAAAACGGCTGCAATACATTGTAGTAGCGTGATTCTGATTCTATCTAATAGGATTTCAGTGAAAAATAAAAATACTTAACAAAGTGCTCCGATCAATAGAATCACATATTCATCATTCCTCAGCAAGAACGGCTGAACAGCCTGCAGAGGATCATAAGTACTGTAGTTTTAATGAAACATGTTTATTCTGGTGGCTGAATACAATCCAGTATTATTCTGTTGGTTATGCCTTCTGTGAATAATATATATATATATATATATATATATATATATATATATATATATATATATATATATATATATATATATATATATTAAGTGAATAAATGCCTGATAGGTCTGTAGTTTGGGAGTTTCATTTGTATTGCTACTTTCCTTTAAATACTTTGTTAAAGACTGTCAAGTGATGAAGAGAATCGTTTAACCCCAGGCTCCATGATTCTTGTTGAAATCTCAAACTCTTCAGTCTCCTTACATTTTATGAAATTTAATTTAGTCTAAAAGCTTCTCCTTCTTTACCTATGGGGAAATGGCTGCCAAATTATATTTAGTAACGTGGCCATTGCTGTCATAAACTTCCTGATATAAATCATCAACTCTTGAAATGATCCTTTCCTGGTGATTGAATTACCGCTGTTTATCTTTTATCGATTATTTTGTATTTCTATTGATACATGTTATTTCAATCGTTTTAGCGATTATTTCCAATAGTTTTTATGATATAACTGCATTAATGTTACTTGCAAAGCTGCAACCCCATTTGGATAAGAGAAATGATACGAGACCAACGGCATCTGTGAAGACCTAATTCCAGCAAGAAAAAATGAAATAATAAGGTATATAATAAACTATAAGTAAGGAAGAATAATTTACACCAAATAAGTTAAAAACAATAGGACTTCTTTGAAATAATGGTATATATAACAAAACCCATTGACACTCGATTTTAACTTTTGAAGGTCTAATGATTTACATGCATGGATGTAAAGCTGAATGCATGGCTTGGTCAATATGGGATGAAGCCTAGAATCTTTATGCTGCTGAACCTAACAAAGATAATGAAAGACAGAGTTGACTGTTTGCTTAACTAATTTGTTCGCATGGTCCAATGCAGGAATAACCACAATCAGAGGATAATCTAAAATATTATCCGTAATATGTAATTTTTTACAGTTTACTCTGCTTTAGCTAAAGCGGATGAGTGGTTCTAATACCAACGGCATCCTTGAAGTGGATCTACTGAATTATAGCCATAATTGCGTGTCCAACATTCCTGAATTCAGCCACTTCCCTTCTGCTGGGTGACTCGTCCCTGCATCTCTTATTTTTCCTTCCTTTCCTAAACTTTATTCTATCTTAATTCATTGTATTGAAATATGACAGTACAACATTTAGCCATGGCTTCCAGTCCCCAGCAGGCCTTCAGTGGTCGGGTGGTACTAAGAATCTCTAGGTTGGCAGTTAGTAGTTGCTTTTGTTGTTTAGTTTGTTGTTGTTACTTTCTAAGATTATCTGTCTATCAGTTTTTTTTAGGCATTATTTTTATTTTTTCCGGCGACATCGAATCTAACCCTGGCCCTATCCGTCTTAAATTCTGCAATTTATTCTACTGCAACATCCTTGCTCTCTATGGCAACTTGAGAGCGCTTTCTGTTGCCTTAACTAAATATATTATTTGCTGCTCTGAGACTCTTGTATCAAATAGGAGACATACCTCAGAACTTCTTTTGCTAAACTTTAATAAGCCTATGCAATTTCTGAGGAAATCCTTACCTCGAGCGCAAGGCTTGCGTGTATTTACTCGAGTAGGAATTAATGCTTCACGTTTTACTAGGTATGAATGTGGATGTCATGAGTTATGATTATTAGTGTATGCAGCCGTTTTAATATTTTTTTTATATTTTAGCCTTTATAGAATCCCCGACTTAGATGGCAGTATTTATGATTGCCTTCTAAACTCATATATTAATATTCAGGAGGAGGACAAGAATCTTGCTTTATTTTTATTGGTGATCTGAATGCTCATCACAGAGACTGGCTGAATTCAGTTTCCCCAACCAATCAACATGGTATTGCTGCTCTTGATTTTTTTGATATTACTGGTTGTGAGCAGTGTTGTGGTACAACCAATTCAAGAAAGCAAAAATGGCTTTTAAAGAAGCCGCCCGTCTTCGTTATCCTGTTTTTGATACTAAAACATGTATAATGACAGATGCATCAGATTTGGCGGTCAGCGCAGTCTTGCATCAGAAAGTTGAAAACGATAGTTCAGTCCCACTCTCCAGGAGAACAGGACAGAGGTCCGTCGAGAACTTTCCTTGAATTCTTTGAATTGTTTCAACAAATCTGCAGGAGGGTTGTTAGCATTTAGTGAAGAAACGTATGCCCGCCAATAAGTGCGGCTGGCGTGGATCTTAACATACTGAACATAAGCCCTTGCTCGTCAAAATTCATGGGGTGAAATCTTTTATTGCTGTGATTGTAGCGTTTGTAGGTATATCGTTACTCTCTTAGGGGTATTTTACACACGGCCGCCGACCAGGGACTCGGACAGCATGAAAAATGACCATATGTTCTAGGAATAGTAGTTAGGCCAACAGGCGTTGCTGGGAAAGAACTCAAAGGCCTCATTCATCGGCCTGAACTCGGCTGTAGCAAAGAAATCAGTCATTTGCTGAAATGCGGGCTTCACACCCACTTAAAGTACCACCGCAGTATGTTTTAAGGGGGCAATTTCTCTGAAAATGATATTTAAATGGGAAAATAGTCACTACCATGCAGTTTATTGACCAGCTCCCACCTTAAATAAACTCTGCCTCCGTAGAGCACAGGGATAGATTGAGGAAGGAAAATAAATCTTTTCTCTAGCAGTGATGCGTAAACTCACCTACATTTAGATCAGCTATTTCCAGCTCGTCAATCAATTCGGCAAAGATCTGACCTCTGGGTTTGATCGTTTACTCCCATCGGATGTGTTTTCTGACCTTCAAATATCTGAGCAGTAAGTAGGAAAGGCCTCGGCAACTGTGCCACGAGTCAGTGGAAATTCCACACTTCGAAGTCTGCTGACGGTGGATTATAATCGAAATGCAGAACCATAGAATACACTATACCACCTATCTAGGTGTAACTGCACTGCCGCTGCGTTAAATGAGTTATTTTTAGCAATTAGAAGATTAAAGATCTCATGCGCATTCCCTTATCCTCCCATCATCCTTTGTTTGTAGGGTCGGTAAAATTTTATACTCCAGTAATATGGCAAGGGGGCATTCTCCCAGCATGGTTTCTATTTAAGTAGTATGATCTCTCATCCTAGTTTGGTGAACATGCGGGGGCCATCTTCTAAGCGAAGAGAGAACTCCGGGTGCAGTTTGCGAAAAAAAGCGTTTATTTAATTTCGCCTTTGCAGACTTATTGGATGTAGGTTGGATTTGCCCCCGCAAGTATTTGCCTCTCTCCACCTCGAAAACTTTGTTGAAGGTTCCCGCTTTCCAGAGTAGTCCGATTCACCTTTGGTGGGAACGTAGGAGTCGAATCTCATTTGGTTCTCTTCTCCTATTGGGTACAGCTGTAGACACATCGATAGATAGCCTTACGACAACCTTAGGGAGGGTTGCCTCCTGAAATTCCAACAACAGGGTGAAGGCGCACGGCCGTTTCACCTTACTGTAAAATGTGACGCGGGGGGGAGGGCAAGGAAAAGGTTTTAGCTAATGGTTAGTGTGATCCCTTTCTACCATGGGAGCGCAAGGTTAGGGGAGGTAGAACATGTAAAATGGTTCCGAAGGGACGCAGAAGAAACCTGCTACTAGGCCCAGAGTTTGGAAGAGCAGAAAGATCCTTTTTAATATTAAATCCTAAGAATTCTCAGGCAGCGATAGGTGGAGGCGCCAGGATCAATTCCTTACTCTTGCGAAATGAGAGACGATCAACTGATGGAACGGCCAGGATTTCCTTTCTATGAGATACGCGTCACATTACTTTGAAGAATTCAGGGGGCAGCTCTCCGCAATTGAATCACTTTTCCATACACGATAAGGACTCTTCGTGTAAGGCATTGGAGCAACGTACAAATACTTCGCGTAAACACCAATTTACACGTCTAGATCAACCATTTATATGTTAGAAGTAGTGTCAGCAGTAGCAACTTTGCGGCAGTGGCACGAATGTCTTTAGGGATTAGCGATACAAAAGGGATGCAGCGAATCAGGGAGCCTGTCAAGATTGAATATAAATAATTAGCACTACAGGGTATGACAGCATTTCGGTGATGTGTTATAAGGAGTAGTACACGCGTTTAATTTCATAGAACAATCATTTTAACTAGGTGCTGGTAGAGTGCTGTGGCACGCTACCGGTAAGCCATTGAGTATCCGAAGGTCACTAATCATTGCCACCTCAGAAGGGTACGATACATTAACCTTATGATCTCTACCAGTCAATCTAGCTCAATCTCTCTTCTTATGGATGATTTGTCCTAGAAAGAGTTTTAAGCCAGCGAGATAAAAAGAGCCAGTAGTCTTTGAATGAGGGCCATAGTAATATCGAGACCTTACTCAGCACAATTGTAAACTTGTTCTTTGTCAGGTACTCCATTCCCCAAGGCGCTTGTGTGCCGAACGTGTTGGTCCTGGCTTGGTCTCTAGCCGAAATGGCAGTGGACTCTTACGTCTCCAGAGCACCCGCGAAGGCAGAGGAATCTCTACTCTTCGATATTTATTCCGCCTCTTTCCTCTTTTTCTTGCGAAAATAAGGCGGTGAGTGTACACGTTTCTCTCTACCCTGTTATGAGGGCCCAGGCCCAGACTGACCGGCCTCAGCAAGATCCTTCTCCGAAATGTGGAAGATCTTGGCTCTTAATGGGACACTATTCGGGGGAGTAGGGCCTTCCTCTCTTTGTGAGTCATCACTGGTTCATGCGCCTATTTGGATGACTGTTCAAAGGTAAGGAATAGGTTTGGTGTCTGGCAGCGGGTCAAGGTTTGCCCTCATGGAAGACTCTGCCATATAGAGTAGGCTCAGCTCAGGAAAATCTCCCCCCTAGTAGTAGCCTCCAATTGGCCATCCCCTCCCAAGGTATCAGGTCTCACGCTCGGGGAATCAAAAGGCCTATGGCTGGTATGAACAGCACATGGATTATCATCCCGTTCTGCATTGGAAAGAGAAGTGGCACTAGCATGTCGGATTGACGAGGTGGCTACACAATGGCCAAATGCAGACGTCCTGGCTAACTTATCTAAGGGTGTTAAGGCGGTTCTCCTTCCCCCATCGAGAGAGTAGAGCGAGAACCGTGGCAGCGTTTTGCATCCCGTGTTTCTGGCGGGGCAGTGAAAAAGAAAAGGCCGACCCACAGCAAGAGGAAATTGGCTTGGAAGCAACTCTCCCAAAACCACGAACGTGTCAAAAATGGAGATGGGTAAGCGTCCTATCTCTTAAAGAATATTCGTGGCATCCCTGAGAAAGTAAAGTCAAGATTGAGTGATTATTCCAGCGATGTCCCTTCCATGACCACAAAAATAATCCGCCGAGTCAGGGCCTTCTTGTGCCTCGTCCGATGCCGCTAGAACCTGTATTATACGACATTACCTCATTTTTTAAGTAACTTCAGACAAAATTCTACATGTAGTGTAGTAGGCAGGTCGGAGTCGGTGATCCGGCTTAGTAACAGACAGGCCTCGGAGAGGTCTGAGTCACGACGTCCAACATCCAATGTAAGATAAGCCCCTCCAATCCCAAAAAGTAGAGCTGAGGGGAAGCGATGGATAAGAGATCAACAACTTCTCAAGGACCCATCAGAGAGTTCAATTCAACCCAGTGACATGTCTTCTGTATTTGCACTCAGGCCTTGACGACGTGCAGTTTTTACGGGTACCAAATGTAACAGGACACACGGGGTAGCACTGTGCTGGGGATTAAGTGGAGGAAATCAGTAAAAACTGCTTAAGAGTGTCATTTTTTAACAGTGGGATGATATAGTGATAATGAAGATGATTATATAATAATAATTATTTGAATGCTCTAAATAAAAAATATAAACTCTTGGATTAGATGCGATATATGTTGAAGAAGGTAACTTATATTGATACATTTATCTACCTAACAAACAAGTGGAATTTAAACTATTATTGGGTTGTTGTATTTCTTATAGAAATTGAAAGTCTGATGTAAGATGTTGGTGTTAAAGATCAAAGCCAGCCTATGCTGGGCTTGGGATTTCAGGTAGGGGAACAGTAGGAGTATTAGGAAATTAATCCTTGAAGTTGTAACTTTAGCAATGATGAAACCTCATTCTTATACTATATTAAAAACTTGAAATAATACCTATTCAAAAGGAAAAATGAAATGCCTACAACGTTCCGAATGAATTAAAACACTAAACTAGTTCATACTTACGATATAAATAGTATTCGATGACCAACACTGTATCATATAAAGTTTTTTAATTGAAATATGTCCGTGGCCCTTCTGTAAATTTGTATTATTTTTATGATTGGACTCCAGAAGATCATTACTTATTTTGCTAGCTTTTAATTATTTTAATTATACTCTAATAAAAATTAGATAGTAGTAGAAAGGGAAAAGAAATTACGTTCTTTACGATCTAGATGGTAAAACTCGAACACAGGTTTGAAAATTGAATACTTAAAGTGAAATAAAATGGATATAAAATATCAGATTGAAAATTTTAGGATATAAAAATATCGGAGGGAAAACGAAAGGCCGTTTTGCTAATTTAGTGTTGTAAATGACTGAATAAGCAATAAAGAATATTTATTCTAACTCAAAAAATAATATAATTCGTTCAGTTATCGAAGCTGAAATGAAAATTAACTTAAGTACACTTTAGTTCAGTGCTTAAAGACCTGTTTGATCGACGCAGTCAGATATATTTTCGGCAAGAACTAATGAAAAAGAGAGCAAATGGAGGTACTATTATAAATGCTTCTTAGTTTTGCGGAATTTCATGACGAATCATATGTACGTTTCAGAAGTGGTTTAAGTAAAACGTAATGTAACTGCCCATTATAGTTTAATAGAAAAAGTAAATAATAGGAACGACATCATTCAGTTTAACAAGGGTTTTTTATTGAGTAAAATCGATGTTACTTTTTGAAAAAGGTGTCCCCGAGTTAGCACGGAGCAGAGCAAAATAAATAAACGCATATGAAAATAGAAGGCATTAAAACTGGTTTTATTCTGTTTATATACTTTTACCGGTAGTTATGACCACAATAAAAAACAAATAGAATGTTTCCATTGACATTGTCTTTTTAAAAGCATATATATATATATACGCGGGGCGGTCAATAAGTTTTGCAATTCGGATATAAGGAAACGAGATATGAGGAAAAGTGTTTTATTATTTTTCAATATAACTACCTTCAACTTCAATGCACTTGCGCCACTTGTCCCTGAGGCTTTGAACTCTCGACAATCAGAAATCTCCAGACTGCTGTTCAATCCACTCCTGGACGTTGAGCTGGACATCTTCATCGTCCAAAAACCGGCGGCCACGCAGTACAGCCTTGAGCTGGCGAAATAAAAGGTAGTCGCTAGGCGCCAGATCTGGACTGTAGGGCGGATGGTTGAGCTCCTTGAATCCGCAGTCGTGCAGGGCAGCTTGTGCAACTCGGCCTTGTGGACTTTGACGACGTTAAAGTCGATCATTGGGCGTGAGGTTTCTAGGGACCCGAAGGACAGAGACCTTGGCCATGGCCAAATTGCTGTGGATGATGTTGATAACACTTCCATGTGATATTCCAAGTTCTGGCTCGATTTCTTCGACCTTCACCCGTCGATTTTCGAGGATCATCCTCTCCACACGGGCCACATTTTTCTCGTTGGTCACCTATGACGGGCGTCCTGGACGGGGGTAAACTTAAAGGGACTCACAACCATGGCGGAACTCCCTATTCCAGCGAGCAATGGTAACATAGGAAGGGGCGGTGTCGGTGTACACTGCAACCATGCTTTCATGGATCTCTTTTGCATTCTTGCCTTCCTTGGTTAAAACTTTGATCACTGCGCGATGCTCAACCTTCTCTATTACTGAAAAATTTGGGACTGAGGATCTGCGATCAGCTACTGCTTCTTAAATAGACGAGGCAGGAGCGTGCGGTGGCAGATTCTGACTTTCCATAACTTGTGCTAACACCCCGATAAACAGCCATCCCCCTTCCTCTCTTTTGCCCTCCCGATTCGCAAAACTTATTGACCGCCCCTCGTATATATGCTGCTAAAAAGGCAATGTTATGGCTAACTCAGCTCTTTCTCAAGCCATCAGAATAAGCTCTTCTCACAATCAGAAGAGGAGAACGTATAATCCAGCTTTTCTAAGCAAACTAAAAGGTTACTATCAATCAGCCCTTTTAAAATTGTTAGCCCCGCTTTCGAAGAGAATGGAAAAATCGCCTTATCCATTATAACCCGTGCTTATAAATCGAGTTTTATATTCGCAATGACGCAATTATAATTATTATGCTTTTAGATTGCTTAGAAAAGCTTGATTATACGACCTCCTCCCGTGATTGTGAGAAGAGCTCTTTCCGATGGCTTGATGAAGAGCTGAGTTAGCCATAACATTGCCTGCTTAACCGTATAATTACAATTGCGTTATTGAAAATATAATTCTCGATTTATAAGGCCGGACTAGAATAGGTAATGCTATTTTTCCATTCTGTTTTAAAGTAGGGATAATAATTCAATAAGGCTAATTGATAGTAATTTTTTATATTGTTTAGAAAATATAGCATTACATAATTTCACCGATGACAAAAGCCACAAGGGCCGATCAAAGGTCATCCTCATCTGTCAAAACCCACCCACATAATGCAACCATAGGATTGTGTCAAATCATGCATCTCCAATATACAATTTGAACCATCCACAAGAATGTATCATAAACAAAAAGCATCATGAAAGCTCGTCAAACCCAAATCAATCATAATATACAATAACAAAAAAATGCATCGACAGGAATGAGTTCAAAATAACCCTAACCCCCAAAGATAACTCCCCCTTCCTCCTGTAATCATCTAATCTGCGTTTAAAAACATTGAAGTTTGGAATGTCTACTGTTGCAGGTGGAAAACTATTCCAATAATCTACCACTCTATCGGTGACAAAATATTTACTAACATCTATCCTGCACCTCTCTTTATTAATCTTTAAGTGGTGACCCCTAGTTCAATTATACGTTCCAACCCAAATAACTTGCTAAAATCTAATTTTCTCTCTCAGAACAGATTTTAAAAGGCTTATTAATATTTCCCTCACACACCTTTTAAATGAGAACATATTTAGACGATGGAATCAAGATCAGAGATCAAAATAAAATATTTCATCACAAAAATAGGCCGTTAAAAAATAGGCGAAAAGTATAAACAAAAATTAACAAACAAAAACGAAAAGCTCACAAGAGAACATTATGAAAACAAAGCCTCGAATGCTAAACTAAAAGAAACCTAATACAAACGAATTAAAAATAACATAAATAAAAAACAAAAAACCTCGAAGACAAAGGCTCCTATGCTGTTAATAAAAATAATATAACCAAAACACAATATAAAGCGAAAGCCTTAGCCAAGCAACCTGGAACATATCACCATTGCCTTCATTAAAAATCATTTATCCCAATCTAAACCTCTCCTCATTCATATCATCAACACCACTCTTCCCAACCATACACAATCTTTTCTACCTTTTTCTATCTTTCTCCCACACTTTTACCTCTTATTTTATCTATATCCCTATCTCTATTTATCAATATAGCCCTAGACTATGACAACTATAGTCGAAAGGTACCTTTGACGTGAATTAAATAATAATAAGTTGAAATAATCTGTTACAGTCCCTTTTCCCTTAAGAAATATTAACATATGAAATCTTTTAAAAAAGTTATCAAGAAGCTATAAAATGCATTTTCTGCTGTAAGAAAACAACTCATATATACCAAGAGCTCCTTATAAAATATATATTATATATATATATATATATATATATATATATATATATATATATATATATATATATATATATATATGTATATATCTCTCAAAGTAGCACGAGAGAATGATGGAAATGAATCCATTAAACCACATTGAAAGAGAAAACAGAATAATTTTTCCTTGCAGAAATATTTTTATTACCTTTTTCGAAAAATCCGTGCAGGGAAGCGCTTCGAACCAGGCACACTGAGGCAGCGAGCACCGCTTTGATCACAATTAAAAGTATGCCGTTAGTACACTGCGCTAGCGTAGCGTAGTGTACTACTTTTAAAGTATGCCGTTAGTACACCACGCTACGCTACGCTAGCGTAGTGTACTAACGGCATACTTTTAACTGTGATCAAAGCAGTGCTCGCTGCCTCAGTATGCCTGGTTCGAATCGCTTCCCTGCACGGATTTTTCGAATAAGGTAATAAAAATATTACTGCAAGGAAAAATTATTCCGTTTTCTCTTTCAATGTGGTTTAATGGATTCATATATATATATATATATATATATATATATATATATATATATATATATATATATATGATGAAAATTAATGCAATATCGCAAGAAAAGATGAGGAATTAAACCACATTTGTGGTTTAATTCCTCATATATATATATATATATATATATATATTTATATATATATATATATATATATATATATATATATATATATATATATATATATATATTTATATGTGTATGTGTGTGTGTGTGTGTGGGTGGGTGTGCAGAAAATTCATTGGCGGTCACCAACACAATCTTTCAAATGTAAAACAAATTCAAGACAACATGGATACACCTAAGCTCCAAGCATTGGCACCAGATAGATTTTATCATCGTAAGACGCAGAGACATCAAGAAAGTTCAAGTAACATAAGTAAAAGTAGGTGCTGAGTGTTGGACAGACAACCGTTTGCTAATATCTTAAATGAACCTCAATATTCGGAAAAGAGCCTAAAGAATACAAACCACCTGCAAGCGCATTAATTGTGCACAGATTACAAATGCAGAAAAACGCGAGGAACTACAGGAACAAATATCAAATAGACTCGAAGATATGGTTATAGAACCCGGACCTCAATCACAGGAGGAAATAGATTATATGTGGGACAAACTTATTAGTGAGGTATATCAACGTCCCATAGATTGCCTTAGAATCATTAAAAAACGTAACCGGGACTGGTTTGATGAATCAGACGAAACCATAAAGGATCCTCTAAAGGAAAAGAATAAAAAAGCTCATGATTCTTATTTAGCCAACTTTGCATTTATCACTAGGAAAATGAAATGGCAAGAGAAACGAGCAGAGGCACAAAGAATGCTAAGAGAACTACAAGATAAGTGGTGGATAGAAAGAGATAAATAAATACAAAGCTCTCCAGACGGAAACCAAACACACGATTTCTATGACGCAATTAAATGTCTGTATGGACCATCAAAAAACTCCACCACCCCGGTTTGGTCTGCATGCGAGAACACACTCATAAAAGACAAACAGGGAATATTACAAGGATCGGTAGAGCATTTCAATGATCTACTCAACACCATAAATGAATGTGATATGTCAATCCTCAAAGAAATTCCCAGACTCCCACAGATACCTGAAATTGACGCACCACCTTTGTTGGTCAAGATGGAAAAAACAGTTAAACGACTGAAGAACGCAAAGGTTGCAGTATTCGCTGGTAAAGTCCTAAGATTCCCTCTCAATGGCGCAAAGGAAACATCATTAAGTTATTCCAAAGAAAAAGGGATGAGAAGGTCTGCGGAAATTGCAAGAGTTGTAACACTTTTTGATGTTGCTGGCAAAGTTTGGGGAAAAATACTCCTTTCAAGAATATTAGCACTCATAGTTGATAGATTTGTTCCCGAGCCCCAATATGGCTTTCGAGCAGATAGGAGTACGGAGGACATGATCTTTGTCTGCCGTCAACTTATTTAAAAATGCCTTAAGCAACGACAATCCTTCAGTGACTCTTTCATCGAACTGAATAAAGATTTCAACACAATATACCGGAACCTATTATTAAGGATACTCAGCAGACTTGGATGCCTATCAACATTTACAGAGATGATCCGCCAATTTCATGAAAACACGCACGTTCGAGTGCTATCAGTCGGCGATTATTCGGACTACTCTCATGAGCACCTCGGAAAAAACAGGGCTGTGTTCTTGCATCTGTTTTGTTCAATATATACCTTGTTGATATTATTTACCACTTTTATAACCACTCCAGACCGGAAAATAGAATCACAATTAACTACAGGTTTGAGAACAGGCTGTTCAATTTAAGTAGATTTGCTGGAAGATCTAAGACAGAGCTAATATCAATTCATGAATTGTAGTATGCAGATTATACTGCCATGGTCGCTCACCATCCAAGACAACTGCAAAACCAACTCTCAAATCTCAGGGAGGACTACAGACGACCTGGACTCAAAATAAACGTTAGGAAAGCTGAAGTCATGACACATCTAAGGGAACTAGAAGCCCCCTAGCCTATAACCATCGACAACGATCATCTCCTCTAGTCAGAGCACTTTACATATCTTTTGGAGCTTTTTATGAAAAAATGAAACATTAGACAGAGAAATAACGAGCCGCATCCAGCTAGCTTCATCAGCTTTTGGACGGCTAAAAGAAAGGGTCTTCCTTAACCGCAATCTTAGGTTACACACAAAAAATTGAGTTGAAGTTGCAGTATGCGTCTCTACATTGCTCTACGGAAGTGAAGTCTGGACACTTTATGCGCGGCACATAGGAGCACTGGAGGCTTTCCAAATACGAAGGCCTCCATAAAATGCTAAGAATTAGATTCAGGGATTAAATTACTCACAATGAGATCCTACAAAGAACAAACTGCGACTGTATAGAGGCGCACATCACAAAAAATTATTCACGTGGGTGCGGCATGTGATCAGAATGTCAGATAAACGTCTCTTAAAGAGAGTATTACTTTGTGAACTCGAGCAAGGCACCAGACCAGCAGGTGGACAGAAAAGGCAGCACAAGAATCACCTAAAACGCACCCTTAAATCTTGCAATATCGACCAATCGCCAACTGAAAGAATTAGCCAAAGACAGAGCAACTTGGTGACCAACAGTTGAACTGGGTGTCCAGGACATGGCAAGTGACAGGAGAGACCGAGTCCGTGCAGAGTGGCACTGACAGAAACAACACCGTATCAACAATGAGGATACACCCCATAACTGCAACGTCTGCCAGAAGGCTTTTCGGGCCAGGACAGGATTGCTGAGCCACCTTAGAGCACATGTGAAAAGAAATTGAAGAGGTCGTCGTCGAGCCGACGGACAACGTAAAGCAAATAAAGTAAGCAGTGTGGGTGGGTGGGTATATATACAGTACTGGCGGAATTATTATGGATTTTTCCCAAAATTGAAGTTTCACTACAAAAGTGCTAATAAAACTAATTTTATTGATTGCAAATAGATTTATTTTGACACATGAACGCAGTTTTAAGTCTTCTAAATTTATTAGCATCCATGAGTGCGTTAACACATCTTGGCCTGGCATCGATTACTGATTTTCACATTTCCTGGATAAGCTTAGATCTGAACTAAACTTCCTGAAACGGCATATAAGTTGCTGTTTGGTCATAATGTGCTTTGTGTGTATTTCATCTTTCAACACATACCATATACTCTCAATTAGATTCATTTCCAGGGAATTTACGGGCCATGGAAGCAGTTGAACTTCATTTTGTGCACACCATGCCTTCAACACATACCATATACTCTCAATTAGATTCATGTGTATTTCATTTTTCAACACATACCATATACTCTCAATTAGATTCATGTTCAGGGAATTTACGGGCCATGGAAGCAGTTGAACTTCATTTTGTGTACATCATGCCTTCAACACATACCATATACTCTCAATTAGATTCATGTGTAGGGGTGCGAAGATGTATAAGAGAAAAACTTCCTTCCAAAGCGAGAATATAAATAGCCCATTAAATTACCAAGTCAGAACGGACTTCGCCATAGCGTGCCGGCAGAGTGTTGGCCTCTGGATTCAAAACACCCGCGATCGATCCCCAAGTCCACAATTTTTACGAAGAAAATTCTCAAAGAAAACGGAGACCACAAACCGCTTTAAGGACAACTAAAGAAGACCTAAGATGAATGGATCGCCTCCAGAAGAAAACGGAACTCAAGGAAAATGACATCAAGGGCTAACTCATCTCAGCGGCATCAAGAATAAAAGAAATCATTAAGAAGCAAGAAGAACTCACATCAAAATCACCTCATCAAGAAATTATCACGTCATCAAGAGAAGGAATCATCACACCAAGATAAATGCAAGTTAAATAGAAGATACATCAAGAAATAAAAATCGAAGATCAAGAATGAACCCAGCCAACAAGAATATATATTTAGATGAATGGAAAACAATGTTTCAAGGGGTCAACTACAGCCAATATACAAATCTTCAGATAAAGAATGATATTGATAAATAAGGAATTTCCCCCTCCCCCATACATGTGTTTTTCATCTTTCAACACATACCATATACTCTCAATTAGATTCATGTCCAGGGAATTTACGGGCCATGGAAGCAGTTGAACTTCATTTTGTGCACACCATGCCTTCACTGATTTTGCTGTATGACATGGAGCAAAGTATTGTTGGAATATCCAAGGTCTTTCGCCATATCATTCTCTTATTTGAGGCAGTAAGCAACTTTTAATAAAGAACTTTTATATACTTTTCTTGTTCCATATTTTTCTCCATGTGCAAATTACTTGTTCACTACACAGAAATAGCTCCCTACACCATGATGCTTGTTGTAAATTTACTCTACACTCAACACGCAGGCATTTAGCACTGCAATGGTTGATTCGTCGATGAAAACTACCTGCAATAATAGAAAATACAATGTAAGTAGTTGAACAGCCATAGAAGTATTGGAAAAGTGATTAAAGTAATGAATCATTAAATACAATTTATGATTTAAGAAGATTGGAGCCATAACAAAAATGCGGCACTATTAAAGTTAGTAGGTATTAATACTCAGTTATGAATTACAGGTAACTAGTTAGCTAAATGTATCAATATTACATTTTTCCCAATTGTTCTGAGTCCACTCAAGCTGATTTTTTGCCCAGGAATAGCGTGCCATCATCATTGTTTCTGTGAGTCAAGGCTTATTTCTCTGGCGATATAATTTCAATCCAGCTTCCAAAAGCTTGTCATTCTGTCTTAATTTAGTCTCTTTCAGTAAAACGTTTATTTGTCCAATTTGTCGATGACTCAAATCACTCTGTTTACCCATTCTGATTTAATTCATTTATAGCTAAAAAACTACCTGAAACACACAAAATCAACTATTAAAATAAATAGTAAACTATCTAAAACACACAAAAACATTATTGTTAACAATAAATAACAAAAATATCCAATTTGTACTCGAATGCCAAGATACCAAGCGACCTGCACCACTGGCTGTGAATTTATTGAAATGGTCCAATGCGGTGTTTTTCTTTCAGTGTTACCAACTTTAATTAGAAAGTAAATTAAGGCCCTTGAAAATAAAAGTTAAATAGTTGGGTGGTGTTAGTACATTAAATGAATCAATTTGCAAACAATAAAATTGGTTTCAACGGCTTTTTGTAGAAAAGAGTCAGATTTTGAAAAATAAATCCATATATATATATATATATATATATATATATATATATATATATATAAAGGGTCTTTAAATATGGTCGTTCTATTTTTAAATGTAAATAAAATAAGTTGTCTGTGATATATGCACTCAATTTATTTTGAATTTGAAAGGACATTTTATGGCATTAAGTGTGGAATATGACATGATTCAAATGTCCGCCGCGGCCTCGCTTGGTCGAACGTATTCGGAAGGCACAATTTTCGATGACTTTGTCGCATAAATCTGGCTGAATTTGCTGGATGGTGTTCGTTAGGTTGACTTTAAGGACATCAACTGTTTGCAAATTATTCGCATAGACCTGCGATTTAAGGTAGCCACAAAGAAAGTAGTCTAATGGCGTTAAATCGCATGAACTCGGTGGCCAGTTGACGTCGCCACCGCGCGAGATGACCATGCCCTGAAATCGCTGGTGCAAAATGTCAATCGTGGCGTACGCAGTGGGGCACGTAGCGCCGTCCTGTTGGAACCACATGTCGTGAGTATCCAAATCAGCCATATAATCCAGTTGAGGCCACAAGAAGTTGCTTATCATCGATCTGTAGGTCTCGCCGTTGACGGTTATGGAAATCCCATCTTCGTTCTCAAAAAAATACGGACCGATGATTCCGTTAGACTAAAATCCGCACCAAACAGTGACTTTGTGGGGATTCAATTGGTGCTGGTGTATCTCATGTGGATTGTTATCGTCCCAAATTCGACAATTTTGCTTGTTCACAAATCCATTCATCCGATAATGGGCCTCGTCGTTGAAGATGATTTTTGGGGGGAAAATTTGGGGCAACTTCCAGCTGCTCTAGAACCCAATCAGCGAACACATGGCGTTATCTATGGTCGTTTACCTTAAGCTCCTGGGTAAGTTGGATTTTGTACACGTGCAGACCCAAGTCCCTACGTATAATTCGCCAAACTGAAGTCGCAGAAAGGCCAAGTTCTTGTGAACGATGAGAAATTGACTGCCTCGGATTTTCCCGTACACTTTCATTTACGGCAGCTAGGTTTTCAGCAGACCTTGCCTTTTGGCGACGTAAGGGTGTTGGCTGATTGTTGATTAACCCTTTTGCCTCAAATATGGCCACTAAGCGTTGAACAGTGGACTGGGCAGGACGATTGTGGCGAGGATAGAAATCACGTAATGCGCGGAACGTTTGTCGAACGGAGCACTGATTTTGATAATAACATTTTATGATTTGTACACGTTTTTCAACGCTATAACCTTCCATCATGACTTGCCGAGGACTACGGAACAGTTCAGAGGGAGATTGTCAGATGTCGCTTTAACAACACGGCCATTATCGCCTGACAAAGCTCGAGCGTCCTTGTTGAAAGTCCCTTTATATATATATATATATATATATATATATATATATATATATATATATATATATGAGTGTTTGTGTGAGATTGATTGAAATAAAATACCATTTATTTTCTTCTCAATTAACATTATCAGCAATTCATTGGAGCCGAATTTACTGGATCAAAATTTGTCTACTTTTCCATGTCAATAACAAATAGAACTATTGAAACATCACAAATTAATCACATATAAATTATCCCATCTTAAAATTTTAAAATTATGAAACATTCGTATTGTGTGGTGCGGATAAAACTATCACAGATGAGCCAGAGCGCCAAATGAATATTCACTTTAAGGTTATCCCAGGAGAAGCAGCAATGCATGCAAGTTAGTTCTTTTTCATGCTTCGGAAAGGAACCACGTGGTGTGCTTGTGTTGAATTGATAACAGGTCGTATAACAGCAAAGAAATAAGTGATAGCAAAAAGTGTTGAAAATTTTAGAAGCTTCAATACAAACATCGTCTACTACAAACTATGGAAGTTGTAATGTGTATTACACAGCCCCAATTTTAATTCCGAGAAAAATTACAAGTATTAAGAAGTTCGTGCCTTAGCCTCCTGACTAGTAAAATCTTGGCAAATATATTATGCTCACATTGGAATGGCTTTTCTAAGAAAAGCTATACAACTTCTTGTCTAAAACTGTAGTGGTTTAAGCGTTACATTATTACAAGGTGTGTCTCGGCCATTGTTAGTTGCACTCATTTTATCTCTCCTATCAATTTAGAAAAGGTTTTTCTAGCTGATGGTTGTATGTATCCCACCTTTTTTCCCTGAGCCAGATTGTGTAGTTTTTTGCGCTTGTATTCATTACACAGGCTTTTAAACATTACATTTTTGCGTCAAGCAATAAAAACACCAAGCGCCGTCAATACTTCATGGAGGAATGAATTCTCTGTTTAATCTGGAGAAATTAAATTCTTCACAAGAATTCCTGAGCTTGTTGTGTGGGTCTTGAGAAAAATATTTACCCAGGATCCTTTGCTGTTTTCAGAAATTTTCTCTGGGGCTTCCAATTATGTTCGTGAGCAAATTCTCTCAGAACAAATGCGCCACAAAAGGCTGTCCAGGGAATAATTGCGCGCCAATATAAATGCCACTCGTATATCAGTTACACTGTCGAGAAAAATAATTAATCATGGGTCGAAATTGTTCTTTGGTGACGCTTTGTCTCAAAATTATAAAACATGTATATTTTGGGGATTATAATCTTTTGTATATGAACATGATATATATAGTAAAAAAGTTGTAATTATTAACAATTATTTAATTACGAATTGTTCTACATATGGTATACTAAATTTTTAACAAAATGTTCCTACTCTCTAGGCGACGTTTATAGCATTTGGTACATTACCCTAATAGTTTTTTTTCTTTTGTGAGGAATAAAATAAAATACGGCGTCATTTTGCTTAAAAAACAAAGTTGGTCTTTAGGCGGGATTTAGAAAAAAGGTTAATTTAACTTGGAAAAATGTGCAAACCAAAATTGTTTATAACATCAAGAAACATTAAGAAAAATATATTGTGGATTTACTCGGTTACATTTCACCTGTTGTTATCTCAGTTTGCGGCATATTAGTGAGCCTATCATAAATCGAATTGACATAATACAATATAGTTAATTGTATTATCTTAAGCAGCTATGATAAATGCTGACCTAGCTAGTGCAAGTCAAGTTAATAACATTGAAAAAATATGAGTAAAAATTCTATAAATAACTCTTAAATATTAGTCATAGCGGAAATAATTTGTTCGAAATTACCCCATTAATTTTTGGTCTCCGGCGAGAAATAGAGGGAAAAATAAACCAATGAAATTGAAATTGGAAGAATTTTCTCTGAATTCAATGATAAAACAAAACCCGCTTCCTTTAACATTGTTTAACAGTCCTTAATCCATTCTCCATTCTCACCATACCATGTGCTTTCTCAATCCACTGCTCAGGAGAGAAAGAACAGATGCGAATAACCTAAGGGGTTCATTTCTTTATGCCACATAAAAATAGGCATAATGAATCGATGTGAAAGAAGTAAGTAGAAGTGTAACAATGGCTTTATTCAACTCATATATTTGAAATATAGTAAACACACACAGAATTAGTAGCACAAATACAAACTATTGACATGAATTGGAAATTATAGAGATTTTCTATATGATAAATTGTAATATAATTTAATGATAACCATTTAAGGAAAACCTTTTGAGATTTTCAGATAAACAGTACATATGTACGTTATGAGTTAATTAAAGTCTAAAGGTACTGTTTTATTTGCTTCATTAAAAAGTCGTTCAATTAAATTAGATTCTGAAAAAGGTGATGCATATTAAATCTATTAATTTAGAATCAAACTTGAAAAATTTATATTTTCTGATCGATTCGTTACTGATCTAAATTCTCAAAAGGCAGAAAAAATTAAAACAATGGCCTGGAAGCACAGGGGCTCTCCGACCCCTATCAAGTTCCGGACCCAACCCTAAGCCGGGAAGATCATGGCCACCATCTTTTGTGATTCTGAGGGAGTGTTGATGGGGGACTCTGCGCCTCGTGGAAGGAACATCATAGGCTAATATTACGCCGAGGGGCTGGCTGTATTGAAGTAGCGGCGCGGCTATTTGAAACGCCTTGTCCTGCTCCTCTACGACAATGCCCCTGTTCACAAGGCCAGAGTTGCACAAGCTGCCCTGCGCGAGTGCGGATTCGAGGAGCTCAACCATCTTCCCTACAGTCCAGATCTGCTTCTTAGCGACTACTTTCTATTCCGCCAGCTCAAGGCTGCACTGCGTGGACGCCGGTTTAGGGACGATGAAGATCTCCAGCTCGCCGTCCAGGAGTGGATTGAACAACAGTCGGGAGATTTCTGGTTGTCGGGAATTCGAAGCCTCAGGGACAAGTGGCGCAAGTGCATTGAAGTCGAGGGTAGTTATTTTTGAAAAATAATAAAACACTTTTCCTCATATCTCGTTTCTTTATATCCGAATTGCAAAACTTATTGACCGCCCCTCGTATTTAAGGTTATTGAATTTAACTTCCCCTTAATTTTGGTCGATGGTTATGGATTCTGGACTTCTGTTCCTTTTATTTCTGCTGGGTTGTGTTATTCTATCCAGCTTTTTATTTTTCGGTAGATAACACTGCTGCTTGCCATTACTTAGGGTGGGTTCCCTGCTCCCAGCTCTATGTTAGTCAGAGCATCTGTTTCCTTGGTTGATAGGAGGGTCTTTATGTCTCTGATTTCCGCGCAGATAACGAAATACCCGTTGGTCACATTTATTATTATAAAAGGGGAGCTTTTCGGAGTTCTGAAAAAAAAATACTCGGACTCTTTCTGTTTTGTTGAGACGGAGTGACCTTTACGTACCTATAGGGGAACTCTCTTTTGGAGGGGGGGCTGGCAAGAAGTAGATATTTTTCTTGTTTTATATCCTTTGGCAATTTTCCTTTATTTCATCGTTTAAAGTTATTTCCTGCTCAGAAATCTTAGTGTTTATGAGGTTCCTTCCCTGCATTCACCGAGCTTCGTGATCTAGTTCAGCCAGAATGATGGATGTGGGATGGGCCCATGGCACAGGATGATTCCCGGGTAGTGCCGTCCCCTCGTGCATTTGAAAATCGAAGTTGCTACCTGCATGCACATGGATGGGTGCGAAGTTTTCTGTCTAAAACCTTCCAGAAGCAAGTTTTACGCGCTTATGATACCTTTCAATTTCCGCGAATATCTCATCCAATTTAGGTTTTAAGTAAATATGGGTATAACTAAATTAATTGTAAATTTAATTCTATTTCGATGATATATATTTTTCTTTCGAATAAAGCAGCGCAGACAAAATAAAACACCTTTTAAAATGAAAACATATCAATGTTATTAAATTTGTGACAATTTAGGGCCTTTGAGGGGACTTCTTTACATATATTGCCTGATTGAAAGAAATTATACGAAATCAATTTTATATAGATTATAACAATTTTGGGGGTTGGGAGAAATTATCTCATTTCAGATAATCACACAACTAAAAGCCACTATTATATATATATATATATATATATATATATATATATATATATATATATATATATGTGTGTGGACGACTCACCAAGTATCGCGCAAGTAAGCAATGAATGCAACAAAGCTTACAGGGAAAATGAATACGAGGATTCCAAGTACTTTGGAACTTTATTTCGAGTTCTTTATCATTCCTTGATAAAAAACTCGAAATAAATTTCGAAAGTACTTGGAATCCTCGTATTAATTTTCCCTGTTGGCTTTGGTGCATATAAATATATATATATATATATATATATATATATATATATATATATATATATATATATACAGGGTGTCCACAAAGCCTGGGTACATAGGAATTTTAATATTTTATTGATTTATGTTATTTTTCCTCCCCATACATAAATAAATAAAATATTAAAATTCCTATGTACCCAGACTTTGTGGACACCCTGTATATATATATATATATATATATATATATATATATATATATATATATATATATATATATATATATGGAAACTCATTTTTTTGGTCCAATAAAATTTTATTTCACTTATTCAAGTCAGCTAACAAAGAAATCCCAGACATCTACGAGCGATGTTCAGGTCATTTATGCGATTGTTCACACAGCTGCTATATTTTACATTCTGATTAAACACCTAAATCACTTATACGCCCTGATATAATCTAAGCAATGCTAATTTTGGGTGTAAATCTCTTTCTCCACCATTCAGATTGATGAAACAAGAAAGAAATACCTTCCTGAGTTGAAGCTCCCTAAATATTCTTTGCTGTGTATCTTAACGCTTAATTCGTCAATTTGTAGGCTTTATATAAGTGTAGATGTAGATTCAATGATTCACTCTTTAAAAATTATTCCTATCTGCGTTTTAGCTACCGCTCTTGTCATTCTTCAAGCGTATCATGGCATCAAGCAATAAGAGACTTCAAATCCAATTCAAAAGGTTTTTGTCATTGATCAATCGTTAATGGCTAGTTATTTGCGTTTGGTTTAATCAATTGACTCATCTTTCCACATTTAACTCCAGTCAATAGTCAGCCCACATTGAAATTCAATTGTAATAAATATTTTCAGGAAAGAAAACGTAGGTTTTATAATAATCTCTTTAAAACGTAAATCGTTTCTGCCCTCAAGTAACTCTGGGACTGAACTGGCCAGAAGTCTGCTCTCCTAAGATTCTTTATGACCCTGCAAGAGTGATCCTCAAACGGGGTGTGGTAACTCTGGTCTGACTAGCTATGCAAGTTAACTAATAAATTGGTGAAACATCTCAACCAGCAACCTGCAATTTTACACCTCAACATCATGGCAACGCAAATGGGCGCAACTCTTCCAAATACCTAAACGGATTACTTTTTCTCTAGGAACACGAGCGCAGTAACTTTCTCTGCTCGCAGCCCACAGAGAATAAATACTACAACTTCTTCCGCGCATTGTTGGATCTGTAAAGTGTCCACGCGATTCAAAATAAAATTTCGCACCAGAATCAGCAGCAACTCATTTACATCTCATCCACTAGCAATGAGGAAAAGTGCAATATCAACATGGCAGAAAAATTGCTCAGCTTCACCAGAACCAGCCAACCTTCAACAGCCTGCCTTTCTGTGAAGTATAAGCAGGCATAGATCGCCCAGCAGCACCCTAATATAATATTAGATTTGTCAACAATAGGAGCTCAAATCAAGTTTGCAACCACATCAAGTAGTATATATTTTTTTTATTTACCCGTCGGCGCACCTAAGGTTTCAGAGACAAAATCCACTAACTATCTCTCATTTTACTGCAATAGTGCATTCAGATTAGCTTAGTACCTCACACTCGCCTGTTTGTACATGTGAGTGGAGTCGAGGAAGGTTGAAAGAATACTTTTAACTTGCCTCGTCTCCTCTCCCAATCAAACAGTTCTAACGAAAAGAACTCACCAAGCAAACCAACCAAATTTCAAAGCTATCTTTCCAGAGTTGCCCACCACACATCTGGTCCCAATGCAGGTTTCGTTTCTCAATTATATTCGTTAGTCAATTCATTCAATGGAACTTTTAAAATACACGCAAGCAATTCTCAAATAAAAGCAAGTCTAAAGGTCATCCGCACGATAGTTCACAATTATCAATATCATGAGCTATCAGCTATATTAGGCACTTTGTGTCGGTGAATTTTGTGACACATTAACATCAATTCTGGCCCTTAGAGACAGAGGGAAATAAGAATTACACGTTACAAACAAGAAAGTTCACAATTCTCCACATAAATATGACAATACGAGTATGATTGTTTCTCAATTAGGGTACGTGTTTCTTATGGATTTCTAAACGTTTTCTTACCACACTTAATCCTTAGGGTAACTCATCTACTTTTTAACTCGCTCTATACCTACTATGCCTAATTCCGTGGTGTGTTTATTCTCACAGCACTTATTAGGCTGCTAGTGAATAAAGTTACGTCCACCACCAATTCGCATTCTATAATTCAATTATTCTCCCAACCATTCATTCAAAAATCAAGGGATCAACCACGTTCACAAACATGGCTCTTATTAACCTAATAATGTATAAGTTCATTTGTTAGTAATTCTTCCTCAAAGAAAATGAGCCTTCATCTATTAATCCAATCGTTTTAATATCATTATAAAAATTCAGCATAATCATCGATTATCTTGAATTCATTATAATTATCGTCGCCATGGTTATCGTCTCCTGTTTTGTACTAATTTTAAAAATATGTTGGGACTCATTTGATCGATTCACTCGTGTTACACGAAGGTATGACTTAACTTAAATATTAACCTACCTTTTATAAAATATAATTATATTTTCATTTTTATTCTTTATATTTAACCTTCCTCATTCTAACTAGAAAATTGTGGTGTTTATTTTACTTTAGTCAAGAGCCTACAGCATCGAACTGTCCACTCACCCTCCGGAAATGGTATTTAAATTTATGAGATAAACTCCTCTTTCAAAATATAAGAACTTTCACAAGAGTAAAATTTGAAGGGATCATTTTAACATCTTCCCTGTTGATGTGGCCATTTTATCATCCTCCTTCAAAGTTTTAGAAATATAACATCATCCTACAAAATTGTGCCAACAAAGTTAAAATTACAGGTTAATGTAGGTATTTGTATACATTTTGTGGCTATATATCTTCCGCACATTTTTAACTTCTTTTTTTATCACTATTTATTTCCAAGCCTCTCCCTAGCAATAGTCTGCTAGAAATGTTCTCGTTGGTTTTTGCTTTGTATCAAAGTGAAATTATGACCCGCTGTACCAAGATTAAGGCCACGCTCTGTTACCTCCTCGTTTGGCCCCTTAATTAAGCACTCACGGCGAGGCCTCTTTAGAGACCTCAGCCTCATAATTGCCATTTTAGTGGATTCCACAGGATAAATATAGAATTCACCTGTCGTGGAGATTTATGAGCGTTATTTGTAACTGCACTCATTTTTTATGAGAATAAATACCTATTCTCTCCTAGGTTAGAAAATAACCATTGTCCACAAAAAATAATTCTTTTGGAATAAATTATTCTAAACCACGATTTCATTATGAAGGAAAACTCTTAAAGATTTCACATTATGTCAAAGTCCTCAGTAGGGCGTTTATTTAATTTAAAGAGGAGTTTTAATATCAAAACACAAGAAAAGGAAAAGCTATTTTTACTTCCCTCAAATCAGCTCCCGATCATTATGGAAAAGCTTTAGCAAACCCTCCACTTTATGCAGACTTATCATATCTACCAAAGTAGCTAGATAAGTGGAATTCGAAGAAATATTTAATCATAATTTTTTTACTTTAATTGTAGGATTATTTGGTAATTTGCTGATCTCAAGTATACCATATCTCCGGCAGAGGATTTAAGGGATTTCTATATGCTTTTTGGTGTCTGATCTTTTCAAATATTGTAGGTATTTCAGTCGAAAATCCCTCATTTTCCCAACCAAAAAATTTCAAGTAACCCTCACCATATTCATGGGAAAATCTTGGGAAGGCTGTGTTTGATGATAGAAAATATACATAAATGGCCAAGCCCAAACAGCGAATTTTCACGTTAAACTTTGACGTAATTTCTTATTCCATCCCTTTAAGATCGTAAAAAATTAAGAAAATGAATGACCAACGCGTAATAAATAAACTTGAAAATCCTCCAGCGATGAATACCTAGTCACGATCGGCAGAGTGAGTTAGTTTTGTTTACAACAAAGCAGTACAAACAATTTAAGTGAGATATATAGAAATAAATCGAGCTTCACTTACCTCCCTAACTATATAACCTAACCACTTTTTTAACTCCCTAAACTTTGCCGGAAAAATGCAGTTTCCCCAAATACCTCGAAATAATTTGTTTAAAATCCCAACACCTACTACATTGTTTTTACTCAAAACTGCTATTCAATAATGAACAGAAGCCAGAAATGAGATTTTTCGACAACTAGTCCATCTTCATCATCTTTTATCAACAGAAAATAAAAACAATGTTTTAAGCGTTGCCAGATAAGGTTTAACTAAATACGTACCATTTTCAGAAGAAATAGAGAATTTCATTAAAGAAGAGCTCATTATAATAAGTTAAATGGTAAAAAAATAAGAGTAAATGGTAACAAGTGTGTCAAAAGAAAAAGCGAGTTTCTTTGGGAATCGCCAGATTCACTACTTGTAGTCCACTCTGAAACCGGGGCTGAAATTTCAGAGTGGACTACAAGTAGTGAATCTGGCGATTCCCAAAGAAAAACAAAACTTGTCAGTGCGGCGCGAACTTTTCCTGCATAGAATACTGAATAACTTACCAATTATGCAGTTGGGATGGAAATTTTATTGAGAAACGTAGTTTTGATCGAGTAGAGTAACTTGTAAATATCATCAGATAGGTTTTAGACCATTGTGAAGGAAACGTGAATAATACTGAATATTTCATTTTTATTTCCACTTTCCAATGGGTGTGGTTGGCTATTATCAACGACAACAACTGAAGTACTATACACGTTCCATAACAAGCTCGTATTCCATTGACAGGAAAAAACGTTCGGGTGCGCGGCTTCCCAGTCCTGCACTCTGCTATCCCAGCATAGTTGCGTTTAGGATACGCGCCGAACAATGATATGGTAATTGTTCCTCTCTCACATACAGGATGTGGAGAAATGGCTACATTAAGCATCCTGGAGGAGTATAGGTACATTAAAGCCCCCCTTCCTTATGAGGAGAAGCATGGGAAAGGTAGCCGGAGAAAATGCTTACCATGTGTGATCTCTCCGCCGCTGTGGGCAGTTGGAGCTAACATCTGTTTTAAGGCGACCACCTGAGGTCCTTAAACGACGCTCTAACGATCGAATTACCTACGATACGCATAAACCCGTGGTTATGGAAAAAAAAAGCGGTGCGAGTCAGAAGGCACGCCAAGTAGCGGTGCGGTTGCGAGGCCTCTAATTTGCGAGCTGACTTGGGCACCCCAGTGCTACCTCAGGAATTCTCGCTCTCCCCAGATGCTAACTCACCACTCGCTCCCCCCCCCCCCTCCTTTTTGCTTCTGTGGCCTGGTCACTTCCCCCTTTAGATGTGGCGGCAATTCGCCTATAAATAAACCCCGCAAAGAAAGAGAAAGAGATTATCAGAAGTCGATACGCCAGAGGAGGATTAGTTCGTGAAGATCGATCCATCGGCCAGACAAGAAGATTATTAGTAGTCGACTCGCCAAAAGAAAGATTAGTTCGTGAAGATCGATCTTTCAGCCAGACTAGAAGATTAGAAGTCGATACGCCAGAAGAAGGGTTAGTTCGTGAAGATCGATCCTTCAGCCATACAAGACTATTTCCGTGAGAAACGATGGGATCAGATTGAGAAAATCGATCCCCCCTTTCAGGGCCGTATTAACCTAAATAGTCAAGCTTTATATCGGTGCCATACCGAAGAAGCCTTTGCAGTCTGCAAAGAAGTCCGACTGAAGAAAAGCAAAGCCACTCACACTCGAGCGACTCTCACATCTCAAGCTCCGTAAGAGTGAGAGGAGAAGAACCCAGCCCCAACGAGCTCCCGTTCTTTAATTACGTGGAAGAATCAACCCCCGTCACAGGCCACAATCAATATCTCCTTGACGAAAATTTAACCAGTGGCCTCAACACTTCAAAGCAAGAGATAAGTCCTCCAGCGACATCCGGCAATCCCTAATACCTACCTGTAAGTTAAAAATAACTTTTATTTCTCTATTGCAATAGTAGAAGTTTAGTACGTCCCAAGTTTTAAAGGAGAGTAGAAACCATTGTTCTTGAACCTAGGTCATATGTGTTTGTAGACGAGAGTACGTTAATTTAATGTTCAACGCTAATCAAATAAAGTCGCGATTAAAAAATACTAATCGGCAATTGTTATTTTTACGGGAAGCCTATTTGTTTAGTTTTTGTCATTGAAATATCTTTGATGCCAAAGATAGAAATGTGGTAACTGTTAGTTTGTAATAGTTAAGTGTTTCGTTTAAAATACATGTTTATTTTGGTAGATTCTGGTGTTTCCTCTTATCCTTATGTGTTTAAAAATAGGTCTTCCTCAAAAACAAAACCACTGAATAGCACTATTAGAACAAAGCTTACTTCATCATAGAAGTAACTCACGCACCTTAAAGCATACCGATACTAAAAGGGTGTCAAAATGTATAGTGATCAAAACCAAGGGTCATTCCACGACATATTATAAAAGTGGTGTCAGGTCTAGAGGTTTAATATTAGAAAGAACCCAGCAGTGTCTATTTAAGGAAGAGCTAACACATAAAAGGAACACCAGGAATAATAGAATATTTGACGAGTGGAAAATTGGTAAAGTTAGAGGTGGATGCCATCTAAAGGTAATTGTTAGGCCAAGTAGTAGGTTTCGGTGGTGGAGTAGGTCAGGCTTGATTAAAAACAAGGTAGATGACTGACATAAGCGCGATGGCATTGTTTGACCTTTATCGGAAGCAAGGTCAAAGCCTCAGACTGGAAGGAACTGAGCTGAACTCGTTTATTCAGGAGAAAGAAAGAAATGAAAGAGAAGAAAGAAGAGAGGAACGTAAAATGAAAATGGAAGCAAAGGAAAGAAGAGAAAAGGCGAAAATGGAAGCTGATGAAAAAAGAGAAAAGGCGAAAATGGAAGCTGATGAAAAAAGAGAAAAAGCGAAAATGGAAGCTGATGAAAGAAGAGAAAAGACGAAAATGGAAGCTGATGAAAGAGAGAAGATAAGGGCCCACGAAAGAGCTCTTAGCAAATACGAGTTAGAGGTGCAGTCAGTGTCATCCAGAACAGGAGTGTCACCAGCAGCCAGCATGAAACTTGTGGAGTACAGGGACGATGAATATTTATGCTCATATCTCTCCCATTTTGAGAAAATATTTGAAGTCAATAATTGGGACCTAGAAGAAGATGGGGTCGCCAGACTGCTACCGCTACTCAATCGTAGGATGAGAGAGATATTCGTATCTTTACCCTCAGAAGCGGCGGTGGACTATTCCACTCTCAAAGCCGAACTTCTCTCAGCAACAAATCTTAACCCGGAAGAATATAGGATGAAGTTCAGGCAGTCTCGTATAAGACCTAGACAAACATACAAACATTTTGGCTTTGAGCTTTGTCGAAGCCTACAGTTTTGGATGGAGTCAGAAGGGGTAGAAAACGAAGTCGCTGCGGTCGTTGACTTCATGATTAGAGATCAGTTACTAAGTACACTACCCCAGGAAATCCGTGCATTCGTTAAGGACCGAAAAGCTTCTACCTTTAACGAGTGTCTGGACGAGGCTGACCTCCACGCGGTAAATCATCGGTTATATCCGAGGGAGTACAAGAAAGAGAAAGCTCCCTCCCCAAAGAAAAATGGGCCGCCACCCAGGCATGTGCAGAAGAAGCCCTTTAAGTTCTCAGTAGCAAAAGGAACTTATAAGCCAAATTTTGGAGGAAAAAAAAATCAAAAAGAAGTTAGGATTCCACAAGGATCATACCCTAATACCCGCACGTATCCCAGGAGGCCCGTCACTTGTTATACCTGCGGGATAATAGGTCACGTGAGTTTCCAGTGCCCACAGAACTCCCGGCTGAGGGAGACTTCGAGACAACAGGTGCAAAACCTGACTGCCGCGATCCCAGCAGGACAAGCTGATTCGTCCTACGTCCCCGCGCCAACATCCGAAGGGCCCCAGCAACAGGTAAACTTTCTATTCAACAAAAGTTCGCCAGGCGGCCTACAATTTGAAGAGGGCACTGTTAATGGGTGCCGAGTATCCACTTTAGTCAGATACACCGGATGTACGAGCATAGTGGTATCCGACAAGTTGCTGCCCCCAGTAAACCCTAACCATAAGAAATTCGCAATCGTCCACGATTTTTTAGGACGCGACAATCGATTCCCCGTTGTGAGATGTCATATACAATGCAGATATTTCACCGGTTGGACGGACGTGGTAGTAGCCCCGATTAAGTTCTGCGCAGTACTAATCGGACAAAACCCCCTAATTCCCCAGCAAGAAGTGGCCCAACAAGTAGTCACCTGGGCACAAGAAGCCCAGAGGAAAATGCAACCTGCTAAGTTGACCCCTAGGATTACCCTCGAAGACAATGGGTTCAAATTGACTTCCTTCGCCAGTGCTCAGAAGGAATGCCCCACTCTTAAACCTTTATGGGAGAAAGCTATTAAAGGTGAAATTCTCCAAGTGAAAGGAAAGAAGCCTATCCAGTATATAGTAGAAGACTCACTTCTCTACCGTACTATCAGCGAGGAGGATAAGGAGAACAAGAAAGCACTGTGTGTACCTCAAGAATACACGCAAAGAATTTCGAATACCGCGCATGATGGAATATTAGCCGGACACTTTGGGCACAACAAAACGGCGCAGCAGATATTCCGACACTTTTATTGGCCCCAGGCCGCCAGGGAAATTGTGGCCTATTGCCGATCATGCGACGTGTGTCAGAAGGATCCCTCCAGAGGACGGGTACCTCCCGCTCCCTTACAAAAGGTGCCCGTTATAACCGAACCATTCTTTCGAGTGGCTATTGATTTGGTGGGACCAATTCACCCCCCTACAAGTGGAGGACACTCCTACATCCTCACCCTAGTGGATTGTGCCACCCGGTTCCCAGATGCCGTGGCCCTACGGAGGATTGACACTATTTCCTGCGCGGAAGCATTAATTTAAATTTCTGCACGAGTAGGCTTGCCTAAAGAAATTCTATCGGATAGAGGGCGCCAATTCACCTCAGAATTAATGGAGTATTTTAATAAACTACTTTTAGTCAAGCCAATTTTTACGAGTCCATTTCATCCATCCGCTAACGGAATCTGCGAAAAATTCAACGGGACACTCAAAAATATATTGAAGAAGTTGTGTCAAAACAACCCTACACAGTGGCACAGATACCTGCCTGCAGCCCTTTTCGCCTGCCGAGAAATACCTCATTGGACGTTGGGATTCTCAACCTTTGAGCTATTATACGGGAGAAATGTGCGAGGTCTTATGAGTATTCTTAAGGAATTATTTTCCAACGCGAAGCTCGACCAAGAAATTGAATCGCCTCACGCCTACGTGATGGATATGCGCGAGCACCTAGAATACTGCTCTAGCTTAGCTTGAGAGAGCGCCGAGAAAAATTTAGCCAAATACCGGGACTACTTCGATATGAAAGAAAAGGCTCGAAAACTAAAGGCAGGAGATGAAGTCTTATTATTACTCCCAACCGAAAATAATAAGTTATGGGCCCAGTGGAAGGGACTGTTCAAGGTAATCGAGGCATGGGGTCCAGTCGATTACTTGATAGATACCCCAACAGGGCGAAGAACCTATCACATAAACATGCTAAAAAAATATCACCGCCGCGCGTGCATAAAGAATATTACCCTTCTAGACGAAGAAGAACCGATGGATACCGTTTACCCGGGTACGCCCCTGCAAGTCATACACACCGTGTGTGTGGAACAAGACGATAAATACGAACTTCCCTCGCTCTCACCTACCCCAGAAGACCCTCGGGTGGATTTAAAGATAAATCCCCACTTAGAGATTCAACAAAAAGCGGAAATGTTGAACTTGCTCATGGAATTCCCAGAAGTCATTTCTGAAAACCCCGGATGTGCCAAGGATTTTAGCCATGAAATAAAACTGAAAACTAATTCAGTAGTTCAGAGCAAACCATATCCTTTACCGATCCACCTACGAGAAGCCTTCAATAAGGAAGTCCGGAATTTACTAAAATTGGGAATTTTAGAGCCATCGGAGTCCGATTATTGCTCCCCCATAGTAATGGTTAAGAAACCTGATCAATCATTTCGGATGTGCGTGGACTTCCGAAAATTGAATTCAGTGACCGTTTTCGATGCCGAGCCCATCCCACTAATAGATCAAAATCTCCATTTATTTGAAGACGCTAAATTCATCACCGAATTGGATTTGTGTAAAGCGTACTATCAAATACCTCTCGCTAAGGAGTCCAAAAACTGACGGCTTTTGCGACCGAGAGAGGTCTGTTACAGTTTACCAGGCTACCCTTAGGACTACTTACAGCCGGTAGCAATTATAATAGGATGATGAGGCGAATTATCGCTGGCCGAAGTGACGTGTCGTTTTACTTCGACAACGTGTACGTAGCTACCCGTACATGGGAGTCACACTTACACGCCTTACGCTCATTGCTGGAGAAATTGAAGGAGCAAGGTCTAACCGCCGGGCCGAACAAGTGTTATTTTGCCTACGAATCCATTGACTACCTGGAATTCAAAATAGAACAAAAACACTTGACTACCCAGCAAGAAAAAGTGGACGCCATAGTCAAGATGCCCCGGCCGAAAACAAAGAAACAACTCCGATCGTTTATGGGAGCGGCCTCGTTCTATAGGCGTTTTGTACCACACTTCGCTACCATTGCGGCCCCACTGAATGATTTGTTAAAAAAGACAGCGTCAAACCCTGTCACGTGGAACCCCCCCAGTTGGAGGTTCTAAAAAGGAAACTCTTAACTGCGCCCATTCTTCGCTTACCAAATCCCAACAAGATCTTCGGCCTTCGCACGGACGCTAGTCAGGACAGGTTAGGCGGAGTATTGCTTCAATACGAAGACGATGAAACAGCCTATCCCATAGCTTATTTCAGTAGGAAACTGTTGAGTAGAGAAAAAGCATACGCTACTATCGAAATCGAAGCTTTGGCCATAATATGGTCCATAGGTAAATTCAAATATTATCTAACAGGGCGCGAGTTTAAGTTGGAATGCGACCATAAACCGTTGTCATACTTAAGTAAAAATAAGAGTAAGAATGGAAGACTCCTGAGATAGAGTTTACTCTTGATGGAGTACCAGTACTCCATTCACTATATAAAAGGGTCCAACAATTGTTTGGCCGACTGGTTAAGTCGAAACCCTGTCGACGATTAAGGAGCAGCCCAACTATTGTATTATAGCAAAGTTAAGTGTAAATCAGTAGAATTGTAAGTAAGTAGGGGCGAGTAACCCCCTAGTGGTAGGTAAGAAGATCCTAAGTTGGCAGGGTAATATAGGAATTAATGTAAGGTCAGGTGAAATGTTATCGAGGCATTCCCGGGTGAACTAGAATTTATTGTATAATATAATGTTCCGTAAGTCACCCATGTATATTATTGTAAGCGTCAGATTGGACACCCACCCCTCCCGTTATTTTCTTAAGGAGGGAGGTAAATATAAAGAAATGGCTACATTAAGCATCCTGGAGGAGTATAGGTACATTAAAGCCCCCCTCCCTTATGAGGAGAAGCGTGGGAAAGGTAGCCGGAGAAAATGCTTACCATGTGTGATCTCTCCGCCGCTGTGGGCAGTTGGAGCTAACATCTGTTTTAAGGCGACCACCTAAGGTCCTTAAACGACGCTCTAACGATCGAATTACCTACGAGACCCATAAACCCGTGGTTATGGAAAAAATAGCGGTGCGAGTCAGAAGGCACGCCAAGTAGCGGTGCGGTTGCGAGCCTCTAATTTGCGAGCTGACTTGGGCACCCCAGTGCCACCTCAGGAATTCTCGCTCTCCCCAGATGCTAACTCACCACTCGCCCCCCTTCCCCTCCTTTTTGCTTCTGTGGCCTGGTCACTTCCCCCTTTAGATGAGGCGGCAATCCGCCTATAAATAAGCCCCGCAAAGAAAGAGAAAGAGATTATCAGAAGTCGATACGCCAGAGGA
The DNA here is from genome assembly GCA_963969495.1 of Ceratothoa steindachneri. Lineage (NCBI taxonomy): Eukaryota > Metazoa > Arthropoda > Malacostraca > Isopoda > Cymothoidae > Ceratothoa > Ceratothoa steindachneri. The sequence continues at coordinate 143,386,980 of OZ018326.1, read as the reverse complement.
GGATTAGTTCGTGAAGATCGATCCATCGGCCAGACAAGAAGATTATTAGTAGTCGATTCGCCAAAAGAAAGATTAGTTCGTGAAGATCGATCTTTCAGTCAGACTAGAAGATTAGAAGTCGATACGCCAGAAGAAGGGTTAGTTCGTGAAGATCGATCCTTCAGCCATACAAGACTATTTCCGTGAGAAACGATAGGATCAGATTGAGAAAATCGATCCCCCCTTTCAGGGCCGTATTAACCTAAATAGTCAAGCTTTATATCGGTGCCATAACGAAGAAGCCTTTGCAGTCTGCAAAGAAGTCCAACTGAAGAAAAGCAAAGCCGCTTCCCCTCGAGCGACTCTCACATCTCAAGCTCCGTAAGAGTGAGAGGAGAAGAACCCAGCCCCAACGAGCTCCCGTTCTTTAATTACGTGGAAGAATCAACCCTCGTCACAGGCGACAAGCAATACCTCCTTGACGAAATTTTAACCAGTGGCCTCAACACTTCAAAGCGAAAGATAAGTCCTCCAGCGACATCCGGCAATCCCTAATACCTACCTGTAAGTTAAAAATAACTTTTATTTCTCTATTGCAATAGTAGAAGTTTAGTACGTCCCAAGTTTTAAAGGAGAGTAGAAACCATTGTTCTTGAACCTAGGTCATATGTGTTTGTAGACGAGAGTACGTTAATTTAATGTTTAACGCTAATCAAATAGAGTCGCGAAAAAAATACTAATCGGCAATTGGTATGTTTACGGGAAGCCTATTTGTTTAGTTTTTGTCATTGAAAGATCTTTGATGCCAAAGATAGAAATGTGGTAACTGTTAGTTTGTAATAGTTAAGTGTTTCGTTTAAAATACATGTTTATTTTGGTAGATCCTGGTGTTTCCTCTTATCCTTATGTGTTTAAAAATAGCTCTTCCTTAAGAACAAAACCACTGAATAGCACCCTTAGAACAAAGCCTACTTCATCATAGAAGTAACTCACGCCCCTTAAAGCATACCGATACTAAAAGGGTGTCAAAAAGTATAGTGATCAAAACCAAGGGTCATTCCACGACACCAGAGAAATTATAATCTTTTCAATGCAGATGCAGGGGTTAGGTTCTTTATTTTACCTAGGATTATTTTTCTAAAATCTAGTATATTTTGGTATGTATGAGAGAAAGAAAGAAGTGAGAGTTAAAGAGAAAGAAGGAGGCAGAATGAAATAAAGAGCATGAAAGCAAGGAAATGTACAAATTTCCTCCTTGTAGTAAATTATTGGCTTCATTTTCTTTTCCAACGAATTCAAAAGAGCAATTAAAAGGTCTGAATCCCGTAATATTTGATGTTGCTCCAGAGTTAATTTGTGAGGGTTATAAAAATGTATAAAATCCTCTTATCGTTTCTTTGTGATTTTACACCCAAAACAGGTGATGCATGATGATGTCTGATGAGACACACTCACTAGCGTCTTCACTTCACTTAATCTCTGACGGCATTATTTTCCGATTCGTGCTTAATATCTTAAAATCTTTATTTTATTATTATTCTGTCTTTATCTCCACCAAGTGACTTAGAGAAGGAGAGGAACATCACCCTGCTGGGAGACTATCCCTGAGGTTCATGCTGTCTGGGAGTTAGAGTCACAAAGTAAATTTAAGTTTGTTGTCATTTCTATTAACTAAGCTGGTGATATCGTACCAACATTGTTTGAAAAGATTGAGTTGAGGTATTTTTCATTGCTACATAACAAGCAATTTGAAAATGAGACAATTACTCATAAAATGTTTGTAAAAATAAGTTACAATTATGAAAGGCGAGTTGCAAGCCACTAAACACAATTCCACCAACGGCATATTCTGTAGAAAGTTTGCAAGGAAAGATCTGCAAAAATAGCGGTGAAGATAAAGAAAGGGAAATTTGGCGGTAGATATAGGACCATAGATTCTCCACTGTGCATTGGGGCTGGGGACGCAACCGGCTAGTGTTGTGGCCGAGAGAGAACAAAAGTTTCCAGATGTAAGCCGCTAAAAGATTACATACGTTATCCCCTTTGTGCGTATGGTACATAGATAATGACAGTATATGTCAGAGGAATACTCTTTTTTTCTTACTTATGTGTTTTTATTCAACTCTGACCTCCTTATCATTTGTTTCAATCATTCAAATCCCGTCTATCGAATATTTGCCATGCGGCTCAAACCTTTTCTCTCGTTATAGGTCAATTTTCTAAGCCCGAAATTCAACCTCAGCGAAAATAGTCTTCGCAAATGGGATTTCTGCTGCCTTCCGGGAAACCAAAGACCGTTGCCGCAATTCCAGTAAAGCTAAAAGCAACCTTACAAGGTTAATTTATAATAATGGTACTGCTAAATATATTTAATAGTGTGAGTTGTCCTCAATTCCTTTTAAATTTAGCGGAAGGGCTCAAAATTAAAATTTCTAACATTTTAGTATATTTCCAATATTTTTAGGGTCTCTAGAAGATTTTAGATTAGTATTTTCATCCCATCATTTCTTACCAAAGTACTTAATGAAACAACAGCAAACAGTACAATCTATACCAATAAAATATAGTGCGTAAAATAGCAAGTACATCTTTGTAATTATATAATTGCAAAAAATCCATTTTTGTACATATTTCAGCTAAAAAATGGAAAGGAGCAATCGCCTAGCCTGAGGGAAAATTTTCTTCTACTCTGAACACCCTTCTTATCGATTCCTTATCTGCTTATGCAAATAGGATGAATTCGGTTAGGCATGTGAAATCATGATTCATAGCCAGTTTTCTTGATCCCCTTCCTCCAATCTCCAGCCCCATAATATTGTATCGCTAAGGAAGGATATAAACTCATGGCTATTACGTGCTGGCAATAGACGATATAACGAGGAAAAGTATTTGGCTCGTTTCTTATTTCTCATAATAAAAGACAACATTCCTTTACAAGAATAACCAGATCGGTTACAAAGCTTTTATAAAAGTAGTTAATAGGCAAAGCCAAATATTGTTTCATTTTATTTGAGCCGAGATATAAATATTGCCTACATTATTATCTGCAGTACCTCTTTAGTGTCACTATCATTTAAAGAGAAGTTTATGAAACTAGTTTTGTTATATATATATATATATATATATATATATATATATATATATATATATATATATATATATATATATATATATATATATATATCCGTTTTGATTGTAAAAAGAACAATTTAGTAGATACAAAATAATTTTTCGCTACCATTAGAAAGTTTATAGACTATTTTCTGAAATTGGATTACAATGATCCTCGAGACATCTTTTGCTAGATTAAATTTCTTATAAAATGCCCAGGAAGAAAGAATATCCCACACCCCCCAGTTTGCCAGCGTAGCTTCAGCATTTGTGAGTTGTGGGTTTATGAATGGTGTCTAATAATGAGATTATGTTAGCCAGATTGTCGTCAAATCAATCCTTGTGCTCCTTTTTTGAGTAACGAGAGCCTTTTCTGCTTTCCAGAGATCATCTAAGGGAGTTGTCATATCATTTAATGGCCTATTCTCAGTTAATGTCTCTGCTATGGTGCTGCGAAGTTTGTTTACTTGTTTCTCTTTTCTAAGTTTGCCTGTATTAAGCTTCTTTTTTATTGGCTTTCTGTGGCAAATAGGTTGGGTGGATTGATAATTTAAGAGAGGACCTTATTATTTGATGGTCCATCCATCAATCTGCACCCCACATTGCTTGTGTATGTACGACATCTTTGACATCATTTCATCTAACTATTACATAATCAATTAGATGCCAATATTTTGAGCGTGGGTGCATTCAGGATGTTTTATATTTAACTTTTTGTTGAAAGATAGTATTGGTGATGGTGAAGTCATGTGCACTGCAGAGCGCCAGTAACCTTCGTCCACTGGCGTTCATCTTTCCTATGCCATGTTTTCCGATTATCTTGTCTCATATATGGCTGTCCTTCCCAACTTTAGCGTCGAAATCTCCTAGTAGTATTTTCTTTTCATTATTTGGGATTTACAAAGGGTTTCGTCTCATGCAAGGTAAAAGCGTTCTTTTTCTTCATCTGTTGCATTTAGGATTGGTGCGTAGGCACTGATTATGTTAGCGTAATTGCTCTTTTCAAGTAAGACTCTGATTATCATCAGTCTCTCATTGATCCCAGCTGGAGACTGTGGGAGATTTTGTGATGTCATTACTGATTGCGAAACAAACCCCTTGTAAGTGGTGCCCTGCAAAAGGGTACCCTCTTTAAAAGAATGTGTATGCTCCGCCGGTAGCGCAAAGAGACCCTTCATCCAATAGATGAGTTTTGCTAAGTGCTGCGATGTCAATTTTGTTTCTTCTGAGTTCTGCTGCAACGAGAGCTTAGAGTGATACAGGTGGTGCAGGTATCCTTGCTTCCCTATCTTGATGCTGGGCAGAGGGATACCAATGGCAATGGGGGAAGGGGCGCAGGACAAACAGTGCTTGCCCAACACTGCAGGAGCTGCCGGTGATCCTGTCTGTCAGAGCGCGCCTGGGCGTGCCCTCCGCACCTAACTTTTCTTTCAGTGTGTTTTCTTTAGCATTTGGTTAACCAAGACCGTCTACAAGGCAGTGGTTACGCTTGCTTGGTTTAGTCCATTGGTTGAAGTGGTTGCCCGGAGTGTGGCTGCTGTCCTAGGACATTTACTTGGAGCCACAAGTGAGTGCTGGGACACAAGAGCGATACCAGTTGTTGGGCACAACTCTGTAGAGTCCGACTGTGCCTAAGATGAAGCATTTACCAAGAGAAAACCAGGAGGAAAAGCATTGATAATATTGGCTACATTTGTTGAAGATAAGATACTAGCACCTTTCAAAGTGTATCATATCGTCAAAATTCATTCCTGAGCATAGTGCAAATTTCTGTAGAAAAGTTTCTACCTTGGTTGAAGGGGAAGTTAGTGTAGATGAGGAAATCACTTGTATTATGCAAAATAATGAAAACTTCTAGTCATGCCTCTATTTTCTCTTAGAATTTGTAGAGCTGAAATAATAAGATAATTAATCATGGAATGGCCTTCCAAAAGTTAAGACCTAAATCTAATGAAAGATTTGTGTGCAATCTGAAGAGAGAAGTTTAACAGATGGCAGACAATTTATTAACAATTATGACGTTTTGAAAGACATCAAGCCTGCAGGAATGAGTATGTCTGCTGATTACACCAAAACGAATTCATCAGGTGACAGCATACTGTTCTGTGTTATTCAGAAAAAGTATTCCTTTCTTTGGGAACTCATAAACAGTTATGTTAAAATTATATTTCATTTAATTCACATTGATTGTATTTCTTGCATTTATTTCGTATGTTTTTTAAACTTACTATAGTTTCTTAATATATGAATTGTTTATATATTTTGGTTGATAACTCTGTATTTCTCCTAATTCTAAATCTGCAAATGATCTCTCGAAAGTAAAATATTTAAATCTAACAATATTTCCTCTTATTTTCCCCTTCTATGTATTGATTCTATACATTCTTTTTAAGTTTTAATGTTCATGTTTGTCTCAACTTTATGATGAACGTTACAAAAAGCATCAGCTGTTTTAAGAGCTGATCATTTTTATATAGATTCTAGAAATAATTTACATATGTTTTTACTAATTAATTTATTTTCAAAATTTGAAGTTGGCCAGCTTAATTCCAAGGAAGTTTAGGATAGGCTTTGTTTAATTTTCTAAGATAATCACAAGATCTTTTAAAAAAAACTTCATCTCAGTAGTGTCAAAGAGAGAGAGAGTCACGCAGACAAAGAGGCCTAAAGAAGTATCTCACTGACAAAAGGACCTTCAACCGGCGTCTTTCAGTAAACCTCCGGGGCGATAACGGAGCGAGACGCGTCAAACTGGAGCCCGGAACCCGAATCAGCGAGAGAGCGCTAAGCCCTTGCCCGCCGCCCTTTTGAGACTCATTCTGGAATAACACGCTCCGCTCCGTGCCCTGCAAGGATACTTCCTCGAACACCCACTCGAGAACCCCCCCCCCCCCCTCCACTTGGAAAATCATAAGCCTATTACATTTTTCTCTATCACCGTCGACGAGGCGTGACGCTTTCCGATTACAAAACTTCGGCTCATCATCTCCTCCCGTTTTCTTTCGGGTAAATTTTGTGCTACTCACAGCTAGTACCGAAGCATTCATTGTAAATTACTTTTCTTTTGCTGGAAGATTAGTTTTTCCCATAGTGTATCATTTATTGTTAAATTCTTTTGTTTGTTTGTATAATAGTAAATGTAATCTTGTTTCCCTTGTTTAAATCCTAGAACCACACAAAAAGCCATTGAACTATTTGACTAAGTCGGCTAACGGTAGAAAACGCACTTGCATATCCCAGCACTTAAAAGAGCCATTCACCCATTCCGGCTTGTTGCCTCTTCCCCGCGTCTAGGGAGATAAGCGAAGGTCAGTGAAGCCTACCTGGCCTTCAACAAGTAGATATTAATTAGAAAATTAATTTAACTCTGTTTCCTATTTGCTAATAAAACAAAAACATTAACAAATGTTTACTACAACTTAGATTCCCTCTGCTATAAAAAATTATAATAAAAGGTCTGTAATTTTGATGCTTGTTAGCATCTGATTCACTTTAGTTGCTTTTGAAGTGTTTTTGAGAAAAACAAACACTTAAGACCACCACTACCACCCGTTTCCCTGGAACGAATAACACACATGGCGATTATGAATTTTATACTTATTATAATGTCATATTGTTACTCATAAAATTGTTTATCACATAATCAATCATTCCTAACATTCAACCACAGCAGCATGGCTGATGCCAGTTATGAAAATGAGACATAAAAATATCGTTAAGTTTATAATTTCGAACCTTCTAGGTCATTCTAGGCGTTAAATAATTATCTTTTAACATCTTGCAAAAACGCCATTCTATTTTCTGCTTAAATTTGCAATAAATAACCTACATTTTATTTCCCGATATAATTGTGTCCATAAATGGCTCACAAGCATTTCAATGCAAGAGAGATGAATCATTATGTGCTCTTTGTAAGCGTTGTCTTTCAGACAAATCATGCAGCACTCAAACTCCATTTTGTGTTCTTTTACTATGCCTTAAAAGCTCATAAAATTCTTAAGCATTTCTAAAGTGTAATAAAAGCAATTATATTTAAAAGTTGCAGAAAACTTTAAAAAATGTTAACACCCCTAGGAATCATTTATTATTTCTACCTAAAGGGAGATTCATTACTTGATAACAATATAAATTACCCCTAAAAACCATTGTTGTAACCAATTATTAGACTCAATACTTTACGTATCCTAGTTGATCTAAATAATCAATACTCTCTAACCTAACTAACTAATAAATACAAAAATCATTCTCTTTCCTTGCATCCCTCAGAGACCATTGGCATCCTTGTGCTTAAAGTAGATTTAATCTCGCATTATGGTAATGTGTTTTCTCCCTAGGGGCTCCCACATACTGCTGCAGGAATTGCAACGATTTGTCTATACGTTCTTTAATGAAGACGCTAATGCAGATATCATACTGCAACGTAAATATTTTTAAGTTCTGATAAACAATTTATAATGAAAAATAACCACAGTTATTCAATAAAATCTAAAGGTCAAAAGATTACTAAAATTAGGACTAGTTAAAAGGCAGAAATTGAATGGGAGAAACAAAAGGAAAAGGAGCACTAAAAATGTCTCGGAATCAAAACACTGCAATAACCAATAAGAAAATCATTGAAATCATAAAATAGAGTATAAAAGTATATTTTTTTATGAGAGTACATATTTTAATTAAGACAAAAAAATATGAGAGTGAATAAACTCACGAGTCTGACGAAAGAAAAGTTTTGACACCACACAATATTTAGGTGTGTTTGCGCTGAAGTTTGAGGAAAGTAACTGAAGCTCCATTTTGAATCATTCATGAGAGCAGCAAACAGCAAAATAATTATTACGAAATAAGAGATGGCATATGCTAACAACATATGAAAAGACGATGGTGAACAAAAAAGATTATTTTGACATTTCAACGTGTAGATATCGGTAAGCGATTGGGGGAAATGTTATTAACTAGAATCGTCAAGCGATGAGAAATGAACACACAATTGTTGGACTGCATATAATAAACGTGTAGAGACTTCCCCATGAATAGTAAGTAAAATATGAAGATACCTATTGTTTCAAGTTGATGGCCAAGGAAAGAATCAAATTATTGAGGCCATCCAGCAAATAATGTGCTGGAAGTTTCAACATGGTTTCCATAGATGGGTATCAAATAAAGTAGGAAACAGATTCTTATAATGACCGCTCCAATTTGAGAAAAAATACTCCCTTTGCTTCATATTAGGCGTGACGAGAGTGTTTGATGGTCTCATTTTTTGTAGTTTGCGGTGAAATTGGCGTGATTTTCTTTTCATCCTCTGTAGTGTTTTTGGTGGTGAAATGAACTGCATGCTGGGATAAATCAGACGAAGGCATCAAACTCTTTTTTCATTCTTGGTGAGTTCGTAATAATTCAAAGTTGGCAGATATCATAATAGATAATAGATAAGGAATTATTTTCACGAGCGACTGATGCCAAATGTGTTAGATTCATTGCTAGTTCCATTGGAGCAGTACGAGTGACACCTAAGTAGTTTAGGGGAAAACTGACAAATGATATTCAGAATAAGACAAATTTAGCGCTACGATGCGAAGCTCTACTTGGTGTAGTCCTTAGCCGACTTTGTGAGACAGTTTCTCGTTGAGACATTGACGAGGGAAGGAAACAGACAGCAGAGTAATAACTGGTCGAAACTTCGTCTTTGGAAGGTTATCAGGTGAGATAAAATGGAGACTACATATAGACGATGGAATATGATTCAAGGTTATAGAATCTATAATTAATAAGTTGTATGGCCTAGATAATCGAAATAATAAATACAAAAGTGCAAACACGAGCACACACAGACAGTCACTCTAAAAAGCATGCAAATTGCGCCTTACATAGCATTTTGCTCTAAATTATTATCAAACATAAGAGCAGAGAGTCACTCAGGCCATCTCGATTGATCCTCTTTGCAGTAAAACTTGTTCCATTTGTGGTAGTAAGCAAAGGAGTTCCATAATTGGCTACCTACGCTTATTAGGCCGATACTCAAATTATGAGCAAAATGTAGTCTCTAATTTGGGGTTATTCAACAGTGAATAAGAAATGTAATAATAGATCTCTATCATAAGAAAATGTGTGTGACGTAACTGATACGTAAATTTTCATATAATACCTACTTTCTTTCATATAAAATAATAAATTAGCAACAAATATTATTCCAGTGACCAAGTTCAAAGATAAACCCATCCTCTCGTCCTGTTAATTTCAATCATCCATCAAGTCCATGAGACTATGGTGGTTTTAGCCAACGATAGTTATTGCCACTAAATTAAAAAGAGTCTGCCTCAACAATGCAGAAACTGAAGCTTCATCCATTTCCGTTGCAGGACGCTAAAAGAATGCACTATAAAATTTGAAAGTAATCTTCCATTCAAATGCCTGAGTTTTAGACCTATTGTTCGCTCAATGCAATGTACCTCAGCCATATGTTCATCGACCAAGTAACAAGTGCTTACGAATTCCGTGCAAGAAAATTTTATAGAATGGGAGTTGGGGGTGTCTGATGATAGTTGGATAACGGTGTAGTGGTTGTTTTCACTTAAAGTAGGTGACACTACTACTATTGCAACTTTAAATTCGAATTAGGTTCCATTTACAAATTCGTATATCAAGAATGTCTTTAGCCAAATTTTATCATCATATCATAAATAACCTTGCTCACGGTTTGCTCTTTTCAAACTCTCAATTCACAAATGACACAAAGCGAGGAAATGGAGCCAATTTTCCTGGCATGTGACGAACCTAAAGCAAAAGCTAAGAAACTTTCAAGTGAGTAAGACGATGGCAGATGTATTTTAACATACACAAATGTATGATAACACTGTAACAAAATTGCACTTTTTTCTTGTCCTTGTGTTAAAAGCTTTATTTCCTAATTGTTTGTGGCTCTATTAAATTAAATATGTCAATCTTAATCCCAAACCTTTCTTTTGTGGCTAGGCCATTGAATTTTTAAATTAGCCTATTTATGGTAAAAAAACATTATTTTGATGCAGACAGTAAAAATATCTCAAAAGTTTCAAGGATTATATTTTTTTCAGTTATGGTATAAAGAGTTATAGAAACAGGAATACAGTAGTAAAAGCTATTAGTTCCCTTATATTTTGTTATTGGCGACCTGGACAGCAATGGCAGTCCTCTTACATTCCATATAGATTCAGCCTAATTTGATGAAAAATAATTTGTAGAGCTATCTTGAACATTCGAGATTATTTTTTATATGTTTGCAGAATTTCTAGAACATTCTGGCAACGTAGATGACTGTATAAATACAAAGAATATCTACTCAACAGATCAGTTTAACACTAGCCATCAAAGCGCAGACCTTGTCAATCGTCATTGATAGAAGCATTCGTCACATATGGCATCAAGAGGTTATGAGCATCGTCCGACAGACGCATTTTGCTATGTCTGCGGCGAAATTATTAAGTTAAGAACGAAAATGTACTCAGTAGAGAGATTTTCTAAAATGTGTGAGGCCTACAAGGCATATTTTGGTATGCCAGTCAGATATCAAGACAAACCTTGGGCACCTTATTTTCCCTGCTAGTTCTGTAAAAAAAACTCTGGAAGGTAATATATATATATATATATATATATATATATATATATATATATATATATATATATATATATATATATATATATTTATTACGGACATTGGAAGACGCCTCAATGCGGAAAGTGAATGCCCTGAAAGGTATAAAATAAGCGTAATCGCCTCATGCATCCGCCGAGTTTATGAATGCTGCTCTATGTGGGAACTTTTCCGCCAAGAGATAGCACGAGTAAAACAAACAATCATGAATAACGGTTTCTCAAACACTATGATTAACAAACAACTCCAATCATTTTTAAATAATCATTGCAAAGATAAGGATAAAACTGAAAGTAATCAGGGAGAAGTCAACAACATCAAAGTGTATTACAGAAACCAGGTGTCCACGGCCTATAAAATAAATGAAAAAAACATTAATGAGATTATTAACCGTAACATCAAGGTTAAAAATCAAACGGAGAAAATTCAACTCATTATTTATTATAAAACAACGAAAGCCAGCAATCTCCTGATGAATAACAAGATCTGGCCAAACTCATCGAACCTCAAGTCAACCAACATAGTTTACGATTAATTTGCCCTGATAAAGACTGTAAGCTTTAGAACAATTCAAAATATATTGGCATGACAACCACTACACTTTCGAGACGTTTAACTCTGCATTTCCAAAACTGAAGGCCTAAAAATCATTTGGAGAGTGCTCTTAATATTAATCTAACGAGAGATATGCTTGTTGATAAAACCGTTATTAAAATAAAAACGGTTAATAAAGCTAGGCTGAACATCTTAGAAGCTATATTAATAAACGAAGATAAGCCGACCATCAACAGTCAAGCGACAAGCTGAAATCGCACATTAAAATTATTTTAAAATTCCACTCACCGGACTGGCCCACTTCTTCTAACATTATGCTCAACCTAGGCGGAATAAATACACCTTCAAAATCGTTTTTCATTCTGTCAGAGCCTCACCCCACTCATTACATCAGTAAAGGAGGCAAGAATATATCAAAACACTCCGAAGAAGATCAAATAAGATCGAAAGCTCAGCAATTTAGTTTGGTTTTTACCAAACACATTCATTTAAAGGAGATGAATACAGGAAAAGTGATCCATCATCTACAAGATGGAATAAAAAAGATAGTTAGAAGAAGAGAAAGTTGCCAAAGGAAATTAATTAAGGCGAAATACACAATGGTCTTCAACAAAATTTGCATTCAGGAAAGACTGCTACCCAACTACACTAATATATATATATATATATATATATATATATATATATATATATATATATATATACAGGGTGTCCACAAAGTCTGGGTACATAAGAATTTTAATATTTTATTTATTTCGATCTGGGGAGGAAAAATAACAAAAATAAATAAAATATTTAAATTCCTATGTACCCAGACTTTGTGGACACCCTGTATATATATATATATATATATATATATATATATATATATATATATATATATATATATATATATATATATAAATATAATGCGTTTTGGATTTTTTTTAATATTTATAATAACAGTAAGTGAAAAGTATTTTTATATTTATACTTAAGTTTTCATTTTGCTTCTTTACAGGATGGTACAGAGGAGAAAAGAGAGCTACGAGTATGAATTTGGCAATCCCACGAATTTAGAGGGAACCAACTGACCTCAACGAGTGGCGTCTCTTCATTGACAGCTCGTCCAAGAGCCTCAAAGCATTACTACTTCATAAAGGAAACATGTATATATCTCTTTCACCTGCTTAATTGGTCCAGCTCAAAGAGGAATACAGCAGTGTCAAGATCTTGCTAGATGCATCGAAATATGAAGAGTACAGTTGGGCGGTTATCGGAGACTTCAAAATGGTGGCCTTCTTGATGGGTCTCGAAGGTGGCTTTATCAAGTTTCCTTGTTATCTCTGCCTTTGGGACAGCAGGGACACTGTGGCGCACTACAATCTGTTGGATTGGTCACAACAGACCGAGTTTAGTGTGGAGAGAAACAACGTCAAATGGGAGCTTTTGTTGGACCCTGAAAAGTACTGTTTCCTCCTCTGTACTTAAAATTGGGCTTATTAAAGAATTCATTAGACCTCTAGATAAGGAGTCTGCAACTTTCAAGTGTCTCCAAGATTTCTTTCCTAAGCTATCTGCGCTAAAGGTGAAAATCGGGATGTTCGTTGGTCCTTAAATAAAAAAGATCATGGAGTGCAAGGAGTGTCCCGAGAAGCTCACTAAGGATGGAAAAGGCAGCGTGAGACAGCTTTATCGCAGTGGTTCTGGGCTTCCTAGGTAATCACAAAGCCGAAAGCTATGTAGAGCTTTTTGAGAACTTGGTAAGATACTACGGAACTATGGGTTGCAGGATGTCCCTGAAAGTCCATATTCTTGACGGTCATCTTGATAAATTTAATGAGAACATAGGAGCGTACTCCAGGAGAATGGCGAGCGTGTTTACCGCGATCTACTGGACTTTGAACGCCGCTATTAAGGATCGTATAATGAAAATCTTCTGATGAGATTCTATATTTGAGAGCTGATTTATGAAATTAGTTTACAGTATAAGTGTAAATCACGGAAAACTACTATTTCTAATATTTTAATTGTCTCACTTATGTAATTCTAGAATAAATAAATGCTATTTTTTTATCATGTTTTATATCTACTTTATGCAAATGAAAGCTCAAACTCGCCACTTTCTTCCAGAAGGAATAGGTAAATTTCATAGAAATATCATTATCTTGGACACAAGAGCAAAGTTTCAAATGAATAACTATTTTTTTATGTATCCTAGAGACAAGCAAATAGAAAATAACAGTTGCTACCAAAAGACAAAAATCGTGTTACACAGTTTAATTCACATATGATGATAGAAATAAAAGTAAAACAGCAAATAAATTAACAATTTTGAGAGATGCTTATATTTAAGAGCAACTGGTGATCTTGATCTTAGTAATGGAAGATATCAGATCGTAAAAATGTGTCATAGCGATTAAAATATTAACTGGATCTAAAACAAATTAGTCGGAATTTCACGTTTAAGCTGAACAAAGTAATTGAGCACAGGAAAGTATGAAAAACGAATTATAAATGCGTTACTCTCAAATTTATTGCGTTCATTTTCAGGAAGAGCGTAAAGACAGAAATATGGCCTGAGTATGGGTAATCCTCTTTCCGCGATCCTATATAATCTGTTGATGGAAAACTTTGAAAAACACATATTCCCCTGCATCTAGCCTATTCCCGTAACTTCGTTCCGCTATGTGGATGATGTATGTGCCACATGGCCTATTAATGATAACGCATTTGATTCTTTCTTTCAACAATTTAATTTTATTCTCCCCGCTATTTCATTTAAAGTAGAATGGGAAACAAAACAACTCATTGCAATTTCTGGATGCGAAATATGTAAAAGAAACAATAAGGTATATTGTTCTGTTTACCGGAAACAAACTAACTCTAATGCCTATATTCAGTATTTCTCTTGCCACGACGAATCTGTTAAAAGGTCCATAGTTTATTCCCGATTCCTGAGAGAATATCGCATAAATGTGATCCTTGTTTCCTGCCGGATGAAATCAATACGATTATCTAAACATTCATTGAGCTGCAGTATCTCCTTTGGTTCATAGAAAAAGGTCATTATAAAGCCAGAACCAACTTTGACTCACTAGCAAATCCAATAGAAAATTATGTAATAATAATTATATTATATTATATTCCAATATTCGCCCGAATTAATTCATTTTAAAACGCTGGCAAGGGCTAACAACATCAATGTTGCCTTTCAATACGAAAATAAGATCCAAAATAGTCATCTATCAAAAGATATGCCGATAAAGAACAGGGCGTTTATTATATTCCGTGCCAAATTTGCGATTAAGTTTACTATATACATACATAGGCGTATAATAAAATCAGCACTTATAATGGGAATTCCGAACTTTAATACTTCCGATGGACAATTCAACCCCACTAATCCCTTTGGTTGGCAGAAGACTCGTCCCGCCTCTGATCAAAACTATCGTAGCTCCATATCGACCCCCCCCCCCCTCACCAATTACATTCTGACTTTGAATTTGTGTGGCCTTAGGCTAAGCATCTTTCTGTATTCATTAGTTTCACAGTGATTGAAGATGATGGATGTCTCCGTCAAAGGCCTTCTTTATTTCCTGCATTTACATTTACGTTACTGTATTTCTTTGCGTATATATATATATATATATATATATAGCACAAGAGAAAGAAAAATTGGACGCGAATGAGAAAATGAGACAAGAAACCGGAGTTTTTTAAAGGCAAGAGAAAGGGACATTAGAAGAACCCTGAATCAAAGAGAGCCTAGGGCGGCCCAGTGAAGGCGATCCTTTACCGAAAAGACAGAAATAACGCCAGGAATTTTCTCCCCCTCCCCGGCGTTATTTCTGTCTTCTTGATAAAGGATCGCCTTCAATGTGCCGCCCTCTGCTCTCTTTGATCCTGGGTTCTTCTAATGTTCTTTTCTCTTGCCTTTAAAAAACTCCGGTTTCTTGTCTCATTTGCTCATTCACCTCCAATTCTTATTTTATCTTGTACTCTATGTATTTATAGTCAGCTGTACAAGGCTTCTGCATCTTTCTTTCTGTCTTCAAATTTATTTGAAAGGCAGAAAATAAAAATGGCGTAACCCTGTGGTGGTTGTATTATCACCCACAGAACCTGTATTTGCTTGTTCTTTGTATATATATATATATATATATATATATATATATATATATATATATATATATATATATATATATATATATATATATATATATATATGACAAATAAGAGAAGGTCCACCTAACAAAACTAATGGCTAAAAACACAGATAATGAGACGAACTATTAAGTGATAAAAATTATTAAGACAATTGATTAACAACATGTGCATGAAGGGTGAAAATCATATAGATAAAATCTCCACGAAAATACTAGAGATAGACAAAGAGAGAGAAAGAGAGTTAAATTGAAATCAAGATATCACATAAAAAATTAATGCAAAAATGCACAAATATATATACGTTATTCAATAAGTACAAAATACGGAAATAAAGAAATACATAGGGGTTATAATGGAAAATCAAATTTAAAATAAGCTTTTTTTATGATCGGATCTAGTTCAAAGAGACAGTGGGAAATATTAAAATTATGAGAAATTGTAATAAAGGAGCATCCCATAATATTGCGTTTAAAATAATCTTCTGAATGAACAGCGAAAGCACGTTTGCGTTCAGCTTTACTTACATTGCATTTGCATTGGTTTAAATTGTCAGTTAATGATTTTCCAGCTTGCCCAATGTACCGATTAGGGCAAACTAAACTATCAACAGAATAACCCTACAACTTAATATTATTATTATTAATGTGAACCAACAATTTTTCATAGTTTCGTGATACTTAAATATGACCGAAATATTCAAACATTGCAAGAGACGGGGAGAACGGAAAAGTCATTTGAGAAAGCTTAAAGAAATAATTCTACAACTAAATGCAATAGGGGTTTCAGTTCTATAGAATTTATTTTGGGACCTTTTAACCATGTAACGTCGAATTTATGAGTAACAATGGTTGTGAGCTATTTCAAAGATCTTGGTATATTCGATATCCAGGAATTCCGAGCTGACGACCCGCAACCCGGGGAGAAACATTGAAGTAACTAGGTAACGAGGGAATTGGTCCCTCATACCAAAATAAAAGTGATTAAAAGAACCATAGTTGGTAGGCTTGTGGAAGACCTAAAATTTTAATTCGGATGGAAGTAGCCGAATTCTATAGAAGCAACCAAAGAATTAAGGTTATTGAGGAAACCACAAAAGCAGGATATCTTCTATTAATCTAAACCAAACAATGAGAAATCGAGAATAGTAGGAAGAAGAGTAGTCTCCTTAGTTGGATGCTGAGAATGAACTGAATAAATTTGGAAATTACTGATATATTTACCCGGAATGATTAGGTGTCAGGAAACTCCATTTTCAAAAAAAGATGAATTAACATTGCTTAATAATATAAAGATAAAGAACTAAAATTGAGCTTCGCCTAAAAATCCACCAGGACCTTTTGTGTAATTTCAAAACCAGACACTTTGGTAATACCAACAAACTTTAAACATAGTCGATTTATAGTCTCAAGAGCTAAATGAGAAGGTAGAATGGCCATTTTAAAATAGTCTTTGGAAAACACCCTCCAATTCAAATAAGAACACTTTCAATCTTTCATCATATAATCTCTTGCCTGGCCAAGAAACTATACTTTTGAGTAGAACTTTTCATATGCCCTCAAACACTGTAACTCATTTTCTCTTAATCATTTAGTGTAATTAATAAGTTTTTTGTTAGTAATAATCTTCACTTTGTGTTACTAAACCATTTTGTTCCTAGGGCCCTAGCTTAAAGTGATAACGTAAAATATTTATCAAGCTCCACAAGCCTAAGGATTACCTTTAAATTACTGAATTCTACCAAATATATTTTAATTACAAATTCGTATAAAACTACTCAGATTGGCTTTGTTTACAAAATTTCATATTCTTTAATGCTAACTGATTTATTTAGTAACACCAATTCATAATAAATGTTATATTTAAATGCAATAAGTGATATAACGGATTCTTTTAATAAATATTTAACAACTGTTAGAAACAACCATTCCGACCTCCTTCAACGCTTCAAACCTATCAATCCATCTTTTTTTCTTATATATGGAATACCGAAATCCACCAAATTTGGAACAACACCCCTCCGTCCTATTTTATAGTGCATTGGCTCGAATTAATATAAAATGTCCAAATTATTGGCGTATATAACATCTGATGCAATGGGATTAACGTATTTTTCTCAGATAATTCGTTGCTCAGAATTTATTGAGAAATTTATAAATATCAGCATTAAAAATAAACAGTTTTAATGTCTCTAAATTTCTTATAACAGATTTTAAAAAGTTAAGATTAATAAAGAATTATATCAGTGACAAACAAATGACAAAACACGCTCTAATCGTTGCCATTAAAGCTTAGCATAATGATACAAAGATTCCTCGCCCTTTGAATCTTACCCGATCCTTAGGTGCCAAAGTAATAAAAAAACGAGCAAATCTTAAAACAAATGCAAAGAGTTATAATGCCATCAGAACACAATAATTTGTGCAGAAATTAGAGAAAAGTTTTCAAGCAAATCCCCGAAAGTCAATCAGAGACCTTCCTAAGGAAATCAAGGTTTCAGAATGCAACATCAGAAACTATCTGCATAAAATTATCCGTTACGAGTCTTGTGTGATGCAAAGAGGTCAGTTTATATCAGATAAGACCAAGGAGAATCGAATGATTCGTGCAAAACGCTGGTTCTCCTTGTTGAAAGATTAAGAAGCTGGAATGTTTTGCTTTATCTCTGACAAGAAAAACTTTGACCATTAGCAAAAGGTAAGCCCGAGAAAGGACAAAAGGTATGCAGAGGGTCAAGAAAGATGCACCTGTAATGCATACTAAGTTTCCAGTAACTGTAGTTGTGCAATGCTGCTGTATACACAAAGGTTTGGGAGAAGAATGTGAGGCCTTGGATAAACTTAATGTGCAACGGATGATGATACTTTTTTCAGCAAGACTCGATTTCTTCCGGAAATATGGCCTGCTAACCGACACGACCTCAATCTACAGGATTGATACGTATGCGGTGTCGTTGAGGGAGAGGTCAATTAAAACCCCCACAATATCATTTAATCCCTCAAGTCTATGTCCGAAATTGATAAATATCATCTGATTCGTGCATGTCAAAGTATTAGACCTCTATTTGAAGCATTCATTGAGGTTAATGATGGATTTCTTAAATAGGCGTGTGTAAAAGATTTTAAATATTATTTCTACCGATTTTCATTTAAATAATTTTTTTATCTGAGGTGATATGCGTCTTTTTTTCTCCCTTTTACGCTTGATGATTTATATTCAACTTAAAATTTTAAATTTATATTAATATTTACGCACCAAGGAGTGAATTTTGGGCATCAAAACTGAATAAATTGCATAAAACAATCGCCAATTGTATGGAAATAGAAATGCTAACATGTAGATGCCGCCTCACAAACAATAGAAGTCCTTCCAATAATATGGTGAGGTAAGGCGCGCAAAGCGAAGGTTGATAGGATGAAAGTAATTGCATACTCGTATATTCTCAATTCTCAGGGGGAAATTTTAAACTTACAAAAAGAGGCATAAATATACGATAAGTTAATCATTATTAACTGATAAAGGTCTGGTTTGGACACCTTATATTCCCAAATAGATGAACTAAAGCTTTTTTTGCGCTAATATTTTACATTTAGATAAACTTTTTTTAAAAGATATTAACGAAAATAAATTGAAAAACGAAATCATTGAGGCCTCCCTGTATCATTGGAGATAAGAAAGGAACATATACCGAGGTAAAGAATTTCAAGGAGGTAAACGAAGCGAACTCCTTAAGTTTCCTAAACATTCAAGCTAAGTTAAATATACCTAAAATTAACCTACCAATATTATGCGAAGATAATCTACTTTAGATAAATTTTCATGATCTATATTATAACGCCATTAGTGCCTTGGATATAAATAATTATTCGAAATTCTCTTTCCTATGAGACAATTTGAGCGGAGACGCATTGCACTGACTTGATAGGCTTACAATTGGCGGGGTTTATAATAAGGAGGCTTACAAATTACGGACTTAAACGCCCCAACGGACTTAAACGCCTCATATTAGTGTCTTTTGTGGTGCAGCAAATCTCTTCTATTTATTATAGTATCATTAATTCTTAAATAAAAACCCACACAAAAATAATTTTCAGTATTGGTAGTTGAATCTCTTCCAAGAAGCAATGAAAAAAAGAGTTTTCATTGTTACAAAAGATGTACAAAATTAAGGCAGTGAAAAAGTGTATTAGAACTAGGTGCTTATTAATAAGTACATATCCCTGCACAACAGTGCTCACTATGTAGTGATCACCATAATATACCTTCGCTTACGATAAAATTGACTACAAATTGTTTACGGGTAAATCATTATGAGTACAATTATGAATTTAATTATGGCTGCATTAGAGGTAAACAAAGGCACCGCACAAGGGCATGTCTTTGCTCATTGAAAGATGTAAAGGATGGTGGAATTGCTCCCACGTAAGAAAAACAATTCAACTCCAATTAATGGATTTTTAATTGTTTTTCTAGCGGAACTACACATGGAAGTGCAAATTGGAAAATATCTTCGAGTGTTATTTTCGACGCAGTAACTCAAGAACCATTTATTTAGTAAATATTTAGCCAAAAAGTTGAAGTCACCCACTAGTCGTAAAATTAAAATACCCATAAATGGGTTCAATAAAAAAAAGTATTATGTAAAGTAGTAAATTCCAAGGCTATAAATAATAAGGATGATATCCAGGCCATAAATGATAGTAACTCATTGGGACTTATTCCTAAAACCTAGTATGTTGCAGAAAAAAGGTTTACCTGGTCCATAGTCCTCCTGCAGATATCAGGATTGGTAGATTTATGCTAAGATTACCATGGAAAGAATTCATCTAATTTTCTCTATTAATTATGTCATAGGGAATTCTAAATATGGTTGCAAATTTGAGGTAAGATGGCCCTTCTCATTTGCAGGCTCATAAATAGACTCTTTTGAAACAAAAGAAGAAGGCATATATTAAGGGATTAAAGCAGAATAATTTCATATAGAGAGAGCATAAATACACCATTTAACACACAATGGTGTGCGAAAAAAATTCCCCCTAAACTCCCCGATGCGTAGTATTCGATCCTTTTGTTGGCAGTGTAGGTCTAAACGACTCTTTAAATCCTTGTTAAACAGTGATCAATAACTATTACCACATCCTTACTCCATTTAGACAAGACGATTTCGTGTGCATTGTCGATATTGAAAGGCATACCCTAAAATAAAGTTAACAGAGCAAAACAAAAACTCGGTCCGGTTTCTATAGCTAAAGAATCCGGCAAAACAGGATATTCTATTAGCAATATTTAGATTTGGAGTCGTTTTCTTTTGTCTCGAGAGCACCCAATATCTTCCTAATTAGTAGTACGATGGAGTTTATGCGGACAAATGGGGAGGAAATGCACATATATTTTTCTAAAAGTGTTTGCGTATATACATTTTCATGTACATTTATTTCTGAGGAAGAATTAATCTCTTTCTATAAAGAATCATGAGGAATGTTAAAGGGAGCCAGTTCCAATTTGAGATAATTGTTTTCATATTCCCGCTTTTGTAACTACCTGTTCAAAACCCAAGCTAATATAGATAAAGAAGCAATGAAGTTACACCGTTAGGTTGAGATATATTATATTTCTCTATCGCCAATTCCACTTTGCAGCACGAAGTAAAAGGAAAGTTTTAATGTTTATTATTATTATTTAAGACCACTCACGCTAACTTCTCCCAATTAATATTAATCCATCGTTATTTATGAAAGTTATATGGAAAAACAAATTGGATTTGGATGAATCTTTGTAATGAGAATCTCAAACGATATGAGATAAATTGTTGCCAAATTTTAATCACTATTGGCGTTTACATTTCCCCGGGAGACCTAACCATCTGAAATTTTGAACTACTTTGCTTTGATAACAGTAGCATTATGGTATACAGGCATTTAAAAGCAAAGTGGGAATCTCGTGTTTAAACACCCCATCTGCTTTTTGTTATTCCCGAACTGTCCTTAAGTGCCTACAATGTGATTTTTCTTGTCGTTATTCAGTAATACCCTTCACCTTTTTCTCCCAATTATTATTGCAGTTACCAAATCCAACGAATAACAAACACTAAGAATTTTGAAATGTAAGCACGTATCTTATAAGAAGAAATCCGTCTATTTGAAATAAGCACTCATGGATGCTTTTCCATGAAATTGTTCAACAATATACTGCATAGCATTGTATATGTAAACATTGATAGTTCAATTACTTGTGTCGCATAGAGAGGATGCAATATTCTTTACGAGTTATTTCACTGGTCTATACATTGTATTTCTAAAATATTTGATACCGTAGAAATAACCAAGTGAAGAAAGATGCAAATTGAGATTTCATTTTTATAGTTACAAAAGAATTATACATTTATTCTGCTCATATTGACTATGGAGAAAATCTGTTACATTTTAAATATACCCCAAAGGTTTTTCCTTTTTATGAAGCCACCGGGCATTCAGTTTGAACAATTTTGTATATCTGTGAAATTATTGACAAAAAGACTAATGCGCTCCAAATATCTTAGCAATAAGATACAACCTAGATATATAGAAAATGCATGTTCCCTAACATAAAACTTAAATACCTATCATTGCTCTACGTATAGTCATTGAGAAGGCCCATATATGGGTAACATCCAAGTAGTTTTCGAATCTTTTGTTGAATTCCTCTTCCCTCCTGAGATACGCAGGATACGGAACAAATCTCTCGTCTCACCTATGAAAATAAGCGTATCTTGGTAGTGTTTTGGTAGTGCCTTCAAGTGCATAATGCACTGTATGCGGCACCGAGAGAGTGTCAGCTCCCTAGCCTCGACAAGTTGGCTCCCAATGGGGGGCTTGCGGAAGGCACCGGTGGCCAGACGGAGACAGATGTGTTTAATCGAATCCACATTCCGCTTTACATGCTCGGCTCCAGATGCATGGAACTTTCATCTGTACTAAAGCTTCGAACAAACAAAGGATGTGTAGAAAAACAATGCAGTACCATTATCAGCACCCCAAGCGCTGAATGTCACGAAAGGAAGTATTTCAATGGCAAGGGTACAAGAGTAATTAAGGCTGCGAATATTAGCCTCCAGGTGAGGCGTCGGTCAAAACAAGTCCCAAAAGTTACTGTACAGTGGAAAAAGGCTTAGATAAAGTTTTAATATGAGTGAAGTTTTATTTAAGTTATTGCAGTTTCTCTTACAATAAATTCTGAAAATGTCCCCTTCACTCCTGAAAGCAAGTCAAAACACGTCTTAAGTTATTGCGTTTTACTTTACGTAAACTGTAAACCATAGCTTGAATAGATTTCTGTCCACGACGCTGCATATTGTCTGAAAAGGTTTAACTTAATAGTTAACCCGATTTAAAGCGTAGTTCCGTATTGACCTTCTCATAGTGGTGTTGAGCATGTTTTCCTAACGATGGACAATTCACAAATACCGTGCAATAAAAGTTTCCTGTGCAATTTCCAGGGGAGAAATTTGATAACCAAATTTCGCCAAACGGGCAGTGTTGCCGCCGCTCCCTGAAGAGGTAGGCCCTCAAACTCAAAAGTTTTTGATTCCAGGAAATGGTTCTGAAAGGTCCAATGACGTCTGTATTAGAGTTATCCTAGCAGGTCCAATTAGCAAAGAATACAGCGAACCACATTCTGTAGAAGAAGCTGAAGTTATTTCCATATAAGGTATCCTTAGTGCATGAGTTAAAAGAGCGTAGTGCGCCAGCTCGCGTTAAATACTGCAATTCGTTTCAGAAATTTCATAGTGATGTAACCTTCTTTCCCAAGGAGGAATGGTTTCATTTTTCTGGATACATGAACAGCCAAAACATTAGTCTATGGAGCACTGAAAACCTTCGTGAACTCAATGAACTTCCTCTACACGATTAGAAGACCAGTATATGGTGCACTTTAAAGAGTAGGCGTATGATATAATTGGTCAATTTTTCTTCGATGACAGAATAAACTCTAAACGCTAACACACTTATGTTCCTGAACCATTTACAGAACAACTCAATTACCGTGAGTTGGAAAAACGCTTGTTTCAAAAAGAGGCGACAACTGCACCCAAGGCACATGCATCACTAAAGTTTTTGAAAGACTTCTTTTCTGATCGCAAAATTTCCTGCAGAATCTGGTCTCTTAGGTCTCTGGACCTAACATTCCTAGATTTTTATCTCTGGGGTACACTGAAGCGACGACTGTAAGAGAACAATCCGCACAATATGGAAGTGTCGAAAACAGCACTTACCCAACATACCGAAAGAATCACTCCAGCCACCCTCCAGAATGTCTTTAATGTCTACAAGCAAGTCTTTAGCTCTTTGGTGGACATTTACAGCATTTATCTTATGGGATACTGCAATATCATAAATAAAACTTCACTTCTATTAACGATTTACTTAAGCATTTTTCCACTGCAGTGTATAAAATTTTACAAAATTTATAATAAAAAGATGCGTACTCTATATAAGAAATATAATTATATATATATTAATTAAAAAAATACATATAATTTTATTGAATGGCAGATATACCATATAAAATTTAGATTTAAGAAAATTAAAGCAAAACTGTGTGTGACATTAAAGAATGGCAGAACAAGTTAGAAAAACACTATCTCAAAATATTAAATACATGAAATATCAATGAAAAAAATTATATACAAAAATATTTACAAGAAAATACAACACGTATTTGAAACATACTTAAAGAGAATACAAAGGAAACTATATTTTCGTTTTGATTCAACATTGGTTGATTATTTAAATTTAAGAGTTGGTTGGTATTACATTAGCGATACTTATTAAGAAGTGGAGGATCTTTGGTTGAAGAGTTAAGTATATGTAAAGAGAATGATATGAAGGTTTTCTTAATATTATGAAAATTGAATCGCCAATCCATGAGGGCCTGTTCCTTTTTACATGGAACTAGTATTTTACAATGATTTTTATTAATATCTGTTTTACATTCTATGATGTGATTGCGTATATATCGGATATCGCTATAACTTATGTTATCAAAAGTGAAATATCTCGGTTTATGCCTGAGATTGTGCTACTTGGATCTATGTGCTATTATGGCTTTCTTAAGTTGTTTTTTTTTCATTTTATGGAGCGTAGGGTCATTTGAGAGTGACGGAATGATTTACATTGCCAAATTTGTCAAGCGTTAGCAGCCATTGAATACATGCTGGGATTCTTAGCACCCCGCGCTGCCAAGCTTACTTGCTTGTTGTCATAGACAGAAGCTCTTTTGCCTCCATGAAAGAAGTGGGGGATTCTGCGCTGTAATTTCATGACGTAAAAACCCCAATAACTTACTCCATTATCCCATTTAGACTTTTGAGAAACTTGGTTCATGCTCCAACGTAAATAAAATTCTCGGAGATGTGGTCATCATCAATAAGCAACTCCATATCCGCCACCTTAAAATGCACCCGCTCTGTGCTTCACTCTTTCTTTCTTGCACCTATTTTGATAAGATGATGTATAAATTTAGTAAAAAAATCATAAGACAAAAGATCACCCTGTACAATGAATTCCATAACGTAGGTTATTCTATAAAGTTCTTAACATGACAAAGTCTGCTAAAAATCCTTGGAAAGATTAATAGACATAAAGTTAATTTGAACCATATATTTGGGTCAATTCAATATATTTTAATAGTGATAACTATCAAGATACATACTAACACAGGTTGTGTACGTATAATGTTTCGCGTCTCCGGTAAGATATAGAAGTAATTTTTTATTATTGCTGCATTCAAATTACTAAAATGGACAATATATCCCTTCTGGGAGAAAACTCATATCAGGCTCTTCCCCATGTGGCGGATCAGGAGTGTTGTATTGGAGATTCACGCATTTCCAATACATTTCTCCATTTCAGACTTAGGGTCGATACATTCAACGATAAAATTGGGTCAACCTGCTCGGGTATTAATCTCATTATGTTTATGATGATATAGCAGAGATCATAGCCATTACTCCTGGGAGCCAAACGGGTTCCCTACATACGCAGTGAGTAGGTAAGCGTGGGAGGAGAAAGGACTTAAAATCCCTGAGTTTTCGAATTTTACTGCCAATGATTAGTGACTAATATTAGGCACAAAATTCTGACGCTTTCAAATGAAGGTAAGCTCTATGTAATAGAAGTACTTGGAACTACAAAATGGAAAACTATTGAACAAAGTTTAATAAGGAAAAGTAGAAGAAGGTGCTATATAATTAAAAAATTTTGCCATACTTAGTTCTTAAGGTACACACGACATACACTCGTGGTGTAGCATCCATCATACACTTAGACATAGCATCATTCAATATAGAACCTATAGGCAAATCCGGAGGATTAATTATTATCTAGTAATGAAATTATCATATCATTGCCTCTCATTACTCCAATCATACGTACTACAACCTCCAAACCAGATGAATAAACTGAGGTCTTCGATTGAGCAATCATGAATGCATATATAAAAGAGAATCATTAGTGTAAAATAACTATTTGGTATTTCAGTGCAGTGATTGGAGAACGATCGGTATGAAAATTTGCATGAGGCAATGTATATGAAGGTAAAAGTAGATTAGTTATATTTTTAAAGATGCATACCATTATGTTATGCGCTTTTTATTGCAAATGAGACAGAGCAGAAGATGAAGATATCAATCTTCATCTTCAACCGAAAAAAATCAATAATGACCTATCGCTTAGTATTTTTATCATACGTAGTGATCATAGGTTCTCATTGCCAAGAAAAGATATGATTGATCTAAGATTCAAGAGCAAACTTTAGAAAAGGAAAATAAACATAATAAAATATGGAGGCGAAAGTTAAAATAATGATTGCGCCTACAAACAAGTTTATCGAACTTTATTTTTTGGCAATAAACGTGACATGATGACTTTAAAAACTAGAGGCCAGTTTCACAATAATCAGGAAAATATCAGAAACTTACGGAAGTCCTAAACAACATAACAACACTGTGATGGAATGCCCCTCGAAAGACCAGCGTGAGAGGAATAAACTCAGAATACACCTTTCAGCCCCTTCGCACCAAACAACGTGCTCCTTGTCGTGGGAATTTTATAATCATTGAGAAGGAAGCAGTCCTGCGCTGAATCCCTCGACGCAGCTGTATTTGCTTACACGGGACAAACCTCGCTCTCCCTCCCCCGCGATGACACCGAACTTTCGCTCCCGAATTATTAACCCCATATCCTGGGGTAAACTTCGCTGCCCGATCCAACTCGTTATCTCAAAGTAAGTTTTCATAGACTGACGTCGAGAATCCTCTGGGGATGGCTATGCCCTGGGGCTATCTATCGGACCAGTCACCTGGCTATTTAACCCTGCGCCAGTCATTCCTCGAGAAGATTTTAAGTCTGCCAGTCCCTACGTTCAGACCGTTTCGTCTGTTCATCTGCAAAGACTCGCAACCCCTGTTCGAGTCGTTAAGATCTCACCTGGGATTGCCTTCCGTTAAGCATTAGCCACTGTTTAGAGGAAAGCTTATCGAGCTACATTCTTCCCGGAGAAATGTGCAGTCCCCATCATCTCGGACCCCCCTTCAAGACTCCCGTTCTTCGTGTCTGAGACTCCCTGCCGAGCCGCAGAACCGTCTCGTGTTTGAGGTTCCATCTCTGTGGAGGAGACAAAATCTCGTTCTTCAACAAGAGGTAATCAAACCCCTCCCCCCTCCCATCTACGAGTCATCCACGTCAGGACTCACAGAAGTATCTCCTCGAATGTCTGTGTTGTTGCTCTTCCCCTTCTGAACAACACTAAGCTTCAAGGTAAATCGAATTTGTGTTGTAATCCCCTGATTACACACACCGCCAATCGTCACCTGCATCCCCCTTTTAATTGACTTCCCGCTCAAACTTAAATAATATACATTGGTCGAATTAACGATATTTTTTTAACTCCCCGCTTAGCTCAGTCATATTGTAAACCGTTACGAAGTATATATATATATATATATATATATATATATATATATATATATATATATATATATATGCCCCGTTTATTATATGTATTAAAATTATATTTTGGGGTCTTGATCTTTAAATATCCTTTGAACTGCAACTTGGCAAGCCATTAGATAAATGTCGGTCAATAGTAAACGCACTTAAAAACCAAGGAGGCGACGTTCCACTCCTTTAATTGATCCAACGCATATCCCAAACGGCTTCTGGTCAGCTCTCTGCCCGTACTTGTGTATGCACCCTTACTCCGAGCGAGTCTTCACAGGCATAACTCGACAAACACAAACACTAGAATGCAATTGGCCACCGAATTAGCCAGGTTTCAAAGGTAGCTATAGTAATTATCCTCATCAACGGGCTGTTAATTATATACTCTCAAGAAAAAGCTTATCACTCAGGAAACACCGAATCTCTTCGAATAGCACGATGGAATCAAGTATTTAATAGAACTACATGACATACACTATTACTTATAAATTCTTAAAACACCGGCATTAAGTCGGTACTTGATTTGTAAAAAATACAAGTAAAAAAAGAAAGGTAGACACGTGTATTTTTTATCTCAGTAGATTTTCAGGACTCTGTCTAGCTAGAAAACACAATCATGCTTAATTAGATATATTTAAATTACTTTTACTTTGATGATGCCATCGTATTATTTGGTTGAAATCCATAAAAAAATACAATTAATTATAATCAAATTATTAAAAATCCGCCTCACCCTTGGTCTCAAAATTAACTTTTTAAAGAAGAAAATAGAGATCATTAATTTTCCTGAAGAGAGAAGCATTCGAATGCAAGTTAAAATTATAGGGCATATCCACAAAATTTCGAGTAAACTTTATTCATTTTTGGTAGCATGAAAAAAGAGTTTGTATAACAAAATTAGCATGCAAAAGTTAGGAAGGTTTACCTACAACTTCAAAAGATAAACATAGCTATACATTAGCTTCACGGCTAGTATATTGGTTAGCGCGCTAGCCCGGCAATTGCTGGGTCGATAGTTCGATTTACCAATGTTTTTACATATTTTAACTTAGAGGAGTTGTCGTAAAATGACCAGTATATATATATATATATATATATATATATATATATATATATATATATATATATATATATATATATATATCGATGAAGATGGCTTCTAGAGAGCATAAATTTAATGTTTACCAGAAATCGCAAAGCGAGGAAAATAGCTGGCATCATCCTTTTTATTTACCGGCGAAGTTTCGACAACAATACGGTCATCTTCTTAAGCCTAAAATACAAATAAACGAACAAAATTTATTGCTTTGTTAAGAGAGCACACTGCTAAATGTACATCTAGAACTTTACTACCCAGTATTAGCTTAGAATTGCAAAGTTAGAGTTAAAGGGAATATCTAAAAATGGTGCTCAAATTTACAATAAAAAGACTAGGGAAGGATTTTAAATATTTAAATTAGTTAGTGAGTTTATAATTGCTAAAATCTATCAAATTAGGGGCTATTTGATTTATGAATCTAATGATTATATAAAACTGTTTTAAAATGAATTCTAAACGAATAATTGAAACAAAGATTGACAAAAACCTAATATACAAAATCACAAACCTTGCCAACGAACGTGTGCAACCATCCCCGTCCTCCGCCTTTACTACCTGCAGACAGTGCGCTCCCTAGTGGATACCGTGCATGCAGAGCGATACCAGCCTGGTGCCCCTCACCGTCAGGGTGGATTGCATTGTAGCCTGTCGGCTGGCCAGAGTGCTCCAGCGCGACGTGCAGGGTGTTGCGCAGAGGAGACTCCGAATGCATGTAGTGCAGGGTACCGAGTTCCTGCGTAACAAAAGGTGGCTCGTAAACGTTAGCCTAGCAATTAACATCCTCAACCAGGAAGGGAACTGGCTGTAGCGACCCTGACACTCCCAACCCCGCCTACGTTCCACTACCACTATGGGAGCCCCCCGCCGCCGACTTCACCGCCACTCAGCTGCCCGCCAGCAAAGCGAACTGCCTCACAAGGAGCTGCGCCAGCACGCCCCCAGGGCTATGTCTGATGTCACGGAGCCAGGCAGCGCAGTCTACTTCACCGACGGCTCCGTCGACCCCCGACAGTGGGAGGTCCGGCACCGCTTTCGCACTAGCGGCCTGACGCAGGCGTGGAGGACATCACACCACTGCTCCACCCTCCAGACGAGGCTGGTAGCAATCCTGCACACTCTCCAGCACGCTCTGCTTCACCGGGAGGCAACTGTTGTGATACACACGGACTCTCGGTCGGGACTGCAGGCGCTGCAGCACGCCCACGCCAACACCCGGGACAATATACACCTCACCACTACCATCCTGTGTACCCTGCGAGCCGCCCACGGCCCCACTATCACCGGGACCGTGCGCCCCAGCCTGCAGCAGCTCAAAATGCAGGCCAAACGCATGCTGCTACAGCGTGTGAGGCTGGACCACTCCACGCGGGAAGAGCTGCACGCCGACTTTGTGGCAGGATGGTGCAAGCACTGCGGCGGCCGCTCCCGGTGCCCACTGGTGCACTACCTCCTCTCCTGCCCAGCCACCGCCCGTCTCAGGCTAGAGCGAGCCCCAGCCCTTTTCCCTGTGAGAGGCGCCCTACTGAGGGCGCGAGAGGCAAAAGCCGCCCAGGTAGTCCGCCACACCCCAACAAACGAGCTGCTAGAGGTGCTGAGAACATCACCTCCTCCGCGCTGATCGCCGCCAGCGCCCAGCCGGGCGACGGGTAGTGAGGACCGCCGCCATCCACTTGCAGCAGATAAGACAAGAGTGGGACGCTCCGTCGGGTCTTACTGCACGCCAACACTGGTGGGCTCCCCGCTTTGTGTAATGTGTACGCTTATATTATGTGTATTTATATATTATTATATCATATTATTATTGTATTTGTATTAGATTATGTAGAAATGTACGCTATTGCACAATAAACCTATATAAACAACAAACAACCAACGGCTTACGTGTTCCAGGCTGACCCAAAAGCACCAAACTGCGCCCCGCAACTCACACCCAAATGAATTTAGCTAACAAGGAGGGGAACCGACGAAAGATCATTTAGCAGTGTTCTCTCTTAACAGTGCAAAATGCAAAATATTGTGTTCAAAACGTCGCCTTGCGATTTCTTTTAAACATTATATATATATATATATATATATATATATATATATATATATATATATATATATATATATATATATATATATATATTACATTTAGATGGAGCGGCAGTCAAGGTCAATTGAGTGACCTTTGCTCGTCTCCCAGCAGCGGTAGACGAGGGGGAGATAAGGCAACGGGGCTCCCAATCGACTTCGTGGAAGGATTTATCTACAGAATTAAGTGCAATTTGCACTTAGTATAATAAAGAAGGCTGTGGGACTCTAGGGCTATGAAACGTAGGGTACCAAAAATAATCTTTAATAATTACAATAGTTATAGGATATATAGAAATGGAAAAGATTGCAAACTGATACTTAATGTTTACATGGATCAGATTAAATAATTTCTTAGAGCGATTAGATATGCTCAAACGTGACCTCACAAGCAGCTGCTCTTGAGCCAATATACGAACATACACTCTACGGGTCGACTGGTCAAGAAACAACAATTTAGCCACTGGAGCCTTGCTTGGGAGTTGAGGCTTTATGAGACGACTTGCGGGATGGGTGATGGAAAAAGTAAATCGTAATCAATGGAATTTAACCTCAAGGAGTGAATTCGATGGAGTACTTGTGCCAGACGAGGTTAAACCCGAATCCAAGGATCACCAATTGACTGGTGCTAAATTCTTTCAGGGAGAATTCTTGCCTTCGAGCTCGAGAATGGGGAACGGAGCTGAATGGAGAAACGACGTGTCTTCTGATTCTTATATGTTGTATTAATTGTATTGTTTGCTGTTTCGTTTATATATGTATTGATGAAATGTTCTTATATGTTGTATTGTGTTTCGTCTATGTATAAATTGGAGTAATGTGTTTTTGTGTGCATAGTTTTGTGCTGGGGAACCGATGTTGGCGTGAGACTTTTGTTAAGCCTGCCGCTGGTTCCCTGTAGCTCAGAAATGAGACCATTCGTAAGAGTTTACCAGATATTTTTTCCCAAGTTTTGGGGTGATGACACTGATAGGTTCCAAACGTTTCCTCTTGTGTAAATCTCTTCATCTATGATGATCACGTCTTCTTACTTTGTTGAAAAGTAGAGATGCAGTGTTCCGGAGACGTTGTAGCATTTTAATTGAGGATCTGCTGGTCGCTTAAGGAACCTCTGCGGGGTAGATGAGCTTAGCCCGGACATACATCAGATATATTTTCCTGATGTTGGCCGAGCTAAGATCTTTAAACCTGTGTAGCTTGGAGATTTTTCTTCTTGCTAGGTTCTGCCTCTTCGTGTGGTGTCTCGAGTATCCATGGTCGTTGATCTTAAGGCCCAGGACGGTGGCTGCGGCGGGATAGCCGTATCTCCTCCCATCTATGATGATGGGCCATGTCAACTCGTAGCTCAGCGGGACGATCTTGAATTTGTCCCTGTTGGTCCTGATCTTCCATCGTCTCTCGTACTGGGTGATGTTGTTGATTTCCACTATTGTGCGAGCCGCCTGTGCCCTTGCTTTCCTCTTCGAGCATGGGATAATTTGCGTGATGTCATATGTGAATGGCAAATACATCGTGTCCCTATGGACCGGAGTTGGGAGGTCGATTGTGAAGATCAGGTAAAGCAGAGGACTTAGGCAGCTTCCCTGAGGATCGCCCGCCTTGAGTTCGAATTTAGGACCTCTGTAGCCCTCAATCATGGGACAGGCCCTTCTCTCCATGACGAAGTCACAGAGGATCCTTCTAAGGATTGGATCTAGCTGGAGGTTCAGGATCTTGTATTGAAGTCCTACCAGCCTGACTTTATCGAAGGCCTTTTGCACGTTTCTCAACACAATGTCTACATAGAACCCGTTCGCTTTGGAATATGCTACTTCCTCTGTTAGGAGCGCCAGGGCAGTATTTGTGCCCCTTTTTTCTGCCGATTGGCCGATAGCTAGCCACCTGGTACAAGGGATTGTTTCCCTTTGGAATAAAGATGATTTTGGCCATCTTGTACCCATCAGGGAAGTAGCCTGTATTTAGGGCAGCGTTCATAGTGTTCGCCTAACCCTGAATAATTTACCTTGGGGCATTTACGAGGTTGTTTTTCGTAATCCCAGACCAGCATGGTACCCTCTTCTTTAAGGACCTTATGATGATCAAGGTCTCTTCGAGAGTTATTCGGCATCCGTGGTCAACCATTAATCTTTTATGAGTGTGGGTTCCATGTATCACTGTGCCGAGGTCATTGAGCAATTGGTCTTCGAAGTCCTGGTCGAAATCGTCGTTTTTCTCATGGGATATAGCAAAAATTTCTTGCCAGTGAGTTCTAACTTTTTCTCGAGAGAGAGAGAGAGAGAGAGAGTGAGTCTCTGGGTCCTCAATGATGTTGTCTCCCTGGGAGGCAATCGCCTAATTCTTGGGATGTTGTTCCAAAACCTTACAGGATTGTTCTCCCTGTTTAGCCTACCAATGATGTCATTCCAGATTGTTCTTTGTTTTTCAATTATTGTGATTTTTAGTTCCTCTCCTAGCTGTTTCATTATGGCTACCCTTTCCTGATTAATTCTTGTTCTGCCGATCTCTTCATAGATCTTACTATGTTTCCGGGCGATTTCACTCATTCTCATCTCGTTCACCACCTAGGTTGTGGGAGAAATTTATATGAGATTGTGGGGACGCATCTCTCGTCGGCTTGTATAAGGAGATTGGCGATATTGTTTATCTCCTCATCAATCACTGCGAAATTAGCCTTTCCCAGGTCAGCTGGATGGTATGTACTGAGTATCTGTATATATAGCTCCCAGTTAGCTTTAGCGTAACCTTTTCCTAAGTGGAACGGGCTTAAGTAGTGTAGCAAGGGAAATCCCTGTGAGAATCTGGCTTCTGGTCTCTCGGTACCATTGGTCTGGGCTCATTGACGATGTTGTAGGGGAAGTTTTTGCCCGTTAACACAATGTCCGCTTTAGTTGCTAAACGTTGTGTTAAGAAGGTCGGAAAATCTGGTTCGACTCTCTGGAGTCTGCCTCTTTCAATTATCAGCTCAGGGTTTCTTCCCCTTTGGTCGGGACTTCCGTAGCTTGATGCACCGTATCTGGCATTTAGATCACCGCCAAACAATGTTAGTTTCCGTCGCCCAAAGAGGTTTTAAAAGTTAGGGATCGGCAGGTATTTACGTCGTGGGGGTTGATAGACAGCAGCCGGTCAGGTTTCCAACTAGGGTCGCTATTTCAACAGCCACAAATGACTCATCTAGGTTTGGGAGTGTTTTGTATGTAATGTTGTTTCGGATCGTGATGGCTGCGCCGTTGAAACGTTCCTGTGTGGGTTTTTTTTCATAACTGTGTAGTTTGGTATCTTTATTCTTAGTGTTTGTGTTAACGCCGCGTTCAGTGATGAGGATTAAATTGGGATCCAATTAACGGAATAGGTTTCCATAAGGAATGTGTTTCCCTTCTCATACATTGACGTTAACTGTGAGTATCCTTAATTTGTTGTTCGTGTTTCCCATGTTTGTGTTTTCTGGTGCTTGTGTGTTTGTGTGTGTCTTCTTCTAGTGTTTTTGTTACGTGTCTTTTTTCCATTCCTAATTTTGAAAAATCTGCTTCGCTTATGGCCAATGAGAAGTCCCTATAGTTTTATTTCGGCCTCCATGAGCTCTGCGTCAATTAGCGCTTCCTGGTCTGGCGAATTATAGCTCCATTTCCGCATGCCAGTTTTGACTCCTTCGATGATTTCCCCTATCTTGGGCTCATCTGAGAAGGAGGTTTCAGCTTTTCTGCAAAATTACTTTTGATGTCATCACCATCATACTTTTTGTTCTGACAAAAACTCTTCCTTTAGCTCTTACTCATCGCTTTCTCATGGAACTTAGAAGGCTGAGAGCACTCTTATTCATCCTTAGAGGAAGAAGCAAAGCTTAAGATGTTCCTCTCAGCCTGTTTGATTCTTCTGGCTGATCTTTTCACACTGGCTTCCCTTTTCTTCCTGGCCTCAATTCTGGGGTCCCTGTTTGGGGACCTTTGCGGAGCTGGGGTTGATTCCGGAATCGTGTTCTTTTACTCTCTTTTTTCTTTGTTTCTTGGTAAAGCGGTAGCTGGTGCCTCATCCTCTGGCCCATATTGCTTCTGGAGGACTTCTCTTGATGGTGGGTTCTCCGGGAACCACATCTCTGCTAAGTCGGTGGGACGAGCGATAGGCACGTTTGACATCATTATAAAAAAGGTCTACCACCATCCTACAATGTCTCCTCCAAATCTTAACACAAACATCGTAAGGAGCATGTTACGTTCATGCACATCAGAGGCGCCGTTCAGGACACCGGACGGTAATCTATACATGCAAGTGGATGGAGTGGCTATGGGTTCACCCTTAGGGCCGACTTTCGCCAACTACTATATGGGTCAACTTAAAGAGAGATTATTGGACATCATGGAATATAAGCCACACATATATTGCTGATATGAAGCCCACATCTAAATTAACGTCCAAAACGAAGAACATCTGATAAACATCAGGCAGCAATTTGAGAAGAACTCCGTGTTAAAATTCACTTATGAATTAAGCACGGGCAATAAACTCCCTTTCTTGGGCGTTGAGGTTCAAAACATCAATGGTAGATACATCACTAAAGTACATAAAAAAGTACGGACATGGAAAGATGCATCAATTCAGAGAGTGAATGCCCTGAAAGGTATAAAAATAAGCGTAATCGGCTCATACATCCGCCGAGTTTATAAATGCTGCTCTACGTAGGAACTTTTCCACCAAGAGATAGCACGAGTAAAACAAACAATCATGAATAACGGTTTCTCAAACACCATGATTAACAAATAACTCCAATCATTTTTAAATAATCATTGCAAAGATACGGATAAAACTGAAAGTAATCAGGGATAAGTCAACAACACTAAAGTGTATTACAGAAACCAAGTGTCCATGGCTTATAAAATAGATGAAAAAAATATCAAGGATATTATTAACCATAACATCATGGTTAAAAATCAAATGGATAAAATTCAACTCATCATTTATTATAAAACAACAAAAGCGAGCAATCTCATGATGAAAAACAACAGCTGCCTAAACTCCTCGAATCTCTACTCAGCCAACAAAGTTTACGAGTTCATCTGCCCCGATAATAAATAAGCTTTATAACAACTCAAAATATATTGGCATGACAACTACTACACTTTCGAGACGTTTAACTCTGCATCTACAAAAATGAGGGCCTAAAAATTATATGGAAAGTACTCATAACATTAACCTAACGAGAGATATGCTAGTTGATAACACCGTTATTAAAAGAAAAGAGGTTAATAAAGCTAGGCTGAACATCTTAGAGGCCATATTAATAAATGAAGATAAAACAGACATCAACAGTCAAGCGACAAGCTGGAATCGCACATTAAAATTATTTTAAAATTCCACTCACTGCACTGGCCCATTTTCTCTAACATTATGCTCAACCTAGGTGGAATAAATACCCTTTAAAAATGGTTTTGCTTCATTCTGTCAGATCCTCACCCCACTCATTACATTGGTAAAGGAGGCAAGAACATATCAAAATGCTCCGAAGAAGATCGAATAAGATCGAAAGCTCAGCAATTTAGTTTGGTTTTTACCACAAACACATGCATTTAAAAAAGAGATGAATACAGGACAAGTGATCCACCATCTACAAGATAAAATAAAAAAGATAGTTGCCAAAGGAAGTTATTTAAGACGAAATACATAATGGTCTTCAACAAAATCTGCATTCAGGAAAGACTGCTACCCAACTACACTAATATATATATATATATATATATATATATATATATATATATATATATATATATATATATATATATATATATGTATATATATATATATATATATATATATATATATATATATATATATATATATATATATATATATATATATATATATATATATATATATAATATTTATTTTTATGAGAGTAGGGCAAGGGCATTTCCGGGACCTTAGCTGGTGGCTAATCACCAGACGAGAAGGAGGGGAAGGTAAATTCTTAAACGAGTGCGTGCAAATTAATTCAACAAAGAAAGTGCAGTTGGCCGTTTGGTTTGCTTATTGGTCGCCTACTGGTTATAGTTAGACAAAGGTGAAGAACAAAATTATCTTTACTATTTATACAAAAGTACAATATAAATAAGATTTATCACACAATTAACATTGATACTCGCAATAACAGTTATGGTGTTAAGAAATTCGGGGGACGGGTTGACTCACGAGAGCCTACAAGCTGCGGCTGGCTAGCCGAAGGACACACGTACAAAGATCGAGATGACTGGATACAAATCCACAGATGTCGTAAGCTTTGCTTTAGGGTTTGAGGCCTTTGAATTCGACGGGGGGGGGGTGATTGCCGGGTGGATTACAATCGTAAGTTTAACCTCGCACCGAAACGAGATCGTAGACAAACCGAAAAATAGCCAATGAAGGGGGCTAACGGAACGGAGTCGAGGCGGGAAGTTGAAGTGTCTTGTACTAGCCAGTGAGCCTATACCAAATTTGGCATAGCTGGAGACTGGGTTTATATGTGCCTCAACCGGAAGGTTAGGTTAGGTTAGATCACCGCCAAGCAATGTTAGTTACCCGCGTTCAGAGAGGTTGTAAAAGTTAGCGATCGGCAGTTATTTACGTCGTGGAGATGATATGCAGCCGCCGGTCAGGTTTCCCACCAGGGTCGGTATTTCAACAGCCATGGAAGAGTTTCTCCAAATCAGAGACAGCCGTGGGTAGAGCGACTCCAAGCGGGGGTTTTGATATCGCTCAGGGAAGAGGGGGGGGGGGCAACTTCTCCTCGCTCTTCGTGATCCAAACGTCTACTTTATCGCCGGAAGTAGATGAATTCTCTCACGATCAGACGTGGCATTCTTCAACCTAGCAAGGCTCCTCGTGGCGAAATATTCCCTTATTTCGACAAATGTTAATACAAATGTTTGAAGATCATAAATATATTAAGAAATGAATGAAATTTTGAAGTTCTTCAAATAATTATAAATCTACACTCATGTGAAAGAACTTTGGCACAGACATCTTTTTGATATAGCATAATTATATCTATATATATAATCTCTCTATACAATAAATGTAATATATCTATCAAGAATCTGTTTTTGGTCTTCTTCTATATTAATATATATATATATATATATATATATATATATATATATATATGTACAGTTGTAAAAGCCCGACATCCCTTCTTTTGAGCGACAGAAAGCTATCAGCCGGTGTCGTTGGCGCGCCAATCTAGCAAACATCCATCCCCAAGCTTAAACGCTTAAAGTGATCCATCGGATCTCTTCTCCCTTGTTTCTGTGTATCAATTCT
The DNA here is from genome assembly GCA_963969495.1 of Ceratothoa steindachneri. Classification (NCBI taxonomy): domain Eukaryota; kingdom Metazoa; phylum Arthropoda; class Malacostraca; order Isopoda; family Cymothoidae; genus Ceratothoa; species Ceratothoa steindachneri. The sequence goes on along the minus strand of OZ018326.1, from coordinate 143,349,128 downwards.
TCATATATATATATATATATATATATATATATATATATATATATATATATATATATATATATATATGTATATATATTTATGTCGTAGGATTCCCCCCCTTTTTGTTCTATTCTAAGAGTGCTAAGAGTGTCTAATATATATTGATATCTGAATATCTTAACGAACACAGCCGTTCCGAAACACGTAAGGATATCGAGAGAAACGCAAAATAATCCCCAAAATAAACTTATATTTTAACTTTAACTATTAAACACACAACATCTAAACATTAATTACAGCAATACTCTGAATATGATCATAAATAGGAATTATTTAAATTAGTTTCCCCACAAAAATTGGTTAATTTCTCTACAAACAACAATAATATAAGAATTAGGCTTACGGACTCATCTGGAGCTTAAAGGCCCTCAGAAATGTTATTGACTCACGACGCGTGCCGTCTGTCCAGATGTAGATGGGCGAAATTACACGGTCGTTTTAGCGAGGGTAGCAGCTGGGGGGTCCACACGTTCTTCCGGGGAGGAGGGGTTCTTCAAGGACGAGAACAAATACGGTGCTTATGCAACACCTAGGCTGTCATGGTCTCTCTGGCGAGAGTGAGTCAAACTTGGTTCTTAAATCAAGTTAACTTGGAGTGCGGTGTGACCACCAAGTAACGAGCTCGAGGAAGAGCTTTTCTCCTTCGTTACTTATTTCCTCATGGACGAGGACTTAACTCGGGGAAGGTCTTCTTTAAGGGCAAGGATAACGGGTAGGGGTTTCTCTGGCAAAAACAAGTTACTTAAAGTTCGGTTTGGTAACCTAGAACTAGCTCAAGGATGAGCTTCTTCTTAGTTCCAGTCTTCTTCAAGGGCGAGTATAACGGAGGGGGATTTCTCTGACGAGAATAGGTTGAACTTGGTTCCTCACCAAGTTAACGTAGGAGTTCGGTGTGGCCACCGAATAACGGGGTCGAGGGGGGACCCTCTTCCTTCTTCTTTTCTTAATTCCTCAAGGACGAGGAATACCCCTGGTGTTTAAGGTGCACCAGGATATGAGGAGTCTCTCTGGCAAGAGTAAGTTGAACTTACCAAAGTTAACTTATCGTTTGGTTTGATAACCAAGGACTAAGCTCGAGGATGAGCTGCTTCTTAGCCCCTTAAGGTAGGTAGCCCTGCTTCTCTTGCAGGGTACTTCTTGATCTGGCGAGCCAAGTACACTACCTCTACAGTCTCGGTAGTTCGGTTTGATCCGAAGACTTCGTCACCTAGAGACTGACGTATACTACCTAGATTTTCCTCAGAGTTCCTCATTTATACCTCGTCACCGCACTGGGGGAGTGGTAAGGGGGAAAGGGCTTGAGGACGGCCCCAGGAGAGTTCTTTTTCCCAACGGTTTTTCCTACGAAGTCAAACATCGGCTCCTCGTCAGCCTTCGAGATTGGGAGAAACACGTCTCCAATTTCTTATTTGACGTGAAACTGGATTTCACTCTTCTGGGGGAGATCTTACATTTTGACCTTTAGGGTCTTTCATGGCCCCGAGTTGTGCCACGCTGCGGTTACGCTTTTGACTCGCCGATGCCTGGGCCGGATGTCTTTGCGGTAACCGCCTTGTGACTGCACCGAGAGTGAATGGGGGGAGGGGGAGGGAAAGTGACGATTCCCCTACAATATATATATATATATATATATATATATATATATATATATATATATATATATATATATATATATATAAATATATATATATATATATATGTATATATATATATATATGATAGTGAAACCACTGTATAGCAGCCAAAAGTTTAATTTACTAGACTAGTTTCGGTATGTAGTTTATCATACCTTCTTCAGTCGTATAGGGTATGATAAATAACATACCGAAACTGGTCTCGTAAATTAAACTTTTGGCTCCTATACAGTGGTTTCACTATCATATACCATAACTTGCCATTGAGTTATTTTACTTTTATATATATATATATATATATATATATATATTTATTTATTTATTACAGCCTTTGAAAATGAATGGTATCCTACAACTAAACTAACGTATTTATGTGATATTGAAAGAAAATGAAAAACTGATACTAACGAGAATATAATATTTTGGAGAGAAAAGGACAAAATATGAGTAGAATTAATTAATTTTACAATGAAGGAAAATGCTTTTTAAATTAGCTTATTTACACAACTTTCTGCTGTGTTATGTTTGTTAAAAATATAGAATGATCCAAAAGGATGCAAAAATAGATTAGTTAGTTTTTTTTTTATAAGAGGGTTTAGCATCTGACACTCATACTTCAACACTGTGCAATCACCGTTAAAAGTGAAGAGCTGTCAACTAATATGAAAAGCAAGTTAATTTAGTACTATAGAGAAAGTAAAGGCAATATAAGTATCTCTAAAGCCTTAAGTTATTTTCTCAGCACTGTAAATGGGATTTCTATAAAATGTAATACCTCCAGGAGCACTGCGATATAGAAGAACGCTATGATAAATAGATCAGAATAGCAATAAAATGTGGTTATAGATAGAGCATCAGTTACGAAAAGAGGAATAGTTAATGAACTTTAATGACAAGATCTCAGATCTCGATCGCCACGCGAGACCCCTTTTCTGGGTTAAATGTGCTTTAGTCTGATGCCACTAAAATCTAAGTGTTTTATGAAATGCAGCTCGTAATGTTTAGCACCACCACAGAATCGGCTATGATGGGAAGAACACAATCCCAACAGTCAATCTGATAGGCGGAAGCATTAATGGTTAGGTTGTTGTTCTATTGATGAAACTCGTGATCTACTAATAAAAGATTAAACAATGGATGTAGCCAAGTAACTGGCGAAAAGCAACATGTAAGTGACTCCTGCAATACAATATTAATTTACTTCCTTTTCCTACTCAATCCCTGGCGAATATTGATGGAACAAGTTTCAAAGAGGAAAATTGCAAACCTCGCCCAATTGAAAGCTATAGCGAAGGAATAGTGGCCAATTATTGCAACACAATTTTGCCAGGATTTGGTTCATTCTTAGGAGAAACAGCTGATAGCAGTTATGGCCAACAATCGTGGGGGCAACGAATTTTAGGCTCTCTCTCTATGTAGTGTTCAAATACTTATTCCCACCTTTATTGGTTTCTTTTGTATAATGTAATTTACATTTGAAGTGGTTTTACTATCTGTCCCTTAAATATGATAATATAGATGAGAGGTGCAAAATAATTCTAGTTGGAAATATTGAAATAAGCATGTTTTAGCGTCAATATATTTGTTTCACCAAATTGTATAAATATTTATATATTTGTATATATATATATATATATATATATATATATATATATATATATATATATATATATATATATATCTTAGAGGGCGTCGTATTTAACAGTACAAAATTATTAGGTGCTCTCAGGAGGTTATTGCTACTTAGGTTGGTGCGCCGAGTCTCGCATTCACTTGTACAATGACAAGATGTAGATGATCGCACATATAGATCATTACGGGGCAACATTCCCCCCCTACCCCCCCACCCGCCGAGGGCGTTTTCGTCTTTACAAAGCAGAGGAACGAAATAAGTAGTTCTCCATTAGGCCCTTAATGGTACGTTGTTTACTCTTTGGTGGGAAACCATACTTCTACCACTCTCTCTCTCTCTCTCTCTCTCTCTCTCTCTCTCTCTGCTTACTAGTTAACTTGGGTAGTAACGATGCATATGACGGTGGTAAAGCCACAAGTAGGGAAATACTAACCAAGTATAACAAGCTAATAAAAGAAATGAGATCCAAGACAAATAAATGCATAGTTAATGGAATACTACCACGTATGAGAGCCATCAATCACTACAGTAACATCAGAGTTCTAGGAATCAATGAATCTCTAAAAGAAATGTGTGAGAAAGAACATGTGTTATATAACGACACATGGAGTAGCTTCCATAATAAGCCTTGGCTAACAAACAGAGATGGTATTCATTTGTCACAAGCAGGAGTACAGTTAATGAGTAAATTACTAAAAAACGCTGTATATAATATACATAAGAGATGCCAGAGTCAAACAAATCACCCTCCCACACCTGCCACAGAACGGGTTTCCACCGCCTCACCTGACCAAAGGCACAGGGTAGGGACCCCCTCAACCCTAGCTAACCCAAGCCAGATGTCCAATACGCCCTCCCAAGCCACACCTCCAAACCCATTTAATTTCCATGTAACTCCTCGCCCTACCGACAACCCATTTAATTTCCATGTCACTCCTCGCCCTGTTGCAAATCCCTTTAATCCTCGTGGCTACGCTCAAGCAGCTGCCTTCCCTCCCCGATCCTTTCCGGCCCTGACCCCCACCCCCACCCACAGACAGGGAAACTAATGAATAGTCCTACCTCCTCACCTTCAAAAGAAATCAGTAAAATCAAAATAATAACTTTTAATGCACGTAGCCTTAGAAAACATATTACAGAACTTAAATGTCTAATAGCAACGGAAGAGGTTGACATCATAGCCTTAACTGAGACCAATCTACAAATTGGCATAAAAGACTTATTATGTGAATACATGCTAGAAGGCTATAGATTATTTTACAAAAACAGGGCCAATGGAAGGCTTGGAGGAGGAGTGGGACTATATATAAGATCAGAATTAAAAGTAACTGAGGTAGAACTTACAAATAATGAAGTGGAGCTGATCTGTGTTAAACTACATTTACGAGATTTTAAAATAAACATAAGCACTGTTTACCGTCGCCCAAATACTACCGTTAATGAGGACTTTGAAATATATAGAATCTTACAAGAAACATTACACGAGGAACAAACGCTATTACTGGGAGATTTTAATTTACCTAATATCTGCTGGGACTTGAATATAGGGACTAGCCAACAAGAAAAATTAATGACAAATTTCATCGATACTAATTATTTACACCAATGCGTAAGGGAGCCAACCAGAGGAAATAATATAATAGACCCAGGTATTCAACTACCAATAACTATTCAAAAGTACCAGACTACAGTAAAGCTAACTTAGAGGGCCTCATAGAAGCCCTGGGAAATATTCACGAGCAGCTGATAGAAATAGAAGATGTAAATCAACTTTGGAATAAATTTAAAGAACTATTTTTTATAGCCCAAGAAAACCATGTTCCTCTTAAGACAAGGAATAGTAACGCGAATAGAGGCAAGCCGCCGTGGTTTAATAATGACATCAAACGAGCAATTAGAGATAGGAACCGTCTCCACACATTATTAAAACACAATAGAAGCTATCAAGTTAAGCAACAATTTAACACTAGCAGAAGAAAGGTTAAAACACTCATAAGATCAACGAAACGTCAATACGAAATCGAGATCGCGAAAGCAAGCACCACTAATCCCAAACACTTCTATACTTATATCAATAGAAATAGGCAAATGAGAAGCGGGATTGGCCCCTTGAAAATCCAGTTGGGTGAAATTATTTCAGATGATATGGGTATGGCTAATATCTTAAATGAGTTTTTTAGTTCAGTCTTCACCTTAGGATATACTAATAACGATAACAACGAGTCTATACAGGTCAGACACCCATCACTAAGGAGCCTGGAAGTAAATCCGCAACTAGTAATTGATAAATTAAAGAAAATGAACTCGTACAAGACTCCTGGTCCTGATAAATTTTACCCGAGAATCTTAAAACATGTCCATAATGAGTTAGCAGTCACTTGCTCTCATTTTTAACAAATCTCTCGAGCATGGGGTCGTCCCTGATGATTGAAGGGAAGCTAACGTCACACCTATCTTTAAGAAGGGATGTAAAAACCAGGCCAGTAATTACAGACCCATTAGCTTAACCTCAATAGTTGGAAAGTTGCTCAAAACGATCATTAGAGACAAGCTAGTAGAGTTCCTCGAAAACAATAACCTTATACGAGATAGCCAGCATGGTTTTAGGTCTAAGAGATCGTGCTTAACAAACCTAATTGACTTTTACCATAACCTTTTCAACCTATATAACAATACTAAATCATTAGATATAATTTACCTAGATTTCAAAAAGGCATTTGACAAAATTCCCCATCAGGAACTCATAAACAAAGTGCGTACGCTAGGAATTAACGGTAATATATACGGATGGATTAGTAGCTGGTTAAAAAACAGGAAGCAGAGAGTGATAATAAATGGCGTGGAATCGGACTGGGTATCTGTTACCAGCGGTGTTCCCCAGGGATCAGTCCTGGGGCCTATTTTATTTACTATATACATCAATGACATAGACGTTGGAATAAATAATATCATATCTAAATTTGCAGATGACACGAAAATAGGTAACTCAGTATTATGCGAAGAGGACAAGGCTAGCCTGCAAGCTGATATAAATAAAATTACCGAATGGTCTGAGAAATGGCAAATGCCATTTAATATCGACAAATGCCAAATCCTTCAGTGCGGAACAAAAAACAAAGAATACACCTATACAATGCAAGGTGGCTTAAAAAACACAACTCCGCAGGTTAAAGATTTAGGAGTAATAATTACAGAAAACTTAAAAACATCAAACCAATGCGCAGCTGCTGCAAACAAAGCTAACACAGCACTAGGATTTATAAAAAGAAACTTTACTCATAAAAGCGAGGAGATAATTATGCCACTATATAGAAGTATTGTCAGTCCCCATCTCGAATACGCTGTACAGTTTTGGGCCCCTTACTTAATGAAAGACATAGATAAATTAGAAGCTGTACAACACAGAGCGACAAAACTTATCCCATCAGTACGTAACGAACCTTACCACGAGAGGCTAAAAAAACTCGAGAGGCTAAAACTATTTTCCGTCAGAAAACGAAGACTAAGGGGGCAGCTTATAGAGTGCTTCAAAATACTTAAAGTATTTAACAACGTTAATGCCAATAACTTGTTCACACTGACAGGGGAGTGTCCCACCCGTGGACATGATTCAAAACTTCAGGGTAAAAGAGCCACTATGGATGTAATAAAAAACTTCTTCACTTACTCGATTATTAATGATTGGAATAATTTGCAAAACGAGGTAGTGGACAGCAGAACTATAGATTCATTTAAAATGAGATTAGACAAACACTTAACAAATATTGGAATTGTTTAGCATAAGCTACAAAATAAAATAATATTACAAAAATATAACTCTTTCAGGTTTATGTAAGTGGATTTCATATTCATTTCATTTAATTACTATTCAATGCAAATTTCCTTCAGGTACTGTCTTCTTACACCTGCAAGGTACTTTTCCCAAATTATTTCATGTACGGCTTTTGCCGGAGGGAGTGGAGGGTGGGGAGAGCCTAAGACTTTTCTATCCTTTACTTCTACTATTCTATGTGTAAATGGCAGTAGATTTAAGGAGGGATCACCTTAGTCTGGGCCGAAAGGCCCGTGTGATCTGTGTATCTATGTAACTCTATGTAACTCTCTCTTGGTCGGACGCAGAGGAGCGTCCGACCCAGAGTGAAGGCGGACATGAGACAGTATGCCCGTGTCACTCCTTGAACGAAGTTCTTAGATGTGGCAAAGAGGGGTACAACCACACAAAAGAAGCCGGGAAACGGAAGAGCGTAGGGAGTCCTACACTGGGGGACTCCCTAAAAGTTCTGTTCAACGCGAGGTCAATCAGGAATAAGTTTCTTGAGCTCCGTGGCCTCGTAGCAACAGAGGAACCTGAGATGGTGGCCATAACGGAGACGTGGATTAAAACCTCATGCCGAGATTTTGAAGGTGAATTCACGATTCCCGGTTACCAGCTCTTCCAGAAAGATAGGCCAGACAGAGAGGGTGGCGGTGTGATGTTGTATATCAAGGATACTCTAAACTCGACGGATTGCAACATCGTATCCAACCATGAACTACTAGGTGTTGACCTAGTGATGGGGCCTGCCAAATACAGGACCCTGGTGCTTTATAGACCTCCTGCCCATCTCGTTGAAAAGGACAGAGATCTGTACCAGCTACTAGGAGAACTTGTCGAAGACAGAGTGTGTATCGTCATGGGTGATTTAAACACACAAGTTGAAAGGGAAACCAGAGAACCCTGTGGCAAGAACTACTCCTGGAGTTCACGAACAACGAGTTCCTGACTCAATGGGTGAGAGAGCCAACGAGAGGAGACAATATCCTTGACTTGGTTTTCACATCTGAGGATGACATCGTTGAGGACCTCTCTGTTGGCGAAGAGCTCGATGGCAGTGACCACCGACTAATTAGATTTGTAGTCAAAGTCCCCAATGCAGAGCCTGCAACTAGTAAATCAAGAAAACTCGATTTGAGAAGAGCAGACTTTGACGGTCTACGCGCGGGACTGACTGACGCGAGGCTAGAAGAGTGCGAGGCTGTTGAAGACTCTTGGAACAGTATCAAAACCACATTCATGAGTCTTCAATCGTGTTTATCCCTCTGAAATGCCCCCGTAGGTCCTCTGTTC